>CM032664.1:53882944-53976837 GCA_019095985.1 Streblospio benedicti | reverse complement strand
TAACCCGGGTTCTTTTCAACAAAAACCTAAAATTGGTGATCTTTTTCCCCTTCGCTTGAACTTTTTAAAATAAAATTTTTTTTCCCCTTGCGAAAAAAAAGGGGCTTTTCTGGACCCCCTTTTTAATAATTTTGTGGAGTTTTCCCCACCGGCATGGGCGCAACCATATTGTAAGCTTTATTGTGAATATTAACCACGCCTCACGATTGCCGCATTCATTCCATTAACACGCAACTTCTAGCGAAGCCTCTGATTAGCTAAGCGATATGGTAAAAAACACAGCGTGTTCAGCCATGTTTTTAAATGAATAAAGATGCCATTCAAGCAACGGTGTGGTTTTGTCAATATGGCAGCCCATGTGATGAATTTTTCCTGGCTGTTGCCATCCACTAATTCCATATCATCATTCACCCTGGGTGGTAAGAATAATGGCAATTTTGAGGCCTTTTAATGTCCCCTCTGTTTTTTAGTTTTGGACTGCTCGTCTGCTAAATTAGTTTTCCTCATGTCCTCTGCCATTTGGGGCCAAGCTTGCATTTATGGCAGGCCAAGCTCCCTTTTAGCATAATCCTTTTGAACAGCTAACTTGGCGTCATGTAGGAGTGCATCAGCCTCCTCTTCCAGGTTTTGATCCTCTAATGGCTCATCACTTTTGTCATGAGTTTCTGTGTCCATTGTATTTTCTTCAACAATTTCTATTTCCTCCTTATCATCCTCATAATCAGCGGAATACCCGCTTAGCCGCCTGTCCAAAGTTGGTCATGAACAAGTCCATCTTATTCATGTACACCATAACCGTTTGATTCTGCACTGACATGGCTTGTAAAAATGAAGAATTATTTTAAGTATATTCACTGTAATTCTTCATAAACTTAAGAAAAATAATGAAACACTTGAACACATGTATTTACATTCGCTTCAGCATGGCATAGGAAGCTCCAATCACCATGCATGTACCACTTTTTATTTAGGCTTTAGGTCTCGTAACTCCAAATACAATCTTGAATTTACATTATATAAGTTCCAACACCCCCACTTAAATTCAGGATTGTCACATACAAGGGTTACAATAATTTACTTTAAACATAAAATTAATTCTACATACAAAAACATTACATGATTACACCATACACATAGAGTAATACATTATTTACATTTTTCGAACAAACTTTTCTTAAAGAAATCTAATTTCACACTTGGCAAAGACTTTGTTAAACAATCTGCTAAGTTCACATTTGTTGGCACATACAAAAGATCTACTTCACCTGACTGAACAACATTTCTTATAAAATGGTACTTTATGTCTATATGTTTCGATCTTTGTGAAACTATTTGGTTCTTCGCCAGGGCAATAGCCCCTTGATTGTCACTTAACATAGTCACTGGTTCACTTACAGTTTCAGCATACATGCTACGAATCAGTTGCTTTAGAAATAAAGCTTCTTGCACTGCAACTGCAAGTGCAACATATTCAGCCTCACAAGTAGAGAGAGCTACAGTAGATTGCTTCCGGCTCTTCCACGAAATGAAAGAACTGGTATCATTTAGTTTAAAACAATAACCAGAAGTGCTTTTACGATCACTAGCTCCCGCCCAATCGGCATCACAATAACCATGAATATTTAGTCCTTTATCATCTTTACAATACACCAATCCATAATGTTGAGTTCCCTTTAAGTACCTGAACACATGCTTAACAGCAACCCAATGTTCCACGGTGGGTTTTGCACAATATTGTGATAACTTTCCCACCACATAAGAAATGTCTGGTCTGGTACAGATCATGAGGTAGATCAAACTACCAATTGCCTTTCTATAGAAAGTCGAATCGAAAAGGCTTGGCATTATTATCAAATACCAATTTTTGCTCACATGGCGTACTGCGAGGCTTGCAGTTTGACATTTCAAATGTTTCAAGAATTTTTGCTAAATATTTAGATTGAGACATTTTAATTTCATTTTGTTTATGCTCAAAATTGATACCTAGAAAATTAGACAATATTCCTAAATCTTTCATTTTAAAATTTTGTTTTAACCAATTCTTAGTTTCATCTAAAACATCTTCTCTTGCACATGTTATGATCAGATCATCAACCCACACAACAATCATAACTTTTTCATTTCCGTCACCTTTAGTGTATAAACACGGATCAACTTTGTTTCTACAAAACCCATGTTTTAAGAGAGAACTGTTTAAAACTGAGTTCCAATTTCTACCACTTTGCTTAAGCCCATACAATGACTTGTTCAACTTACAAACCAAGCGTTCACCTATATTACAATCAGTAGCATAACCTTGTGGTTCATCCATATAAATATCACAATCGATATCAGCATTTAGATAGGCACTTTTTACATCCATCTGATGTAGGTGCATATCATTTTGCACTGCTAAGTTTATAAGAGCTCTCACAGTTGTAAGCTTAACAGTTGGAGAATAAGTCTCCTCATAATCAATTTCCTGTTTCTGGCTGTAGCCCTTTGCAACATACCTAGCCTTGTACAATAAATTATCACCATTTTCCTTTACATTGTACACCCACTTTCCCCCCACTGTCTTCCTGCCTACTGGAAGTTTTGTGCGAGTGAAAGTGCCACTTTCATGTAGTGCTTTAATCTCTTCATCCATAGCTTCCTTCCATAGTCCTGAATCTGAGGACGCCATTGCCTCCTCATAAGATTTTGGAACATCTTGCACATTATACAAGTAATCAACAAACAACTAAAATATTTCACTTTGGTACATTAATTGATAATGAGGGCGCAAAGCGCCTGTAATTAAACTTTGATTCTTTTAGGGAACGAGTAAGACTTCATGATGGCATAATGACGTCAGAATGACGTCACGCGCGAATTCCAAAACGAGGTTCTGCTTCCATTCCAAGTTCTTTTTCTAATTGTTCTGCAGCAGCCAGACATTGTTTTTGAAACTCTTCATCAGATGCCTCTGGCACCACGCAGTGCATCCAGCAGTTCTGGATGATTTCTTGCGTTACTGTAGCCGATGCCGACTTTAGAAAGTTTAGTGCATCCAACACTGATGGCTTGTATTCCTGGCCCTTATCAATGTTTATGATCCTCTGGCGGATGAGAATCTTTCTATAATGCATCTTCAAACATTGAATTATGCCCTGATGCATTGGTTGTGTCTTGCTGGTTGTGTTGGGTGATAAAAAATACAGTGTAATTGCTTGTAACCCTGCAATTTTAGGATGTGCGGCACAGTTGTCAATGATGAGGGCAACCTTTCGTTGTTGGGCCTGAAATTTTTTGTCCAATTTTTTTACCCATTCGGTAAACATGCTTTGGCTTGGGCCTCCCAGTTACATGGTAATGTCTTTGCATTTTTAAAACATCTCGGTTTTTTACTTTTACCAATGACCAGCAAGGGCAATTTGTCTGATCCGTCCATATTGGTGGCCACCATCACAGTCAATCTTTCTTTAGACTTCTTTCCACCATGACATTTTTCTCCCTTAAACTGCATTGTCTTGTCTGGAAGGCATTGCCAGAAAAGTCCCGTTTCATCAGCGTTATAAATGTTCTTGGTCTCAAATTTACTCAGTATGGACAGGAGTATTTCCTTCTGCCATTTGTTTACATCATCATCCTTCACGGCACCACTCTCACCACAGATACTTCTGAAAGGGATGGAGTGTCTTTCTTTAAATCTGTCAAGCCAACCCCCACTAGGCTTGTTTTCATTTTGTTTACTTAAAGTTTCATACTGATGCAGGCATCAGCAATCTTCAGAACAATATGATAGCTACAGAATTCTAGGAACTTGGTGACAAATATTCAGTATCAGAAAATTATTGATTAATATATAGAGTAGTTTACGTAAACCTAATATTACAGTGCGACTAAGAAATAATTTTTGTTGGAATTACTAAATGGCAAGCTTATATAATGGTCTACGAAAATTATAGGAAGAGAGACAATATTTATTGTATTAGATTTAGTATTATAATATTGATGTTACAAATTAATCTATCGTCAGGAATATGTTGGTTGAAAATTGCAAAGGAGGTGTTTCTTCTTATGTCTACATTCACTTGATAGCTCATTTCTTATATTCAGTGTGGCTAGGTGTGGTTTGCATATTATCAGATATTTTTCCATCAAGCACAGGTTGCATGATTTTATGGAGGTTGTGTATGGTCTTCCTTTAGTTAATATTTTCCATTTCAAAGTGTAAGGGATGTTTTGGTCCTTCAGAGAGTGCTCCCTCCTGGTTGAGCCATCTTCATAGACACTCCGGACATTCCAATCTGGAATCAACTAATGTTCGCAAATTGTAAAACCTACTTGCAATCCGATAAAGGATAGTTGCTGGTTGATGCTGTCTTGTTGGTGTTTGAGGCAATTGTTGCTTGTTTTGGGGTGACAGAGTTTGATACTCCCGACAATGAAACGTTGGCTGACAATTTCCTGGTGACTCCCGACAATGAAGTGCTTGCTGACTGACTTTTGGCAACTTCCGACAATGAGGGGCTGGCTGACTGTTTATTTGTGATTCCTGGCAGTGACACTGAAGGACCGGCAGAGTGTTATTTTTTCCTGACAATGAGTTGAATAAGAAATACAAATGAACTCCAGACTTAACCACTTTCAACCAGCAAAAGACAGAGTATCAATAAATAACCAATTTAATCTCTAATAACAATAATTAATGTGCGTATTGTCAAAGACTTTTTGGGCTTAGTGTACTATATTAGCTGTAGATTGTTATATTGTCCTTTGGTATTCACATTTTGACTGTGGCCCCGTGTTGTATAAGTTGGTTCATACATTCTATATGATTCCCCCTGGCACAGCATGTGGAGGGCCATGCGTCCGCGGTGACCCGGCTTGTTGACCTTCGCCCCGCGGCTGACCAGGGCACGCAGGATGGCGATGTTGGGTTTCTTACTACAGCATGTAACATGGAGCGCAGTGAACCCGTGTCTCAGCTCCATGTCGATGTCGGGTGTGGCATTTATGACGTATATCACCATGTCTGTATGGTTAGCACTATACATATCCTGTACACATTCCTTCAGTGTGACAATACCCTGCTGCATGAGCAACTCCGTGATGCTTTGATGCTTGCTGTAAAATGCCGCCCTGAAGTTCATAGTGTTGAGTAGCAGAGACCTATGCTTCTCCGTAGCTTTCAATTTTTCAACATTAGAAAAATGCACCGTGGTGTGGTTTATTGATTGTATGAAAAGAATGATGACAGTTTGGCACAAATAAAACTTTATTGAAACAATCTATCAAATCTACAAATCCAATGTGATGAATTCTATTTTATTTTTATGGTGATTCAGGATCTTCATCTACAATTGGTGCTTCAGGATCATCATCTTAATTAGTATGATCCGGATTCATTGTTGCAAATATGCAACAACGATTTCATAATTTTCTTTACTTTCAATTCGTGCAATTGCATGATCAAAAACATAGGCAAAAATACATCCATGGTAATGTTTTCTCTCCCTGTTATGATAGATAACTCCACCCACGTCCTGGAACTGTGTATCTTGATAAGTTCCTGTATTCTCTCATGGACTACAATGTACTTCCAATGCCTCGTTTATGTGAAGCATATTTAAATCTAATCTTGTCTGAGGATTTTTTCTGTTGTTGAATTTTAATATGTTTGCACATGCTGTTTTCTCAGCACCTTTGAAATTTTGAGCTTCTTCTTTACTCAATTTTAGGAACTGACCTACATCTCATTTTTGTCTACTTCCTTTTGCTGCATAGGCCAGCTCGACATGCTCTTGTTGGCTGGCGCTTTTTATATTGAAAGCCTCGTTATTGATGATATATATCTGCTCTATCATTACTCAGAGCCTCTTCTACTTTTGCTTCATAGTGTTGAGTCGCAGAGACCTAAAATTTGCAGAGAAATCAATATCCAGCTCGGACCACATCTATACCATGATGTTATGTATTTAGTTAGCTTAGGAATGTGCTGAATAAGTCCTTTCAACATTCCAATAACCAAACTCTGTTTCTTCCATTGTCAACCCCACAATTTGACTGATCGGCCAGCTGATGCTTGGAGTCCCATGCCATGTCTTTGGACAATGATGTGTATTGCATGAACTTGTCCTACATCAGCTGTATCAAGTTCCCCATCAATTTATCCATACACGTAATGAATATTATTTTACATTTGTATATATTTTTGGTTGTAGGGATGGCTAAAAAAATCTGCTTTCAATGTCAATTATTTCAAATTTGCCTTTCTTATAATTTATAGAGTTTCCTTGTGATTGAGTAAACACAGTCTCTTATTGAATTTGTTTTATTTGCTATCTGTACACATGCTACTGACGCTTACTACTTGGGGTCCTACTCTAAGTAAGTTCAGTTCCTCTGATGTTTGTATGACCTTCTCTTATTGGCCTAAACTTCTCCACATCCTCCAGGCTAATAGCTACTTGTCTTCTGCTTCCCCCATACTTCCTTTGTAGCCTCTCTTTTGCTATCTCATAGGCTGTTGCTGAGTGCCCAAGCGACTGGACACACTGTAATGCTTCTCCGGAGAGATATTGCCTCAGTTGCAATAATTTGTACTCGGGCGTAGCTGGAGCCATATCCACACAAGAATAGAAGGCGGCTTTCCAATTTTCATAACTCCGTTTGTCTCCATTGAACACTGGAATTGACACCCTCTTTAATTGCTTCCACATATCATGCCCCAACTCATTTCTAACTGTAGTCACAGATGGTGTATCTCACGAGATATGAGATTCAGTATCTTGTGTTGATTTTGTTGCACTAGAGCTCGATTCTACTGGTTTGTCATTGTTTGTTACAGTTTGTTCATTATCATCTTCTATGTCCTCAATATCGACATTCACATTTTTTTGACTGATATTTTCCGGCTCAACTGACTTTTTCTTTTCAACCACTAATTTCTCATACATATCAATCACGTTTTTATATTCAGATTCCAGTGTTTCTATTTCCTCACTTGCTTTCTCAGCTTTAACAATATCTTCTTGTTGCAGGTAGAGATCTTGCAAATCTGACATCACTAGCAATGCATTTTCTTGTGCTTGGTCAAACTCATTTAATACATCTTCACTTGTATCACTATTGATAGTTGTAATCAATGCACGTCTAACTCTCGTAAATATTGCTTTAACTCTAGTTTTTCTTTGTTTCAGCTTCAGAATTTCCTTCGTATGGTCGTTACCTCCATTATCGCTCACCTCGGCATTGCTTTCGTTTCCTTTTTTCTCTTGATCCGAACTCATAATTCACTGTTTATAACCACGCTCTGCTACCAAATGTTCCTACGATTGTTAGGGACTTATAATTCTTTTATTTACATCAAGACGAACGCGATTCTTGTATTTTTTGATGTATTTATTTAACACACGTGAGCTTACAATAGAGGTCAACGACCCGATCAACTACAACTACTTAAAAAACGAAATTTTAACGTTCGTTTCAATAATAACACAATGTGCTCTTCATCACATGCCTTTTTGCATGCGGTTGACACCTCCTCCAGTTTCCAAATTTCCTCATTAACTCTAGGAGGCATGAGATGAGGCAGATTAGACGGTCTTTTAATGGCCTCAGTCTTTGTTTTACATTGTTCTGAAGTCAAATTAGTTTTTCGCATGTCTTCTGCCATTTGAGCTAAACTTGCATTAATGGCAGGACCAAGCGCCTCTTTCTCATAATCTTGTTGATGTGCTGCTTTTGCATCATGCAATAACTCATCTACATCGTCTGTGTTTAGGGCACCTGTAGGTTCTTCACTTTTGTCGGCATCCATTTGCTCATTATTATCTGCCTCGTCCTCCTCTGAACCGGTTTCATAGTTCTGAGAATCTGCCAAATCACTCGCTGGTGCAAAACTGGACATTAAAGCGTCCATTTTGGACATATAGCCCATAACAGCTTGGTTTTGCAAGGTCATGGCTTGCAAAAAAGCATTTAGTTGGGTCTCGACCCCTAGGGAGGTCAGCTGCCAGCCGCTAAAATTAGGGGCAACAAACTCGGCAGTTGAAGAGGGGCCGGCAGTCTGCGAATTATTGTCACTCATTTTAGCTGCACTAGTGCTAATCTTTGTAACCGTAGGTATCTTTGAGCTCGTGGAGCTTGATTTACTGGATGAAGGTTTGTGAAGCCCGTGGCTTCGCCCCGTATCCGACGAAGCTTTCTGAGACACGTGCACGTGGCCTCGCCCAATATCCACCTTATCATTTTTCTTTGTCTCTGTTCCCGTGGAACTGACATCTTTACCTTTATTAGGTTTTGCAGTGTCTTTCTTGGACCTCACTACCCCTTGGGTCTTGTCCATGCTATTGATAATCTCGTCAAGCAATCCACCTTTCTCTCCCGTGGAGTTGGTGGTCGCCATTTTTAAAACCACGTGCCTAAACTCGTACTGATGTTTACACTCTAAAAACCGAATATTACACTTAACAGTCAGTGTACCCCGTGGGTAATTCAGTTCAATGTTGGCACTGATTAATTAGCAAACTTATTTAATACAAAACTGAATCAATTGTCTAATATCCGCGTGAAAAATCAATGTTTAGTGCACAATTTTGAAAACACAAATGATTTGTTTGGAAGTAAACCTTGTTATGATTCCCGGAAGTGCCTCGATCTCGTGTGACCTCTTAATACAGGGTGTTGCAGAAGTAATTAGCCACAATCTTGTATATGACAGCAGTTATAGAGCATTGCTTAACATATAGAATACAGACTTCTTAAGAGCACCGCTACATAAAGACAATCAAATAATATATCATAAACACGAACATAACACACTATGTGTTCTATCACCAGTCTCTTTATCATTACGTACCGATGTAAAAGTAAAACCTTAATAAACATTATTATCCTCTTGTCACTTGAAATCAATAACGTTGAAATTTTAATATAATGTAAGGTATACCTGCGTGTATATATGCACCAATTGCAGGAACTACACTTCTGCCAAATGTGTGGGTGATAGAAATGTGTCCCCATGTATTATGTCATCACTACTCTTCTTGCGAGAGGAAAATTCTTCAAATAATTACAGACGTGAAACTTCTGGATTTCTATTTCTTTTCATCATGTACGAATTAACTTCACACAGAGCACCGCTACATGTGTGAAACTGCGCTAATTATAAGATGATGTCTTGTCTGCAATGCAGATATCCCAGCAGGTGGACAGGAAACTCAACTGTCCTCCTACAATCATCACGCTTTCTCCCATTGATCAGCAGGACATGAATGTTAGCTTATCAACGTGGGAACTATCATCCACAATAGTCCTATCTTCATCTGTATCCTTTGTAAACCCGCTGCTGTGAGACTGCTGTCTTTGCTGAGATGACTGAACGCACGTGGTGGCTACAGGGTCACCTGCACACACACAAGTGATCTGATGTGTACTATCATCGTGGCATGTAGATGCCCCGATCCCTATTGTGTTGATGTGTGTTTGTGAGCGCATGAATTGAACGAGTCAAGGCTGTGTTTCTCAATGGTTTATTCTATATTCCACATCTCAACTTCGTCAAAACTTATTGCTCTTCTATGGGGATTCTAGCGGTGCTTTTAACTTGTTACAATAAAACGAGTGATAATAGGCAACATGTGATAAGGAACTAACCCGTTACAACAACTTCAAACTTTTACCAAAAAATCAGAAAAAGTATGGTGGTCTCTGCGTGATACAAAAAAATAATAATAGTGGCAAATTTTGACATTTACACTCCCACCAAAATTACTTTACATTATTCTTGACCCAACCAGTAATTTTCAAAGGAGGGTTAAGACCTGTACAAAAAACTAACCTATTTTACCGTTAAACAGAACAGTACAATTAGTAATAAACTACACAATCAATACTTGCAAAAAATTTAAACATTACAGACATATGAATAAAATTGAAGCAAGAATACATATCCAGTATGTAAATATTAATTTTCGACGACAACAATTTTTTGTATTGGTCTTTCATAAACTGGCGCTTGTTTTAATGGTTTTCCGGATTGATCTAGGTTTTTGTTTCCTAAACGGACTTTTACTTTTCTAACAAGTCCATCATCACTTTTGATGGCGTCAATGATTATTCCTAATGGCCATTCCATTCTCGGCAAGTCTATGTCAACGACGAGAACAATATCTCCTACTGATACGTTTCTTTGTGGGTTTTGCCATTTCTGACGTTTTGATAGATTTAGCAGATATTCAGTTCTCCATCTGCTCCAGAACTGTTGTACTAGAAACTGAATACGCCTCCATCTTTTTCGAGCAAACAGATCCTCACGTACAAATTGACCAGGTGGAGGTAGTGGTTGGGTTGATTTCATCGTCACCATGTGATTAGGAGTGAGGGGTTCCATGCTTGGATCATCATTTGGGACAGTCAGGGGTCTACTATTTATGATCATCATTGCTTCATAGAACAAACATCTTAGTGATTGATCATCGAGGCGTGAAGGCACAAGGGCAGTGGTTGCATTCAAAACGTTTCTTATGGATCTAATTTGCCTCTCCAAAATGACTTGACTGAGGTACATGAAATATGAATTGACACTGCTTCTTGGCTAGAAAATGGTGTATTCTTTCTGTGTCCAGTTCTTTGAGTGCATTCTTTAGTTCATTGCTGGCTCCGATAAAATTACTTCCTTGGTCTGACCTGATGCTTGTTACTGTTCCGCGTATAGCAATGAAGCAGCGTAAACCAATTATCAGGGCATCTGTCGACATGAAATGAATATCGTCTTGAGAAATCATTTTGTTGTTATTGTTTGTGTCGTTAAAATCTCTGCTGAGCATGTTTAGTGCATCACGTGGTGTACTGTAAGGCATTTCCTTCACACTAATTCGATGGCAAACGGCTTTTGTTTCAGGACTATCTTCCAAGCTTAAACTTCCGACAATACTCCAGCCAAGATCAGTTTTGACGGTGACCGGCTCATCTTGCTTCCCAGAAATAACCATACGAGGAATGAGTGCTTCCGAGCAATTGTAGCCAATTAACAGACCAACTTCAATATCTAGAATAGGTGGTATTTCTGAAGATATCTCTTCTAGGTGGTTCCATCTCTTGGTCGTTTCACATGAAGGAATGTGCTTTCTATCTAATGGAATAAAATCACGAGTGTAGGTATGAGGTAGGTCAATGTAACGGCTAGACATGTATCCTCGAATTCTAAGGCCCGTTGCTTTATAACTATCAACTATGGTGTTTTTATCTAGGAGTGTTGTTAGCTTGATCAGGATTGGTTCCAATGCGGCAGATAATTGTGAACAGATATTTTCTTCGATGAAGGTATTGTCACTTTGCGTATCCAGTAAGGCATACACCAATTTTTCAGCTTGAGGATTTTCTTTTGTGGACAGCCAGACAGGTACGACATTAGTTGTATTTGAATTTCCTTCATTTGTGCACAGTGCAGCGGACTCAATAGCATATATTTGGTTTTGATTTTGGCTCGGTTTTTCATCGTGAAGAACAGTTGGATGACGTTTCTTGCACTGCTTGCACCTATGTCTTTCTTGACAATCTTTACTGAAATGACCAGTTCTGAGACAACCAAAACATCGTTTATTTTCTTTGACAAATGAAATCTTTCTTCTGTTGGTTTGGCTGCAAACTTGTTGCAGTTGGGCAAGTAATGCTCTTCTTTACAAAAAGGGCATTCCTTCTTTTTCTCTGACTGTTTAGCATCATGGCTTTCATCTAATGGATTAACAACATTTTTGGCTTAAGTCCTGGCTGATTTCTTTTCTTCCCTTGGAGACTTAACAGGTACTTGTAGGTTCTTTATTGCTGATATAGACGCTACAGGATGACATGCAACCCTTGCTTCCTTTTCAACGTATGTAACAAAATTTTCAAATAATGGGTACTCATTCGTTGAATCAAGGTGATCAGTTACAACACGGCTCCATCTTGTTATCATCCACTCGGGTAGCTTTGTTGCCATTTTTTGGTTTTCTTCACAATCATTATTTACGCTCAAATCCTTGATATGAGCCATAGCATCGAGGCATGATCTGAGAAAGTCTGCATACTTTTGAATGGCAGTGCAATCTTTACTGTTTATTTTGGGCCACTTTTCAAGTTTTCTCTGAAGGCTTCTTGAACCTTAAAGGTATGGCCAAATCTCCTTTCCAAGGTTTGCCATGCCCTTTGATAGTCTACTTCTTCAGTTCCATAGAAACATCCCGCTATTGCTTCTTTTACTTCTCCGCTCACATACTGTTGGAGATAACATATTTTCTCTTCTGCAGATATTCCTTTTTTCTCAATAAGCGTTTTGAAACTTCTTTTGAAGCTAACAAATTCAATTGGATTTCCAGAGAACAACTTTGGTGTGGGAACAGGTAGACGTCCTCTGTCCATCACATGAGCGAAGGCACTAATTATTGAAGTCTCATGATCAACTTCATTGTATGGTTGGGGAATTGGAGGAGTTATTGATGGTGATGATGTTTGCTTTTTTAAGAATGAAAGAAGGAGCATTTGGATTCAATTGATGATCATCTTTGAGCATTTGTACTTTGTGATCATGGTGCTGTGTATTGGGGTTGAGCAGGGGGTGATCGATTTGTTGTTCAATGATACTGCTATCAAAATTGGTTTCGTTGTCAACAGCTTTGTTTAGGACTCTAACTATAGCAGCACTTTCACTGACTTCTCTCACGACCTCTTTCAGCTCTAATACTCTCTTTTAGCGATTGTTTCTTCCATTTTTCTTTTTTCTTCTTCTAACTGAGCTAATTCTTTCAAGTCATTTTCTTGTTGTTTGAGGGCTTCTGCTCGGATTATTTTGCTCGCAAGGTCTGCCTCTGCTTCTGCGAGTTTTCCTTTAATACTTTGTGAATGAGAACTGCTTGCTTTGGATTTAAGACTGTATACAGAAGCGGCATATGATGTTTTAAGGGCTCTTAATTCTGCTTGTCTTTTTAGCGGATCGAATTGTTTTTCGTCTAATTCTGCTAAGGAGTAATTTATCAATGTCATAAGGTCTTTAGTGCAAGCTACGACAGTGTCTGCTCTTCTTTGAAAAGGCTTAAAATCTTCTATAACATCTGAGAAAGACCGTAATTCTTCATAGCTAGATATAGTTTTGCTTTGTCTTGTTTCGAGTACATCAAGAAATGAGTGAAGTTGCTCTTCTGTGCATTCTTCTTTTAAATTGTCTCTGATAACAACCAACTCAGACTTGAATACTTGGTAGGCCTTTTCAAATAATTTTCCTTTTTCTTTTGCTTGTGTCTGTTTATATGATATCATTTTTTCTGTTGGCTTTGGTGCCCTTTTGGTATGATTTTCATTCGTGCTTTGGTGCCCTTTTGGTATGATTTTCATTCGGTTCCTTCCCTTCCGTATCAACATTTTTAATTTGGTCTTCACTAAGGACTGTAATCTCTGGCTCTAATGGTTGGATAGGCATGATGTGATGTGGGGTTACTTTGATCTAATGGCCAATCATGGATTAGTCTACAGGATGACACACATACTTCATTGGGTTCTTTTAGTTTTGACTGTAGCTGCCCCGATTCCTATTGTGTTGATGTGTGTTTGTGAGCGTATGAATTGAACGAGTCAAGGCTGTGTTTCTCAATGGTTTATTCTATATTCCACATCTCAACTTCGTCAAAACTTATTGCTCTTCTATGGGGATTCTAGCGGTGCTTTTAACTTGTTACAATAAAACGAGTGATAATAGGCAACATGTGATAAGGAACCAACCCGTTACAACAACTTCAAACTTTTACCAAAAAATCAGAAAAAGTATGGTGGTCTCTGCGTGATACAAAAAAAAAAATAATAGTGGCAAATTTTGACATTTACATGGCATACCCTTATAGATCCAAACAGCAACAATCCGAGACATATTATTTTGCTCATATAGACATGGGTTTGCTCAGTCTTGTACCGCTTGTCTAGTATTTGGTACAAGGCTGCACTAGTTCCCTTGGATGCCATCCTTGTTAGAATCACAATCAGCTTTGTTTCAAGCACCTGATAGCCGTAGGTGATATTGTCAGTTTGGGGTGAGCACTCCCCGTGGTGATGTAAACTATTATCCATCTCCTTCAGTGTGTCATGCATGTTGATTAAGCCTTCTGTTTGTGTCCAGTTATTCCATTTTCTGGTTGCCATGATAAAGCATTGTTACTTAACTGAGAGAAATATTTTACAAACACATGTTATCACCACACTTCCAGAAGAGATACTGACTTGACATCCGCCCACACAGGTCACGTGAGCTTCTGCCTAGTGGAAAACTTTGCCAGGGCGCTAACAATGCCCTAGAATGACCTGTGGCCATTCTGATACACATTGTAACTGCCATTTGCCCCATCTATTCCTGCATTTTGGCCAGCACGACCAGCGGCGTCATAAAACTCATTTTTACCAGCGTCAGCATTATCCATGATGTTAACCGTACAAATAGTCACTACACGCACGTATTCTATCACCATATGTATTCAGTATGACATCCATTTTATCTATTATCCTCATAGCCAGATATAGTTTCCTTGTGATTGAATAAATAGTCTTTTGTTGAATTTGTTTTATTTGCTATCTGTACATAATTCCCTTCAGGTTGTATCTTGTTCGAGTATTTTTTTTACCGTCTCTTGATTCCATGTATCTCCGCCATAGACTGCTTTTTCCTGATTTCCCTCTACTTGTGCAAAATATCAAGCTTCTATCATTATATGAACGGATTTAAAAGTAATTTACTTCAGAAACTGGCGGCCATCTTGAAAAATGGCGGCCATTCTGGAATTTCAAGTGACTAGACTTTTTTCTGAAAACATACCCTACATACATCATTCGTGCCAAATTTCATGCTTGTATCATCAACTGAAGTATTATATGGTTAAGCCGCTCCGCTATACTGTTTTTTTTTTTAAATTACTAAAGGTTGTGAGACTTATTAATGGGGTTGTTTCCCCCCACTCCCACACTTGCCCCTAATGCCAAAGTTAACTTACCAAGAAGTTCAGAAGATTGTCGGTGTCTGTGTCATGGATAAGCAGCTTATAGCTGCATTTTCCCTGTGCATCGTATGTAAATCCGTCGCAAGAAGTATAGTGCGGGTCACCTGACCCACTACACCTCTCTTGGCTCGCTGAAACTGCTGTTGGCTGCCAGTCATCAGATACTTCGGAAATCTTGAGAAGCGAGGGAGGTGCTAGTCTAATAAAAAAAATACCCACGTCGGTGATAGGGACTAGGCCTCATTCCCTGCTGGACATGTCTAGGCTGTGTTCTGTGCATGGGATTTGTGGCCCTCTGCACCTCTGTCAAGTCTTTTATGTGCTTCAACAGATCATCCCCAAACAAGAAACCAGTCACGGGCACTGAGGTCTTGCATAGTAGAGCATATTTTAAATTACAGGCTGGTTTAATTAAGTCTCCTCAGCATGTTCAAATCAAAATTTGCTGCAGCTAAAGCAGTCAATGGATTTTCATCATCTTCAGTCAGCTTTTCAGGTTTCGCTGACGTAGCAATAATGCCCACCAATAGGGCTCGTTGTATCTTCTGTTGTATCTTCTGTATTTTGAGATCAGTGGAACGCGCATTAGGTTTCAGTGTTTCCCATATAGGGGGTTGACCTTGGGGACCTGCATTTCTGTACAGTTGGTTGGGGTGTCATATTTCTCCTGCATCTCTTCTAGTGGCTTCTCTGCTAGCTTATTTGTAAGAAGATAGGACATAGCTGCAGCTCTTTCAGGATCAAGAGGTTTGCCAAATGGAACTTCTGCAAATTGAGCTGCAAATCCTATTGGATCATTCTCTGTGTTCACATTTTCACCCGACAGCGCCACATGCTCAAACGCCGGCACAGTCTCTTAGTCCTCATAGTTGGCGAGGTAATCATCTTCGAACACGTCCACTTCACATACAAAACCGTCAGATTGATAAGGGAAATAAAGAGATTGCGAGAGGAACTCTATCTGCTCAGCCTGATTCAACACCAAGTCCGCCAACCTGTCCACTTTGTCATCGTCATTACTAGTACTAGCCTGATTTCACGGAGGGATAGAATTCTTCAATTTTAGTATACATGGTAACGCTGCCAAAGAGGCGAATTATGCTTGCGGAGGCCCATCCACTTTCGATGATGACAATTTCTTAATGTCAGCAGTTGCCAACATTGGAAATTAAAAAAACAGTATATCAGATGAAAAAAACAGTATTTTGAGCAAAAAAACAGTATATTTCAAAAAACAACTTTTTATTTATTAAAAATACAACATAATACACTAAGACTGTCATAATGTCCATTTTATGATTTAACACACAATACAAAGTATTTTTAGAATTGGTGGCTCTTCAGGTTTGATTGCATAATTTGTCATGACATTGTTGTTTTGACTGGAAGCTGTCAACTTTCTGTTTGTGTCCAGTTATTCCATTTTCTGGTTGCCATGATAAAGCATTGTTACTTAACTGAGAGAAATATTTTACAAACACATGTTATCACCACACTTCCAGAAGAGATACTGACTTGACATCCGCCCACACAGGTCACGTGAGCTTCTGCCTAGTGGAAAAAAACTTTGCCAGGGCGCTAACAATGCCCTAGAATGACCTGTGGCCATTCTGATACACATTGTAACTGCCATTTGCCCCATCTATTGCTGCATTTTGGTCAGCACGACCAGCGGCGTCATAAAACTAATTTTTTACAGCGTCAGCATTATCCATGATATTAACCGTACAAATAGTCACTACACGCACGTATTCTATCACCATATGTATTCAGTATGACATCCATTTTATCTATTATCCTCGTAGCCAGATATAGTTTCCTTGTGATTGAATAAATAGTCTTTTGTTGAATTTGTTTTATTTGCTATCTGTACATAATTCCCTTCAGGTTGTATGTTGTTCGAGTATTTTTTTTACCGTCTCTTGATTCCATGTATCTCCGCCATAGAATGCTTTTTCCTGATTTTCCCTCTACTTGTGCAAAATATGCTTCTATCATTATATGAACGGATTTAAAAGTAATTTACTTCAGAAACTGGCGGCCATCTTGAAAAATGGCAGCCATTCTAGAATTTCAAGTAACTAGACTTTTTCCTGAAAACATACCCTACATACATCATTCGTGCCAAATTTCATGCTTGTATCATCAACTGAAGTATTATATGGTTAAGCCGCTCCGCTATACTGTTTTTTTTTTTAAATTACTAAAGGTTGTGAGACTTATTAATGGGGTTGTTTCCCCCCACTCCCACACTTGCCCCTAATGCCAAAGTTAACTTACCAAGAAGTTCAGAAGATTGTCGGTGTCTGTGTCATGGATAAGCAGCTTATAGCTGCATTTTCCCTGTGCATCGTATGTAAATCCGTCGCAAGAAGTATAGTGCGGGTCACCTGACCCACTACACCTACAGGCATTTATGCCTCTCTTGGCTCGCTGAAACTGCTGTTGGCTGCCAGTCATCAGATGTGTTCTGTGCAAATCTTGAGAAGCGAGGGAGGCAGGCTACTAGTCTAAAAAAAAAAATCTTCATCTTCTTCACTGGAACTACCCATGGGTCTTGTAGTTGAACTTTATGGGTTGATAGGGACTAGGCCTCATTTGGCTGCTGGACATGTCTAGGCTGTGTTCTGTGAAGAGGCGAGGGAGGCGCTAGTCTAATAAAAAAAAAATAGGCCTCAGGCCTTTCCTGCTGGACATGTCTGGCTGTGTTCTGTGCATGGGATTTGTGGCCCTCTGCACCTCTGTCAAGTCTTTTATGTGCTTCGACAGATCATCCCCAAACAAGAAACCAGTCACGGGCACTGAGGTCTTGCATAGTGGAGCATATTTTAAATTACAGGCTGGTTTAATTAAGTCTCTCCTCAGCATGTTCATCTCAAAATTTGCTGCAGCTAAAGCAGTCAATGGATTTTCATCATCGTCAGTCAGCTTTTCAGGTTTCGCTGACGTAGCAATAATGCCCACCAATAGGGCTCGTTGTATCTTCTGTTGTATCTTCTGTATTTTGAGATCAGTGGAACGCGCATTAGGTTTCAGTGTTTCCCATATAGGGGGTTGACCTTGGGGACCTGCATTTCTGTACAGTTGGTTGGGGTGTCATATTTCTCCTGCATCTCTTCTAGTGGCTTCTCTGCTAGCTTATTTGTAAGAAGATAGGACATAGCTGCAGCTCTTTCAGGATCAAGAGGTTTGCCAAATGGAACTTCTGCAAATTGAGCTGCAAATCCTATTGGTTCATTCTCTGTCTTCACATTTTCACCCGACAGCGCCACATGCTCAAACGCCGGCACAGTCTCTAAGACCTCATAGTTGGCGAGGTAATCATCTTCGAACACGTCCACTTCACATACAAAACCGTCAGATTGATGAGGGAAATAAAGAGATTGCGAGAGGAACTCTATCTGCTCAGCCTGTTTCAACACCAAGTCCGCCAACCTGTCCACTTTGTCATCGTCATTACTAGTACTAGCCTGATTTCACGGAGGGATAGAATTCTTCAATTTTAGTATACATGGTAACGCTGCCAAAGAGGCAAATTGTGCTTGCAGAGGCCCATCCACTTTCGATGATGACAATTTCTTAATGTCAGTCTGTGAATTAGCAGCATTAAGCTTGCTAGACGCCGTGGCCCCTTGAGGCATGGTATCGGCCAAAATCGTAGACATCCTGCAACACCGGATCATAAAAGTCAATAAATAGTAAATATAATAATGGCTTGTGAAAATAATTGCAATAGGGCACTGTTGGGTGCATGAAACTGCAATTAAATAGAGGAAAATTCAAACGACTTTTACCTCTAATAAAAGCACATCCTTCCGCTTCAGAATCACATGCTATACTGACGCTACTAGTTACAATCAATCACGTGCTGTACATCTCATGTAAGCTCTGAAACGCACGTTCGTTTCTCATATAATCCAGATCAAACATCGGGGCGGTATGCGGCCCTTGTTTAATCCCTCAATTATCCTCGTCACCAGATATAGTTTCCTTATGATTGAATAAACAGTCTTTTATTGAATTTGTTTTATTTGCTATCTGTACATAATTCCATTCAGGTTGTATCTTGTTTGAGTATTTTTTTTACCGCCTCATGATTCCATGTATCTCCGCCATAGGCTGTGCTTTTTCCTGATTTTTCTTCTCATTACATCATTGATTTATATAATTAAATCTCCCCGGACGAAGTCCGAAGGGGGATTTCTAGCTTCGCTTCTGTCCGTGCTTGCGTGCGTGCGTCCGAAATAAACAGGCTGATAACTCGAAGACTACTTGAGCTATTGATTTGCAAATTGATATGTCGTGTTTGAGGGAAAAAAAAGTACCTCTCAAAAATTTTTGTTTGTACTTTGGTCTACTTTTGACGAACTTACGAGTGTTACGGAATAAACCTTGTTAACACTCTACAGGGAAAAGTATTTGACCTATGGTCACCAAACTTCATATTTAGCTTCCTATCCTTGTACTACTCTCCAGAGCTGATTAGATTTTGGCCTACTTTGGCCTACTTTCGATGAAGTTACGATGTGTTTTTAAAAACAAATTATTGCGTAATGTAGTATTGCGTAGTGTATTAAATATCCATTTATCTGATGTAAAAGTGTACCAATTGCTAGCAAATAAGGCTAGTCTGCCTGCTTGAAATGAAGCTACATCATTTTGTAAATTAATGCGAAGATAATCTATATAGTTTGACCATTTAGCTGATGATGAAATTGTTTTATTTACCTGTGGCAGAGATGGTATGGTCGAGGTACAGGGTGTTGGCTCTGTTAACCCCACCCACCCCCACCCCCACCCCACCCCTGTTCTTTCCTCTCTTGAAGACCCCTCCCTCTGGAGGCGCCCCCTCTTGGGCCAAAATTGGCTTGTCCCATTGCATTGGCGTGCTGAAACGGGGGTCGGTATTGTGGTTGGTATTGGTAATGATACTGGGGAGTGGTTTGATAGTAATCTGGGCGAGTGTATCCCTGATTTCTCGCCCCATTGCCTAAAAAACGCCTCGCTCTGGGCGCTTTGCCTTTGAATGATTTGGAGCTCAATGCACGCTGTGTGTCATTAATGTCTTTCACCGATATCGATGCATCATCACCCAACAAGTGGCTTGTGACTTCTTTATCATAATTGCATAAGGGAGCCATGTGAGCTGGCAACACCTTCCGTAAATTATCTTTTCGTCTATAATTCAACTCGTGGCAAGCACTGCTGATCAGTTGTGTAGTAGTAACCAGCTTTTCGATTACTTTTTAGCTCACCTGTGAGCTTTTGTCATCACTTACAGGTGTAAAAGTTCAATTTGCAAGAAAAGTTTTTTACTCATGTGTTTAAAGAATGTTTATGAATTTATTTGGTATTCATTGAACTCATCACACATGTAGTGTTTTACATGAAATTTGAATTCAGGAAAAACCTAATTAATATTTCAAAACATTCATAGAATGACCCCAGTAAATTCTGAAATGATCCTACCATTTTTCATCATTGGGGCCATTTGTCCCCAACATATTCAATCCTGCGCAGAATACTGGGTATTTTATATGAATACTTATTGAGAAATAAAATGCAGGGTGTGTTCTCATGCAATCATAAAGAGGAGTACGAAGCAATGTTTTTATTGAGACTTTGTAGACATAAGTTGATGTTTAAAATAATCACCAATTCAAAATGCTATAACAAAAAGAAACATGCAAACTATATCATATGAATCATTAAACTTGTTCACAGCTATTAGAATATAACCCTTCCGAATCTTTGTCTTACAATGAATATCAAATTAAACAATGATGTGCATCATAAATTACACACTGTTGCTACATTTCGTCTATTAATTTTCACTCACATTACAATCAGTTTCAAATAGTTCTTCATCTAACGCATCCGCAAAATCATCTTCATGTTCACTCTCACTTTCCCAATCTACTTTGTCAATAATGCTGAATTGCTCATATGGGACTGAATATATCCGAAGGTCATCTATAAAATTCCTCTGGTATTCAAAATTTTCATCTGCTACGTTGAATACTATAGCACACACTTCCATCAGCAAATAAGGGCATATTATTGGTAATAAATCTGCAGCATGTTCAACATCTTGTATGTACTCTGATTGTTTTATCACTTCATTTTCCAATCCTTCTAGCCAAACAGGGACACCAAATACAAATTTTTGATTCCCTATTGTTGCTTTCAAACCTAAGAGTAGCTCCTGCATAAGGTCACGTTGATCTGAATCTAGAATGCGCACTTTTTTTAGTTCATCTGTCTCCTCAATTACAGGTTCAATCTCATGCTCGTCACAATTGCATTCAGCAGCACAATTATCACAACACATATGTTTAATTTGAGGAAATTGTGGCTCATCATCTGTGAAATATTGAAGAACTAATTTTCTTCGACATGTCGTTGAGTTCTTCACATAATCTCGCATGGCTTGTGAGCAACCAAGCATATGCACTGGCCTATAAAATAATTTGGCGTGTGCGTCTTCCCCACTGCGTCCAGCACGACCAAATTCTTGTAAGTAGTCCTCCATATCTTTAGGCACCCCATAGTGGTATACACTACAGACTTTAGGGATATCGACGCCCATTCCCAATGCACTGGAGCATATCACCACTCGAAAATGTCCATCAGTATTAAAAAGATCTTTTCTAATTTCTTCTTTCCTACTATCCAATGTATTGTGAAAGTACATTGCAAATAACTGAGATTTCTCTTCACTATCAACATAACCTTTATCACCAAGACTTTTATCAAAAAACATAAATAATTCTGTTATGTCCTTTATAGACTTGCAATATATGAGTGTTCTGGGATGATTAACTCCTTCTGCCTTCAAACTGTTGACTAAAAATTGAAAACAGTCAACATCCTTGATCTTTTGAACACACAGACAAATATTTGGTCGGTCAGGTGTTCTTATGATCACATGGGGTGATTTCAAACCTAGTGATCTCTGGAAACGCAATCGTGTGGTTTTTGAAGCTGTAGCTGTCAATGCCAAGATGGGTACTCGTAATAAAAAGCTACGCAACTTTTTCAAATCACCATATGACGATCGAAATGCTGTCTTTTTGCCATCAGCCATGCCCCTAAAAATACAAGTTATATTCATGTAATACATTTTATCGTATATTTTAAATTACCTTTAAAACGTAATAATACTACTCTATGCTTTTTTCAAAACTCAACATATAATACTGAATATAAAGGATTTAGCATTATTGCTGTCTTATAATTGACACATCGATGTTGCATATTTACAATTAAAAATTTAAATGCAATTAAAATGAACAGTTTACACAGTTATTTCCCCTCTGTTACAAAATGTTTTTAGATTTACATGAAAATAAAAATGAAATAGATGATGTATTTAATTTTGTGTATTTTGACAACTTTGAACAACAACGTTTTTCTTACCACTTTGGCACATGCACTTCATCAGTAACCAGCATAATGACTCGGTGTGCTTGAGCTTTTAACACACTCATGCCTTTTTGACCTGTCTAAAACTCGGGAGACCCAAATAGCATATCACAATCATTTGTGTCTTCTTCAGATGGCATCTGTGCAGCTTCTATACCATACTGTTTGGCATCCAACACTTGACTTGCCATAAGTGAAAGTAATGGCGAAATTACGATGACCAATGGTTTTTCGACACTTTTCAGACTATGTGGTGTCAATGCTAAAAAACAAACAATAAAACATAAATTTTTAGTTTGCAAATGGAATATTAAGTCAATTTTTTATTTTGTGTATAGCATGTCTGCTGCCAGTACAATGTAGGTTGTTTGGCTAGATCAATGTTGCACAATTGCCTTTGCTTTGCTTACTAGCCTAGATCTTAAACTTTTTGAATTTGAAATCTGCATTATAGTCAAAAGGATCTATATGTGACGAAAAATTAAACTTTTAAAAATTAATCCAGGTGAATTTGTAACATGAGTTATTTTATCAAGTGAGTTCTTTGAGCGTATTATCACGGCGAGCACATTGACAAAGTTTGAGCCTGATGCGCCACATGAACGAATCCTGATAAAATAATTCATGTAACACAACAAACCGAGTTTTGTATCTATATTTTTTTTTTTACTTAAAGGCCAGTCCAACTATATTTGTAGTTTATATTTCAGGCAACATTTTTGGGATAGGTAATTGAAAGAAAAAAAAGATTCATTTAGTGCAGGTCGGTCGGACGAAAAAGAAGAAAAAATGCTTGGAAAATGCAAGTTAAAATTGCCTGTAAAATTTTTTTCAAAAACGGTTGATCTGTTTCTGACAATGGTTTACAATCTGAGGGATACAAGTATATTGTACATATTTCACACAACGCCGCTGTATATAAAGGTCTTGCAAAACCCAATAGAGAGAATTCTGCAATCTCCACAATATCTTCAATTTTCTGGTCAATTGTTGCCTTGACTATCGCAGTAGAGATCAGTTTGCTAGTTTTTGCACCAATATCAGTACCGATGATAGAAAGTCTGAAAAATTTCTTCGATGACTATCTTGGCATCTACAAATTTCCCTTTTGACAGTGGGGCCATCAATATCAAAACACGGAGTTGCTAGTTCCCATCTATGTTGAAATATTCAGCGCAGCACATTGCGTTCATTTGTATGTGAGCAAGTATTTGCGTGTTTTGAAACCAGCCATATTATTAGTTCACGACCTTCACCTTTACTCCGGCCCTCTGGATCATGTGACTCGTTGTCTGTCATAAAAAAAATGGTAGATAGGAAAGTCAAAACTGGCGACTGGCAAAGAAAAAACACTGATTGCTAGCTTAGTCGGTGGTTGACTGAAAAAAATGTTGGTAGGTGAAATGTTTGCTCTGTCGGGGTGTAATTGAGAGGGTTTCAAACTACAGATATAGTTGGACTGGCCTAATTACCAGTCAGGAGGCAAAAAACCCAACTGTTTTAGAATGAACTGGCTTCAAAGAATGGTCCAATATTTTATTTACATATCATCGTTTACACATTTAGTTTCATACTGGCATATAAGATACAATGTGGGATGACGTACATTGAGCAATAGACACTCTATGGATAAATGTAACATTGAGTGCAAATGTGTCACGTTTAAAAAGGATACTCATCACACATTTGTGATACGTTTTTGTGTCTGATAATTGTTGAAGCTGCATTAAAAGTAGCCCAGCATAGAACTAGCCGTACACAATGTATACCGTCAATACCGATACAGGGTATTTTTTACATGGCAATTCTGGAGCATGATAACCAATGCTATGGAAATACATCCAAAGAATCTGATAAAGGCATACTTGCCCATTTAAAAAATTCTACTGTAATTATTCTGGACGATTTGAATAAAAAAATTCTAGATGTATATCATTTATAGTTATTATGTCATTGCATGACTATGTTATTGAACAGTAAAACCATTGCATACCTTGCACAAGTTGATACAAAGGCACCAACACCATAAATATCATGGTTTTTCCAAATCCTGTCCTCAGTATGCAAACTGTATGTTTTCCTGAGAATAAGTTCACCAATGCTTCTGACTGCTCATCTTTCGGTTCAATTATTTTCCCATCTGTTAACATGGGTAAAATACTTTTAAGTCCATCTTCAATTGCCGATTGCAGATCTAACTCCATTGTGTTTTTATCATTTTCACTAGAAATATCCGTACTTCTTGTTACAAATTCAGCCATTTTTCAAATAGTTCAGCAGTGAATATTTTTCTGAAACTTGATTGGTCCGATTTTTCTCGTGTTTTTCCGTCAATTTTTACGAATATTAATGAGGAGGAGGAGTCAAAGAAAATTGACAGTTCAAAAGTCTCTCAACTTTTGCGAGAGGATTTAGCTGATTGGCTAGTTTTCTAGGTCGCACTTGGGATTTCCTCAAGGGCTCAAAAGCAAGTTTTGAGCATATATATTTGAGCCCTTGATTCAAAACTGGGTCAAAATTAAAACAAACGTGAAAACTTTCCCAAATCATTGTTCTCAATTCCATAAACAAAAACGTGGTGCGGTAATAAAACACCCCTTCGAACACAGTTCTCACCTTTCACACTCTGTTTCAATCGAGATGTTAAAGTCTCGTGGCAATTTTAAGAAAACAAGGACATTTTCTGAACATTTTTGTTTGAAAAACATTTTTTCTCAGTTTAAACGATTGAAAAGTATCTATATCAGTCAGATATTTTTGGGGAATAATATGGAGAAATATAAACCTATTGCTCTGATGGCAGCCAATTCATGGAAACTAAAGTTCTTGTTTTGGGGCTGTACATTTCTGAAATTCACTTGTAGTTATTATTCATTTTTTTCTGTATTTTTTTTACATATTTTTATATTTTCTATATTTTTTATCATCAAACAATATTTGTTTTTAACTTTCCAGTGACATATTTTTTGCTGCAGCAGTTGACTTTTCTTTCATGAGTATAATACATTGTACTTAACCGTGATGTATTGATGAAAACTATTACGGTAGCATTTTTTTAAATACGAACTGTCTTTGCTTCGACTCATTATGTTAATAGTATTCTATATATAGTTCTTATTTCATGTACCAGGGTATATTATAACTGTTCCTTCAATAGACGACAATTGAATGAATGATAATCAACAGATGTTTTTGTACAATGTAGAACGCAAACTCAGTTTGTGTTTTTTACCTCTCCAGGGAACAAGAAAATTCACGTTTTGGAGCCAGGGAAATATCCTTATGTGACGCCCAACAAAATATCTTTGAAGAAAAATCTAGATCTCTCTGGAACCTGCAGATACCCATTGGTCAAAGCTCATGGTAAGCGATTTGTATTTTAATTAGATTATGATGCAGAAATATTTACTAGTGCTGTATGAAATCTGGGGTAATAAATCAGGGGATATAAATCCATGCCATTCCAAACGTAATCTTGTTTATGTGTGTATTATATATCAAAATGATTCTAAATTGATAATTTGATGATTTGATGCATTATGCATATACCATATATACATGTATGTATAATCGCCACAGTGCATGACAATTAAATATGACTTTTTGTGATCGTGGTTATAAATATGTGAAACACCAAAGATGAATAAATTTAGTCATTGCTGTAAATGTGAAAATATGTGTTCATTATTCATTAAATGACCATCCACGCGCCCAGGGCTGTTAAATTGAAATTTTTTCAGAATGGGGGGTGGGCTGTTACACGGGGGACCGGGGGTTGGCACTTTGATGGTCGTATACGGTATGTGGTGTGATTTTTATTGCTGTGTGTGCTGCAGGCATCCTCATGGTGCTGGCGTGGATGCTGTGCTCCTGCACTGCCCTGCTCATGGCCAAGTACTACAAGCCCATGTGGCCCAATGACAGGCTTTGCAACGAAAAGGTGAGGAGGCATCATACTTCATTTAGCCATGTTTGCAACAATTGCTGTATTTGAAAATATGGAATTTAATGAACCAGTCCCTTCAGCGATCAGAATACAGGTGCACTTTGCGTTGAACTGCCATCTTATAGTATGTGCACTCTTTATGTTATATTATTGTTTTTCGATGATATCCTCTCTATATTAAAAAGTATTTAACCATTGCATGATAGGTAAACAATTTAGTTTATTTCTGAAGCAGGGGTTTAAAACGTTCAACATACATAAAAGCCCAATTGCTGAAGACACCAAGGATAATAATTGCATGTATCTAGTCACAATAGGACATACATGTAGATGTATTTAAGTGCCCTTTAAGTACCAAGCACTGACTGACTGTGTAATGAGTTGCAGGTGTGGTTTGCGGTGCACCGAGGCCTCATGTTGAGTGTGCTCATCCTCACCATCATTGCCTTCATCCTCATCTTTGTGCACGTCGGAGGATACAGCTGGGTACGTAATACATGGCTACCATACTCTCAAAACTATGAACTGTAAACAGAATTGCTCACTATTTTGGACTGTTATCCAAATTTCTTTTAAGCAGAATAATTAAACATTACATTAAGTCATGACCGTGTTACAACTGAATTAATCAATTTTTAATAGAGTTTCACTAGCAAATAGATTACCAATATATGTATGATCGAATGTGTTGTTAGCCTCTTCGCTACAAAGACATGTATTTGTGAACAAATGGAAAAAAATGTGTCATATTTGTAGATGCCGTTCTTGCATGAGAAAGCCCACCCTCCACTGGGAATCACAGTAACAATACTCGTCATTCTCAATGTGAGTCACCATTTTTATAAATAATCTAGGTATATCATCTGCACTTGTAAATTTGAGGACCAATATATGTAAATTTTACAGTTTTTAACATGATGGCAATACCTTTCCGGTAAAAAAGTATGTAGAGTATTCAAAATATTTAGAGTATTCACAGCACAACTATATGATAATGAACATTTTGGAAGTTATCAAAATATGATGAATTAAATTATATGGTATCATAGAAATGTAGTTGAGTAGAAATTAAATCCATTTATAACAAGTATTTAGCGATATGTAGAAGACGTTATAGTTCAAAAGAAAAGCAAGAAAAGTACAAGATAAGCAACTAAACATAAAAATATGCATGTAGTTAGTATTTAGGATGAAATTGCTTAAATGTTTAGATATAAATATAACTGTTACATAGAAGAATGACTATTACATAAAGTTAACCCCCTTCATGATTCTGTAAACACTCCCAGTAAAGATGCATTATATGTAGAATCTTTAGGTGGAAAGAATATCAAAATGTCTTCTTTTAGTCCGTAATACCCATTACATGATTTAATCATTGTCATTCATAGCCTTTATATGTTCTCTTCAATGATGAGTGTAGCGAATATGCTCTTTATTTTTATGTGAACAGCCAATCTTGGCGATATTCCGTTGCCACGACGATCACAAGTGGCGCCCTGTTTTTAACTGGTTTCACTGGTTCTTCGGCACAGTGGCTGCTGTGCTCATGAGTAAGTCGTCCCACCACCTCTGTTTTTCCATTCATTGATGTTTGTGATTTTTATGCAACTTGTCCACCTCTCTTATATCCACAGTTTCTACTTTTCATGTCACCCATACTTTTGCGTTTCCTGAATTGGCTGTTCATTTCATACTTCTTTTTGTGTGTCAATGTTTCAATTCTTGTAGAAGTTTTTTATTTTATCTTGCTGATACTGCTCCACCAAAAAGTGTCACCTTTTCCTGGTTGTGTTGGATGTAACGTAGGGTTCAAGGTAACATAAGTATGGTTGTTTTAATTTGGGTTTATTTTCCTATTTTGTGTCTTACTCTAAAGAGCTTTCATGATAGAAATTGCTGAAAATATTTCTTTTTAAACACTTAAGTTGCTTTAAAAGAAATACTGAAACTATAAATTAAAAAACTTTTATTTTTATTTGCTACATTCATTTAAAATTTTGGTTCAGAAGAACCACAGAATTATTTCATGACTCAGATATTGTACTGTTTTTATATTCTATTGTTCACAGCAATTTAATGGTGAGGAGAAAAATAATGTTTGAAAATTGAATCAATTTCGTCAGCAATTGATGTAATTTTTAAAACATATTCAGCCATTTTTTTTATAAAGAATCGCTGTTGTCTTATCATGTAGCTAAAAAAAGTCAAGTCTACCTTTAACATGCACCCTGTTCATTGTGTATTACTCTACATCCTCCGAAATGATATATATGTTCCACATTTATCATGCCATCAAGTAACTTACGTTTTGTCTTGACCTCACTCTGAGGTGACACCAAACATTGATCATATTGCAATTTCATTTGAATTATTTAGAACCCCTCTAGTTGTCAGAGAAGCCATTACGAAGAATGTTCCATCACATTAAGTTTCTTATCATAATGTCATCTAACACCTTTACGGCAATGACAACGATGACTCTGGCTGCACGAAACAGTGGGTTCCATCACTAGTTACTCACACAGTACAATAGTAGTTTTCACTCGAGAGGTTGTCCTCTTGCATTTACTCATCTTCTAAACTTTTCTCTCTTTACCCTTCCTACTGGAGTTTTTTTTTAATAACCATCATCTCACCTGTCTCTTTCCACATCTGTGCCCACAATTGCCGCCCCTTCTCTTAGTAACCATGACTAACAGTTTGTCCCTCTAACCATGTTGTTCCAGCCCCTACTTGCTGTGTGTCGCTGTAAGGACAAGTCACGTAAACGCCCCATATTCAACTGGATTCACTGGTTTTTAGGCACATGTGCTGCCGTCCTTGCAAGTATGGCTAATATTCGGTATCTTATGTTAACAATAAAACAATGAAAGACTCTCTACAGTAGATTTACTAATGTTGATGATTTTTCCTCTCCTTATTGAATACTCTGATGATCTTGTTAAAGCATAAAGATTTCTCATATATGATTGTCCATAATATATAGATAATTTTTTAAACACTGATTCATGTTTAATAATGCCAACAATGTTCATGTGTCGCAAAGTTACCCATAACGTTATTATGTACCCATGCTGCAGCGCCAACACTGTTCATTGGGCTGAACCTGCCAAAGGCGCACGTGCCGTGGTGGGCCACCTGGGTGATGGTAGTCTTCATGCTCTTTCACCTCATCATTGAGCTCATGCTCGAGATCCACGGCTGTGTGAACAGCAGGAAACAGAAACGTGAGTGTACGCTTGTTCATCATGCATGTACGCATTATAGACGTCACACAAACGTCACACACAAACCTCAGCCTTCTTGATGAGCTCATACTTTACATCACAGCTTTCCCAAACAGGTCACCAACAAGTACAGAAACGTATTATGTCATCATTCACCAAACACACATTCTACATGACATAACACTCCAACAGTATTAAACAAAGAATATAAAGCTTTCAGATTTGCCTTCTTGTTCTGTGAGAATTAGATTATATGCTAAAAATTAAGAGAGTTATTAGATATTCAAAAATGTTTTTGAAGTCTTTAGGCATGTCTTTTTTTAAGTAAAGTATACCATGATGAGAAGCTGTAGGTCTACCCTTCCGACACCAATGTATTCATGTCCTTTGTCTAATTTATTTTCTTGCATGTTTCAGTGCGTGACGAAGAATTTGAGCTAAGAAAGAAAAATGACACTCGTGGTGATCTTTATGGCAAGGAACCAGAGCCAGTGGTCAGTTTTACAAACAATAACAAATTGTAGCACATCAATATTTAGTTATATCTTTTTTTATGTTTCATGGTTCATTCTCTCTCATCATTTTGAAGCATCTCAATAATGGGCATAATATCATATTCAAGATTAGATAGATCTTAATGATACTTTTGAAAGTATTCATGATCTTCAGGATAATGCTTGAATGAGAACTTGTATCGTAACAATCATAAAAATATCAATTAACCTATCGTACATGTAGATGTTAGTTTTTAAACTTTCATGGTGGTCAAACTTTTTCAGGGCCGTCGATTCAAGAAGCGGATCTTGGCTGTCTACCTCACCGTGGTTATCATCCTTGCTTTCATCATGGTTATTGCCATCGCCATCGGCTAAGCAATGTGACCTCACAATGTTGTACTCCTTATTCAAGGAGAGAAAAATCAAAATTGAAGTGCCTTAAAATTAAGTTCTGTTGTTTTGGATTAAATTAGTTGTTTCTTTTTTGTGTTTTTTTTATAGATCTGACCAATTACTAAGCACTGTTTTTATATGTGTGTATTGTATGAAATGCTGCTTATTGAAATAACTGTTTGAAGATTTAATGTGGTTTTAACTTTTTAAGATATTAAGTATTTTTTATTGATGATGTGTTTTGAAGTTTAGGAATTAGCGTTTCATCATATTTTAGGATGAACTGTTTTGATATGCAATGATGTATAATGTTATTTGATAATTTGTTATTTTTGCAAATATTACTAATTTTGTTTCAATGCATATTCATTATGTACCAGTTACTTTACTCCCTGATTTGACCAGTTCATTTTGTACCGTAGTAAATTTTTTGAAGCAGATTCAGAGATGAACTGGATATTTTTGCCGACTAAAATATAGATATTTTCAAGATTGTCTCTATTCAATTTATTATTGGGATAGCTATTATGATGATATACACAATGCCATAAAATGTGTGAAAACTGCTGAATTGAAACCAATCAAGGTAAAAACAAATTTAAGCTCATTTAGGTAATGTATAGCCTATAGACTGTTTATAGAAAAATGCAATCTCTTGAATGTGTGCAATTAATTGATTAAATGTGTTACTCCTTTATGAATATTTTATGTAAAGACTAATAATCTTAATTCTTTTAGTGATCTGCCCATAGTTGATAATTAGATTGGAGGTGTGATTACATGGTCACCTCCAGTCATTACCAAATACTTAAATACTTTTCTTCCAAAGTGATAAAGAATAGTGCAGAGATTAAGTTTAAAGTTGGCCAAGTGCGAGAATAGTGTAGAAAATAACTTTTAAGTGAGCACTTGAGTTTGTGCAATGTGTGCAAGTGTAGAGAACAACCGGTGCTATGTACAGGTGCTATTGTTGTGTTCCTGCAGGGTCTCTTGGAGCAGTGCATTAGAATTTTAGAAATTGTTAATTTGAATAAACAAACATTGAAAACTGGGAATAATATATTGGTCCCACAGCCAAATACAAAGGTAGACATTGTAACATTATAATTATTTACTAGTGTGTTTTGTTATCTAACAGTTACAGTTCTTTTTTGAGGACAGAAAGTACATAACTGCATCTAAGAGACCCAGCTGTGATGTATTTATGAATATTGTTTATTTCAATGTAGTAGCTTTGTTATTCATATTCATTTGTTAGTCCCGCAAATTTTCTTGTACTGTCCATAGGAATCCATATCAAGCTTCAGATGTAGATTATTATTCAAATAATGAGTCCTCTAGACAATAGATATTCAAATGATATTTTTCATCAATCTAAGAAAAGTTGTTTTAAAGTGCGTTTATGCCATAAAATGTTTTGATCTAATTGTTATCTGTCTATTTATAAAATGCCCAGATGTACATATTTCTTGCTTTTAGGCTGTATTTATACCATATAAGTGATAGTTGGCACACATGTAAGCACCTTATGACAACGATACTATATAACTGTTACTTGCATTCAGGAAATTAATTTCTTCAATTTATCATTAATAGCCTAGAATTATACAATCATAGTTGCCAAAAATCAATGAAATGATACACTTTGTTAAATAATTAAATACAATATGTCAAATTCGTCTGCCCATTGTGCATTGTTTATGGAATATTATGTTAAATGATTGAAGTATTCTGTAACAACTTAATATACAAAATACAAATGTTGAAACGAGCTGATTGTGCTACAATTCATAAAAATCATGTACCTTTTGTTTTGATATATTGCTTGCTCAAACAGTAGCTAGTTGCTTATGGGAATCTCATATATAATTTTTTATTATATTGTGTAATATATAGTGTTTCATAGTTTGACTTGGTGTTGCATTGTGGAGTATTTTACATACTTTCAGATTAAAAATCAATTTTAGCTCATTTTATAACAAACATACATTTAAATTTATTTTATAAATTATACAGTATTCAGTGTTTAATGTACATGTATATTATAAGTTATACATATTTACTGTGGTAATTTAAACATTTTTAATCATGTTGAATATGTTAGGGATTTTTTGTGGGAATTGTTTGTAGGAAATATATGAAAGTTATGTTGATGAGATGCCATACAATCAGCTTTTTATAATCATTTATAAACATTAAGAAATTTTATTATCATTTATTACTGTCAGGTGTTGTATTTTATATACATTATGTTAAAATGAATATGTTCCAAATAAAATGTTCAGTGTAGAAAGTTGTCTTTATTTCTAATTAGTAATATGGGACTGGCAGTCCGTAGGTTTTTTTATCCTGACTTTAATTTTGTAACGAAATTCCAGAGACAGGCTTGTAAAGGTATTTGAAAGGCCACAGAGTCGAACGCACAGTCTCCCTGCTAACACTAGACCAGTCATTATGTGTCGGACAGGCGCATTACACCGCTGTGCTAACCTTTCCACGCCTGACAGACGTGTTCATATTTGGTCAGTATCAAATTGCGCAATGCCACTTCAGGTCACTTGACGCCTTTATGATACTATTTATAGCTTTGCAGCCTTTAACGCTACAATAGCCTCTATGTCCCTGAATCTCTCGGTGTCGAGTACGTTGTAATTATCAATTCAAAATTAGATAATAATGATTATATAGCACGACATACCAAAAGTATTTATAAACAAGGCAATATTTTAATCATTAAATTTAAACATTGTTATCAAGACTTTAAAATATGTCTTTTTAAGACCTTTCTTAAGAGTATGTATGGTAGCCAAATATGGACAATATTTAATGACAATGTTTTTAATAAATCTTCTACAATACGATAATGTATTTAGGTTTCTCCTTGCTATTCCTAAGAGTGCTAGCATGTCACAGTATTATATGTACAATGGTGTGTACCATTTTAAAGTGTTTTATAGAAAAGCCATTGGAAATTTTAGATGTAGGATACTTTTCTTCTCTTGCTGACAATATAGAATAATAGGTTTTTCAATTCTCTGAGAACGGAATTTCTGTAGAAGATCTCCATGTAGAACACGGCTGTGGCTGCTATTCGCATGTAGAGGATGGTGATGAAAAAGCCTTGAGTGTGCGCCAAAGAGAGCGTCCCAGCACCAGGAGCACCTTTATCATTCACGCATTCTGTCTTGGGCCAGTGGCGCTTTTTCCATACCTAGTGATAAAGTTAGACAATTTAAAAGTCTCTGGATCAAAGTACAATTTCAATATTTTGCATACTCATAGAGTATCATGCTCCAAATAGTTTGCACATTTTAATTTAGAGTAAGCATTATGTACATTTAGATTACCGTAGTTTAATGTTTTGAATTCTATGCGTTTATTGTTTTCAAAATATGCCTTACATGTATATATCTTTAATAGATATTGCTATCAGCACAATAAGTGTCTTGTTAAGGCGTTACAAAGGTGTTTACATGGCGGGGCGATTATTGATTTTAACACTGTGGGTAACAATGTCATGGCATGTATTTGAGGGAAGGCTACAGTTTGCGTAGAGGCTACAAAACACGGAAAGACAGATTAAATCTGTCACTTGGTAATTTATTCAAGACATTTGCATCATTTAGGCCAATTTGATGATAGGTAATTTTCACTGACATTTTTATAAGATGGAATATGATAATAAATATTTACATACCCCAATGAATCCATCAGCCAATAGATCATTAGTGACATCAGAGATATGTTCTCTGTACGCTGAGTTCTTCTGAACAGTAATATTTTTCGTTGTAGAATGGGCAATGGGGGCTGTATGTTTACAGTGACAGTTTTTTGCTATAAAAAGTAAAGCGTCTTCCATTTCAGTGATATATGCAAATTGTTCTCCAGATACTTTCATCAAGTTCTCACTGTGGTTGGAATTTCTGACATTATGCCCTTGTCTTTCTAACTTCATAAGTGATGCCCAAAATCTTCTGAACATATCAACCTCTTCTGTTTGAAATTCTTCTTCAAATACTGAGCCACCTTGTATTCCAAACATGTATATATCTTGCTCCACTAACTCTTCAAGGTTTGTAAACGGAATGAACACTTTGCTAATGGTCAAATTGGCAGTTAATTTAGCTGTGTAAAGAGATCCTAAGATCACCACAAATATCCAATATAAGGCAAGAATGATGCGTGATGAGTTAGTATTTGGACATTTCTGTTGACCCTGATACAGAAGAGACCCAATGATAGAGAAAAATGATTCCTGCACACTCCTAAATGGACTATTACCAGACAATGAGAAACATTTTTTAATCAAGAATTCCGTGATATGATGGTCATCACTATTATTACACCACCAATCAAGAGCCAAACAAGTGGATCCAACGGTTCTAGAAGACGGTTAGAATTTGATACTGGTTGACAGTATATTATTACCCATTCCTCTCTATAAAACCCATTGTCAGCAAAATCAATCACCAATGCCCCTTCATAGCTCATTGCCCGTGGTGCAATAACCATGTCTACTTCCCTTCGTTGAAGTTGGCCCACGAGGCCGTTCCATGACCCATTTGGATCTTTCGCCCCCCACAGCATGTCTGGTGGTAATACAAATGAATAAGTGAAATTTAGAGCATTTGCAAGCTAGTCGGCAAAATCTACATAAACCTTCAAAGGAGCTTCCTTTTTCTTTAGATTTATACATGAATGGACCCCAATAATTTGTACCTATCAATACATGCCTTCCTTTCAGTCCAGCGGCATTCTTGGTTACTCCCTTCTCTTGCCATTCTATTTTTACATTGAGTTCATCTAGTCTTTTTAAGAGATGCACATTTAATAAATGAATATTTGAGTTTGATTCAAGGTGCGGACATTCTATAGCAAACCATGTATATTTGTAGGTAAGGAAAGCTTGCTGATCATGAGACTTGTCAAACACCTGTGCCATTGCCAGAATCTTGCGCACCAAATGGCACTCTTCTAAGACCACAACATTTGTAGCAATTCTATTGTTTGTATCAACTAACGCAAACTCAATATCCTGTTCAACAGTGGTCTTATGATATGTATAAATAGAGTAGGCCAAAGACTTGTTCCTCACATACAAGTACCATTGGTTACAATGTTTGGAAACCTGACATAGCACAACAAAAGGCTTGCTTGTTGAAGTAGCTGGTTGCTGGCAATATCCTTCCACCGTGACTGGAAAAAAAGAACTTATGCATGTATATTGATATTGATATGATAAACTGTTATTGTATTCAATTACAGGGTTTGTCATTATTTATAGTACAGCTATGATAGACACGCTACAAAATAAATATTTAGATGAATTCAAATTTCTTGAGGTACTGCGCATTTTAACCAGTTTTTACCAACATGCAGATCATGAGATGGAGTCCTTTCAATGTATAATTATTTTATATGAATAATGATTTAAATCTTTACATAATGAGACAAGTATGACTATCCAAATATGATTTCGCATCATTTTAAAGGATACTTTTATATTGTAACAAGTCACAAGTAGCGAGAACGGCCAATGTGATCTACGCAGCGGTCTTCACAACTTCCATGTAGGCAATGTATATATATACATCACTAGACCAGGGCAGGGATGGGGTCGATTCAAATTCTAATTTCGGACTTGGAATTAGAATTGAAAATCTGAAAGAAAAATGGAATTCTTCAATTCCACGTCAATTTCATTCCCATTTCAATTATTCTTTGATTCATTTCCATTCCAACTTGTTAAAGGTCAGATATATGGGATTCAAACTTTCTAAATCGTTTACACATGCATAATCTGATGTAAGTATTAGCAGATATATTCCATTCTCAATGCAACCAATACCTATCTCTTGTCTCTACAAATTATTCTGTACAGAACTGCTTTATTATGTCAAATGAAAAACTGTCATTTACCATGCCAAAACTGCGTTACACCCACACCAAACTCAATCATACACGCTAAATCTTGGAACCGATTGCATGGCGTGGTACCATGTGTGTACAGAAGCTCGAATTATGGTCCCTTTTTCACTGACCTCATACTGATAAAAAAACATACCCTTTTCTCTAAATTACATGTATGTGCATGAGAAATATATGTTATTATCATTTTTCGTGTTAAAGAATCATAGATTTTGCAACGTTAATGTTGAAAGCATAAAATAACTATGTTGAGGGGGCCTGCAAAAAAAACTGTGGGTGATTTAATTGATTGTATACACTTATGCTTAACATATAGAATTTTTTACCTTTTTTAAGGTGATGGAAATTGAACATGATAACTCATTTGTATTTGCAGGGGCGGATCCAGCATTGTGAGTTAGGGGGGGGGGGCGCGACTGTGGCAAGTGGACTGGGGGCCGCTTAAGGCCCCCAGCAGGTCCAGGGCAGCTCCCTGGTGGTGGGACAGGGCAAAGCCCCCCGGAAGCTACAGCGCATGTGGTGTTTTAGAGGTGTCTGGAGGTGTCTAGGATGTTCACTAACAATGAAAAGAAACAATTCATCTACTTTAATAATCTATTTAATTTAATTCATTTACAATGAACTACTTTATTTATTTCCAGTGTGGATTCTTATATGTTTTTTCAGATCTCCAATTTGACTGAATGATTTCTCACACACTGTGCAATGATGGTTTTTTTCCCCAGTGTGGATTTTCATGTGGCTGGTCAAGTTGTCACTTCGACTAAAACACTTGCCACATTGACTACACGGATAAGGTTTCTCCCCAGTGTGGATTCTTATGTGGCTGGTCAATTTGCTTCTTTTACTAAAACACTTGTCACATTGACTACACTTGAATGGTTTCTCTCCGGTGTGGATTCTCATATGTGTTGTCAGATATCCTCTTTCACTGAATAATTTCCCACACACTGTACACAGATGTTCATACTCCCCAGTGTGGATTCGCATGTGCCTGGTCAAAGTGATACTGTCACTAAAACACTTGCCACACTGACTACACTCATAAGGTTTCTCTCCGGTGTGGATTCTCATGTGGCTGGTCAGGTTGCTTCTCTGACTAAAACACTTGCCACATTGACTGCACTTGAATGGTTTCTCACCAGTGTGGGTTCTCATATGATCTGTCAGAGTACTAGTTTGACTGAATGATTTCTCACACACTGTACACTGATGTTCTTTCTCCCCAGTGTGGATTTTCATGTGGCTGGTCAAGCCACTGATACTGAAAAACTTGCCACATTGACTACACTCATAAGGTTTCTCACCAGTGTGGATTCTTATATGTCTTGTCAGATCTTCACTTTGACTGAATGATTTCTCACACACTGTACACGGATGTTCTTTCTCTTCTGTGTGAGTTTTCATGTGGCTGGTCAAGTTGCTTTTCCGACTAAAACACTTGCCGCAATCACTACACTCATGTTTTGCATGAGTTCTCATGTGACTGGTCAGGTGTCCACTATTTCTGAATGATTTCTCACACACTGTGCACTGATATCCTTTCTCCCCAGTGTGGATTTTCATGTGGGTGGTCAAGGCACCACTTTGACTAAAACATTTACCACATTCATTACACTCATAAGGTTTCTCCCCAGTATGAATTCTCATGTGGTTGGTCAAGTTGCTTTGCTGACTAAAACACTTGCCACATAGCCTACACTCATAAGGTTTCTCATCAGTGTGGATTCTCATATGTCTTGTCAGACTTCCCCTTTCACTGAATGATTTCTCACAAACTATACACTGATGGTTTTTCCCCTCACTGTGGATTCTCATGTGGCTGGTCAAGTTGTCACTTCGACTAAAACACTTGCCGCATTGACTACACGGATAAGGTTTCTCCTCAATGTGGATTTTTATGTGGCTGGTCAGGTTGCTTTTCTTATTAAAACACTTGCCATATTGACTACACTCGAATGGTTTCTCATCACTCTGTATTCCTTTTTGTGATTTTAGAGCATCATTTTGGCTGAATAATTTCTCACTTAATGCAGACTTTAGTTGAATATCACTGTGGTTTGCCATTATAAATTGATTTCAAATATGTAATAATATCTACAAAATCAGTACACCACAATACAAATCGATCCTATACTAGAAATTAATTGTAAAACGTTTATATCCATGAAGTACTTGCTTTCTTATATTGCTTTCACTACACATAACTCATGAACCACTCAGTGAGAAAGTTTGAACAAAAAGCTATTTATAATTTTCTTCTTATTTTGCTACTTTGCTAAATAACAAATCATAATGAGGAAAAGCTGATAGTGATTTTATTTACAAAATAACATTCATTGTTTTACTATAATATTCTTTTACCAAAATCTGCTTGACTTTAGAATTTAGCAGCAAAAGTTAACATTTACAATTTCAAGTCACAATGCACCGCCCTCCATTTCTACACACGATATGCTGCTCGCCCATTATTGCGTGAAATACAAAACACATTCAATTCCTTGTGTGGTTAAGAGCCTCAGTATCATAATAACGTGATCAGTAAAAAACATATGCATGAAATGGGCACATAGCAAAGTCTCTTGATTGTCAAAGATTTGTATAATTTAGATGGTGGACGTTGTTAAGAGCAAACTGAGACATTGAAAACACGAACATTTGTGAGAACAAATTAATGAGGCTATTAGCAAAGGTGAATTCACTTAACATCATATCATTTGCATTATGCAGCAGTTTATTATTTGAAAATAATTCATTTGTTCACAGTTATATTATATAATTCATGTTGATATAATTCTCGGGTAGACTTGTATTCACTTATATAACTAGATTTTGTATATGACATATAAGCCAAATAGGCTGGTTGGTATAATATCCTTTTTGAGTATATATGTGTTTCATAAGTTCCCAGTTTGTACCAGATGTCAATAGACAAATACAATACAACACTTGCAGATCCAGATTTTCAGAAAAAAGGGGGAGAAAAAAGGGGGGAAGAGGCGGACTCATGGGATCTCAAATATAATGCCATATATAATTTTGTTTTCTATATTAAATTTGTATCTAATTATTATTTTTTTCTTTCAGGTGAAATCCATTTTTACAAAACCAATAATGTGCAAGTTACATAAGTACTCGATGTGTAATTTGCACGTAACAAAAAAAATCTGTAAAAGGTTGCCCCTAGAAAAAAAATATGTCGAAATAAACTCAGTCTCTCATCTCCCACTTTATTTTGCTATCTCCCACTTTGGCTGCCTCATCTCTCATCTCCCAATGTTTTTCAGGCCAATCTCCCATATCCCAAAGTCTTATACCCCCCCCCAAGGAAACTACCGAACTTCTGCCACCAACCATATTCTATGTTCAGATTTGGTCAGAGAGACGCACAGGTTATTAGCACTTTCACTTTCTACTATATCTAGCTATAGCCTCATTCAGCCAGGCTGAGCGACCACACCACACGGTCTATTCTAGTCGATCGAGACTATTTCTAAAGGCCTGGAAAAATTGACTCATGTCCGGCCATACGTCCTCTACGTCCACAACACGTCCACAACACGTCCAAAACGTCTCAAAAATGTTGTGGGCGTGGTTGTAAGTGATATTGACGTGTTTAAGACATGCTGTAGCCGACTTATGCACGTACGTGAGAGGACGTGGAAACAAATCCGAACGTCGTTGGACGCGTAAACAAGTTTTGAAGAGTTCAAAACTTGAGTTCGCGTTCAACCACGATCGGCAGACTCTACACGATCTAAAGACGTGCTGCAGACGTGAAACACACGTGATAAGCCGTGCTCCGGCAGAGTTCAATATGTGGCGGGATGCTGTAAGACGTGGCTAAAACGACGGGCACTACCGTAGCTACATTCAGGTTGTCCACGAAGCACAAGGTGCGGCAAAGTGGCCGCAACATTGATTAACTGTTACACGTGGCTGGGACGTACGTGGTTGGCAGTGCATAGACAGTGCTTCAGTAGTGGTACCGCTGCTGACCTGCTTCCCCGGAAGGGGGGTACTTCAGGGGTGAATGGGTAGGGGGTGCCACTCAAGGTCCAAAATCATACCCCATAGGCACAATCAATACTACCAGCCCTGCCTCCATTCACATGTCACCTGCAAGCAGTCTGGAATCTCTGGAAGCAAGCAGCTTTCATCCTGTTCAGTCTACCAGCCAACCCTCCAGCAACCACAGATCTATGTCTAGTCAGTCTGATTCAGGCTCGGGCAATAGATTACCTAACAAGAATAACAACAACTGGCGCATAATAACAATGAATGCTAATTCAATTGCCTGCAACATACGTTGCTGCTGCGGCTGCTAGAGCAGCAGGCTTACCGAGCCATCCACCGGCTGTGCTCCCGCCGGATCATACCCGCACACAGAACTACTCCAAACTCACACCAGACATAACCAGGTGGATATTCGTTCATGATAAAGTCGTTCTGCAATATCTTTATACAGATTTTTTTTCAAACCTAAAGGATTTGATTATTTAATTTTAATTTTAAAAGTACTATTCACAAATGTGTTTTCATTTTGTGTATTTAAGATTTATATTTGATTGGGTTCATTTTAAAGCAACATGAAAGATCTATGGAAGAAGCAAGATTACAAAGCCTGAGTAAGACCCATAATTTTTCTACCATCTACAGTTGTACATCTTTTAGGGATCGTTCACAAATGACGTCACCCGGCAGGGGGGGGGTACAGCGAAAGATGACGAAAGGTGACGGGGGTCTAACGCTTGGGTGATGTCACCTTTTGGAGGGAAAAAAAAGAAAAAAATGTAGTTATTTAACAGTATTTGAAATTACTTTCTGACGTGTTAAGTGAATTGTTATATATATACTATCTGCAATCACATTGCTATGTTTTCTTTATATACTAAATACATTTGTAAAATTATGTCTAAAGTATGGACATTTATATCTAAATGTATTTACATAACGGCACAGTTAAATCAATTTTAAATGTCATCGAGAAACCATGTTGCGCAGGTCGGGGCGGGGGGAGGCAAAGATGACGGCACTTATCAGGAGGGGGGTGCTGAAAAGATGACGAAAGGTGACAAGGGGGGTCAAAAAGAACAAAAATGAGGTGACGTCATTTGTGAACGATCCCTTATATCTTTCCTTCTATACCAAGACTAAGAGTGTATACTTTATATTAGTAACTAAACATAATCCAAACGATTTATAAAATTACGTATCAAATCAACGTTTGCACAAAAAAATGAAACAAGTTTTATTACAATTATGAAATTACAACTTAGAAACTTGATAGCTGAATAAAAAGCAATAAGTATAAAATAATTATGTAGACATGGTCACACCTTTGGCTTCTCCCAGAATATCCACCACCAACAGAATAGAAGTGTACTTGTAAAGAATGAGTTTGCTTTCCTCTGGTGCAGGCGGTGACGATGAGGCAGACTGGCAGGCGGTGGTATTGCTGCACGCCCTGGTGAGCTGTGGTGACAGCCTCGTCCACGCCTGTTTGCAGGCTGCCATTGCCACATTAAAACAGATTCATGCCAAGTACAGTGAACTGCTCAAAGGTACTACTGGTGCTTGTTATCAGATTTGGCACAAAAAAATTCCAGTGCTCAAATGTACCAGTGCACATAATCACGTGCGTTAGAAATAGGGCACTGCTCAAAGGTACATGTACCTATATTATAATATAGATGTGCATCAAAAAGGCACCACTCAAAAGTACTTATAATTTTAATCAGGTGTGCATCAAATGAAGTACAAGAAGGTTCTGAACTCAGTATTATTTCCCCAAAAGAGTTGGTAGCTGTATATGTTTGTAAGTAGCACAACCAAGCACTATACTATATATATCTTTTAAAGTAGCAATTTTTTTGCGAAGACATTTGATATGTGAATTAGGAATTTAAAGGAATTTCCATTATACTCAAAAATATTAAGTCTCCCCCGTTCCGGAGGGAGACTTCTAGCTTTAGTCTGTTAGTGCTGTCCACGCCCGTCCGTCCGCGTCCACATGCTTAAAAGCTTATAACTTGAACACCATGAGAGCTATTGCTTTAAAAATTAAGTTTAGTTAGATTGTTTAGGACAATCGTATGTCTCAAAAAATTTTGTTTGTACTTTGGCCTACTTTTGACGAACTTATGACCTTAGGTACAAATATCTTGTTACCGCACTTGTGGGAGAACTATTTAGCCGATTGTCGCCAAACTTCATATTTAGCTTCAATGTACTACTCTTCAGACCTGATTATGTTTTGGTGTACTTTGGCCTACTTTTGACGAAGTTATGGCGTGTTTTAAAAAAAGAATATTACGCATTTCTATTTACCTGTCTCCTGTGAACACTTTATGGCCTTTCATCACCCAACTTGTCATTTGGCATCAATATATTACCCTCCCAACCTTATTTCACATCTGTGTACTTTGACCTACTTTTCAATAATTTATGCCCCGTCCGCGTCCACATGCTTAAAAGCTCATAAATTGAACACCATGAGAGCTATTGCTTTGAAAATTAAATATGTTTAGTTTGAGGACAATCGTATGTCTCAACAAAATTTGTTTGTACTTTGGCTTACTTTTGACGAACTTATGACCTTAGGTACAAATATCTTGTTACCGCACTTTAGGGATAGGTATTTGCCTGATTGTCGCCAAACTTCATATTTAGCTTCATTAAACTACTCTCCAGACCTGATTAGATTTTGGTGTACTTTGGCCTACTTTTGACGAGGTTATGGCGTGTTTTAAAAAAACTATTATGAATTTTTATAATGTTACCGCAGTTTAGAGAGAACTATTTGGCCGATTGTCGCGAAACTTCATATTTAGCTTCAATGTACTACTCTCTAGACCTGATTAAGTTTTGGTGTACTTCGGCCTACTTTTGACGAAGTTATGGCGTGTTTTAAAAAAAATATTACGCATTTCTATTTACCTTTCTCCTGTGAACACTTTATGGCCTTTCATCACCAACTTGTCATTTGGCATCAATATATTACCCTCCCATCCTTATTTCACATCTGTGTACTTTGACCTACTTTTCAATAATTTATGGCCCGTCCGCGTCCACATGCTTAAAAGCTCATAACTTGAACACCATGAGAGCTATTGCTTTGAAAATTAAATATGTTTAGTTTGAGGACAATCGTATGTCTCAAAAAATTTGTTTGTACTTTGGCCTGCTTTTGACGAACTTATGACCTTAGGTACAAATATCTTGTTACCGCACTTTAGGGATAAGTATTTGGCCGATTGTCGCCAAACTTCATATTTAGCGTCAATGTACTACTCTCCAGATCTGATTAGATTTTGGTGTACTTTGACCTACTTTTGATGAAGTTATGGCGTGTTTTAAAAAAATATATTATGAATTTTTATTTTGTTACCGCACTTTAGGGAGAAGTATTTAGCCGATTGTCGCCAAACTTCATATTTAGCTTCAATGTACTACTCTCCAGACTTGATTAGGTTTTGGTGTACTTTGGCCTACTTTTGATGACGTGTTTAAAAAAAAAATATTACGAATTTATATTTACCTGTCTCCTGTGAACACTTTATGGCCTATAATCACCAAACTTGTCATTTGGCATCAATATATTACCCTTCCAACCTTATTTGACATTTGTGTACTTTGGCCTACTATTCAATACTTTATGGCGCGTCCGCGTCCACATGCTTAAAAGCTCTCATAACTTGAACACCATGAGAGCTATTGCTTTGAAAATTAAATATGTTTAGTTGGAGGAAAATCATGTCTCAAAAATTTTTGTTTGTACTTTGGCCTACTTTTGATGAACTTATGACCTTGGGTACAAATATCTTGTCAGCGCACTTTAGGGAGAAGTATTTGACCGATTGTCGCCAAACTTCATATTTAGCTTCAATGTACTACTCTCCAGACCTGATTAGATTTTGGTGTACTGTGGCCTACTTTTGACGAAGTTATGGCGTGTTTTTAAAAGAAAATATTATGAATTTATATTTACCTGTCTCCTGTCAACAGTTTATGGCCTATCATCACCAAACTTGACATTTAGCATCAATATATGACCAGATGTGAGAATTAATTGCGCGGGGGAAACTTTGGCATTTCTGAACGTCCTGTCTAGTTTTTATAATAAACGATTTAATTGGGAAACGTCACACTGATGTGATAGCCTTCTGATTTTGTGCATGAATAACATTATGTCGATGTTTATTGGGTATTTTTCTCTGCAGGTACGTGTATAGACAACGTTTTGAAGCAGTTGTTAGATGGTCACACTGAGCTGAGGACCCACAAGACTCACCATCCGGCGCTGTCTGCCGTGTGTGATGCCCTGTCTCACTGGCTCGTCAGAAAGAAGCTCAAGTCACCAGGGCATGATCTAAAGGTCAAAGATATTTCTAAGTCATAAACCTGGTTTGAAACCAAAGCCTTGTAGAGTGTTGATGATGATCATGCAAACCTGCTTGCAGATCTTGATAATTACAAAGCGCCCCCTGTTGAGTCTAATGGAGGCCATTGTGGATGCAGTGTCCTCACTGGCTGTCACCGAGCTTGTCATGCCAGAGGAGATGCAACACTCATCACAGGACATTTGTAACAGGTTGGGCGCATGTACATTTCTTCTTGCCTCAGAGTTTAATTCATTAAGATATTTTTTTGAATTGCATAGTGGTTCAGTGTTCAAAGCGTACTTGTTACATGTACAGAAAACATCAACAGATAATAAAAAATCATTAGACTTCCACTTTTCAATGCACAAAGAACCTTAGATATTTTGAAATCTGAAAACTTTCGACCTGTATTCTTACAAATTATAGTTGAACATTCCTCAAAACTTTTTGATCTTTTAAATGGTGTTTTTTATGTGTGTTCTTTTCCGAACACAGATATTTCTGCAACTTTTGATAGCACAATATATTAGACATTTGACTCGTGCGTGAAGATAAAATGTGTAACATAACTTAAACATTTATGACTTTCAAAGCTTTGCAAGGCATTTTCTTTTAAAATCTATGTAATGATTTATCTTTATTTGTGTGCATTAGATGACTTTGTTATGCATATTGAAGACTATGCATGTGTGCTTCTTGTGAATCTAGTATACAAACCTTTCTACATCAATCTTTCTTGCTTGTTTTCAAATTTATTCTGCTTTGACTTTTCTACCTGTCACATATTTATGCATTTTCAGTGCAATTACTACAAGAATAAGCGAAATTATTAGGAAACAACATGTGAATGTAATAAGAATATCAAACATATAGAACTCATACCATACCATGTCCAGTGCATGAGATTTTAAATGATTGCCACCAAATTTGATAACATGCTCAAACCAAAACGCAGCAGTTTCTGTTGAATTCATCATTTGTTCTTCCAAAATACTTGATCTCTTTTGCACAGATTTCTGAAAAACGTTACTTTCTAAAATGATTTTAATGTTTTTCAACAGTTCGTCTTCATTGAAATTCACAATATTCATTTCCAAACCAAGTTTGTGTTTCACAACAAGCTTAGCATTTCTAAATTGATCATCTGTATGAGGAAACACTAGAATGGGTACATTATGAGTTACAGCTTCAAGTATGCCACCATATCCACCATGTGATATGAAGAGTTTGCTGTTATTGTGTGCCAGTAATTCTGTTTGTGGAAGCCATGGCATAATGTGAACGTTGCGTGGCACATCATCCCTGTCAATTTTGGTTGTCAGTCGCCAAAACACAGTCTGCGGTAGGGTGCTGAATGCTTTGAGACACTTACTGACAATGTCTTTTGGTATCAGGCCAAGTTGAGAACCGAATGTGAATATAATTAACCCTTTTGTACCTTCATCAGCAATGGATTTTATTTCTTCCGGTAAAGATTGCGGTGGTCTGACAATACCAGGTATATGTATTATGTGTGGTAAGGTTGGAGATGGTGATTCCACTATGTAGCTTCTTGTATGGATGACTATGTCAGCTTTTCTTGCAATTTCAATCCATGACATACGCTTGTATTTTGAACTAGCGTAAAGTTCAATAAGATTATCTTCGTCCATTTGCACAGGCAAGGATGAAGCATACCAGAAGTACAGATATAAATTATGAATCCGTTCTGAAAATGTCAGCTTGTCTAAATAATTGTCATAGAATTGTCCAACAAATGAAGGGAGGCTTGGTACTCTGTGGAAATGTGCCATCATTTCTATATCTATCAATCCAAATGGCTTTTCCAAATATGCTGGCAGAATGAGTATACACGGCAAAGAAACAAATAGATCCACTATTACAAAGTCTATGTTTATTTGAGAGAGTTTATTCAGGAAAAGGTCATCTTTCATCATGGCATTGCATGTAGCAAGCTCAATACTCGCTGCTTCATGAAAACTTGCCCAATTAGTGTGCATGCCAACCACCTCTCTGTACAGGAAACTTTGATACTCTTCAGTGCCATATGCAGTGTCTTCATTTGACTCCATATGAAATGGAATTACTTTGATATTTGCTGGAACCTTTTCTTTATTGGCACTGTAATATTCATCACTTAGTGCAGAGTAGACAGTATGTCCTCTGTATGCTAATTGTTCAGCAATGCCATATGCATTTCGTATTAAGCTGGAAAACTGGACATGTGCAAACAGTATAATAGCACCATTTACACTGTGTTGAAATTGAAACAACAATACAAGCAGTGTCACTGCTTTGTAATGTAAAGATATCCTTTTAAAATCCATTTTTGATTCTTGGATAAATAGATAATGGTCATTGGATTTGTTTCTATTTTTGGATTGACTTATATTTTGAATATTCAATAACAAAATATTGAGTTTGTGGTGTGTTATAATTGAATTGTGTTATTTAAGTTTTTACTATGCCAAATTTAATGTTATCCATGCATAAGTTGTGTTAAACAATGGCTGTATTCACTACAACATTGGAACGTTGTCATCTCAACTAGTCTAGAGTAGGCTCTTGACTTAGGTCTTGATAGTGTCAACAACATAAAAACACTCCATGGAAAACTATCACTAATGAATTCCTCATGTTGAATTTTAAATTAATAATTATTACTATAATTATTTGAATAATCACCTGATATGCATAAAAAAGTAATAAGCTCATTCAATTACATACTTGTTTGAAATTTGAACAAACTAACTAATAATGTAACTTATGTACTTATCACGCATGACCAGTTGGTTGTTGACACGAATATCCAAATTATACATGGAAATACAATTATGATAAACTTTATCACATAGTCTTGACATTTGACTGATTTGGACTATGAGTATATAAAAAATCTTTCAAATAAGTGGATAATTTCATGTACACAGTTTCTTGAAAAATTAATTATTTGCAAATATAGTTCGATACCTAGGAACTGGGTTCTAGGATGAAAAATTAGAACTTAAGAGGATTCTTTCTTAATGTCTTATTATAGGGCCATCCTGGCAGACCTGAAAGATCTGTTATTCTAACTGAGTGTGTTAATGATTATGTCGTACATGCTACGGCAGAGGCTATGTGATGTAGCCCTATAGACTAGTAACGAACATGAGCACAATTCCAGGAATTTCTGACCATGCCATCCCAGTCGCCGACTGTGCAATCAGGGCAGTTCCAAATCGGAAATCTCCACGTCAAGTGTTCAACTTCAGAAAGGCAAAATGGGAAGATATTAAAGCTGATCTTAAGACTTTCAAAGAGTTGTTTCTTGCCCAGTGTGATGCTCGCTCAGTGGAAGATAATTGGAATGAGTTCAGGAAAGCTTTCTTGAGTGCAATGAATACATATATCCCTTCCAGAACTGTTAAGGGTCGTCAGAAGCTTTCTTGGTGGAACCAAAAGTTAAAACACCTCATACGCCGCAAGCAACGTCTCTTCAACAAGCCAAAAAAGCTGGCTCACCATCATCCTGGTCAAAGTTCAGGCAAGCACAAAAGGACACACATAAAGCTCTCAGTGAGGCGAGATGGAATTATGTGAACAAAGCCCTTCAAGAAGGCTTAGAAAACAACAATAACAAGCCCTTCTGGCAATATGTAAAAGCCAGACGCCAAGACAGTGTTGGTGTAGCACCACTCAAAGAAGATGGTATTCTGTACAAAAATAACAGTGAAAAGGCAGACATTCTCAATAGACAATTTCAACGTGTTTTTACTAAAGAAAATGAAGCACCAATGCCAAACCTAGTCGGTGCCCCCTACCCCACTTGTGGTGCTCTGGTAGTCAATGTGGACGGAGTAAAGAAACTCCCATCACTGAAAATAAACAAGGCCACAGGACCAGATAACCTGCCATGCTACGTATTACGAGAGCTTCTTATATATTAATACGCTAATTTTTGGACTTTGTTCGGCTATCCCCTCTTTAACCTGACTAGCTGGACGCCATCTGACTACAGGAGATCGTTCATGGTACTGTGTAGTTTTGCACAAATACGTTTTTCATTGTCAAAATAGCCCTGATGGTTGTTAATTAGCGGTTTTATAACAAACATAGCAGACAGCGGCAGCCATGACAGCGTCATGTGTGGTAGTGTGATGTCATAAAGACGCCAAAGGCGTCACATGGGTTCAAATACTAGGGATTACCACCACTTTGGGAATTGGGCTATGTGTACATTACGACCTTTAATCAAGACCACCTCTATAAATACACCACCTCTATTATAAGATGATTTATAACAGTCCCAAGTCTTCATAAAAAAGACCATTGCAAACGTCCCTAAAGAGACTACCGCTATATTAAACCACTTGACGCCAGTCCTAGGGCAGGAAGTTCTACTGAAGTGTGTGAGAGTATCTGTGCCATGGAGAGCATTATGTTCCCATTACCATAGACACTAATTTTTCATCCCACAGCTTTTGCATATTAGATGCCAAGTGCATTTTCAGGGATCAATGAATTACTTGAGATAGACCTAATTACCTTTATCAAGTCGGCGTTAATCCAGGTAGTTCTACCGCTACCCAAAAGGTTGTTCCAAAACACTCTTTCTTCATATTGTACTTGATACTTGGAAGGTGCTAAGTTGTCAGTACAATGAAGTGTGCCAACAATATTTATTATTTATTTGTATGTACAAACTAACAAAAGTGGTTAGAGTCAACATTACAAAGTATCACCCATGCTCACAATTTGCACAAAGATGGGTGCTGGAGAAAAAGAGTGCTGTACTCATTTCATACACTTTACTCAATAAATCCCTTTTCTATGTCCATGGAAGGCATTATGAATAAACACTAACTTAGCTGTGACTAAAATGACTTGGCTGAGACCTTATTGTACACACATGTACATGGAGTGACTACCTGTAGTCACACTATAGTAATCAGGAGTATGGATGCTTGCAAGATTGATGTAATTTATTACCATTATGGTTTGACGTAATGGACAGAACGTAAGTATTAAAAAGACTGTGTATTGTGTAAGTTTAAAAAAGTGTCTGTATCTGGACTATGCCACTGTGTATGTGGTTTCAAGCAGGATTAGAGGTTGGTAATGTTAGTACTGGTGTGTGCTATGAAGTCATCGGTGCTGTCAGAATGGGAAGCATGCTATCAGGACTTGGCGATTGGTGTCAGGGACGGAGCGTTTTATGACAAGGGTGGGTGCTATCAGGATGATGAGTGGAAGTAGATGGTGTAGACTAGTAGTGAAGACCCGAACTACGTAATATGTATTTGTTGTTAATTAGTGGTCTGGGGATGAGGGGATGTTGGCAGGTACTATCAGGAAGTGCGTGGGTGGTATGTCAAAATGGGGACATTGAAGAGTGGCCTTTATTTTTGGATGGTTGGTGTTTTGACTTTCTTTTCATCACCGGCTGTTGTAATATGGTTCTGAAAACCTCCACCAATGAATCATACTTGATGCTTATGTTTGCTGTGTAGTTAGTGTGTTAACATTATTTATATCTTTATGTCATCAAGATCCAGAAAGAGTAATTTCTGTTGAAGGTCCTGTGATGGTGACCACAACGTCAAGTTTTGCGTTTAAAGTGAGTAGTAGTGTCTCAAATTGTATACCCTATTATATATGTGTTTGTAGTTTATACTCTCTAAATAAGAATACATATAGCCAATGATAGCGAAAAAATCACAATACCTTTGATTTTCACTGGCTATTACAGAGGATAGTCACCTTGCCATGTTTACATAGTCAAAAAACTGCCTTTCAATGAATGACACTTTGGCTTAAACTTGGATGTTGTGTGTATGGGGATGCAGTCGGGGTGCTTTCAGGATGGGTGGTGGTGCTGTCAGGGCGTGGGCAAGTGTCGTCAGTACAAGGATGCTTGAAAATAAAATGCTGTAAAAAATAGTTATACAGTCACCAAGATTGTCTTTTTTCTATGCTCATGGAGGGCATTGTGTATCCATTTACATGGACACTAAGATTTCCTCCCTTAGATTTTCATTTTACATGCCAAGTCAATGGTTTTCACCCACGATTTAGCTGGGATCTACTTACACGATCATGTAACTGGAGTTATTCACTGTGATTCTCAGCATGCGTCTTTAATCACACGGGTATGAGCTAGTGCTGAAGATATTGCTCCTATCCGTACCTTCATTTTCAATCAATCCCTCAGAACTAGTACGCTACCAACAGACTGGGTGAAGGCTAATGTTGCACCTATCTTTAAAAAAAGGAACACCAACAAAGCTGAGAATTACAGGCCTGTATCATTAACCTGTGTGTGTTGCAAAATCCTTGAGCATGTTGTGCTCAAACACATGCTAACCCATTTTGAAACCAATAACATCCTGACATGTCTACAGCATGGCTTCCGCGCAGCTCACTCCTGTGTCACCCAGCTAATCACTACAATTCATGATCTGATGACATACAGAGACAGTAATACTCAAATTGATGTAATAGTTCTCGACTTCTCCAAAGCTTTTGACACTGTACCACACAATAGACTCCTCCATAAGCTACGCCACTACGGAATTAGTGAACAGCTGACCAGATGGATAACCTCTTTCTTGATGACACGAGAGCAAAGAGTTGTGGTGGATGGAGCTCACTCGCACTAGATCCATGTCGACTCTGGAGTTCCTCAAGGCACGGTGCTTGGCCCACTTCTCTTCCTTGCACATATCAATGAACTTCCTTCTGCCATTCAGTTTCAGTGCAGACTTTTGCTGATGACTGCCTTGTTCAATCAGATCATTCCAGGACCAATTGGTCCTTCAGAATGATCTCAATCATCTGCAACGCTGGGCTGAAGACTGGGGCATGCGCTTTAACGCATCCAAATGTCAGCTTCTTCGCATCAGCAGGTCTAAGTCACCACTGGGAAGTTTTTACACGATTGGTGATCAGATCTTAGAACAGGTACCAGCTTCAAAATATCTTGGTGTGCTCATCAACAACCAACTGAAGTGTGACTAACACATTGACAAGGTAGCTGCGAGATGTAACCAAACCATCAGCTTTCTCAGACGCAATCTGTCTCAATGCTCAAGAGATCTGAAAGAACTAGCATACTTTTCACTAGCCCGTTCTGTGCTAGAGTACGCTTGCCAAGTATGGGACCCTCACACCAAGAAGAACATTGCAAAACTAGAGCAAGTTCAACATAGACCAGCACGATTTGCCATGAGCAACTACTCTACCTACAGCAGTGTTACCGCCATGTTTAGACAGTTACAATGGGAGACACTATCCACCCGCCGGAAATATCACCGTCTAGCACTTATGCATCAAATAGTGAACAAGAAAGTGGCCATCCTTGCTGATGACATCCTCCTACCAGCTGACAAGCGTACACGATCATCACATCATCACAAATTTAGACATTTAACAGCAAATACAGACACATTCAGGAACTCCTTCTTTCCACGGACAATTCCAGAATGGAACAGCATTGACTCAGACACTGCCAAATGCAGTTCTGTAGACACATTCCGTGCCAGGCTACAAGCCTTGCACAGGAGCGACTGAGTAGCGATGCGTCCTCCCATCCATCTGCCCATATGCTGATAAAGCCCTGCAGATTAACTTACAGATACAGATACAGATACAGGTGACCGGCCCTTTTAACAGTCACACAAAACGGACGTCATCCGTACAAGGCTGACGTTTTAGCGTGTGAGTGGCTGTTCAACGTACGTCAAACGAAAAGCGTATGAAAATACTAACTTGTGTTTATTTGTACAAAACATGAAAATACGGTCAAACTACACTGGATATTGATAATTAGCGTATTAATGGAGTGGTTTACATTTAATTTAGTGCTTCTTTTATTTGTATTATTCGTGATAATAATCGTAGCAACCAACCGGTGGTGCATACCGTATTTCGAAGAAGTATGTGAATGTCCTGCTGAATGTCAATGTTTGATCAAAAAGTATTACCAGCCTTGATTCCAAGATGATCCTCGATCGTTACATGTTCTATAGAATTCCCCTTTTTGGTACACTGGCGGTAGGAGTGAAAAAGCGTTACCAGCCTTGATTCCAAGATGATCCTCGATCGTTCACCAAGATTGAAGAAGTGCCGCTAATGAAGATAAGATTGATCAAGATTATAATCCGTAGATATTATAATGATAGAAAAACTGAATATAGACTCTGCTACATGACCAATGAGGAAGCAGAGATAGGATACAGCTTTAATTGATGTTACAGTTACAACAAACGTAAAAAAAATATCATTATCAACACCATATTCTAGAGAAGTCGACCTAGACCGGCGTGGAAGCCGCTGCAGGCAATGCCAATGGAAACATGGATGTGATGCCGCCAAACATTAAAAAGAAATGGAATTTTGCTCATGTTTATGGTATCAGACGGAACTGTTTAGTATACTAATGCGATTCTTATACACGATGCTTCCCCCATGGCAATCATGAATATGTCTAGATCGATTTCAGGCACTCAAGTAACAGCACCACTAATCCACACACATGCTCATATCAATACACACTATAGTACAAAATCTGCACTGGAACATGTGAATCCCAACAAGTTGAAAATAAGAGGATTAGATCCACATCATCCTAGTACTTAGTACCAGAGTACTAGTACTTTAGTAATAGTGGAGACAAAGAAAATATCGAGAAAAGTAGATATAAGCGGACGTTGACGCAAAGAGCATTACAATCTCTGGTTTTATTGTTTGATAGTCTTGAGCGCATACTGTCTAAAAGTAGAATAAAATAGGCTTTGCATTATTACTCAATGCAGATTTTTTATGGAATTATTCTATTAGCATAATATTTCAAATGTAATATTATTATCGCCTAAATAATTTTTGTTAATATCTTACATAAAATAAACTATATAAAGTGTCAAAATAAAGCATGATTTTAATAACGGTGTTCATTCAAATTCAAGATTAATTTACAGAGGTATACTAGTGATAGTGTTCTATGTGGAGAGTCTGTGAAATGCAAAAGTTGGGAACAAATATACAAATATATATGAAATAATAATTAAAATGGCAAGTAAAACATGTACAGCTTATGATAAACCACATGAATGTAAAGAATGTGGGAAAATATTCACAAAGAATTGTGATTTAACACGACACATGAAAACTCACACCGGTGAAAAACCATTTCAGTGCTTGATGTGTGAAAAAACATTTAGTTTGGGTTTTAAACTAAAATCACATTTGAATACACACAGTGGTGGAATTTTCGAGTGTAGTCAATGCGGGAAAATCTTTGCTCAAAGTCGGAGTTTGTCTGAACATATGGAAACCCACTCTGGAGAAGATTGCTTTCCATGCTTGCTGTGTGAACAGAGATTTAGTAAGAGTAGGGACTTGAAATCACATATGAAGTCACATCCATGTGATAAGCCATTTAAATGCAGTGAATGTGGAAACACATTTTCCAAAAATAATGATTTGCTTAGACATATGAGAACTCACTCTGGTGATAAACCATTTCAATGTTTGATATGTGAGAAGACATTTAGATTTAGTAGTAACTTGCAAACTCATTTAAAGACACATTCTGATGAAAAAGAATTTGCGTGCAGTGTATGTGGGAAAACATTCGCGCAACGCCCAGGTTTATCCCAACATATGAAGACTCACACTGGAGAAAAACAGTTTCAATGCAGTGTCTGTACCAAGACATTCAGTCAGAGTGGACATTTGAAATCTCATATGTCAACGCATACAGGGGAGAAACCACATGCATGTAATGATTGTGAAAAAACATTTGGAACGGGTAGTGATTTGACTAGACACAAAAAAACTCACAGTGGTGAGAAACCATTCAAATGTTTAGTGTGTGAGAAATTCTTCACTCGAGCTAGCAACATGAAAGCTCATATGAAAGTACATATTGTTTAAAATAAAGAAATAATAAACATCGATCAGAAGATTGTTTGACATGTACAGAAAAGTATGAAATTTTTAGTTCTCTAGTACTTCAGGACTCATAATGACGTAGTCATAAATAATCTGGATTGATAATATATTTGTACATGTACATGTATTTATTTTGTGTACCTCAATCAAGTTTATGAGATGTTTTCGAATTACAGTGTAGTTTTTTAGCCACTGTAACCAATGGCGACAATACTGTTTGTACCCTGCCTAACCCTTTCCAAGCCATCAGGTGCATGCATGCCACTGAAGAGTGAGCTGCTGCTGGGCCCCACTTTGTTGACCCTATAACTTTATTAGATAATTTCAATTTACAATTTGTTGTAATAAACGTACAGTGAAAAAAGAATGTTCATAAAAAAATTGACATTTTTGAAAGGCTGTGTGCTTGAAAACATATTAGGGCTTTACGCCTGGAGGGTGGAGGGGGGGTCAGAAAAAACTGGAGGCGTCTGACGGTCAGATGTCGGTAGGGTCCAAATTTTCAAAATGGAAGTTGTGTGGGGTCAGAAGTTTGAAATAGAAAAATATAGCGATGTAAAATATTCTGATTCTTAAAATCTTACTAGGGGTAGGGGGTGGGTGTCAAATGTTCAGATTACATGTATGTAACTTTACTGGAAGGCATCGTGGCAAGCGTTCATATTTAAAATAAATGTTGGTAGAATGTGCTGATGTATATAGAGAAAGTGGTTCCCTCCCCATATAGCTGCTGGGTATCAGATGAATCTGCTGTGACATATCCTCAGAGGACGTATCAGACAAGTCTTTAGGCTGCGTTCTTTTGTTCTTTTTTATATCAACCAATGTGTCAAAAAAATTGTATTGCTAGTTTTAGTGTAAAATCATTTGGATTTGTCTAAAATACCGAAAACATTGATTTAAATTCCTTAATTTTTTCCTACGCTTTCAAGAATGAGGTATCACGGAGCCATTGACCCATTAATATTGAAAGGTGAAATGTAAACACCCAAGAACAAAAGCTAGCGTACTTACGATTCTAATTCAATGAAGGTCTTTGTTATAACAAATAACAAACATATCTTCTAAAATAACAAAAACTATGTAATACATGCACATTTAATGCCAAGCATCAGTTTTACATTTTTCACAAATTGAAGGTATGTCTGATATGTACGTTGCTTTCACAGTAGGTCTCGAACGAGAAATGTACGTAAAACGATACAAAAATACGTAGGGGGTATAACAATCATCAAAATAACCAAATGTTTTAGTTCTTTGATTTATCATTCATTTGAATTCTGTATGTAAAAGATAGTAATGGTATACATATTCTGGATCAGGATTAAAATATGCTTCTCTCAATAATAATTTGATTAATTGAATCTTATGTTAGAATTTATAAATAGTACAGTCTATTTGTCAACAAAAGCACATGGAGCAAATGTATCTGATCCGGACCCGATCCAGCTTTTTGTATCGGATCCCTGTATCAGGTTCCTAGCCTATCATGTAACCCGTTTAATATATAGTCATTGGTTGATAAAAAATTTATACCCATGCCATGAGTATAAGCTTAGTCATCCATCATTGTGATTTGTGCCATCATGAATCAAATTGTATAGGTTGATACATGTATGCAGTTGTGCTCCCACTTGCTCAAATTATAAAAGTGCAGATATGATTATTATATGTATATGTACGTGTATGTACACAGTTGGTATTATATTTTGTTTACTCCATTAAACCTAGTTTCATTCGTTCAGTTTCATTCACGTAGTATAATTTTGCAAATTTGTACAGATATCAAATTACAATGACATACATTTAAAATACACAGGGCATGTGGGAAGCGAGGGGTGGGGGTTGGGCTCATACGTTAGATAAGTTATGTACTCAAGAGGGTGTGGGTGTAAGAAATTCATATTTCAGGCATGTATTTTGAAGTGGTGGTGGGGGGTCTTATATCTGATTTCCAAACCCAGGGGTGGCATGTTTCATTTGCAAACCCGAGGGGGGTCTAAGTTAAAAACACTGATTTCTACAAAAACTTCAGATCCCCCCTCCCCCCATCCTTATCTATTCAGGCTTATTGTCATTGAAAATGCCATGAACACGGACATTGAAGGTTGTGTGAATGGGAAAGCCGTGAAACCCACAATATCCTCCCCCATATCTTAAATAATGACTCAGCCCTGATTAAATAAAATTTTGCAAGTTTAGGAAAATATTCATTTTGAAAGAATCAATAGCACTAATGTGAATAAAACCAAACCCAACAAGTAGTCGTCAGGGACGCCGTAAATCTCCCCTTCCCCGATCAGGCCATTTTTGAAAAATAGGCCAGAGGTACTCAAATATCAAATCACATGAGGAGAGTGACATAGTCATACAAAATGTCAAGTTTGGTGATGATAGGTAATAAAGTCTTTCCAGGAGACAGATAAACACAAATTCGAAATAATTTGTTTTTAAAATACATCGTAATTTCATCAAAAGTTGGCCAAAGTACACCAAAATCTAATCAGCTCTGGAGATTGATACAACGAAGCTAGATATGAAGTTTGGTGACCATAGGTCAAATACTTCTCCCTGTAGAGTGGTAACAAGGTTTATTACGTAACTCTCGTAAGTTCGTCAAAAGTAGGCCAAAGTACAAACAAATTTTTTTGAGAGGTGCTTTTTTCCTCAAACAAGACATATTCAATTTGCAAATCAATAGCTCAAGTAGTCTTCGAGTTATCAGCCTGTTTATTTCGGACGGACGCACGGACAGAAAGAAGCAAAGCAAGAAATCCCCCTTCGGACTTCGTCCGGGGAGATTTAATACAATGAGACTACATAACAATATATACCAAATAAGTTTTAGACCTATACTACGTGAGTGTAAATTGTGAAATAAACAAAGCAATTATGTATAACGTGATTATTTGTTCATTTAAATTTAGTTTATTTTCATCACAATCTTACAACAGACATGATTTTCAAAAAGTAAATTAACATTTCAGAAATGGATTAACTTTAACGCCTATTCTAAAATAATCACATTTTGTGAGTGACAAATTTTGCATGTGACCACAGAGATAATACAGTAATGTTTTATTTAACAAAAAATAAAGCATGTGTAGTACTTTTGTCATGACTTTATGAAAATACCGTTGTTATCATACAAACAATCATGACATATCTAAATAAAAAAAGTCAACAGAGTACTGATGTAGTATTTCTTTTAAAGTTAAATGATATAGAAACAAAAATGTTTATTCTAAAAAATTCAAACAATCCAAAGTAAAGTTATGATGAACTCAATAAATGCCTGTGGAATGATTCTATCACAGATTCATTCTAGAGCTACAAATACCATTCCACGAATTCATTTTTGGTAGTATATATAATTTTAAGATGCAATACATGCAGTTGGAACTTTCTTCATGACTAAAATTAGGAATTATCAATATAAAAAGATACCTTTTCTCGGGCCTATTTGGCCTATTCTCGTTGATTTGATAGTTGACTTAACACAGTTAATGTTGCTTGCAAGGCCATAAAATCCTAATTAAAAAAAAAACTTGAATGGGTTCCAGTGTTCATACAGAAGTTTTTGATGCACTGACTTATTATTTCATAATGGTCCAGTCCACAGCTAAGTGCACCATGCACCATTGATGTTTCAATATTACAATAATCTTAATAACACAAACTTATCTACTTCCAAGACCTTATACATCCAATTTTTTCTTGAATAAATAAATGCATTTTCTGGCTTTTAAAATGCAACTTCAAATAAAGACAAATACAGCCACCACCATTCATGTATACAGTACTGACTGCATCGGAACACAGAAAAGTAACGAAAATAGAGGAATCAGCGTAATACAACGTAATAAATCGTAACATTTTGTTATAAAGTTTACAGTCATCATGGTGTTCTTAGAACTGCTCAACCGCTGAAACTATGACATTTACAATTAATGAAATTAACAGAAAAAACGTAAAAATCAGATTATTTTCTGCTACTTCCGCACATTATCGTCCATCTTTGATACTTTTATGCTCATAAATATTCAGATTTGTTCGTAATATTTCAAGCACACCAACAGAGTTGATTGGCTAAAAAGGTGCGAACAATGTTTAGACACACATTTAAACAAAAATCTGTCAAAATGGTGGGCGTGGTAATGAAATTTTAAAAATTATTTTAATTACAGGGAATATACGTAAAATACATAATTCAAGTCTAACAAAGGGAAAGTAAGTAAATTGCAGAAGCAACAGAATGTATTTTCGTTCGTATCATACAGTCATCACAATAGGAACAAATCAGAAAGAAACATTGACAATTGTAACATAATTATTTTTCGTTTTTGTGTCCTGACACAGTCAGTACTGTATATTTTGTGTATAATACGATATTAAGAAAATATAATAAATGAAAAATTGACATTAAATCTGCTATATGAAACTTAGAATTACAACTATTTTACAATTACAACAATGACGCGCCACTGTTTACCAATGGTGTTACTAGTCACTCAATTACGTAGGTATCAATTTGAAAATGCGTGTCAGTTTGTTCAAGCTAGTATCTACTAAGGTACATTAAAATAAATAAATGTGTTACAAAAATCATAAGGGGAAATTTCTCCCACAGATTGAGACAGATTTAAACATTATGTTTTAAATATGAGAAAAACAGATTATTACCATGATACAAACGTAAGCAAAGATTGGAGTAAAAAAACAATTGACGTAATCAAACTTGTATATGACAAGCATAACATTTAACAACATAAACGTAAGTATCAATGTTGCAAAAATAAAGCATAGACAAATGCATTATTTACTTGAAAGTTCCTAAGAGCGATCAGTCTATTTGCATGTGAATATTTATCCATAATGTATTGTAATGAATCACAAGACAAGGATGCCAAACAACAATGTGTATACCAATACACAAAGAGATCAATATCTTTATCACAAATCTTATACGTAATATTTTATTTTATTTATGCTGAATAATAGCATTTTTCAACCATAATAAAACTTGGCATATATATTTTGCTATCAACACTTTTGTAACCATTTAAGTTGTAAACTTTAAATGATGCATTATTTTTTATATTTTTTACATATCATTGATTTATTCGGAATGGCAGGTAATCTCTTGGTCCACACTCACCATTACATGGGAGTTTTATTCATATAGTTAAAATGGAGAAACACTGTAAGCTGCCTTAACACAAATTTTACACTTATACACTAGCAGGATTATTTATTTTTTCTCACGTCTATTTCTAATCAAATACAAATTCACAACAATCCACAACTTTAAATTGAATACATAACGAAAAGCCATGCCAGACTTTTTCTTGAGCTCGAAGCATACTTTTTATGAATATTATTAAAGATATCAATATACCGGGGTATAGTACTGTTTCTATTAGGTGCACGTGTACATATTTGTAGCTATGTGCACACTGACATGTGCATCAACATCCTTTTACATGTACTGATACATTTTGTCTGGGTCGTCATCTATAATTTCTATATCACTGTCTGTACCTGCAATGGCAAAATAAAAATAACACAATTATTCATTCATTTGATTGGAACCCTGAGAAAAGGGGATTAAAGATTGAAGATTTAATAAATGAATTAGTAAATAAAGAATGCCTTTGAGTTAGTGTGCAATTTTGTGTATGTTTGTGGCTATTCAAGAATGTATTTCACTGGAGATGTTACAGCACTAGACAAAAAGCATAGTAGGAAACTGGAAGACAAGTATGTATATGTGAACATGGTGACTTGTACCGTAGAACTAATGGACAATTTTTTGGGAAGCCTGTAAAGCTTTCGATGACCGTGGACTCGAAGACCGGTGTATTACATGTAGTTGAGCACACTACCATTTACACTAGTCACCTGATATACTTAAGCACTATCATACACTGAACGTATTTGTACCCTACACCACGAACATTTCTAAACGTCATGTGTGCGCCTGCCACTCAAGAGTGAGATCACCTTGCACTGGGCCAATTTGTTAACACTAGTATCAAAGCACCAAACATTAACATGGTTTTCCCCATTTGCCTCCATTGAGATAAGGTGTTATCAGTTCTTTGTGGTAGTATAACTACGTAGCTCTATGATACAAGTACAAGTACTCCTTTTCGGAGTGTGCTTGCATGCATGAGTGTACCTGGTGTTGACGCTGCTGCGTCCACGACGGCTGCCACGTCCTCCCACGAGCCCAGCATGCTGTCCTGCTGCACGCTCACACCGACTGGACGGCTGAAAGACACACACACCATGGGCTCACACCATAAGAGCTAGTGATATGCATTTCAAAACGCCATTCAATACCTAGTGGTTCAATTGTATTTACATGGACTATCGACATCAATTAAAGTTTACAAACGCATTATTATCTCAAAGTCCTGATTCAACTGCCTGCGATGTTTAGGTGTCAATTAACCCACCTGCCCTGTTTAGGTCTCACATCATCATCTCCCCTAAAGGTCTCAATCTCATGAAGGGCAGCATCCATGTTATGACCATGCGGTATTGTTCCGGCAGCGACCAGCGTCTCTGGGGTCGTGTCTGGAGGGTTGAAGTCTCCGCCGGACAGAGACAGATCGAGGCTACTACAGACTGATGCTACAAACAAAGGGGGACGTCAAATTAGTACATAAACTCACAAATATGTGGAAAATATAGTCTATAATTAGCTGTAAATACTAACATCATGAAACACTTGCCTCATGTACACCACACAAAAATGAATTGGTGAAGTGATGAATTGGAGCTGGCAAAATATCATTTATTTGATTACTGAAGAAACATGTTCTCCTCACTACAGCTTAACAGACATATTAAGGTCGTGCTGTGTGGTCTAAATCAACATACAGATTCTAGCTATCATCTAGCAGTAATATAACCTACAACCTTGTGGATTCGCCGAGCTGTTTTTGTTTTCGTCATCATCACCCTCAGATATTTGGTTCGATTGGCCTGTTAAGAAACATTAACATGTGTCAATATATTATTTATTTACATGCATTTCTATTGGTTATCGTACTCCAGATGAGCATGATAACCCGAGACCCGAAAACATCTACATATAGTTTTCAAAGATATGATACAAATCAGTGATTTGCTTCTGTGGATATGCTTATTGTCAATCAATTCAGTTATGTTTTAATCCACACCAAAAATACAGATAAATGTTCCAAGACTTTTTAGATATTTCACCAAGGTTTGTATAAACGTCCAATTATTTTCCATGTAATTTGAGTATACACTTTCACAATAAATTACATTTGAATATTTTTAACCCAGTTCCGATATTATCCAAATCTACATTGTTTCTCTTGACTATCACATACTACATGTAAATCTCAATAACCAACTTATTGTATACCCCGCTATGTTGCTTCAATAAAATATATTTTTTAAACAAATCCTCAGCATATAATATGAAGTGAAATATGTGTGTAGATCTGAGATCATCTTCTTTCACAGCCGATTGACTTGACACCAGATCAATCGGACTTACCAAGGAGGCGTGTTGACTGCATGGACTCCGTGAGAGTTGATGACTGGGAACCATGTATGCCACGGGAGACCTGCCGTACGGCGAGCTGAGAGCGAGGCACATCGTCCACGGCGCCAGACACACCTGATAGTGTGCACAGCAACAGTTTTGTATTTTTGCATGCTTCAGCACAATGAGCCTAGCCTGGCTATTCATGAATCGAAATCAGTGAACGTAAAACAAAATTGATATTCATCAAATGAGTGGGAATGCATTTTAAATTTCTTCAACACTTCATAGACTACCAAAACCATTGTAATGAATAGTATTTCAGCTATGGTATTAAATGGTTAGCGTGTACAAATATACATAGCTTTGTGCCTCGATTATTTGGCGCACAGACTGCCAGTAAAAAGACGTTATTAACAATGTATTTTGATGGTTCAACAGGAGAAAGATTATTGGTCTTGAAATTGCCAAGACAATTATCATCAGAGAAAATCCCATTTGATTGCAACAATATGCTGACACCCTTGTATGAGATTCTGCTAGACAAAGCAGTGTTTTGTCAGACATGGACGGTCATTGTGTGTGTTAGTGTAAGTGAGTGCACATGCACTTACCAGGTTCCTCCCCAGGCAGGATAGAGAGTTGTGATGTGGACGATGCCACAGTGCCCAGGTTGCCTGTGGATACACCCATCACTGAAAAATACGTAAAAAATAATGCAATGAACTTTATAAGTAAGTTAAAAAAATACATCTCTCTTAACTAAAGCAAAAATAAAACTAATAAAATGCAAAGTTTTCAGAGGAAATAATATTTTTAACTATTAGAACTTCAGGTGCTCGCAATCTAGACATTTTGACAGATGAGTGTAAGCAATCTGGCAATTAAGCTAGGGTGAGCGTTTCCCAGCATGCAATCTTCATCCAGTTTACCTTTTTTTTGCGATGATGGTCTAGCCATTTGCTTAGTACCGCAGTCTGTGATTTTCATTCAGCCATGAATTTGTTTCTTAAGAATTAGCTTCTGGCATGGAGTCCTGAGGCTACGTTATATCAGCCCATGAGTTTGTACCTGAGTCGAGTTTCTGGCTGACCAGGAGGTAGCTCCGCGACTCTTCTCGACTCGCCTGAGCCGCCTCCTCCTCCTGTTGGCGCCGCCGTTCCCGTGACAACACGCGTGCACGCTCAGACTGACGGATTTCCAGCGTCTCCATGACACGGTATGACGACCTGCAAGAGAGTCCACAACGTTGCAATGGTTGGTCAGTCAATTACATGTATAGAGTAATAAGTGAATGAGCTGCAAGCGGGAGTCAAGAGAGTGGCTCTAAATCTGCATAGCAGATTGCTATATATTTCTACGTTAGTTATATATATTATAATGCGGTAACAATCGATCTGTGGAGGGGTCAGTACGTGGTCAGTCAGATTCAAATTTGAAGTCTTGCAATGTGTGTTGGGTGTCAGAGAGATCTACCCACAATAGTGGCCATTTTGGATCTCTCAAAATGCCCCAGGGTGAGAGGGTAACACCAACCAGGTATGTAAGCCGGGACCCTATAGACATAAAGTATGAAGAGAGAAAACCTGTATCCAACAAAACTGGATTCAGCTGTATGTCTTCCAAACTAGTGCGTTATTGAGATTGGTCAGTGGATGTTCAGTTAATTCCAATATCTTCACAACCAGCAATACTATATAGACTGCAATGATGGGCCAAAGTTATTACTGACTTCACGTCTGAAGCAGATCATTTGCTGGTATAAAATAGAGGTCTGTCCTTACGGCACGTGCTGAGAGGACAGGTCTGTCACTGCAGGCGTCCGCCGCACGCCAATCTCCTGTGGATTGGCATCTTCATCATCTTCCTCTGAGAAAAACAAAGTTCTCCAAGCTTTCATATTGATAATGGCGATGCTGTTTAACAATATTTGCCAATAAATAGATAAATACCTGTTCTAAGATAAATAAATTCAGTTTGAATTCAAACAAAAGAGAAAAAGTTTATTTAAAAATTACTGGTATATATATATATATATACCAGTAATTTGACAAGGACTGGTACATGCATTCTGAGAAAGGATTTTTTTCAATGTGTACTCATAATGATTGGAAATAAACAGGAAAAGCTGTTACCCTCAGATATATTAGGACTGTCCCCAGCTGCCAAGATGCTTGGATCATCATTTTCGGGGTCGTTGTCAGCATTATTGTTGCAGTCATCATAGTTACTGACATCAGAGGCTGGGATGCTTTTTTGGTCAGAATAACTACCGTCTGTGATAAAAGTATGCCTAAGTTATGCGATCTTAAAAACAAATTTCACCAAAGATCTTATTAAAAGTTCAAAGAAATTGAAAGCTTACATTTTGATTAAAACTGCAAATATCATAAAATTTATGCATTACTCATTGAATACAGAACTATTTAAAAAAAGATATAGAGCTCCAAATAAAATTTATGATAACAATGTTAAATAAAAACATTTATACACAAGTGTAAACCATAAAATAAATCATAAATTAAATGATTTTTCACAATTCGTTTGTAAATATTTCCTAGCCTGTGAAATTAACAAACATTGATTCTACAAGAATGTTTAAAGAACAAACAAAAAACAATCCAAGCTCAAATTAACATACCCTTTGCAATCTGGGCAGCATCTCCCGAGTTTGACGTGTTGGTATTAGTTGAACTCTCAGTCACAGCTTTATCACCTGCTGCTCTATCACCCGAGAAATGAAGGTCTGAATTGTCAATGACAACCATCGATTCCTGTATATCAAGGTTGCTGCTGCTTTCTTCATCTGGAAAAAGAGAGAGAGATAAACATAAACTATTTACAGGTACTAAATAAAAAAAGAACAAAATTTTCTGACAGTAATTGCTGCCAGCTTTCAACAAAGATCATTTAGATGTAAAAAAAACTTCAAATCCTCACCGTCACTAAGCACAATGACAGAGGCGGAATTGTTGTCATTCTCTGGCTCAGGTTCTGGCTCAGGTTCTGGGAATGCAGAGGCTGGTTTTTGATGCACAGGTGCTGTGTCACCCTCGCAGGAGCCCGCAGCAGGTGGTGCTGCAGGTGGCACGGCGGCAATGGCAGCCATGGGGAGAGGAGGTGTGGGAGACGCACTATGAGGACGGTCACCAATCTGCAGGTTCGCCATCTGTACACAGACACGGCAGGTACTCATTATTTATGTAATTTACTCTAATACTCTTTGTTCTCATATCATTCCCAGTTTCTACAGATGAAGATCATCTCAAATTGAGGCCTACTATTGACACACAGTTCCAGTGTTTGTCAATTGACACAATAAAAGAAGGAGGAGGTTGTGGAGCCGAAGGACCTGAGAAAAGGATGCATAAGGCCATTCATATCCAGGGAGAAAGGCGAGACCTTAACAGCGATGCAGGCAAGATTTCCCTGAACTTCTTACAATGTGTGTCGAATGAACTACAACTGGCAGTGACACATCTCCAAACCAAACAAAAACATGGTTCTCTGCAAAAGAAAGCTTAGATTTAGATTTAAATTTTCTTCAGTATTATAGTAAGGCTATGAAGTTATGAACCAAATTTCAATACAATGTATTTAAACATCAACGCTAAATAGGTTGATGCTCAATGTCAACCAGGAACTGTTTTCTACCACTGCTTTACTCACCTGAAACGTGCAGTCCAACTGAAACACGTTACAATGTTAATCAATAAAGCATTAATTTGGACAGTAAAAAAAAGGGACCCAAACACCATAAACATTGCCATTTCTGCAATTTTTAGATGGATATTTTGAACTTCATTCTTTTAAATATTAGATACAACGAAAACCATTGTACTTGATTGGTTTGACAAGCAAAGAGGCAGATGGAACATATCATTTTCCTTTTACTTATAAGAATGTTGATGTTTCCTCAAAATATCATTCTAATGTTGATTCAAACTTTGCATTGGAACCGATAATGCAACCATATTACACAAATTTTGATAATTCAAGCAATTAAAAAAAACATAGCTCTGATGGCAACCTATAATATTTTAAACTGATTTTTTTTTATTTGTCCAATTCTGCTAAAACCTTTCATTGGGAGTGAGCGCCAATGAAGAAATATTTTCTAGTAAAAGCACTATACATAACTGCTGCATGGCAATAGAAACACGGACGACAAAGACACAGCACTGCACTCACCCTGTCCAGCACGAGGTCCATCTCTGAGCGCTCGCGCGCGATGGCCCGCTCCAGCGCCTGCTTGCTGTCCTCCACCGCCGCCATGTCCCGCGTCAGCTGCTCATTGTCATGCCGCAGCCGCTCAGTCTCAGCCTGCAGTACACATTGTACACATTTTCTTGGGCAACTAAGTATTGTCGTAGCACCAATGGCAGAATTCGGAGTTGCTCATTGTCATTAGTCTTGGTCTGAATACTGATAAGTATATGTCACTGGATTGAAGGCTCAGGCTGAGGGACAGAAAGCATTAAATTCTCACACACTGCTCCACTTGTGTGTACCTCAACTCGCCCTCATTTTTCCAAACCTGGCGCTCCAGTGGATTTGATTTTAAAGGAGTATATATCTGTGCTATTATATACTTTCTCATATACATGTATGTAGCTGGTTATTGTACCATCAACAATATAACAGAATCAAGTGGTTCAATCATGTCATTGTGCACAAGTTCTGTCTTATTCTGGTGGAGGCAATAATCGTCCATGTTAATCTGATTTAAAAGTGCACTGCAGCACTTCTGTAGGCATTCCATGCGATACCAGATGCAGTTAGTCACTATATAATGAGCACACTTGAGTGAAGTAATGCTCTTGAAATGCAAAACAAACAATATCACAAAATTTCAAGAGAATTATTTTTGTTTCTGAAAATACTGAACAGCCTACAAAAAAGTGCACTCAATGATATTCACATCATTGACATTTAGTGGATCACTGTATCTTTAAATCAAATAACTTGAAGTACAGACCTGTGCTTCCTGAAGCTGGAGCCTTTGGCCAGCCTGACCTATGACGCCTCCTTGACCAGCATTCCTCAACCCAATAAGGTGGAAGAAATGGACGTCATAACCAAAAAACATGATCACCTACAAAATTAACGTGAGCACGTTAATATACAAAAAGTAAACCATCAACCACAGAGCTTATTACTTGATAGAGCCACTAGGGAAAAAGGTCTGCTATGGAAAATAAGAATATGCATACCGTATGCGTAAATCATTGGAGCTCCTTATACATAACAGTGTACATATTTTTTTTTTGTGTTCTGCAATACATCTGTGATCAATAAAGAGCATCCATTCCATTCAACCTATGTGTGGCGCGTCCACTCACCATGATGGTGATGAGGACGAGCGTGAGCATGAAGACCACGGGCTGGAGGTGGACAGGCAGGTCCCTCAGCGCGGCCGTGATGAAGCGGCTCATGCCCTGGCCCAGGTGCTCCAGAGGCTCCAGCAGGAACTTGGAGGTCGTCACGGCCAGCGCCTGCACAAGCAGCAAGTCAAGTCAAGTAATGTTTATTTAAAAGTCGGCACAATATACACAAATGACATAAGGCAGCACACCTAAATTACTTCCCAGATGGGGTCGGCCATTTGTTGGCGGGGGTTGCTCAGTTTTACAGTGCCAAGGGGGAGTCATTCAATTTTAAATGTTACAAAAGGGGGGGGTCACTCAATTTTATTTCCGACACATTGATATTTTAAGCACTTTTGGTGAGAATTGAGAAAACTGCAAGTATTTGAACAGGAATGATGTAACAATATATATGTTTCATACCAAAACCAATTTATTCTCTTTAATGCAAGAATACATGCTAATCACTGTCTGGATCAGAAGCCTCTTCAACTACTTTGCATAACATTCAATCAACAAAATATGTATGGCTCCATTGTTGTAGAGAACACTTTTATTGTGCAATTGGGTGGGTGGGGGGTGTCACTCAATTTATAAGTTTTATCAAAGGGGGGGGGGGACTACTCAGTTTTTCATTGTCAGAGGGTCACTGAATTTTTCAAAGTTGGTTAAACCAAATGGCCGCCCCCCCCCCCCCCTGAGAAGTAATTTATGTGTGCTCCCTAAGCTCTACAGAGCTTTTAAAGACGACAGAATACAGACATATACAATTACACATTATACACTAAAATGAATTTATACAGATTAGTTATTTACAAAATGAACATTTACAGCTATCACCTTCCCACTTTCCAATAACACCCCTGAACTCAATTAATGACATTGACACTCTAAAATCATTTGGAAGTTCATTTCAAATTTTCGGCGCGGCATAGCGCAGTGAGTGCCAGCCATACTTCAGTGTACTTATTCTTGGCACTTCTGAAGCGGCTTATGCACCAATCTCCTTTCATTGCGACTTTATTATGATTTGCTTTTCTGACATTACCATTACAAGTTTGTCACAGATTGTGTGTTGATAAGATTTTGACATTATCAGCTTGGTGGCAGGGACTATCGTTTAAGTGGGTGGGACAACTCACCTTTGTGGGCAGGACTTCCCACATGGGATCGACGAGCAGCATCTCATGGTACTTAGCACACTCATCGCGAGAAAATGAGAATGCTGAAATGAAGCTTTGCAGAACACCTTGTGACTCGCGCTGACACTCTGATGGTACATCCTTTAGCATATCGGCATGTCGGCGAGCTACCTCTATCTAGAAGCAGAATGACTAACATGAAGACCTCCTACTAGATTTCAGCACCTTTTATGGGGACAGGAAACGTCAATTTAGGCTTTACTAAAATTTTATTTTGTCTCTTATTATTGCTTCAATTTTTACACATTAGACCTTGATGTGTAGGTGATAACCTTATCTAATGCTATAACATGATTTGGCATATACATCTGTAGATTAATTAAAACTTTTGTCATGAAGTGCATTTTTTACAACTTTGCCTTGTGTACTTTATAAATAAGAAACATTAGTATCATCAAAAACATAATTCAATAACAATATCTATATAATTATCTAGAAAACCTTACTTAAAAATTTATATATCTGTTCATTTGTTCATTTTACATGCATTTTGTGTTTGAAAACCAATTTCCCAAAATACTTGGCCAATCAATACAAAAGCATTGATAATTCATGAACAAAATAAAAAATGAAAGAAAAAATCCTTAAGATCTTTTTCAGAAGGCATGTCTTCAAATATATCAATATTTTTAGATTGTTTAAAGCATAAGGCATATTAAAAATGTGAAAATTGATTGTATATCCAATATAAAGACATAGTCCCGCAAAGAATGAGTCACTATTACGGGTAGGTGTCCAAAAATGTATTATAATAGGAAAACAATTGATGATAAAAGGTTAATTTCACATGTTGTTCTTAATTGTTTATAGTATGATAAACATTAAAGAGCGGAAAATTGATTGTTTTTCCCTTATGACCTTTCCTGTCCCCTTAAAATAAATGGCAATAGTTTTCTCACACATAAGAAACAACTCAGGCCACACAAAAGAATGGATCCTTTCTGTTCACTCAATTTTTAATTCAAATTTTGTATTCATTTCATTAATTGCAGTGACTTTAATTGAAATCGTCGAATCGTTTGCGTTTCTACTCATTTTTGTGTTTATTTTTTCTTTCATTTGAAAATAAAACAATGAGCATTAATAAAAAGGTGAAAGTAATAAAATCTTTTTAAGTCATACTGAAAAAATAGGTCTGCACTGAAAAAAATCTGGTGAGAACCCAAAACAAGAGATATTCTTTTGTTCGGCCTGATGAGTGCCACACACTGGAGCCACACACACATACACTACCTGATAGAGATGCCACCAGCACCAAGGTATGCTGGCCACGTACAACAGGACCATCAGTCTCGCTACAAGCTGCAGCCACGAATACCGCATGTGGAAATGGAGGGAGAGACCAAGTGCAATTTTTGCCAGTATCAACACCGTAACAACCTGAAGAACATACAAATGCAACATTCCTGAATTCTTCCATCATACCTGCTTCACACAAAATAATGAATAATTATGATATTCAACAAATAGTAAAGATCAATAGCCATTTAACACGATCAAGGAGTGTGTCAGTTGGCTCTTAACCGCAGATCAGTGAGTTGCTCTAGTTTACATTTTAGTTTATTACTACAGCTCACGTAACCCCGCAAAGAATCACCTCACAGTTGTTACTGGACCCATTAAATAACAAACACCTACAAAAAACAAAATACTGCAAGTCCATTTGCTTACATGTACAAGGTTCCAAAATGTAAAGTTTTCGCGGATCCAAACAGACCTCTCGGCATCATTAAAATCAGAGGGAGACTCCTGGACCAGTTTCACGTCCACAACCATGTTCTCCAGCGCAGCAACCACGTCCTGGATACCAGAGCCTGTGTAACAACACACAAATAAAATATTAAAAGTCATTTCCTATTTTGCCTTACTTTTACCATAGTGAACCTGCTTAACTCGAACTTGAAAGAAAAAATTAGATAATTATTCATCTAGTTAAGTTATCTAGTCTAATTATTTATCCGTGAAACAAGCAAATTGTGGCACATGAATGTTTGATTGTTTGACATGTAGATACGCTCGCCAGCACTCCGTCAGACGTTAACAGTCCGTCACACGTACATTTTAGTGACGTCACGATCTGCTAACATCTGACGGAGTGCTGGCGAGCGCATCTACATGTATAATGACAAAAAAGATGTCTTAAAATGTCCTATATATAGACTATTTAATGACAATGTTAAACTTCTACACAACACAAACATTATGACAACTATGACTTCACCTATGACTGTATCTTTGTAACGTATAATATTCAAGACTACCGTATACGACCATCCAAGCAACCAGGGCCGTTAAAATGAAATTTTCTCAAACTGGGGGGTGGGCTGTTACACTAGTGCAGTTACTACATAATTCTTATGGACATTTAAGAAAAATAGGGGGGAGGGCTGTTACACGAGGGTGGGCACTTGGTTGGTCGTATATACGGTACATTATAATTATTCCAAAAACATTCTTATCACAAACAGTCATTCGTATTTGCAGTTCATTTGATAATAATGTTGCATAACAACTGATCGATCAAGTTTATGTACTTAGCAAAACCTTGTCTAACTTATGCTGGGAGTAGAGTACATTTGCTGTTGTTCTTTGTTAACAATTTTATCAAAGGCTTCATTGTGCAGTGACATGAGTAAACTGATTTTATGTGAAATTTCTTATGTCCCAAGACTAAAAATTGATTGTGACCTATTCTTCAATACCCATGACTTTTTTAAGTCCTAACATGTAAATTTTTGCACCGATGCCAGTCCTAGAATTTTTTTTTTTTTTTTTTTAATTAAAAATTCAAAAAGAAACTAAAAAAAGATACATTTACAAAATGAAAAGGTTGTGGTGAAAAGTGTCTGAAAATTTACAAAATACATTTAAATACATATCTCATGCAAAATACTATCAATAAATCTGATATTTAAAATCTCACAATCTGTTTTGTCTATAAAAAATTTATCATATATTAGATTTTCTTTAACAATTTGTTCAATATTCTTATGTGCATAATTTTCATTATTAAATTTACAGATGGAGTTAGTTCTAAAAATTGAATATGAAATAATAGCTATTATATAGTTCAAATATTTCAAATTCTGGCTTGAATCGTAATTAATAAACCCACATATGATTTTTTTCAAGTTAACATTACACTTTATGACACGAGAAACCATTTCCCATATACGCCTTATCCGTTCACAATAGAATATATTACTACCTTGATCCTTGTATCTCTGCAGTGCTTGAACATGAGCGTCAGATACTGACAGTTGCATTGTGTAGCTCAAAACGTCATCTGGTGCCACCTGTATAAGTTATGTTATTATCACATAGCATATAAATATAAATTAAGCATGACGAGTATAAATTGCAAGGCACACGTAATACTTGGCTACTGTCCCACTGATATACAGACTGTGTCTACGTATTAATAAAAATTCCACAAGCAAATGTGTATAATAATATCTTATATATACCTTTTCATGCAGTGTTGTCAACACATAATTTACATATCGCTTGATGTAAGGTGTCTCTGAAACTATTTTCTTCTCATTTTTGTCTCCTTCAAATAAAGTTAGCTTACTGAGAAGCTTGCTTTTTTCTCGTTTGCACTTTTCAACACTGTCAGTAAGAACAGAAATATTCTGAATATACTCAGAATAATCGCATGAGGGACACACCATTCCCTCAATCTTATTCTTAACTTTTTCCTTCACATTTTCTACAGTTTTCTTCATATTTTGCCCAGCTTTTTGTATCTTTTCACGAAAAGTGCTTTTCCTCATTTTTCCTGAGGCACCATCAAAATTAAACATGTCGTTGAAATCATGCCATTCATCATCTACATTCGGTGTTCCAAAAACGTCATCCTCAGTAAGTTCTTTATTATCTAAAGTGTCCTCTTGTTCATCTTGCTTTGTTTTAGTGACTTCACTTTCAACAGTGATGCATACAAGCAGTAAGAATAACAAGCCTACAAGCTTTTTCATGATGCATCCATGTAATGTGCCAAGGGGTTTACTAGAAATAAACAATGATCACAATTTAGACTAATATTTCCAATTAAACATGAACATGCATTAATTGTTATTGCTTATATTGACTGCACGGAGCAATTAAAAAAGACAATGCTAGTAAATATAAAAGCATTGTCTCCCTCCTCTCTATTTATCTATATGCATGGTCTTTTTATCTATAAAAAGAGGGAAGGGAGACAATGCCTCAATATTTCCTAGTATTGTCTTTTAAATTGCTCACGTGATTGACTGCAAACATGTTGTACTACCGTGCAACCATTTACCAGATACTACCCAGTTCACTAGAAACTTGCGTAGGCAAATTCTTGTAATTGATTACGTTCTTAGTCCAAACGTCAACGTAGCAATCTGTTCATGAACGTTGCAGATGGCGTGACATGTAGGCGTGGTGTATTCTAATTTAGGAATAATGTAAGAATATAAAACCAGCCTCTGAAATTTATATCCAGTGTTTTTATAAAATATACAGTACTCATGTACTTGATACGTTAATCTGAAGTAGTGTACTTAGGAAATAGCTTCTTAAACGGTCATTTCTCACTGAATTCATCTACAGATTATCAGGAACAAGGAGAAATGGATATACTTTAATTATACAGGCTTTAGATAGTGACAGCATATTTTTTTCCCTAACAAAGGATCTTAAATTAAAAGTTTCTGTTGACACGTCAGTCAATATTCACAACACTGCTTACTTTTCTTACAAATTCGTACTTCAAGCTCATGTTTTACTAGGTTTGGTTATGCATTTGGTTATAATTGAATACAAGTTATATGCGCAATTAACTGGAGTCTGGGGGGACGATCAATAGTTAAAAGTGCCCCTTTTATCGCCAACTTCAGATGCAAGTATTTCATAACAGACATAAAGATAGAGTCTTATTCTTACAATGTATATACAAAACAATATTTGTTTCATAATTAATTCACATTGGGGAGGATAGAATGAAGGGGTAAATAATTCAAACGAATATATTCTGTCAAACTGGAAAAATGAAACCAGTACAAGGAAGTAGAGTTGAGTTCTGCATTACGCAATTAGGACTCAGACCACTAAATGAACGCTCACTTGTAAGATCTAGATGTTAAACAATGTAAAAATTAGGCCCTGTCTGCATTGCTTAATCTTTGAGCGTTGGCAAAACATCTTATTTTTCTTCAAACCAATATTCAATTCCAGTTACGGAGAAGAAAAGTTATATGGGCATAACCACATTCTCACAGCTCTGGTAGCCATTGAAGAGATCTACCCCCTGAAATGCCCAATTCTACATTTATACATGACTGGCTAGCCGTTTACAATGAACATTCAACTAATGTAAACAAAGTGGGCCAGGGGCACACAATGCATCCTGTCAGGTTACAACGTACTCAATATAACAAGGGATTCAGTGACTAAGGCTGCGATGCTACTGGGCTATAAATAATATCATAAGAGTCAAGTGCTGTTGTACAATTGATACTGGCTGAGTGTGAACAAGTCTATAAGGTGTAAGGGGAGTTAGCTCAGTGGTAGAGCGTCTGCTCATACATATATGACTGGTCTGGTGTGTGCAGGAGATCGTGAGTTTGTTTCCACGACTTTCCAAATACGTACCTTTACAAAGCCTGTCTCCTGAATTTCGTTACAATTGGTGGAAAGCCATGGACCCGGGTGCTTTAATGAAGCCACCGGGTAGTTCCCCTGTAAATTGCCCAGTTGTCCAGTGGGCTGACCCTGTATATAAGATAGTGGGGGAGGGGGCTACTGCCCGGGTAGTGTCGAACTCAGATTGTTGGGTATGTGTGATCTGACGAATGATGGGAAAGTTAGATCTGAGAATTCTTACAGGTCCCTCGGTCACCGAAAGCTGACTATGGGAAAGTAAGCTCAGAGAGAATTCCTGATCTGATAACCCTGTGGCCCTGGCACACTGACAGTATAGAACTTCCTATCTCTCTCTTCAAAAATGGCAGCCTATGGCTGGCACGATGGCAATGGCTACACCTCAGCTACACCCTACACCTTCGTAGAGTAGCCGTAGAAAGTGCCATAGGCTTTGCTTGAGAAGGGAGCTGGGGGAGTCTGTAAACAAAGTGGGCCAGGGACACACAATGCATCCTGTCAGGTTACACCATACTCAACATAACAGGGATTCAGTGACTAAGGCTGCAAAGCTACTAGGCTATAAACAGTATCATAGGCATCAAGTGGTCTTAGTGGTGTTGCGCAATTGATACTCGCCGAGTGTGTACAAGTCTATAAGGTGTAAGGGGATTTAGCTCAGTGGTAGAGCGTCTGCTCGTACATATTATATGACTGGTCTGGTGTGTGCAGAAGATCGTGAGTTCACTTCCACGACTTTCCAAATACTTTTACAAAGCCTGTCTCCTGAATTTCGTTACAATAATTGTAAGTAAAATAACTGGTTTGGCACCCATATAGTGTAAGCTTAATTTTTCTACCACATCAATAATCAGTAAATAATCGGAACCGTGGTGCCTTTTCATTTAAAGAGACATGTACAGGTGACTTCCAAGGTATATAAATTTATGTCATGTAAATGGTACTTGCCACGTCAGTTGAATATATACATTTTCAGCTATTTGTATCATTCCATTTCTTCGTAATTAAACATTTTTTAACTCTGGGAAGATGTTATGTACTCACACATTGGCGATGCAAGCTGTCCCAATGTTATGCTTATGAGAGAAATTGCGCAATACATTTTGAACGCACATAGCTCAATCAAACTTAAGACTTCAGCAATCTCACTTACATACATCACAGATAATATATTTTCCTTTCGTTCGATAGTAAAATATACTATAAACTATCACATTTAGTATATTTAATTAAGTTGAAACAGTGAAATCTTTGCATGATCATAAAAAGTCTGTCTACGTATACTGACAATATCAGCAGGCGACGACAGGTAAAACACCTCACAGATATATTGGATCATATCTCTCTTATACATTGTCGTATTAATATATAATTTTGATGGAAATAATCTGCAGTAAGATGTGATTCCATTCATATATATAAGTCTATGTAATTGTTTTAACTAAATAGTTTAATTTGACCATTAATCACATCCATCGCCATGTCTAACACAATGCGTTCGGCGTTTGCTGTCAAATGTATTGCCTATTACTCGATTTTGTCCAAATCAGACTCGTTGCTATATATTTTATTATTTATTATGATGAAAATAAGAAACTAGACAGTCTTCAGAATGTGTACTGTTAATATGAAAACGTTCGGATGAAAATCATATGAGCTACTAAAGGATTATTGTTCTATGTTAACTCCGAATCGACTAACTAGACTCACGCCATTTTCTGGTCTGACGAAAATGTGTTGGTTAGCATGATCCAGTGATCGCTACATTCGCGTTAAGTACCAATTTAAATCACATCTCGCTGAAGAACTTCCGACCGCTATATTATTAGTCTATCAGCCTTAATAACCATTGTGTACACGCAAATTTCGCCTTGCGGCACACGAGTGATAAAGGCTATAGTCCTGTTTTTAGTACGGAACCTATCAACCATGAATGAATAGACTGTCAATTACAACTCTCCGATCGTACATGCAAAATGAAAAGAAGTCTTTTTCATGACGTAAAGAAAGAACGTTTGGAAAACAACGTCTTTTTAATGACGATTGTCATGAAATAACGATGAATAACGTCCTTTTTATGTCATAAAATTGATGTCTTATTTACGTCATGAAAATGGCATCTTTTTTATGTCATGATAAAAACGTCTTTTTTACGCCATGAAAAAGTCGTCTTTTGGCTTTGCATATACAACCAGGATTGCTTGCGTTGCCCTTGACTATATATTACTTATTCTTAAATTTATAATTTTTTTTTTTTTTTTTTTTTTTTTTTTTTTTTTTTTTTTTTTAATACATTTTTAAATTTTAATAATAATTTTTAAGGGAAAAATTGATGTTTATTTTTTCATAAATGGAATTTTTTATGTAATTGGTTTTTCCCCCTAAAAGTTTTTTGGGCCTTTGCCATTTTCCCCCAACCAAGGTTTTCGGCTTTTCCCCTTGAAAAATTATTCCTTATTCTTTTTTTTTAAACCCCGGTTTTTATTGTATATATTTTATTTTATTTAAAAATTATTTTGAAAATAAAAAATAGAAAAGGTTTGGTTTTTGGGACTTTTAAAAAACCCTTTAAATTTGAAAATTCTTTGGACAAAAAGGGTTACATTTTAAATTCGCCTTTAATTAATCCCCCTTTTTTCCAAAATTCGAAAAAGTTTTTAATTCCATAAAAAAAATTTGGGGAAGAAATTTTAAAAACACATTAACAATTCCCCCCCAATTTTGTTTACCTTTAAAAAACCCTTTGGAACACAAAAACCTTCGGAAAACCACGGGAAAAATTTTTTTTTCCCTTTTTTTTTTTTGGAATTTAAACCTGTTTTTGCTTCAATCTTCAATCAAATAAAAAACTTTTTTGGGGTAAAAAAAATTAAAAATTTTAAATTTTTAAAAAAGAGAAAAACCCTTTTAGGGGAAAAAAAATTTGGGGAGGTTTTTACTAATAAAGGATTTTTTTAGTTTTTAAAAAAACTTTTTTCCCCAAAAAAGCGAAGGAATTAAACCCAATTCGGGAAAAAATTTTATTTTTCCAAAAAAACGGGATTTAGGGGAAATTTTTTCCCTTTTTTCTTTTTTTACCAAAAAAATTGGGGTTTTTGGGACTTTCCCGGGTAATTTCTTTTTTGAACCGGGAAAAAAATTAATTTGAAAAACGAAAATGCATTTAAAAATGAATAAATAAATTAAATTCTCACAATATTTTTTTAGGGAAAAAATAAAAAATTTTAAACATGAAATTCACCTGTCAGGTGCTAGTCATGTGGTGTGGGGTCCGGCTGGGCTTGTCGAGGCTTCCGGCAATGCCGCAGAATTAGAGGGCTCCAATTCTATTCACATTGCTTGCGTTGCCCTCGATTATATATTACTTATTCTTAAATTTATAAATCTGCAGTTATGTATATATATTTATCCTTTATCTTACAAATTATTTTAGATAAATGAACAACAATGAACACAGGTAGTTTGGGGACTATTCTATTAATTTACTTTATTTGTCAAGTTCATGGACAAAAAGGTTACATGTTGAAATAATACGCCAAAGTAGTGGTAGAAATCGCCAAACGACCGTCCTAGTAGTTACACCCTAAAGTATCTAAATAAAATTGGTACTACTCAGCCACCACGTGGCGGGCCAATCCTGCCGCCACTTGTGACTTGGCGGCCGGGGCAGCAGTAATGTACTGCCAGAAGCAGTCGCTCGCCCACATGCCGTGACGTTTGATGCTGATGTAATCGCATCCCGCCATATAGCTGGCGGTCGCCCCACCTTGCCTAAAGCTGTGCCAGGTGTACTTCCCGGGTCAAAGTCCTATGCCTCTTATCATTGATCTCAGACACCTGGTGAGCACACTGTACGTTACTGTAGCACCCCCTGGCAGCAGGAGCAGCGGGGCACCAGGGGTGGATGGTATTTGGGCGACCATAGCCTCGTAAGCTGCTACTGGGTCAAGAAGTGGATCGGTGACCTTAGGAATGGGGATCTCATGAGTGCCAGCATGCTGCAATGTTTTAGACCATTTTAACTGGATTACCAGACCGGGGTCTCTCCTAACAACATCGCCTGTGCATGTATGGCGAGAGGGGTCAAAGGACCTGGTGGTCCTGGGACATACATTAGATGACCGGAGGAATCCATAAAAGGAGATAAGAAATGCAAACCGGAGCATACTACCTAACGCTCGTAAATCCGCGGCCAGGCCACACAGATTTCTCAGTATGGCGGGAGTCATTTGTGCGCTTTTGCGGGGCGCATGCCTCATGGTAATCGGCAGCGCCCGTAACATCAACTCTACTTGAAAACTATCTAAGTTGTCAGTAGGCCAGGTCTCTGTACTTATGTAATAGCCTTACGGCGCTGAAATAGTTTTTCACCGCCTTGTCAGCTTTAAACTTGGAGGCCAGATGCTCGATATATACACATAGCGTGTCGACTGGCGGTTTCACATGGGACAGTTTGTGCTCCACACACAGAACCTTACGAACTTTGCTATCATGCAGCGATGATTTGCTACCGTGAGCGGGCGGAAGGGGTGTGTTGCGCTTCCCCTGACAGCTGCTCTCAGCTTTGTCAGGCCTGTAACTGAAACCAGATCCTAAACACAGTACGGGGAACATATATTGTCGTAACATATAATTCTAAAATAACATGCAAGTGGTAATCAATCATTTTCTTTATAGTACCAAATGCATTGCATGCGTAAATTACATTTAATGCAATGTCTACATCTCATCCATTTCTAAGTATAACAGATTCGTAATAGTGACATCATAATACTCATATCAACTACTATATAGTTCTTTTTCCCATACACAACAGTGTTTATTGTAATGTAAGTCTCATGCTACACTCAGTTTTCTAATATTAGCCAGGCGAGGTTAACACTGAGCATGACGGCGCCTACTTCCCAACGCTTAGCCTCGATCCACTGGCTGGCACGTAACGAAATGCACATCCGAGATAGCATGTCAGCAAGTTCATTCACAGCCCCTGCCACCTGCACGCACTGAATGATGTCATGCTTTGCCGTGAGATACCACATCTTGCGGGCACAGCTCAGGAGAAACGACGATGTTCCCTTTCCCGTGTTTAGTACTGACACGGCTGCCTGATTGTCACATCTGATAACCACCGTGTGACCTGCGACCTTACATACGCAAACAATTTCATGGCCACTATCATGTTCAACATATCAAGATCGTTTATAGCATGCTGTTTTGCTACTATGTTCGCAGTAAACTCCAATGAATACCACCAGTTTCCGAAGTGGCCACCTGCTCCTGCGAGGCAACTATCTACAAACACTTCAGTGTGTAGTGTGGGTGGGGTCCACATCATGGCTCTGCCATTGTAGCTGGGCAGGTAGACCCGTATCCAGTCCAGGTCTCTGCGTGCTTCCATCCCTATCCGAAATGCCCCTTTTTCGGGAGCCGCCCTGTAACCCTCCAGTAGTCGGTTCACAAACAGGCGCAGTGTAGCACAGCGCATCTGCACTTTCGTGCACCACTCACGTTTCCAACACTATCTGACTATATCCATTGCGCTGTCAACCTTGTCTTTTGGAATATACATTGTCATTTTAACTGTGTCAAAATGCATTCCCAACCAAACCATCCTTGTTGAGGGAGCCGTTCGTTTTTCCACCGCTTGCTTTAGACCTAGTTCCCGAAGAATGCCTTGACAACGGTTGGACGCTGCTTCCGCTGCAGCGTGCTCTATGCTGCCGCAGGCTAAATCGTTTATGTAATTTAGACAGGCATGACTCTCGCTCTGCATGATGTCTGCTACCGCTCCGGTTGTGCTCTGCATGGCTTTGGCTCCAAATCTTAGCCCGAAGGGCACTGCGAGGTCCTGGTACAGTCGCCCTCTCCAAGCGATTTGAAGCAAGGGCCAGTCTGCTGGACACGATCTTCTATACCCTCTCTCTAGGTCGAGAGACCACAGCAGACAACCAGCGCCCTGTGCTACGATGTAATCTCGTAGATCTAACGCGCTTGGCAGCCGCAATTTGAACTGTTTGCCGAGATAATGCGTCTTTACTATTCCTCCATTGACAGAATCGTCCTCACCAAAGCTCAGGTCCATTATCACCCTCCTCTTTGTGCTGTTGCGCTTCGGGCATGTCAGAGGAGACGTGGTGAACTCTGAGAAAAGAGGTGTGTTGAATGGACCAGCTATCGCACCCATCTCGAGCTCAGTCCTCAGATATTTATCCACGTGTTCCCCGAATTGCAGTGCCAACTGGTGATTGCACCATTTTGGGGATGGTGGCTTGCTGGGCGCGTAACTTGCCGGAAATCCAAATTCCAGAAAGTCGACAACCGTGGAATCCGACAGCACATATCTGCGCCAACCATCGATTTTCAAGTCATGTGTCAGCAGGAGCCTTGCCCCTCAGAAATTTGGTAATCTATGAGCTGTTACCATTACATAAACAAACAGTATGTAGTCCTCTTTGCTTGTGTGAACATCTGGTGCTTGTAAAACCATTTCCATCGGGCCTAATGGGTGCCGGGAATCTTCAACCGGAGAGCCACCCACACTGCCCCTGTTAACCACTCCAGGGTGCCGTGCTGCACCTTGATCATCACACAAGCTTGGGTTTATTGTCTCTAGTAAATCCTCGTTATACCATAGCAATATATCAGCATCCATGTTCGTGTCCGTGGGAGTTATCCGGTTGTCGTGGGAATCCTTGAGTGATGAGGAGCAGATTGTCATGTCTGCCCCTCTGTTTTCTGAGATCCTGCTGATTTTCTGCTCAACTTGTTTTTGCTGAAACATCTGTGTTCCGGATGTCCTTTCAGCCTGTTGTTGCCAAGACAGTGTGAGCACATGTGTGAGACACCCTCGTGGTTGTCCTCTTTGTCACATTTACCGCTATTGAATGCTGCACACGGCACAGTATTCTCCATCGAGCGGCCACTTGAATGGATTTGCACGTACTTGGACCGCAGCCGCTGTATTTTGGGAGCGTCTCCCCACTTTATCCTGTATCTCTGCATTTCACTTAGCAGCACTCCGTGATAGTTCCTAACATTCTTCCATGGAAATGTACAAGCATCCTCCGTGAGTTCTTGGAGATGAAATAACATTTTACTCCTTGTGGCTGACATGATGTCGCCATTGTTTTTAATGTCAATGTAGCCATACACAAACTCAGGCATTGCGAGCTTGTCATAGTCTGCCGCCTTGCCCTTTGTATACAGCGAAATGTGACCAGTCAATCCGAGTGTTTTGCACTCCGTCAGCTGCGGTGCACACCCTGCCTGACTTTTTGCTCTTACCCTTTCGTGGTTTCTTTTTCTTCTCCACGTCACTGTCGTCTGAGTCGTTGCTGGTGGTGGTTGCTGTGTCGCTGCTATCATCGTCGTTATCTCAGTTCCTTAGCAGCCCCATGTCACGCAGCTCTCGCCTCACTTCCTCACTCACCATTGACGTGGACCCCGCCACCGTTGTTGCTGTTGTAACGGGTTGTGAGGCTGGTGGTGCTGTTGGCGTGTTGAGCGACTTTGCTGCTGCTGGAGGCATCATGGCCCACGGGACCGGTGGAGCCCGTACTGCTGCCTCTAGCATGGTTATGTGCTGCAACAGCGGCGCGTTGGCTGCTAGCACTGCCGCTTGAATGGTCGCCAACATGACGTCGCTCGCGGATTGTGGCGGTGCGCTCAATGCTGTTTGCACACTGCTGGCGGTGGTCGTGGTAGTGGCGCCCATCGATGCGGCAACGGTCGTGGTGGTGGGTTGGCTCATTACCACGGTCGTTGTTGTGGTGGTCACCGTATCCATGTCGCACTTTTTTCCGGTGGGCTTGGGATGTGAGTTCTTACACTTCGAACAGTTATATTCCTAGTCATTTATATTATGTGTATGTATAAAGTATCCTTGTATCCTTGAGTCTTTGCACTTTGAAATCCCGTGCGCCTGCACAGTCCACAAGTTAAACTTTTAGTTCTAAGTGTAAATAGACAGAAAAACAATTCTTGATACTGCTTATCCGGAAGCCCACGAGCGAGTGAGGTTGCTGTCGATCCCCCGCGCCAGGTGGTAGTCACGTGGTGTGGGGTCCGGCTGGAGCGGCCACGGGGCTTCCGGCAATGCCGCAGAATTAGAGAGCTCCAATTCTATTCAAATAAGACGTAGGCCTAAAGACGACGTCACGATATACATGTAACGTTTTGATTGAAAAAGGAGACGTCATATGCCCAGTGGGTATTGTGTAATATATTTGATATCTATATTTTATGATTTTATGGCAAGCAAGCTCCTACCACTATTCTGACATAGCTGAAGACAGGTTTTTCAACCCTAAGATATAGACGACCTCGTTTAGAGACCAGAATCCATCATTTGTTTTTATTATTATCTTGAAAAGGAGACTTAAATTGATAATATAGACCTAGATCTATGCATTTAGATCTATTTGTTTTGTTATTATCTATTACAATATAGACCTAGATCTATGCATTGTAGACGCTATGTGGATCTGACAATGAGTGAATAGAATAATTAAATCAATTAATGAGACATTATCATGTTTTATTTTAGAACATTCCTGTGAGTTCTATATAGGTTAAGGATTTTCTGGGTTAATTTATGTCGCTGTGTGAAAGCAAAGAGAGTAACTCGCTTTACTCTCCCCACGAACCGAACTAAACCAGGATATGTAAACAATGTTGTAAAGGCAATTTTTATACGCAACACTAATCAATGTCCGACACCTTCATACATATCACATGTTGTTTTATTTTGAGAAAGCTATCCTATAGGACACCAAAATCAAGCACACCTAATGCTTAATTAGGCTGCAAAGTCGCACCAATGATGAGAGCAACAAATCTTAAAAATTATCTTGGTGATGACGGTTACATGTAACTTGTTTTATAAGTAGCTGGCACATTAGATTCTTTTTGTAAGTTTAATGTTTATTTTTTAATATGAAGGAAAAAAGTATTTGTGGACCTGGGCAAGCACAATACGGGCATGCTCATACATAAAGTTTATGATTGGATCCATTCCCAGTCTAGTATTGTGTTGCTGTATACCAAATGTAAGTTAATTTCACTATACCTATGATCATTACCCGCATGAATATATTTGGTTTAGTTATTGGCATTTGATCAAAATCAGAAATGCCTTCATATGACATCTATTCGTTAATATTTTGTCTGATTACTGCTTACTTCTCTGCATTTTAGCATGGGATGAGACATCCGAAATAGAGTGTTGATAAATTTTTATTTAGAATCTCTTAAGACTTAGAAATGGCAACACCTTTAGGAGAATTTAAATTTATAATATACTGTAAATAAAATTTGCATGAAAAAATAAGTCATATACTTTACTTCTATCATTGTGTCAATGTTGATTAGTGGGCCCTCTGAACAGAAGGGTGGTCCTTACGAGTATTAAAGTAGCTTTATTTTGACACACCAAACACTATTTTGGGTTCATTAATAGCTGTGTTACGATTGTTTAAACATTGAAATGCACAAAGTGGGTGTGCAGTGATCTAATAGTGTCTGCTATAATAGAATAGAATTTTATTTCGCAATTAAGCGCCCCCTATGGAGCAGTCTACATTGAGAAGAAAAACTAAATAAATAATAAAAAAATACCAAAATACACACTTAGTGCAGAGACGGTCCTCTAGTTTCTCATTTGTACACCTACCCATTTCAATATTTAGCCCGTGTGCACTAAGTCTGAATTTAGTTATTTCCTTTCTAACAGTGGGGTTTTTCACTACGGCTAGGTATTGTTCATGTTCAAAATCAAGCTTAAATTTTCTGAATGTACGCAGCTTAGTATAAAGAAGGTAAAAATAATATTTGTGTTTATCTCCCACCATTTTGGTTTAGTTCGGTTCGTGAGGAGAGTAAAGCGAGTTACTCTCTTTGCTGCCTTGTATGTGAAGGGCGTTGAGGACAAAACCAAAACAAAAACAGCACGTCTGCCAAGAACCGGAAAGTTCTGGAATGTTTACAAACACATCTGTAGTCATAATTCAAACAGCATTCTAACGTTGTTGCAAAGACCACGCTTGTTGATGAAGGCTAAAGAGAATAATGTATGAAACCAACGAGACACGTTGAGTGGAAATTTCCACTGTTTTGTCCAATCAGCAACTTTGTTGTCACCATTTGCAATGCGAACTGGGATCGTTTTGGCGGGCCTATAAAACCCGAAGGAAGTTTCCAGAAGCTTCGCAGTTGGAATCTAGTTGTGTTGTGATAACATGTATGTGTGTGCCGTGTGTTGTGCTTTCGACAGGGGCTGAATTTAGGTTGCAATGACGAGGATTGAAGCACAGTCAAGGTAGGAAATAATATTCTATGCACATGTAACTATATAATGAGGGGGAAATATACCTATTTTGAGATGTGAGAACGGCCCTTGATTTTTTTGATGAATTGTGGACAATTTCCTAAGGCTAAGCGAATTGTCAATTGTGAGAAATCGAAAACTCTAGAAATTATGAAATGAGAATGGTTAGAAAATTAGTGAGAATGGCCATGGATTTTGCTGAGACTTGAGAATGGGACAGGGTATATTCTTCCCTCTATAAGTAGCCAATAGTATTGGCAATACCACTGATCGATTTAAACGTAAATCTAAGGTGAAAAAAAACCTCATTCTTATTCTTTTAATGTTTGCGGAAAAGTGTTGCTGGAAGGGAGTATTTATGCTAAATGTTGACAGTTAAATATAAAGTCGAGTTACGGACTGGAGTGTCGGTCTTCACAGCATCAGGCTGTGACTGGCCACTGTCAATTAAGACATTTTCAAAATACAGCTCTATATACAAGTGGCACCTATAATAGTGCATATACTATATGCATAGGTCACTAAAGGTGAAAATAATTTAGTGTTGTGGTGCCAAACGGAGTCCGGAAAAATCCAATGCCAATGGCAATGATTTTTACACAGCTCAAATTCAGATTCTGTGCTGGTCACCAAAGTGGGCGGAGCTTGTCCAGCCCAGTCTGTCTGACTGTCAGCATGAATATTATTTATTAAATGTGATTTCACAGTCTGTCAGAAGGATGGGTTAATATACAGTATTTCCATGATAATGACTAAATATCTCGTCTGAACGGCAATGCTTTTCTAATAAAGTTGTGAATGAATGATATAAAATACAGTTAGAGAATAAAAAAAAAACACTTCAAAAGTAAACCAAGATTGTGAAGAATGCTTAATGTTATTGTTTAGGGACTGCATTTTATGACTGAGTTTATTAGCATCGAAAGTTCGAAAGTAACTACTAACCGTAAAATTATGTTTTAGTAAACGGGATCACTGGGGTGGGGATATTGTGACTAGGAATGGTCATGGGAGAAGTTTTTGTGTGCAACTTCTTACATTTTCATTGAAAAGTGAAGGGAATCTTTGGAAGGAGCATAATAATGATGGATGGTTGTAATTGTAAGTGGTGAGAAATTTCTGAACAAAGACAATTTTCTTCAGAAGTATTTTAATAGTCTACTTGAAATAAATGCGCAAGGAAAAATTAGTAGAACAATGATGATGATAAAAGATACCACTAAATAACCATTAAGTAACAAACAAAACAACTGGAATGGTCATGTTGCAATTTTACTTTTATTAACCGTGACATATATGCAGTCCTTATTAAATATTTATACATGCTAATTATGTATGGAGAACATGCACAGTGAATGATGCGAGACAGGAATTCTCTTGTTGAAATTGTTCATTGAATTATTGTGTGTACTTCTACATATCTAAAATCCAATCCTGGATGTTTATGAATTGTGTGTCTTTCAGATATCAATTATTTGGGTCACATTTCCGAGGTCTTGACTGTTCTTCCATCCTTCAATAATAAGCCTAAGGGGTCTTTGTTTAAGCAAAGCACACGGTATAGGCTTTATTAGATTCCGACTCAGGTATATGTATCAAGGGACCAATTTACATTGGTTACCTTTTCATTTATGGTTTAAAATTGTAGATGTGCTCTGCAATTAGTCACTAATAAAATATAATAATAATAAAGAATATATTATATAAAAATAATAATAAAACCAATTATTGACTAGAAGTAGTATGTTAAATATACACTCAATGGCAGAAGTACATCATGGATGAAAAAATATTGTCTTCAGAACATACAATCTTAATACTTGAGTTACTGATACAAATAATGTACCTAATTAAAGTTCTTTTTACATGGAATGTTGGAGGCGAAACATGCATCAGGCTAACCAGGATGACATCATGGATTATTTTTTAGGCATATTAGTTTTATATATAGATTTGAAGTATGTGGAAAAGTGTGTTAAGATTTATGTAAAATGTTTTTAAAATCGTGGATAAAAATTGAATAAAGAGTTTAAGAAAAGAAACAGAAATTTAATTTGCTTATGGCTAGGTTTTGCTTTTACTGGTGTTCAGCGTTTAAGGAGAAACTCGTGAAGGAAAAATAAAAGTTATAGGAATTTTGTTTGATGGATCTTTTTTAAGTATCCGTGAAATTCCAAAATATGTGGGATGTTGAATAAGTGTTGAGGTAGATTGTTTTAACCAATTGTGATAACCATGGCAGAAGATAATATATGTCGATGAATGTTGTCCAAAATTATGTTCAGATATATTGCCAGGAAGGCAAAAAATTATTTCAGGAAATTAAGAGAAAGGAAGGTTTTTGTAGTTACTTTGTGGATGGTACGTTATTGAGCATTATTATTTCAAGTGTGTATAATTGTGTACACTTTCGGTGTGAAACTTTTGTGGTAGTATGGTTGTCAGCAAAAAATATAGTTGGGGCTGAGTATTCGAATGAAATCCATAAGGAATTTGGTCGTGTCTGTAGGTCCACTTTAATGGTAATCTTTGTATTACATATTAGATGTCCATTTTCAACTATTTCAGTGGGATTATAAGAGTTGTGGCTGCAAGACTTGCAAAAAGCTGTTCTATGCTCCTTACAGGAAGGTTTGTAAAGTGATATTAAACTTGGTTTATTATTCTTAATGATTCTTTTAATAACCTGAAGCAGGTGTTGCCTCTGGCTAAGTTGAAAATTGCTGCAGTGATAGATATTTTTACTGTTTGAATAAAAGTTTCACCAATACTTCTACACAATTGTTATATGATCTGTTTCTCACACCAATTCATTTTATGGTCATGTGCAGTTTAAGAGTATGGAATTTCAAATGCTCTTAGGATAAATTCAGATAATTGAAAGCAGTTTTCTTTTGAAATTTACTGTACACTTTTCAACATGCCTGATCAACTTTATGAAGTATCAAAATCTAAATAAATACATTTAAAGTAGTCCATTAGATCTATCATTCCATATTTTAAACTTTAAAAAATTAAATACTAGTACTGTAATAATTAATGTTAAGTTAATGTTTTTCTCTCAAATGAAATTTAGGTATATTGGTGAATTCTACTCTTAAATGGAATGTCCACAGTGTTCCTGGATCTAAATTATCCACATTTACCAATTGGAGATGAGGTTTTTGGTGTAAGTTATCAGGAGTTAAAGGTCCAATAATATATAAAATTTACTCCTGCTTTAAAAGATAAATTTAACTGAAAACAAATCTTAATTCTCTACTTTTAATGATGCATACCAAATTCGTAATTGAAAGATTTGCTTCATAATTATCTATACCTTGATCGGAATATGATACTTGTTAAATCCTACTTAAAATTCTAAACATTAATTAAACTGAAGAAAATAATACTTAGAATCTTTAGATGCAAGAGGTCAGAGCAATGAGGCATTGTTGAGTATTTGGTATTTAGTACAATAGCATAGTCCCAAGATTCAGATTGTAGAGGTTCTGTTACCCTGTATATTACCTAAGATAATTCTGGGCTGTGTCGTAGTCTTAATCCTTTTTAAATGTACTATCTTTGTAATAATTTAACAGCTAATTTCGGACTACCTAGCAATTATATTCGACTGGTAATGTGGGTGTCTCGAGCTGACCATCCTTTTAGCCCATTGTATGTACTCCACAGATAATTGTGTTACAGTAAAGTGGGGATTGACTAGATCCAACTTTTTCATCAAGTAAAATACTTTGAGCATTTTAAAGTGCTGCTTCCATGTCTTATTTATATTCAATTTTTTGATAATTTAACAATTGAATCCCCAGAATCTCTACAAATATCCATGCACCTTTAGAAGGCTAGTATTCGATGCTGAGTTTGCCACATCTGAAAATTGGCACACATTTCAAAAGCAAGTGTGCCAACGTGGCAGGTGCTTATTTACCCGTAGTAATTCCTGTGTCACAGGCTTTAGAATATTATTACTATCCCACAGTACTCAAAACATGCAAATTGCTGCTCTTGGCTTCACTAGTCCTGAAAAGTGGATGTGCCGTGGATAGCCAGACTTCCCTGGCTGGACATTTTTCAGGAATTCTTTTGATTTTATGATATAAAATGTGTAATGCTTTTCCCCTTACTAGATGTGGACATTCTAAAAGGCTGAAATTGGATCATCTATGACGGGCTGTCTATTTATTTGGTCGACCACATATTCAGTCAACATTAAAATATTTAACAAAGAGATCTTCAGTACTACTGTGTAAGTAATATTGTATCACTCGTGTTTAAAATATTCATTTCATACATTTATTGAATATAATAGATTTACAGACTGATCAAGAGCTTTGGGGGTGGGAAGTGGGTGATGAGGATGGAAATCAATCAAAATCTTTTGCTGACAACCTTTTATTTGTATAGGGCTATATGAATTTGTGTGTTATACACCATCTGCAAAGATGTAATTTTTTTAAAAACTGGATACAGGTGTTTGTTACAACATTTTAAGCAAAAATTCTTACAAGATTCATGCAGATTGCCTTCTACGTCTAAAACATTCTTTAGGGTAATTCTTGCTAAGTGAAAAAGTGAAATCCACATCTTACAGGTAACCAGTGGCAAAGAGACCAATACAGTTGTATTGAGTATTCGTTCTGTTGGTAGATTGTATAGTGAGAATGTAAGATTGTAAAATGGAGCCCACTTGCAGCATTAAAAAACGTCTAATGGAAATGATAAGTTGGCATCTGCGTCTTCAATTAAAATGATTAAATTCTTAATGTACTTAAAGTTTGATACAGCTGTTAATTATGGATAGATTGTACTACTTTTAATAATGTAAAATGAAATAAAATTGCCGTCGTACACAACAGAAAATTGTGGAAGGTTAGTTCATACACTGAGGAATCCTAATGTTTGGTAGATAGAACAAGCAAAATGTGAAAGTAAATAGAATTGAGTACAATCTGCAGCATTATCATATGTAAAATGGAAGATTGTAAGCTGTGGCTAAAAAAAGGTTATACTTGGTAGAAAGAGTAAATGCATGGTTTAGTTAGTACACTAGTGTTGTGAAAGCCAGCAAAATGAGAAAGCCACCTGCAGCGTAAAATTGACAAGTTTGAGGTTCTGGAAATTTATAAGTTCTTCAAAGACATTAATCCCGGTATATGTGTTTCTGATAACCTTTGAATTGTAAAGTACGATGTGTGAAATATATATAATAAATATGAACCATATGAAATGCATAGAATTAAATTGATAATTCTAGTTTGTTATTTCTTTTTACCGCAACGGTTAGTTAAGAGCTATGCTTAGGCGTTTTGTGAAGTGTTGAATTTTAAAAACATCTGTTTAATAGATTGATATTTTATGAAAGCCACCTGCGGCAGAGAAGAGACCACCTGCGGTATCAAAATTGTTGAAAAGAGTTAGCCACCTGCGGAGTCAAATGATTAGGTTAATACGGGTTTATTGGAGTAATTCCTAAAAAATTGAGGTAAAGATGAAGAGTAAAATTAATAAAAACTGATAGGCCATCTGCGGCAGTAAAAGTAGTATGAAAATGTGTGAAGCCACTTGCGGCGTGAGGTTGTGTTAGTCTATTGAACATTAAGGTGAAAGAGCTTATAGTTGGGTTACGCAGGTGTGCAATGTATGCTTAGCTGTTTAGGTCAACTATTTGAGTAATCATAATGTTTGGTAGATTGTACAATTAAAATATGTAAAATTCTAATACTTAGTCCACCTGCGGCATTAAAACATGTAAAATGGAAAAGATATATTGCCATCTGCGGCTGAAAATGATTGAATAGAAATGCTAGATTGCCATCTGCGGCTGAAAATGATTGAATAGAAATGCTAGATTGCCATCTGCGGCTGAAAATGATTGAATAGAAATGCTAGATTGCCATCTGCGGCTGAAGATGATTAAATAGAAATGATAGAATGCCATCTGCGGCTAAAACTTAAGAAAAGGTTATTCTTGAAGAAATGGAAAAAATGCCATCTGAGTATAAAACTTAAAACTTAAGGAAAGGTTATTCTTGAAGAAATGGAAAAAATATATGAGTATAGATTGATATTTTATGAAAGCCACCTGCGGCAGAGAAGAGACCACCTGCGGTATCAAAATTGTTGAAAAGAGTTAGCCACCTGCGGAGTCAAATGATTAGGTTAATACGGGTTTATTGGAGTAATTCCTAAAAAATTGAGGTAAAGATGAAGAGTAAAATTAATAAAAACTGATAGGCCATCTGCGGCAGTAAAAGTAGTATGAAAATGTGTGAAGCCACTTGCGGCGTGAGGTTGTGTTAGTCTATTGAACATTAAGGTGAAAGAGCTTATAGTTGGGTTACGCAGGTGTGCAATGTATGCTTAGCTGTTTAGGTCAACTATTTGAGTAATCATAATGTTTGGTAGATTGTACAATTAAAATATGTAAAATTCTAAAACTTAGTCCACCTGCGGCATTAAAACATGTAAAATGGAAAAAATGATTGAATAGAAATGCTAGATTGCCATCTGCGGCTGAAAATGATTGAATAGAAATGCTAGATTGCCATCTGCGGCTGAAAATGATTGAATAGAAATGCTAGATTGCCATCTGCGGCTGAAAATGATTGAATAGAAATGCTAGATTATCTGCGGCTGAAAATTGCCATCCATCTGCGGCTGAAGATGATTAAATAGAAATGATAGAATGCCATCTGCGGCTAAAACTTAAGGAAAGGTTATTCTTGAAGAAATGGAAAAAATATATGAGTATAGATTGATATTTTATGAAAGCCACCTGCGGCAGAGAAGAGACCACCTGCGGTATCAAAATTGTTGAAAAGAGTTAGCCACCTGCGGAGTCAAATGATTAGGTTAATACGGGTTTATTGGAGTAATTCCTAAAAAATTGAGGTAAAGATGAAGAGTAAAATTAATAAAAACTGATAGGCCATCTGCGGCAGTAAAAGTAGTATGAAAATGTGTGAAGCCACTTGCGGCGTGAGGTTGTGTTAGTCTATTGAACATTAAGGTGAAAGAGCTTATAGTTGGGTTACGCAGGTGTGCAATGTATGCTTAGCTGTTTAGGTCAACTATTTGAGTAATCATAATGTTTGGTAGATTGTACAATTAAAATATGTTTTCTAAAACTTAGTCCACCTGCGGCATTAAAACATGTAAAATGGAAAGATATATTGCCATGTAAAATTGAAAAAATTAGATTGCCATCTGCGGCATTAAAATGATTGAATAGAAAAGATATATTGCCATCTCGGCTGAAAATGATTGAATAGAAATGCTAGATTGCCATCTGAATATGATTGAATAGAAATGCTAGATTGCCATCTGCGGCTGAAAATGATTGAATAGAAATGCTAAATTGCCATCTGCGGCTGAAGATGATTAAATAGAAATGATAGAATGCCATCTGCGGCTAAAACTTAAGGAAAGGTTATTCTTGAAGAAATGGAAAAAATATATGAGTATAGATTGATATTTTATGAAAGCCACCTGCGGCAGAGAAGAGACCACCTGCGGTATCAAAATTGTTGAAAAGAGTTAGCCACCTGCGGAGTCAAATGATTAAATTAATACGGGTTTATTGGAGTAATTCCTAAAAAATTGAGGTAAAGATGAAGAGTAAAATTAATAAAAACCTGATAGGCCATCTGCGGGAGTAAAAGTAGTATGAAAATGTGTGAAGCCACTTGCGGCGTATTTTGTGTTAGTCTATTGAACATTAAGGTGAAAAGGTGAGCTTATAGTTGGGTTACGCAGGTGTGCAATGTATGCTTAGCTGTTTAGGTCAACTATTTGAGTAATCATAATGTTTGGTAGATTGTACAATTAAAATATGTAAAATTCTAAAACTTAGTCCACCTAGGGCATTAAAACATGTAAAATGGAAAAGATATATTGCCATCTGCGGCTGAAAATGATTGAATAGAAATGCTAGATTGCCATCTGCGGCTGAAAATGATTGAATAGAAATGCTAGATTGCCATCTGCGGCTGAAAATGATTGAATAGAAATGCTAGATTGCCATCTGCGGCTGAAAATGATTGAATAGAAATGCTAGATTGCCATCTGCGGCTGAAGATGATTAAATAGAAATGATAGAATGCCATCTGCGGCTAAAACTTAAGGAAAGGTTATTCTTGAAGAAATGGAAAAAATATATGAGTATAGATTGATATTTTATGAAAGCCACCTGCGGCAGAGAAGAGACCACCTGCGGTATCAAAATTGTTGAAAAGAGTTAGCCACCTGCGGAGTCAAATGATTAGGTTAATACGGGTTTATTGGAGTAATTCCTAAAAAATTGAGGTAAAGATGAAGAGTAAAATTAATAAAAACTGATAGGCCATCTGCGGCAGTAAAAGTAGTATGAAAATGTGTGAAGCCACTTGCGGCGTGAGGTTGTGTTAGTCTATTGAACATTAAGGTGAAAGAGCTTATAGTTGGGTTACGCAGGTGTGCAATGTATGCTTAGCTGTTTAGGTCAACTATTTGAGTAATCATAATGTTTGGTAGATTGTACAATTAAAATATGTAAAATTCTAAAACTTAGTCCACCTGCGGCATTAAAACATGTAAAATGGAAAAGATATATTGCCATCTGCGGCTGAAAATGATTGAATAGAAATGCTAGATTGCCATCTGCGGCTGAAAATGATTGAATAGAAATGCTAGATTGCCATCTGCGGCTGAAAATGATTGAATAGAAATGCTAGATTGCCATCTGCGGCTGAAAATGATTGAATAGAAATGCTAAATTGCCATCTGCGGCTGAAGATGATTAAATAGAAATGATAGAATGCCATCTGCGGCTAAAACTTAAGGAAAGGTTATTCTTGAAGAAATGGAAAAAATATATGAGTATAGATTGATATTTTATGAAAGCCACCTGCGGCAGAGAAGAGACCACCTGCGGTATCAAAATTGTTGAAAAGAGTTAGCCACCTGCGGAGTCAAATGATTAGGTTAATACGGGTTTATTGGAGTAATTCCTAAAAAATTGAGGTAAAGATGAAGAGTAAAATTAATAAAAACTGATAGGCCATCTGCGGCAGTAAAAGTAGTATGAAAATGTGTGAAGCCACTTGCGGCGTGAGGTTGTGTTAGTCTATTGAACATTAAGGTGA
>CM032664.1:53871236-53882844 GCA_019095985.1 Streblospio benedicti | reverse complement strand
AAATTTTTTCCCATTGTGCATTAATCATTATACAATTGAGAGATATCATCATTAAGATTACAGTGAGATGGTTACATTACATTTGATTGATACGTGAATAGTGACATCATTGGGTTACAACAACATTCCTATTATTTATATATTGCTACCTCCCAGTTAGCCAAAGAATGGTCAAGTCAAGTCAAATAATCATTTATTATACTGACATGTGATATACATATTCTGCTTATATTCTGCTTATATTTAGATACATTAGTAATATCACCCAGCCAATAATGACTTATAAACAGTAATGCAAAACAAGGAAAAAAGGCAACATAAAAATCATTTTATCATACCTTTTAGAAGTATGCAGTCTTTTTAAAATAGATAATTTATCAGATTCAGTTTGGGGAAAATTAGAAACAATTGAAGTGAGACAAAGTTTAAAGGGATCTAAAACAACATTATGATGAAATTTGCAAAAGTGTACCAACTGAATATGGTAGTAAATGCTATGGTTATCACAAAGAATGCTTTATAGCAAATTTACTAAAATCTCAAATATCTAAAAAGCAATAAAATGAAAAATCAGATCAAGATCCAGAGGTTGAACTATCAATAAAAAAAAATCAAATTTATCAATAACATTCACTTGTGATTTCTGTTTATTTGTGAAAATACTCTAGAATTAATTCTTCCTGGCAAATTTCTTTCTAGTGAAAGTTGGACATGTAAAACAGAAACCGCAGGGAAGACCTTAAAAGAGGGTTCAGAGAGAGACAAAGTTATGAAAGGATGCTGTGTAAAAGTGATAGATGATGTAGATTTGAAGGCAAGAAGCTAAATACCATGATGAATGTAAAAAACACATATATATTCAGCAACAAGTATGCAAGAATATATGCAGGAAAAGATTCCATCTATGTCAGTGTATAGTAGTAACAAGACAGATAAGCTTAAGAAAAAAGATGATAAACCATTTCTGACCAATGTGAGGCTGGTCAACTCGATCATATTAAAAGCCATTTAAACTGCCTTTGAATATGCTTTATTAGATTACAGAAAACTTGAGGATGTTGGATCTTTATTGAATTGTACCACGAATAGAGAAAATGCACGTCCTGTTTGATACTAGCAATGTTTATTAAAATGAGTTTGACAGCCGTATCACCTGAGTATACGCTACCACTGTACTGAGGCTCCTATTCACCAACCACTTAAGACAGGTATAACTGCCGCATTAGACCACTGGACATTCTGACCGACCCGGGTGGTCTGCCTTAAGTAACTTGAATAGGTGCCACAGTGGTAAGGGGTCGAGGGTTTAAGTCCTGAGAAGCTATGTGATATAGTCCTATAAACTTGGAGAAAATAATCCTCTGATGTCAATACTTACATCTAGCCAATTAATTCCAATATATCTACATATTCTATTCTAATTGCCAGTCATAGAAAAGATATGTTCAAGGCAAAACAGAAATGTCCATCACTATTACTCAAGTGATCATTTTACGAATGATCAACGTTGTTCAGCTCTTAGTTTCTCTCTACATTAACATAATTAATGTAAGTGATTTACTAACTTCATAAATGATATAAAAATCCTTTTGCTAATATTTAAGTACTTGTAATTACAGGACAAGTACACAGGCTGCTTTAGTAGGTCAAGATTAATCTATTACGGTACCATTCACTAAAAATCCAACATCCTCAAGTTTTCTGTAATCTGATGAAACATATTCAAAGGCAGTTTCAATGGCTTCTCTTTATGAATATGATCAGAGTAGACAAGCTAACTCCCTATGATTGGGTGTCTAATAAATTAACTGGTTAAAAATGGTTTATCATCATTTTCTTAGTTCAACCTCTAGGATAACCATGGCATTTACCATCATATTAATTCCGTCCGTAAATTTTTTTGCATAATTAGTTAATAAAGTATTAATCAAAATAAAAACATAAAAGTAATCCCAATCTAGAATACAAATGTATATCAATAAAACTAATTTATCATGGATTATTAACAAATAAAATGTTTAAAAGCTGCTCATTTCTTTATAAACTCAAAATAGACAAAATTCCTGAAATTGACCTACTAATGTAACCTTGTGAAGGAGAGGTCAAATGTCAAATGTGATGTTTAATTTGGATTCCACATACACATGTTCCTATCTAAGGTCAATACAAGTTGTTACTCTAAAATTGTTATTAATGAGATAAATGCAATTTTTTATGAAATTTTGACCACAATGACCCCTGTTTGACCTTGAAGGAGAGGTCGAAGGTCAAATCTGATGTTTTATTTGGATTCCACATACACATGTTCCTATCTAAAGTCAATACAAGTTTTTACTCTAAATTTGTTATTAATCGAGATAAATGCAGTTTTATGAAATTTTGACCCGATGACCCCTGTTTGACCCCAAAAAATATATTTCGCCATCAAATATTTTGGGCAAACGTCATTTTTCCTTAAGAGTAGTATCTCAACTACAAAAAAAAACATGTTTACGAAAACTCCTACGGGGAGTAGGTGTATACGGAGCCCGCGGACTATTAGTGTTGACGCCGGGCTCTGGGTGTGATGATTGGCATTGCTGCATTTTCGCATCTTGTTGCTGCTTATCTCGAGGAAATTGCCTGAGTGCAAGAACAGACGATAATTTGATTTTTGAATGGTGTTTTTGGCAGCTTTTGCGGTGAAGTGCCGTCTACTATGTATTACACAGTTGTTGAGAGTTCGGAGGTGGTGTTGTAGTTTTGGTCGTCTCTGGTGTTGTTGTTTCAATAAGGACGTTTTTCCATTATTTCCTATTAAGTTATTGAGAAAAGGAGAAAGCAGTGTTACTAACACCTCGATTATATATTATTTATTCTTAAATTTATAAATCTTTAGTTATGTATATATATATTTATCCTTTTATCTTACAAATTATTTTAGATAAAATAACAACAATGAACCCAGGTCGTTTGGCGACTATTCTATTAATTTACTTTATTTGTCAAGTTCATGGACAAAAAGGTTACATAATACTGTGAAATTGGTTACATGTTGAAATAATTTAGGCCAAAATCGCAAAAGTAGTGGTATTAGGGAGTTGTTATTAAATAGAAAATTGGACAAAAGGTTACATGTTGAAATAATACGCCAAAGTAGTGGTAGAAATCGCCAAACGACCGTCCTAGTAGTTACACCCTACAGTATCTGAATAACTCAGCCACCACGTGTCGGGCCAATCCTGCCGCCACTTGTGACTTGGCGGCCGGGGCAGCAGTAATGTACTGCCAGAAGCAGTCGCTCGCCCACGTGACGTTTGATGCTGATGTAATCGCATCCCGCCTCATAGCTGGCGGTCGCCCACCTAAAAAGCTGTGCCAGGTGTACTTTCCCGGGTCAAGTCCTATGCCTCTTATCATTGATCTCAGACACCTGGTGAGCACACTGTACGTTACTGTAGCGCCCCCTGGCAGCAGGAGCAGCGGGGCACAAGGGGTGGATGGTATTTGGGCGACCATAGCCTCGTAAGCTGCCACTGGGTCTAGAAGTGGATCAGTGACCTTAGGAATGGGGATCTCATGAGTGCCAGCATGCTGCAATGTTTTAGACCATTTTAACCGGATCACCAGACCGGGGTCTCTCCTAACAACATCGCCCCTGCACGTATGGCGAGAGGGGTCAAAGGACCGGGTGGTCCTGGGACATACATTAGATGACCGGACGAATCCATAACCGGAGCATGCTACCTAACGCTCCTAAATCCGCGGCCAGGCCACACAGATTTCTCAGTATGGCGGGAGTCATTTGTGCGCTTTTGCGGGGCGCATGCCTCATGGGAATCGGCAGCGCCCGTAACATCAACTCTACTTGAAAACTATCTAAATTGTCAGTAGGCCAGTCTCTGTACTTATGTAATAGCCTTACGGCGCTGAAATAGTTTTTCACCGCCTTGTCAGCTTTAAACTTGGAGGCCAGATGCTCGATATATACACATAGCGTGTCGACTGACGGTTTCACATGGGACAGTTTATGCTCCACACAGAACCTTACAAACTTTGCTATCATGCAGCGATGATTCGCTACCGTGGGCGGAAGGCGGCGCTTGCGCTTCCTGACAGCTGCTCTCAGCTTTGCCAGGCCTGTAACTGAAACCAGATCCTAAACATAGTACGGGGGACATATATTGTCGTAACATATAATTCTAAAATAACATGCAAGTGGTAATCAATCATTTTCTTTATAGTACCTAATGCATTGCACGCGTAAATTACATTTAATGCAATGTCTACATCGTATCCATTTCTAAGTATAACAGATTCGTAATAGTGACATCATAATACTCATATCAACTACTATATAGTTCTTTTTCCCATACACAACAGCGTTTATTGTAATGTAAGTCTCATGCTACACTCAGTTTTCTAATATTAGCCAGGCAGGGTTAACACTGAGCATGACGGCGCCTACTTCCCGACGCTTAGCCTCGATCCACTGGCTGGCACGTAACGAAATGCACATCCGAGATAGCATGTCAGCAAGTTCATTCACAGCCCCTGCCACGTGCACGCACTGAATGGTAATGTCATGCTTTGCCGTGAGATACCACATCTCGCGGGCACAGCTCAGGAGAAACGACGACGTTCTTTCCCGTGTTTAGCACTGACACGGCTGCCTGATTGTCACATCTGATAACCACCGTGTGACCTTCGACCTTATCCGCAAACAATTTCATGGCCACTATCATGTTCAACATCTCAAGATCATTTATAGCATGCTGTTTTGCTACTATGCTCGCAGGAAACTCCAATGAGTACCACCAGTTTCCGAAGTGGCCGCCTGCTCCTGCGAGGCAACTATCTACAAACACTTCAGTGTGTAGTGTGGGTGGGGTCCATTCTGCCATTGTAGCTGGGCAGGTAGACCCGTATCCAGTCCAGGTCTCTGCGAGATTCCATCCCTATCCGAAACGCCCCTTTTTCGGGAGCCGCCCTGTAACCCTCCAATAGTCAATTCACAAACAGGCGCAGTGTAGCACAAAAGAGCATGTGGCCAGGTGGAAGAGAGTGCCCAGTAGACTGCGCATCTGCGCTTTCGTGCACCACTCACGTTTACACCACTCTCTGACTATATCCATTGCGCTGTCAACCTTGTCTTTTTGAATATACATTTCATTTTAACTGTGTCAAAATGCACTCCCAACCAAACCATCCTTGTTGAATCATATCCTCGGGTTTTCCACCGCTTGCTTTTAGACCTAGTTCCCGACAGAATCGCTTTGTCAACGGTTGATCAATAAATTGTCTGCAATAATTATTGTAGCAATGCTGCCCCCACATTACAATAAATAGTGTTATTTAGACAGAAAAAAATATGCCACATGAATTTTTTTCCAAACCAGATGTTGATATGGTTTTGGCTCCAAATTTTATTTCGGAAGGGCACTGCGAGATCCTGGTACATTACCCTCCAATCATCGGGGACCAATTTTTTTTTGCACGATCTAACACCCCCATTACACAGAGAAGGCCCGCGTTTATTGGTTCTGTCATGTTCAAATGAAAAAGTGCAGTTATGAAAAACTAGAGGCTCCCCATTCATTTTTTCGGACTCATTACAGAACAAAAGTCAGTATTTCGGGGATACATCGGGCGGAAAAAGATAATAAACACAGGTACATTTTGGGCGTTCTTCTCATTTTATTTCCATTTTTCAACTGAAAATTCAACAAATCAGGCCCGACACGGCTCATCCATGTCCAGGCGACCAACCAGGACGTCGATTTTGCAATCAATATCAATTCCCATCACATTGTTTTAGGATGCACACTGACATCTCGCGGGCACAGCTCAGGGCGGGCTGGTTTTTACTATGTTCCCTTTCCGTGTTTCCACGGACTGCCTGATTTGCATCTGACCAACCACCGTGTGACCTGCGACCTTATCCGATAAACAATTTCATGCGTTTTGTCCGTGCCTACATCTCAAGATCGTTTATAGCACGCTGTTTTAACGTCAATGGCAGGACAGAGAACCCAATGACCGTACCACCAGTTTCCAAATGACCTCCTGATCCTTTTTTCAGGCAACAATCTAATAAATACTTCAGTATGTCTACGTTCCATTTGGTCTGCATCATGGCTCTGCCATTGTAAGCTGACCAAAACAAACCTGTTTCCGTATCCAGTCAGGTCTCATCCAGAAGATTCCATCCCTATCCGAAAGCAAACCTTTTACCAAACCAGCCCTGTAACCCTTATGTCTTTCAAGTTAACAGGCGCAGATGAAGCACAGCATGTGGCCAGGTGGAAGAAGCCCAGTGAAGTCCGCATTAGCTCGGGGTTGACGTGCACCACTCACGTTTAGCACCACTCTCTGAAGATATCCATTGTGCTGTCAATCTTGGGGGGTTTGGAATATACATTGTCATTTTAACTGTGTCAAAATGCACTCCCAACAAACCATCCTTGAAGACCCAGCAGTTATTTTCCTACGAATGTCTTTAGACCTAGTTCCCAAATAATGCCTTGACAACGCATGAACGCCGCCTCCAGAAACAGGACTCTATGCTGCCCCGGCTAAATCGTCTATGTAATTTGGATTCGGCATGGCCCTCGGTCTGCATGATGTCTGCTACCACTTCCGGTTGTGCTCACCATTGCTTTGGCTCCAAGAGGTTTTAGCCGACAAGGGCAGCTCGCGAGGAGGTGGTACAGTCCCACTCCAACGATTTGAAGCAAAGGGCCAGTCTGCTGGACACCATCTTAAATGTCTATACCCTCTCTCTCTAGCCTCGATGGTACCACAGCAGCACAAGAAGACCAACCCTGTAGTCATGTAATAAACATAGATCTAGCACGGCAGCCGCACCAATTTGAACTGTTTGCCCAGATAATGCGTCTTTAAATATTCCTCCATTGACAGGGTCGTCCTCACAAAGCTCAGGTCCATTATCACCCTCCTCTTTGTGCTGTTGCGCTTCGGGCGTGTCATCAGAGGAGATGTGGTGAACTCTGAGAAAAGAGGTGTGTTGAACGGACCAGCTATCGCACCCATCTCGAGCTCAGTCCTCAGATATTTATCCACATGTTCCCCAAACTGCAGTGCCGACTGGTGATTGCACCATTTTGGGGATGGTGGCTTGTTGGGCGCCATAACTTGCCGGAAATCCAAATTCCAGAAAGTCAACAACCGTGGGATCCGACAGCACATGTTCGTATCTGCGCCAACCATCGATTTTCAAGTCATGTGTCAGGGGAGCCTTGCCCCGCAAAATTTGGTAATCTATGAGCCGTTACCCTTGCATAAACAAACAGTATGTAGTCCTCTTTGCTTGTGTGAACATCTGGTGCTTGTAAAACCATTTCCATCGGGCCTAATGGCTGCCGTGGAATCTTCAACCGGAGAGCCACCCACACTGCCCCTGTTAACCACTCCAGGGTGCCATGCTGCACCTTGATCATCACACAAGCTGGGGTTTACTGCCTCTAATAAATCCTCGTGATACCATAGTAATATATCAGCATCCATGTTCGTGTCCGTGGGAGTTATCCGGTTGTCGTGGGAATCCTTTTGTGGTCCAGGTCAGGAGCAGATTACCTGACCCTCTGTTTTCCGAGATCCTGCTGATTTTCTGCTCGACTTGTTTTTGCTGAAACATCTGTGTTCTGGATGTCCTTTCAGCCTGTAATTGCCAAGACAGTGTGAGCACACGTGTGAGACACCCTCGTGGTCGTCCTATTTGTCACATTTACGCTATTGAACGCTGCACACGGCACAGTGTTCTCCATCTAGCACACACTTGAGTGGGTTTGCGCACACACACACACACACAGCCGCTGTATTTTGGGAGCGTCTCCCCACTTTACCCTGTTTCTCTCCATTTCACTCAGCAGCACTCCGTGATAGTTTCTAACATTCCTCCATGGAAATGTACAAGCATCCTCTATGAGTTCTTGGAGATGAAATAACATTTTGCTCTTTTGTGGCTGACTTGATGTCGCCATTGTTTATAATGTCAATGTAGCCATACACAAACTCAGGCATTGTGAGCTCGTCATAATCTGCCGCCTTGCACGATTGCCCTTTGTACACAGCAAAAATATGGCCAGTCAATCCGAGTGTTTTTGCACTCCGTCAGCTGCAGTGCGCACCCTGCCTGATTTTTGAGCAAAAAAGTCAGCCACTGGATGAGTAATATAACTTGTTGACCAATCAGACTCGTAGGATGTGGGACGATTCACTGCATTCTTGATTAGGGGCGATCATTTTCTGTGAGCTGAGACTTTCGTGGGACGACGGGCAAAGTTATCACTGCGCATTCCACTTGTTCCCATTCGGTGTAATGGTGGCTATGAGAGGTGCTATTGCATTCATCACTGGAAGATCGTCGCTAATTTGTTCCACAATATGGCAATGCTCTGTGGGTCTGTCTTCGTCTATCATGTCCATAAGTTCGCCCCTGGTATTGACTGTTTTTGTGGACATTTTTGTCGATTACATCGGCGAGATGGTCTGCGATTGCATAGCCGAATCTGTGTTTGTTTGTGGCAGGGGCCGGTCATGGGGCTGCATTTCCAGTTGAATCTGTTGTTGTAGGCTGGTCGTATGAGACGCGTCCAATGCTTGCATGTCTTTCAATTGGGTGGAGATGGATGAGATGGTGCCCTGTAGTGATTTCAGTTGGTCATTCTGTTCTGTTCGCATGGACTGCAATTTGTTGTCGGATTTTGTGAATTTGGGCATCGATGGATGATTGTTGCTTTTGTTGTGTTGTCAGTATCTGCCCAAGGTCGTTCAAATTCTTTCTTAGGTGGTCCCTATGTTCGAGGAAGTCAGTGTTTTTTTGGGACATTTTAGTCAAGACAAGTTGGCTTGTAGTCATGGTGCTTGTCCGTGAAGGCGGCGATTGCTGCATTATGTAAGAGACATCCACGGTCGTAAGTGGTGCCATGTGGCGACTGGGGTGAGGTGGGTGTTGTCTGAGTTTTTCTGTGGTTTCCAGCATTACTATTTCAAGATTGTCCATTGTGCATCTGTTGGGTTGGGGTGTCGAAGCAGGAGACTTGATATTGTGGGAACAATGAACGATCAGCTGTACAATCCACGCGTGCCCGAGCGAATTCCCCACCCATCATTCCGTGAGGCTCTGTCAAACATGGCGTTAAGATCAGTGGTGGCGATGGCGGCGGCGCGCGTTTAGGCTAGTAGCAGTATTTTGCTGGTAGAACTGTTTTTTACTTGGCTGCAGTGTGGTGGAGTCGTTTTAGTAGAACCAATTTCCTGCCGCATTAAATTTTGGCTGACTGATGCGATTCCCCGTGCGTGTATGATGTAATCTTGATAGTGTATTACTGCGCAACTGCGCTTGACTGATATAATCTCTGTGCGTCTGGGTGATGTAATCTTGAATGGGCCTATCGTAGTACTTGTCGTCTGTGGAGTGTTAGAAGTTGTTGGGTGATGCAATCTCGGTCTGATGTAGGAAAATGTCGTTTGTTCTTGCGTGTTGCATTGACGTGCAACGAGAAGTCGTCTGTCCGGTGGGATATTTATAACCAAACTTGTGATGAAAGGGTGCCCAAATCTCAAAAAGCAGTAGGAATCATCAAATGGTGTTCATATCTAAAACACCTAGATAAAGAAACCAGGGCAATGAAGGCCAACTTCTACGAAGTGTTTTAAAAGCTTGCGGTAGGAAAAAGACTTTCTGTTCAAGGGGTCATTCCTGGTGAGAAAAGATCAGCTGCAGTGAGCAACATGGGGAACAGCAAACACAAAGGGACCAACAAAGAGAACAATGGCGTTAGAGACCCGCCACTGCACTGTGGCGTATTGGAACATAAATGGAATATCATATACTGATCAAAACAATCCAGCTTTTATAAGTAAAAAAGATATTACCCACTAACTTGACTGTGATATATTGTGTCTGTGTGAGATATTCTTACAAAATGATACATATTGAAGGTTATTCTTGGATAGTCCATAACAGACTTGAGCTTTGCACCATAGGGCAAATAGGTTCAGGAGGTTGGTATTCTTATTCACAACCGCCTACTAAACCATTTTAACTGTGAGATATTAGATAAAAAGCATAGAGGGATATTATGGATACAGCTGTCATCAAAGAATAGCAATGGAGTATCCCCTTTATTGTTTGCAGCTGTTTATTCCACCAATTGACTCACCTCGTGCAGTTGATGCTGAAACATTTTTAATGATCTCATGTGTCAATATCATCAAATAATGGCTTGATTTTAATTGGTGAGGATTTTAATGCAAAGATGCGCTGACCACGAAGAGTATATTTGCTTGGGTGGATATGGTGAAACCAAGACAGATAATTCATTATGAAACAAATGAATGTGGAGGTTTATTGATAGATTTTATGATATCAGTAAATATGTGTATGGTAAACGGCAGAGTCGGAAAAATAATTATACAAAAATTTCCTCAAAAGGAAAGGCTGCGGTGGACTATTGCATGGTTCCATATGAACAGTTGAGCTACATCAAAGATTTCAATGTGAAAACGGTCAGTAACATTATTGATGAGCATCATATAGAGATACCAATTTTAACAAAACTGCAAGATTCACTCGCCAAGCTTATTACTGAAATTGATGGTAGCCTTTGGAATTACATTTAATCCCAGACACATAGATCTTCTATTTTGGCAATGTATTATATACCAGACAAATGTTTTTCTCTAAGCTTTGCAACGGTGCCTAATAATAATCTATATGTGTACCAATCTGAAGATTTTACATACTCATTAATGGATCCCTTTGCCACTCAAATTCTAATTTTGACGTAAACCTCATTGTATAGAACTGAAACTTTGCATTGTATAAGGACCACTAAAATGAAAAAACTAGTTATCACATACCATTGCACTGATTACAATCTCACCTTTGCAACAGAGTATATGATATCGTTGCATAATACGTATCTTTACATGAGAAAAATAAACGTAAAAAATCTCCTTTCTAGTGTGAGCAGAGTTTAGAGTGGGTCAGCACGGATTGGTGGATTGTAGAATCACCCCAATAAAATAGGTCAATTAAACTCTTAATTGACCGGGGCTTAAGCTAAACTACGTCTACTCTTGGATTGTCCTACATTTGTTACGCGTCATTTATGTCCATTACGAAGATGTGTATATCCTGTACGCATTAACACGTCCATGAAGCGGGAACAGCCCACAGAACAGTATATGTGGTTGAAGCAACAACAAGTAGAAACCAGCAACAATTATTATTGATCTCACATCATATTAAGGTGAATACGGCATTGTGCACTCCTGTCTATGGGTGTGTTACTCTTGGGGAGGACACAATTCGGCTTGTGCCGTGTTCCCAAGAAAGCCATCACCACCAGCACCAGTGCGAGTTCCACCTGGGAGCCATCAATCTGGTGCCCTGGAGGGGACTCCAGTGGAGGAGACCCCATAGTCTCAGGTACATGTTAATGAGGTCAAAGCATTGAGAGTGTCTCAACCCTGAACGTTGGCTGACTCCTCTCTACTCTAACTGATGATATTGTGCTCACCACAGGGTTTGAGACAAGACGTTGGTAAAATGCAAACCGCCAACGGACAGGAAAACATTGATTATAAAACCAAAATTTAG
>CM032664.1:53843224-53864934 GCA_019095985.1 Streblospio benedicti | reverse complement strand
ACTTGGCAGAAAAAAAGGTGTTTGGCCAGGAAAAAAAATTTTTAAAAAACAAAGAAGTTTTGGTTTCCCAAAATTTGGAGGACATTGAACTGTTTAAATACCCCTTTAATGCAAAATTTTTCTCATGTAACCCCCCCTTTTACGAGAGTACATTTTTTCTCTAAACTGTTTATTTCATATGTTAAACCCCACAAAGCAGTGTCAAAGGCAACATTGGCCAGGTGGCTGAAACGAGTGTTAAGCGCAGCTGGCGTAGACAGCAGGTACACCGCCCACAGTACTAGGGGAGCCAGCACTAGTATGGCTCACTTTGCAAATATACCAGTCGACACCATCATGAGAGCGGCAGGATGGTCGTTGTGGTCTACATTCGCGAAACATTACAGGAAACCAATCAGACAATTTGGGGCTTATAGTAAGTGTGTGCTGGACGCCCATAAATAAACATTAGTATTGTGACTTTACATGATTGGTTAAAAATGTTAAAAAAATTATGTACCTTGTAGAATTTAAGAATTAAGGTTAATTTTTGAAAACTTTTGTAAGAATAGTTGGAGTTGGTGTAATTAAGAAGTTATGGTATCTTGATGGTACTCAGGTGTCTTTATTATAGGATAAGACATTGAGAAGTTATGGTACCTTGATAGTACTCAGGTGTTTTTATTTTAGCATGAGACAGGGAAAACTGTATGTGAGTTTTCGTTTTTTAAAGGTACTGGTTAAGTACGTGTTATTTTTAATGTAAGTTGTATCTAAAATACAAGATATGATGCACATGTATGCTAAGACATACTGCGAATAAATGTTGATTTCTACACAAACGCCTTTTGGTATTATTTGGTGTGGGATTATGTGTATGCTATGACTTTGAAATCTCATGTGACCTCATATACAGGGTGTTGCAGAAGTAATTTAAAAATTAAACGAGACTTACCTGGAAGGTGAAGTTTGATGATAATTACTTCTGCAACACCAACTGTATAAGAGGTCACATCCCTCCCATCCCACCCTAATACCAATATTCATGAGCATACACCTTTAAAGTATGAATTCAGGAAGCAGCCTCGATCTCATGTGACCTCTTATACAGTTGGTGTTGCAGAAGGAATTATCATCAAATTTCACCTTCCAGATAAGTCTCGTTTAATTTTAATTCACATTTTCTTTTTCCATTATTACTATTTAGCAAAGGTTATTGAGGAAAAGTATTGATGGATTATGGTTTTAAATATTCCGATTTACACAATGACCGAGTCAAACCAAATAATAATAATTCGTGCTAAAAGCAGCAAAGATTTAAAATACCTCATTTTAAGTATGCTTATTATATCAGTCATGATAGTAAAAGCATACCATTAATATAACTTTTAGAATTCTAGCTTATTCTTTCTCCCCTATGCCATTTTTAATCAACCAGAATAATAAAGCATCTTATGGATCACACAATTGATGTATATATATTTTTAATTCAAATGATATCCATATATGCTTAGTTTTGAAATGTTACACCAATTGAGGATAACAGGATTCTAAGGATATCCGTACATATCTACTTTGAAATTTATTAAAGCATAAGTATCTATGATAGAAAAATAAAGATGGGCGTGTGCTCTTTTGACTGCCGTAAGTGTGGGGCGATATCCTGCATTATTAGGAATAACAAATGTGTAAACCAACCAGCTTATGATAATCCGGCAGGCAATAGGATCGTCTGACACACTTTTATTCATACACACTAGGCACATCATTTGGTTACACATGTACATGCAATTGATTATCATTTAAGATAAAACATGCATTCAAGCAATCCAATCGACTGTTTTAGATTATTTATTATTGATTAATCTGGATGGATTGCTAACTCTTGCAGGTATGAATGCATGTTCCTTGTGCTTTTGTGTGTGTGTGTGTGTGGGGGGGGGGTGTTAGTATACACCTTCTTGAGTATTGTGAATGATTTGTTCCTCTCTTCCAGCGCCGACTGGGGCTTGTGTAAGTGATCCCTGTGAAAATGGTGGCTCTTGCGTTACCAGCTCTAGCACTACCAGTGGCTTCACCTGCAACTGTCTGACAGGATACACAGGGGACACATGCCAGACGCGTGAGTTACAGGCTGAGCAGAATAGACTGTTTTAACACGCATTTTATTTTTTATTTTTTCTTATATTGATGTAGTCATTAGGTTTTCCCAAATAACCAAATGTCAAATTTCAATTGAATTAACTCACCTGTTGCAGTTAAATGGCAGATATTGCAATCTTGTGTAATAAAGCATCAGTCTTCACTATATTTTCTACCCCAGTAAGCAAGCAAGGCTTTGTATATGCATGGCAATTTAGCCAAAACGGGAAGTAAACATAACATACTTTTCTATTGGGATATATTTGAAAATGGATATTTGTAGAATAACAGTGCTATTGTTGAGTGTCACCAAAACGGGTAAAATATTATCGTCTGGGCGAATCCATATGCGCGCCATCATCTATAATTGGAATATTCAAAATTCGTATTTTGTAGTTAGCCTATTCTATATAGTTTGACCAGAATGCTATATATGTAGTGTGGCATTTATGTGACCATTGGCATTTATAAAATACCATATGCATGAAGTAAATACGTATATGAATTTCAAATGTGAAACACATTTATGAGAATTTAAGATTTTATGTAATACTTTGTACATACGTTCTGACACAGTATGCCATAATAGATGTTTACAGACTCACATCAGCAAAATATTACTTTTGGAGGACTGTTAATTTGGACAAATAGCTAATGAATTCAATATCATATATTCTATATACCTGAACTGAGAAACAAGTTAAAACTACGAGTCCTAAACTGTATATATAATTTAAAATAGAACAATGGTGTAACGGATAAACACTGGCCGCAGCACCAAACTATTTATCATACAATCAAAATGTTACTAGATCAAAATTGTTCAAAGAACACTGCGTCGCTAGAACGACGTTGACTTGCGGGCAATTGAGATATATACTGAAATAATGCATACTTTACAATCAAGAAATTTATGAATTTGAGGAGAAAACATCAGAATGAATCAGAATCAATATATCCAGCAAAAAGATATTTGTGTTGCCATACAATAGTACTGAATATCAGATAATAACCAATATCAGTTTCAAATCCAATAATCAATTTTGCTGGTGGTTTGAATATTGAATTTTTCTTGCTGGCTAAGTGCATTGAATATCCCCTATTCTTAGAGGGCGCCTTATAAATCACATCAATAACTGTGGAACAGAAGATTTTACTCGAAACTTGCATCCCACGAGCATATAGAGATTTTATTTGTGTGTGTTCCAATAGAAGAGGGTGTGATTCCTAAAGATCTGAACGATCATGGTGATGCCAGAAACATGTAGGTAGGTGTAGGGTGTCAGTGCTTTGAAAATAAAAAGTGTGGATTGGGTTTAGCGGTGTGCCCAATGGATTTGCGAATGAATTCCACAAACGGCGGTTTTACCAGTATTCAAAGTGTTTACTGACGCCGAGAAAATTATGGATAATATAACAAAAATCAAAAGTTGGACCTATGAAACATAGGACACTGGGAAACGGTAGAAATAAAAATAGTAAGCATATGCGAGGTGTACTTGAATGGGCTGCACGCATCACTTGCTATGTGGACTGATGCAACGCCCTCAGATGACCGATTTACAGTACAGCATCTGAAAAGTGACACGTAGCAGTGCTCATTCGGATCGTTATTTTACATAAGTGGTCGCCATATAGTTATGCACAAACAATGGTAATGTACGCAAAATGTCTTTTTTAAATACGAAAAGAATTTTTATAGTAGTCAAAAGGAGCTCGACTTTCCTGATGCAAGTGCATTGCCGTATCGTACCACTCATGCTATGGTCAGAAAATGTCCCTTTTACGGACGCTGGTTTTCCATTATAAACCCTGAATATGTAAAGTCACACTGCGTGATATAAAAATCGTGTGATACTATCGGAGTACACGCATTATTTTCTTTAATTTTCTTTTACTTAGAAAGATATATCTAAGCAAATTAATTGGATTACGATTTCAATGTATTTATAAACAGGCGAGCACGTGTGGGTGTGCCTTTGATAAGGAATACTAAATGGCTGGCACATCAAGTGATATGAATATGGAACAATCAATTAATCATATTTCAGTTGGATATCCAGCTTAGCAAACGTTTAAAATTTTATAAGTAGCTAACTTTTAAGCAAAATTTAAACATTCTTACGGTTTTTTCATGGTTACACCTATAGTTAATTGACACACTATTTCGTCCTGCAGGTGTGGTGGTTTCGGTATGGCTTACACGATCGAATTATCTGTAAATCTAGCCAACGTATTTCCACTAGGTAATTCATAATGTAATTTTCAGACTGCATTTGACAGCTAGATGTATATCGCTTATAATAATTCTGAACGCCGTTCAAAGCATAGAAATGATATTCACGCTTAAGTGATAATAAAAAGAAAAATGAAAGTAATAATTCGGCCACAGGATAGTACATACATGACTTATCCCCAAACACCCATGCAGTATTAACATTCTGTAATCACACAGTAATCTAAGGCAGGCAATGGCAAAAATCTATTTTGCAACCTGCTTCATACAATATTTGTAAAAACTGCGTGCACCCACTGACTCACAACTCGGTCGTTCATATATGAACGTCTCACCACTGCCGATCGCCTCAGATCATTGAATTCCAGCACGACGGCGTACTCTTCTAAGCCATGCCTCCCAGCAGACAAGTGGTGCAGCTGGTCGTCATAGCGACCGTTGTTGTATGCACCAACATCTACAGCTACACTTACGGACGGCGTGACGTCACTTACGCCATACACACCTCTTCTCGCACCGCTGACGGCGGGGGTGGCGTCCCGGGCCGGGCAGCAGTAGAGGCAGGAGGCAGGCCGCCCGCATTGCGGCAGTCACACACTGATGGGCAGCAGGCTGAGGACGACGATGGTGGTCCGGAGAGAGAGGAGGTGGAGGAGGACCCGGTAGAGCTGAACGGTCCACCACTGATGGGGAATCTCCCTGCAGGTCCACATGGACCCCCGGAGGCGAATGTACCCGCTGAGGCAAACGGGGCACACGATGGGGTGGACCGGGAAGAAAAGAGTGGTGGAGAAATGGAGGGTATTCAGCAGAAGGAGGCAAAGGATACACTGAGTGCAGAGCCACAGGGCGAGGATAGCAAGAAACAAGGGGGTGCTGCGCAGGATAAGGAGGAACACGCTAACGAGAGGAAACAGGCCTCAGCATTCACCCTCCCTCATGGGATGAAGCTTATTGATACCGTGCCAGGACTAGTGGAAGCGAACAAGCCAGCTGCACTGAATAATACAGCAAAAGAAATGACAGAAAAAGTTGCCGGTACAACTGCGAGTTCGGTTGATGGAACCACTGACGCGATAGGTGGCTCCAGTAAAGGTGAGTTTGATGTCACAAACTCGATGTCACAAATATCATGAGGTCGGTCTGGTTCTTACAGTACCAGCATACGGGTAGGGTCGCGTACAATTGTGACACGTTAGTAATCACATCCTTTACTTTGCTCATGCTTAAACAATACACGTGCTGATTTCTAGCTTTGAGTTTATCAGGTAGCTAGCTATAAGTATATACATTTTTTCTACCACGGCGGATGAAGCTTATCAATGTTTTCCTTAAAACTCTTATCTAGTCATTAACCGGCCCTAGTTAAAGACTGTAGGATAAAATCAAACAAGCCACAGTTTGTAGGGACTGAATGGAACCTGTTTAGCTGGCCTTTTATAAATCTTGGTTCTTCTCTGTCCTTCACCAGGCCTCGCGATGGCGTCGGCGTCGGACGTGCCGGCGGTGCGCGTGGCGGGCGTGGAGTGTGCGGCGCTGACGCGCGAGGCTGCCACCCACAGCGCCGTGGTTGACGCCGAGCGCCACCAGCAGGAGCACAAGCGCCAGCTGCTCGGTACGTGAGCGCCCCCCCCACCCCCGCCGCCATAGATACACGCGGTTCTTCATTCTGTGCTTGTGTGGCTGAATGGACAGGGAGTTGGACTCGTGCGCAGATCTTCGAAGGTCGTGGGCTCTATTCCCGGCCTGTTTGTGCGTGTTGAGCAGGCTCATACCTAAATATAGTTGCACACAGCTCTGTGGCACATACATGCGAATTAGGTACAGGTCATTAGGTTGAAAGATTGAGCGAGTGAGTGAGTGAGTGATTGTGTGAATGATGAGCATTGTGAGTCTATTGTGCGCTTTATGTGCTGCTGTTGCAAGTACCGTTGTGAGAAAAGATCAATTGATGATCAGTAAGTGTGCCAACGAACTGGTGTAGAATGTAAAGTCGTGAGAGCAAAATACTTGGATCACGGCCACAGATTAGTTTAACTAATCTGTGTCACGAGTATAAATCACCACATTTACATTTATAGTTACGAAGTAATCTTACAATGCAACACTATTTTGATCACAAAAGTTCTTGAGATGCCGACATTTGTGTAAACATATCAAATGACAATACTCCTCGGGGTCTATGAAGTCTCTAATGGTCTTGGGGTCTTTATTGTTGCTGCCGCTTTGGCCGCCGCCGCAGGTTCTGCCGAGATGCTGCGGCGTCTGTCTGACTGCGGCCGCTTCCGGGCGGAGCGGGGCTACGTAATGCGACCCGTGTCGGAGGAGGAGGCCGTGTTCCCGCTCGCCTACAGCCTCGTGGTCTACACGGAGGAGGAGCAGGTCAGTCAGAGGGAGGGACAGTCACCGAGAGGGACGGAGTTAAGACGGGTGGTGATTATATAAATGACATATTCAAACATGACCGAGGCTGTAAACTGCTTCTGTTTCCGCCGCCCAGGTGGAGAGGCTGCTGCGCGCCATCTACCGGCCGCAGAACTTCTACGCCTTCCACGTGGACAGCAAGGCCAAGCAGGAGTTCAAGGTGAGAGGACGGGATGTGGGGAGCACTTACGGGGCGTGTCTTTAACAGCCGGGCCAACCCATAAAGGTGCTCCGTAGACTCTCCCTAAAGCGAAGGGCAGATTTGACCTTGCAGGCGTGTTCGCCTCAAGGCGTGTTGAGGTCTGCGGCGTCTACGGCGTTTTCCGCATGCAGTGACAAAAGTACATTTGTGGGCACATCAACGGGCTCGGTGCGTTATGAGTGCGTCGGCACAGGGAATGGTTTTTATTGAGGTGGCCGTGCGATCAGCGTGCATCGAACGTGCGTTGTACTCGCGTATAACTTACGTTCTACGCACCGTGTGAATACAAAAGTAGAAGCAGAAGAAGCATTTTGGCCACCCTGCGTCATGGCCTAACCGTACGGAGGCAGTGTGTGACCTTACGTGAAACGCAGAGGATTTAACCGCACGTTGTCGGCATAGACAAGTACTGGGGCCGTGCGTTCCTGTACCATGAACGTTCCCGTAACACACGGTGCGTAGGCGTAAGTTATGCGTACATCGCACGCACTATGCAAGTTGATCCTCCGGCGCATTCAGACCAATGACCGTAGACCCGTCGTGGTTTTCGTCTAACGTCTTCTGCGGACAACCGCACGTACCCTGTACTTTTGTCAATGCTGCGTTTGTTTTGCAGACCTCAACACTCCTTGCGTGCGACCATATTATTTTCAAATTTCTCCATTACGTGGAATTAAACGTGCGGGTTTAACACTCACGTAGACCGCACTTTGTAATGTGCCCTATGCAACTCCATTACCGGAGAACCTAACCCCCAATCATTTCAACAAAGGCACCATGTTGTATCCGCCTGACCTGACGCCAAAATCACGCAGACCCCCCAATTCGCCTGGGCGCGGACAACGGCTCTCAATATGTCCATTTTTCGTCAAAAAATCGGCTAAATAATCCGTAAAAATGAAAATTATTGGGAAAATTAACACTGTTTGTTGCTTCCGCCCGGGCGGTGCCAAATCGAGTTGGAAAGAACACGGTGGGCCGGGACGACGTTGAAGGTGTCCATAAGAACGGCGCTTGATGATAAAAAAATCCGTCGCAACTCCGCGCCCGCGGGTGTCACGCGGAAATCAAATCCGCGCGGACACGGTAAATTCTGGAGAAAAATGTCGTTTTCTGCGTGACTCCGCGTCCCCACTTCGCGCCACCGGGGAAATGATTGTTGTTTTCTACCCGGTATTGATTAAATTCCCTTTGATCTTTTTGACATCGCGTTCCACCGCAAGAAGCCGTTTCTCTGTTCGCATGACATCGCATGTCACCGCCCGGGGCTTAAATCTACGGAAAGCAGAAATCATCAAAAATTACAACGTCTTATGTTTTGAATATGACGTTTTCTTTTTGCCCGTGGAGTGACTTTTACCGTGTCCAGGCACCGCGAAACATTGAAAATTTTCGTGATTTTTCAAATTTGCGGCCTTGGGCGGAGGGACGACGCTGAACTCCGTCCACGCCGCGCCCAGTGGGGGGTTATCACTTGTGGGTTAAAAGCTATTATATTTAGACTAATATTTACATAAACATGTGTACCCGGTATTTTAATTTTTTGAACATCAGCGACCGTTATCTCCGTATCAAGCAAATGCTAATCTGTTTGAATAAAGCTCCAAGGAACCTACGCGCTTGAATCTGATTCGTGACCAGTGTATAGGCCTAATATTTTGAATATGCTTGCTCCGTCATTGACCGACTTACTTTGATCTATCAATAATGCGCCCGTGGTTTACAGGACGTGATAACGGCACTTGCTGCTTGCTTCCCAAACGTCTTCGTCACGAGCACGCACGTGGACGTGCAGTGGGGCAAGTTCAGCCAGCTGGACGCCGAGCTGGCCAACATGAGGTGAGGGTACCGCCGCGGACTGGTGTGAGACACGTGCAAAGTCTACAAGGCACGGAGAGGGAAATCGGGAAATCGATACTTTGGCATTCATTGTAATAGTTGTAATTGCCACACACACGTCGACTGGGAAGAGTTAGGTCTCCTCTACAGCCTGTTTCAACTGGATGAGTCCGGTGACAATCAATTTGGTGGTGCAGTTGGTGGGAGCGATGAGGAAATGTGGATACAGGAGCAGTAAATGCATTTTCGTAAGTCAAGTAATGCCTTAGAGCTGAAATACTCATGATCACTACATCACTCGCTTTGTGACACGTCCCTAAAATCCTCATTCGGATTGGTTATGTAATCTACAGCGGTGGTCATGTTTAATTTCATAATGACGGGCGCAATAATGCCCTAACTCTCAAACATGTTCACGCTTATTGGTTTCCATTCATATAAGCCTATAGTTCTATTTGGGGGAGGGTTATAAGGAAATGGGACGTGGGAAAAAAGGGCAAAATCTATCAAAAACTATCAGGGTAGTGGGGAAAAAGGGCAACAAAAAGATGGAATTTTATGGTAGTATTGGGAAGTGGGAAAAACATACAAAAAATCTGTGGGATGTGGGAAAAAGGCCAAAACAAATTAGGGATGAGGGAAATAAGGCTAAAAAATGAAGGGGTGTGGGATTTCTTGACCCTCTATAACCCCCTCTCTATATACCAGTAATAAGCTACTGTGTTACTTGATTGATTGAATTAAAAATAGAGAATTGTAAGAGCTGACGCGTTGCTTTGCCCTTGCTGCAGGACGCTGTGGGGTGCACCCTGGAAGTACCTGATCAACCTGACCGGTCAGGAGTTCCCGCTCAAAACCAATCTGCAGATCGTGCGAATCCTCAAACTCTTCAATGGCGCAAACTCTGTGCACTGGACGCTTAGGTACTATAGACTGATGTTGGCTGTTATTGTTTGTTTGCAATTTGCACATACTCAGACAGTATTGTTTTTTTTCATCTGTTTACTTAATTTTGTTTGTGTTCTATTTTCTGATGCCCTTCGTTCTGTGTCTTCTTTGGCATTGTTCTTGTTTTACCATGTTTTTTCTCTGTTCTTCCTGCTCATCTTTCTGTTAATTACATCTGATTGTATAATGTTTTTTCTCTCTTTGGGTTTCTAATATTTATGAAACTTGTAATGGCTACTTTTCTTTGTACTTGTTTTCTAAGTTCTTGTTCTGCAGAAATTATATTCCTTTTTAATTAATTGCATTGGTGTGTTCTTGTGGTTCTTACTTCGACTCACTCGCCTTCCTCATATTTTCTTGCCACCATAATCTTTGGAATCATTGTATTTACTTATTCAGGGCGAAAGAAGCTCCATCACTATGATACATTAATCTCACAATGCCACTTCGCCAGTATTTCAAAAGACCTCTCATTTACAATGACAATTTCCCCGCAGGATCAACAAGGAGCGCACCAAGTTCCACCATGACAACGGCCGACGGACCAATATCACCAAGGAGCCAAACCCGCTCGGCCTGCGCATTGTCAAGGGCGAGATCCATCTCATCGCTCAGCTCGGTTATGTGGACTTTGTGCTCCATGACAACAGGTGTGAGAGTAGCAGCAGTGATACATCCATTTGGCTATTGTGGTAGAAGTTATGGATTAGGAACGAGTTATTGACTCCGTATGCTTTTTTAAATGTATTATTACATAGCAGATCTCATTATCTGCAAATGTTGGTATGGGCATCGTCATATCTCACGGGCATATATGCGTATAGTGTAAAAGAGATTCCTATAAACCGACGATGGGCTCTGGTGTGGGTGTAAAAGAAGGTGCTGTGACAATGGTGCCTTTTCCCGAGACAACTATGGCGTTGGACAAATAGATTTATACTACTTTCCCCTCCACAGGTCTGCAGCCTTTCTCTCTTGGCTGAATGACACGGCTCACCCAGATGAGACCTATTATGCCACACTCAATGTCAACCCCCAGTTGGGCATACCAGGCACTTACACAGGTAGATAGCAGACTGGGTTCCTGCACGGGTATTTAGGACAGGCAGTAGCCAGCTGTATATGCATGTACATGTCGTTACCTATATCGCTCTTACGTACTAGAATATAACACAATGTAGCATTGAAGTCTTGTCTCATTCTCAATAGACCTGCCACCTATAATAGGCCATCCAACTAAGTACGACCTCAAACTCATTGAATATTAAACAAGGTAGTAAGGATTAATAAATTGGTTAACTAGTAAGAGTTCCACCATTCGATTAACACAGCTTATTGCCTAATAAAAGCATTACGTACAGTTAGAGTCTACCCATTGGCAGCCAATTATCCTAACATGCTTAACCCCCCATTTCACAAGGTCACTCCTAGCTCCAGATCCTCCAAAAGACACCCGATTTGTCATTTCTGGGTGGATCGTCTGAAATGGATCAATATTTATTATGTAATAGCCTGAAGACGAAGCAGGCTAAAGTCATCTGGTCCTGCAAGACGTCACAGACGATGAAGCAGGTCCTGACAACAATGACAGTACCGTAGCCTCCCGGAAAAATGTAGTATGTGATGGGAAATGACAAGAGACAGATGAAGCATGACGTAGCTAGATGCCAATGGTCGACTGACGATGATTCAGGGCCCACTGAAGCGTAACCATCGTCCTCTTCTTCAGCCTTGTGTAGTTTTCGTTCTCTTCTTTCCTCCCCCTGGCTATGCTGTTGGTCTGCAGCAAGATCAAGTGCAACGGCTGCCATACTTACCATTTTTCTTTTTCAGAGACACAAACAACAATGGCAAAATTTATCATTTATTGCCTCATGTGCATATGTTATAGCTAAAACTTTCGGGATCTTCATAAAAATTGTCAGCCAGCAGAGGGACCTAACGACGAACAAATTAGCCCTCCAGACGAACCACAAAAGCAAAACGTTGATCCAGTTCAACAACTCAATAATCCATAACAGGAGCCTACAGGCCGAAAAAAGTCAAAATCACTTCTCCAGAGAAGTGATAAAACCTTTTTGGCCAGAAGTTGGCAGAAATGTGTCATTCTCTCTGTGTTGACAGCATTAAAATTGGAGCATCGTGCTGTTGGAAAAGATGCTTCTGTTTCATGCTTCCATTGCTTCAGATTTTAACGGTAGTGGCGGCACTTACGGTCTCATCTGTCAAATGTAATCCTCCGAGAGCAGCAGACGAGACCACAGATAAGATGAGGTGAAAAACCGTGGGATGATGCAAATGCAAGAAAAAGCCCCCCGACTGACCCGAAAAGCATGTAGATGGTGTGGTTTGGTGCCACATAAGCCGAAAAAAACAAAAATCAGCCTAGAACCGGCCAAAAGTGCCCCATTCCCTGCCGAACTAGCCAAAACACGTCACTTTTGAGACCAGATCACTCACGATCTACCCCAAAATGACAAATCTGGCGTCTTTTGGAAGATCTGTAGCTAGGATCGGCCATGTGAAATGGGGGCCTAAGTCTTTCAAAAGACCTTATACCTAATAATTTTTATGAATAACTGTATATATATTTTCCCCAAGTTTGCTTGTGAATTCAATTCTATTCTCACTGTTCTACCAAGCAAGCTCCTACCACTGTATTGACATAGCTGAAGAGACATTTTTCATTTGACTATATCAAGTGGCCTTGACGGGACTCGAACTTACGACCCGAAGGTTGTGAGACCAGAATGATACCATCATCCCAAGCATAAACATGCTGTTCCAACCTTGTATTGTGCTATCCCTCTCGTTGCAGGGAACCTGACGAGTGATGACGAGGAGAACAATCCGTTTGTGGGCAGGTACAAGGTACACACCGGCTTCCCTTTTTTATTGAACTTGTTTAACTTGAAGTCGTAAACAAACTTTATCAAATGGTCTAATGTTTTATCTAGCTGAAATGAGGACCACACGCACCCTCACCCTCACAGAATATCAGCATGCTGAATTTCTTTGATATGCTAATAGTTCAGCAAAATTCCAAAAGCTATTAAAAGAAAGTACACGTACATTTATTCTTAGATAACCTACACAATTGTATTAGTTAATTCATCAACTGTGGGTATGTAAAGTGAAATATGTTTCGTTTGTTACATCTTCCTTAGATCTGGTGGGATCGTCATAAAAAGTGTTACGGGTCCTACTCCAAGTCCATATGTATATTCGGCATTGGAGATTTGCAGCTACTCGCCCACAGGTAAAATCTGTTTATACAAATACATGTACATCGCTACCCACATCACAATATGATTATTAATAAGTCTGTACAGGTCTACTAGTCATTTTCACTGTACTTACGAATGAAACTCTTAATACCGATAGGTAGGCCTATCAATGTGAGGCAAGAATTGCAGACAGGTATTATGGTCAAGAATATTATAAAAGCAAGCTTTTCATCAAATGCATATTAGAACCACCTTGTAAGGAAATCTCACCACCACACAGATAAAATTCAAGGCACTTTCCCCCACGCCATATCTTCAATTTCAATGTAATACGCGTAAAACGAAAACCATGTGTACCAGTCCTCGAACGTTGGCAGATCCAGAAGTCCAAGCCGCCACCCCTAGTCTTTCCACAAAACGTCATTTTCAAGTATTCTTCATCTCCAAGGGCTGTTAAGCGCCCCAAAACCCACAAAATCCCCAGGTTACGCCTCAGTTTATGCCCTACTTCTGGAACTGACAGCCGTTCAAACTCTTTCAAACACCGCGTTGCCCGCACTCTCCTGTAAACTAGTCTCCTCTCTTCCCATCAGGCATGAGCTGTTCGCCAACAAGTTCTACTACCGCGAGCAGCCGCTGGTGTACGATTGCCTGGAGGAGTGGTTCTTCAACCGCACGCGGCAGGACGTGGAGGACCCGGCGGGCGCCGGCGTGGACGAGGCCTTCTACTTGGGCCTCGACTTCGTCAAGCACCACCTGTAAATATCTGTGATGGGAGAGGGGTTGGGGGTGAGGTGGGGGGCGTGGATGTAAGAAATTTAGATCGCGTGGTTAGTTGTATGTGCATATATATGTCCACTGTAATAAACTGTTATGTATGGCATGAAAGACTGTTACTTATGCGTCTTCTAGTACAGGCGGCGACTCGCTTGTTTTGTTGATTATCATTCTAGTTTTGACCTTGTGTTTTGTATGTTGTAGCCATGAAAAAATATCTGTTATGTTTTTTATGTTTATGTGCTAGAATTGGTTGATTGGTTGTGGTATGAGTATATATGAGAAGATATTGGTTAATGATATAGTATATTTTCTCTCGGTTTACAGATGTATTGAACCATCTCAAGATTTAATTGTTAGTCGAGTCTAATAAATTATCCCAAATGACAAACTAATCCTTGATTTATATTCAGCTTAGAACTCTGCGAAGGCATTTTGACATAATCACAATCAATCCTTACCTGGGCAATTATGGAAGATTTTCCACAAAAAACCCACAAATTTGATGACGATGAAAATGTGACCAATCCCGCCATGCTTATGCAAGTCTTGTGACTAGTCCCGCCCCACTCCTGCAGGAAAATCGCACGGGACTCCCGCAGAACAGCGTTTTTCATTGTTACACATAATAGCAACTCACGCTCAACTCACGCTCCCAGCCACATACATGACTTCCTCCACGCAATAACGATTAACTTTATTTCACTGAATTGCCATAGTATTAATGAATGGAGGTCTACAAAATTGTCAGCCATGTTGTTTAGATAAAAATGCCCACCATACAGTACATGTAGCTCAAACTAGTATTTGTAAGACAAATTTAATGAACTTCTCACATCATTCTAGAGTTCGTATCTAGTATATTGAACTGGTTTATATATTAGGGTGTAGACAATAACCCCCCCCCAAAAAAAAAAAACAAAAAAAAAACAAAAAAAAAAAAAAAAAAAAACAAAAACAACAACAACACACACAACACACACACACACACACACGCACACACACACACACGCACACACACGTACACGCACACACACACACGCATGCACGCACGCGCGCGCACGCACGCGCGCTACAGTTATGTATTGAATTTTCATATTGTTAGTGGTGCGCTTGGATATATTGGCTTCTTCATGGATATGTACCTCATTTATGAGCTTTCTATTCTTGTAACATTACATGGATTCGAAGAGGACGTAAATATGTATACATCAAATGTATAGAATTTAATATAATAATGACAAGTCATAGCACGGGCCAGCAGGTTGCTAAACATTACTTCTTTCATTTGTATAACTAGCTGTTTACCCGGCGTTGCTCGGGTTGAAAACAGATGAGATCCGAACAGATTAAATGCTCCTCCTTCCCCATCATTCCTCCTGTCCCACATCTCTCGACCCAGTTCTCGTCAGAGTACAGGTCTGTGACAGATTAAATACTCCTCCATCACCGTCCTCCCATTCTCATATGTCACAGCCATTTCGATTTACACACTAAATGTACTACATATGGCAATGATTGATCCCTCTAATATCCCTCCCCAGCTACTGCTGCCCATGGTTAACACGTGCGGAGCAGATTAAATATCCCACTCATCCCTACCCTTCCTTCCACCGCCACCCCACCCACCTCTTCTCTCTCCAACCCTCTCTCCCCCATCCCCATCTAAACAGGTCCATAATTAATGCACACCCTTCTTGCTGCTGCTCTGGTTGAAACGGATAAGATCTGGAACAGATTAAAGGAGCTTTATCTACCTCAAATCCTATCTAAAAGGAATTTCCGGTCTTCTCATAGTTCTCTTTTATCAACCAAACTTGCAGTTAGTATGTGCCTCTTTCATAATGAGATGCACTTCCTTTTATCACATATAAAAAACATATAATCAAATAAGTATATACCAAAATATATAGTGAATTTATTTTGCACAAATACCGACAAAAACTTTTAGCCATTGTTGTTTTTCTGCCGAATGGATTTGTGGGTAATTTATGACGCCAGTAGTCGTGGAAACGAACGGTCTAGCTCCCACTTGAATGAACGGCAACATAATATCCTATAAGTTATAAAACCACATTTCCAAAATTTTGAAATTTGGGAGGATGATTTCAATGACATAGACCTTGTATATCCTTTAATCTGATAATTTGATAATGACTGATCTTTTTATAATCATCGTTTGAATTTACTACATAATCACAATGTGACGTCACATTGTGACTCGCAAGCTCCGCCCCTTAAAGGTGTCCTATACTCTATTTGACCTAGTTTTCGCCCGAAATAGGTCAATTTGGGAAACCCGCATTGTGACGTCACGACCGGGAAGGTGGATGTCGAATAGCGTGTAAAGATAGCATATTTTTTATCAAGATTTACTTGGGGGTTTTTTGCTGCCAATATGAGTGATTCGGAAATTAGTGTTGACAGTTGCGAGAGTACACGTTTTTCCTCTGACGAAGACACGGAGGAAGCAGTGGGACTAATGGTTGCAGGTAAATATGGATACTTAGTAACTTACTGTCATGCAGTAAGCCAAATCAGTCGGACCGTTGGTGCTGATCGATATAGTCTAATTTTGACTAAATGTCCGACCATTGATTCATCATAGTCGGTCCTGATAACCGGGACAAAATAAACCCACACCCATATTATATAGCAATCACCATCTTTTATGCATTTTTTCATACTTTCGTCCCCCAAAGAGCCAGAGTACTCACTAACTGACATGTATTGCAATATTTATAATCATTGGCTATAGCCTTTAGCAGAAAAAACGATGTTGACGTGGGTGGGACAAACACTTTTTGCGATAAAGCATTTATTGACCAGGTTACGTCTTTTAATGACCAGGTTACGTCTTTTAATGACCAGGTTACGCCTGACGCCTGACCCAGATATGATAAGTGGGTGAGTGCACGCACAAAAAGGTACAGACGCACAAAAAGGTACAAAAGTAAATGCGTCGGTATATTTGCATTATGAATAGTTGATCTCCAAAAAGCGGTTATGATGTAGATAAGAGGTTAGGTAATGCATCTCAAACATTTCAAGATGTATGATCAAGTCATTTTAAAGTTATAGCTGTCTAAATTGCCCCATATTTCAGTGCATTTCTGTCGGTCTGATTGGGAAATACCCCGTTTCACGTCACATATCTGGTTTCCGTCAAAGATAACAAAATGATAACAAGAGCACATGGTGCCAAATTTTATTTATTAATCCGGTTTTACTCACAAAAATACATTATCTTAATATGTATATGACGTATGTATAGGTCAGAAATGATGTTGTTTATTCATAAAATATGAGAAATAAAAGAAATAGACTGAATAGAGTATAGGACACATTTAATCTAGATCTTAGATCTACGAAATACCAACTCCACGTCACAGCGAGACAGGTGATAGAGTGCAAACAAGCACCTGCTACTTTTTTGAATCATGGCCACTGACTCGACACGGCGGAGTATTTCTGGCGAAGAAGATGAATCACAAAAGAGGAAAACTTAGGCCTTAGTGGCTACTTGTTTGAGCCAGAGCCAAGCAGTGATGAGGATGAGAACAATGATTTTTAGTGTTGACCATGAAGAGGCAGCACGCATTATTGGTATCAAAAGTAGTATTTGTCTTGATTCAACGTTCACGTGGAACGTCAAGCGTTTGCCGTCGGAAATCCCTGCATGTCGAAAAAGAAAACGTCAATATGTAATTACTATATTTGTAAATTATTAAAATATTTATTATAAAAAATCTGGATGAACAAAAAATAAAACAAGACACATTTTTTTTTTAATTTATTTATTAGTTTTCTATTAAAACGCCTGGCTGGAAGAAAAATCTTTGGTTGCTAGATAAAGCCCTTTAACATACATGGAAATATAGTCGAAACCCAAAACAAATACAAATATCTCGGACTCCTCTTTGAAGAGCATTTAGACATGAAAGTGACGTCAGATCACGTGGCAAAAGCTGCCCAACGTGCCCTGGGACTGCTAATTGCCAAAGACAAGGCCCACGGAGGTATGCCTGTGGACATCTATACCAAGCTGTATGACTGCATGGTGCAGTCCGTCATTGACTACGGAGCATGCATATGGGGACAAAGGTCATACAGTGCAATTAATAAAGTTCAAAACAGAGCTACAAAATACTTTTTTAGGCTTACACAAAAAGGGCACCCAACGCTGTCTCAAATGGAGACATGGGCTGAAGGCACCAGCAACCAGACAATGGTCAAAGGTAGGCCACCAATGGGCACGACTAGTCAACATGGAAAAACAAAGACTTACATACAAGGTCTTCCGGTGGTCATACAATCTAGCCATTAGAACGTGAAGAATTGGACTCACAGAACAATGAAAAAAGTTTGGTGAAATAAACATTAACAACAATATCAGGGATAAGTTAGACAGTAAGCAATTGACAGTTCAGATTCAGGAGAAAGTGCAAAAATGACAGAAAAAGAATGGAAGAAAGAGCTAAATCAGACGACAGCAAAGCATGGACGGGGCAATAACAAACTTAGGTCATATAGAACCTTTAAATATGAATACAAAATGGAACCATACGTACAAGCCAACCTGCCGAAAAGTGAACGCTCAGCCATTGCAAAGTTCCGAGCTGGCATCGCACCAATCAACATAGAACTCGGAAGATATGAAGGAAAACCTCTACATGAAAGAACGTGTTCTTTCTGCCCAGAAGTTATCGAAGACGAAGTACATGTTATCTTACATTGTCCAGCATATGAGGATATTCGAAAAGAATTAAATGAACACATGAAACAAAATATAGACAATTTCAATAAACTGAATGGTGCACAGATTCTGGGCCTTGCCCTATCAAATGAAAGGTTTATAAAGGTGACTGCCAGGACCTGCAAAAATATTTTAAGAAGAAGGAAAGATTTATACAACATTTAATTGAGAGGACGTTTTTATATAAACAGTGATTCTACGACCTGTTGTACCAAATGTTTACAACTCGTTTTTAAATTGATTTGTACACTATGTTTTTTTAACGCTACAGTCTCTCAATAACTCTTACCTGAGTGGTTGAAATATGTAATATCTGATTTTAATGTCTGTAGAACACATGTTTACTTACATATTTTAATTTGAGACTCAAATAAATAAATAAATATATATATAAAAACAAAATATGCACACAGTGCTATGCAACATAACAAGACACACGCGATTAATGATAAATGAACGTTGGTGAATGTGTATCAATCAAACGCAAATAATGGCTTCAACAAGATATCAATTATGCAAAAAACTGATACCTTTTCGTCTATTAACCTGCGTGCCGATTTTGCATCCGATATTTGATAAGAAATACATCAAGCACACACAGTGATATAATAGAGAGACTATAATATATCACAATTCTACCCCATACAATTCTAAAATATCCCACTGTTCTAGGACACCCGTGGATAGTGCATTGCATGGATTAGGTCGGGTTCTTTTGAACAGTTGCTCTTTATACGGTAAAAACACACAAATTAAGACCGCAGCTCTATTGAGACAAGGCCGGTCCCTTGTTAGGTCTTAACAAATAGTTTTTTACAATACATCTGTTAATATGTTGTTCTTTGCGTTCAATATTTGACATGAATAGCCATGTTAGGGGGTAGAGTAGTACCTGAAATTGGTGTTCCCCAAACCCCTTTTAAATTGGTCTCCCAAAAGTGACAGTAAAGATCATGGTTAAAATGGTAAATGATAAAGGGCCCAACTAATTGTGCACTGTATCATCAAAATTAGATTAAATTGCATAATAAAGTGGTGGTAGGTGTGGCAAAATATTCCCTTCGTGCTAACTACAGTCTGAGCATGTAAATGATATGTGTGCCCCCAGGGAAAAATGAGCACGCCAGTCCCTAAATCTCAATGTGCACTCTTGAGTTACAACAAAACTGTGGTAAGGTGATAGATATTCAGGCAAAAAATCTTTTTACTAGATATGTGTACTCGTCATTAAATTAAAGAGATATCAAAAGGGTTTTTTTAACTTTGGTCATGACGAGTCCATGATCCGTTTGTGTGATTTAGGTTTTGACCAGAATTGAATATCTACATAATGATGCAGCAATCGTGGATTATCGCTGTATCCTCCTCGCTCTGCTTTACAGGTAAGCGTGTCTTTCTAGTGGTAAATTAGATTTACGGGTGATCATTGTTGGAATTATTGAAAATCTAGTTGAATTGGTATACAGTCCATGATTGTGATAGTTTTGTTTGTATTTTCTGTTTGGTTGTGCAAATGAGCAAGAAAAATTCATTGTCGTGCTTATTGCTCAGCAACACAGAAAAATACAAACAAAACTATCATTGTTAGAATAATATAATGCGTTGCTTCAATTGAATAATAAAAATTATGGTATTGTTTGCTAGATTTTTTATTTGAGCTGCAGCAGGCCATATCATATTTATTAAATATTAGTCAAAACACTTCTTTTATACCTGGAGTATTTTGGACATTTCCAAATCAAAGCAGGTATAAAAAAAGTGTAATATTAAATGAATATGGTGGTATTGTTGCATAATGTCACATATACATGTTCTGTATGTATAGTAGCTACCATCAACTTCAAACTGAATATATGCACTAGAATCACAACACTCAGATATTCTTGTCTATATGCATCTATAAGTTGGTGCATAACTTATGCACGAGTACGTGACTTTCTCAACATGTTCCAGGAGCATTGGGGCGAGACCTGGACTGCGTCCACCTGACCATCCCGGACTATGCCGTTCTCGGCGGCTCCGCTAATATGTCGTGTCGCTTGGGTGACGATGCACCGATCATTATGGATGGCTTTTCTGGATATACCCAAACTCCTCTCATCTGACGGTGTATACTTTCGCTTTCCAATCTGGTATAGGGAATGAAGATGGAGGTTTCAAAAATACATCCTATGGTAGCTATGATCGATCGACAAAAGACTCACTTTTTGACAAGGAAGAATGTCAATTTAGGAGACGAGTTAGGCTGGCGGTGTGATTTGAATGTTCAGTCTGAGTGCCGTGGAAAATATGTTGATGGAAACTTTACCGTCCTCGGTAAGTGTACAGAGTCTTGTAAACAGTAAGATGGGTTTTTGTCATTTGGAATGCTAGAAGCTTATTGACAGTGTTCTTCAAAAACTATGACATAACTCTTTCTGCAGTTCCCCCCAGTGAGCCCAGCATGTCCGGCATCTTGGGAGACCGCGTGGACAAGGGCGTCTCCTACACGTTGACCTGCTCCGTGGACACCATCAAGCCGGCGGGGCGGGTGGTGTGGATGGTGGGCGGCCAGGAGGTCACCACCCAGTCAACCGCCTCGCTTAACACGGACGGCAAGACTTACAGGCTTGAAGGCAACGCCACGGTAAGAATACTTGGCTTAAGATGCTTGAGGCCGGTCTCACAATCCCGCACTAATAACTATGTATGTTGTGGTCCTCCATAAGACCATAATTAACTATGCAGCTAAACTTTCAATCAAATAATTGCAGTAGACATTGTCTGTATGCATATACAGTATACTTGTGTATACCGTAGGTGCGTTTTGACGGCAGTGCCTACAAAGTGTCCCTGCAGTGTAAAAGTCACTGACGCCGAGGGGCAAGAGCTTCTCATCGCAGACTACAAGACGGTCGACGTCTTCTGTAAGTCGATGTGACCTTTGCTTTAAAGCCAGGCAATATGTCATTATGTGTGGATAATTCTAGCTTATACGTGTAATAGACAGCATTGTGATGTGATCTGAAGTACGATCACTGCATCATGCATATACCTCTGTCACAGAATGACACACGAATCGGTACCAGTACAGTGAATCATTCAGAACATGTCCAACACATGTGTTTACATTTATTTCCAAACACAGCCCCTCCAGTTGTTCACATCAGTGCACCCCACACCCCGATCATGGAGGCAGAC
>CM032664.1:53817059-53843124 GCA_019095985.1 Streblospio benedicti | reverse complement strand
ATTCAGACATGTGACTGCAATCAATTTAGTTTGTTGCCCGCGCTTTGTTGGTTCTTCAGTGCGAGCAGCAATGTAGCAATCTAGTTAATAAAGGCTATCTCATTGTACTTTGTACCTTGACCTTAAATGAACTGAACTGAAGTACCTTTTGTGCTTGGATAGAAATTGGATAGTTTTAAGTGGTTTCTATGCCTTGTCGCCGAGTGTATATGTGGGAGAAAAAGGTAATTATACTTGTGGTATTAGAAATATCAGAGAATATCTCACCACGTGGTGTTGATAATAGCACTCGTTCGCTTCGCTGACTCGTACTGTTATCAAAACTACTCAGTGAGTAATTCTCTGATATCCAATATAATGTCAGAAACAAATCATCTTGAAAATTACATTTTATGGTGTGTTATGTTTTCATGTTTTAATGTATTCTATCACGTGTTAACATTTTATGTACTGTAATATATCTTGTAGGTCGATTTACTGCCAGGCAACATTAAGCTGTAATGTTTTTGAACTGTACTTTAACCTCTTTAATGTTCCATGACATATATGGAATAAACGAATAAACTAAACTAAACTCTCTACCCCACTCGTATAGTAACCTATTAATACAATGTACGTTCTTAGGTTTTATTACACTCAACCAGTCATGGACCTTAGCATCATTGGAGAGGTGAGTGGTATGTATACTACTATGATGTACAAATACTACCATACACATTACTCCTATTATATAGAAAGGGTAACTAATAAGCACACAAATCATGTTAGCCAGGGCATCCGTTTTAGGCTTGATTTATGCTATAGTATATACATTTTGCCTTCACATTATTGAAATGAACTGACATAGGCCCACCAGCTCTCGCGAGTGTATGATCCAATTCTCAGCAGCGGCCAGGAAGATTAGCTGCCTGTCATGCTCAGTTGCTCATTTTCAAGATGTCAACAGCTGTTGACGAAACTACCAATGATTTTGTAAGTAAATTTGTGCCGTGAACTAAGAAATGACTTTATATAGTCCTATGCAATTACAATTGAAATATTTCTACCAATATCGTTTACACGTAGTTTCATTCTGCAGTAGGTTAATAAGGCAGTTGGTTTTGATGGGCTGTATTAGGATGGTTTGCATCGTGGGCCATTTTTTATTTGATTTAATTTGATTTGTGTTATTGCTGTTACATATAAATGATATACCAAACTACAAGTAACATATTAGTAGATGATATACAGGCCCTATCTACTTTACACGCGCCATACCTACCGAGTTGGAGGTGGACGGGGAAGGCGTTGTGGTTGTTGTTGTGGCGATGGGGGTGTCACTTATAGTTATCTAAAATGGATATAGGTAACTGTCTCAGGCACTCTGAGACACCAAATTTGACTAAATGAATACCTCGATTTTGAACTCACTATTTGTGTTTTGTATTGGTACATTTAAAAATTTGAAATATTAGTCAATTTTAAGATTTGATTAATTGTGAAACTACAAAGCGCATGCATGGTAATGGCAAAGCAAATATTTTAGAAATAAGCTTGTGTTCAAATCTTTCTCTATAGGCGGATTTGAAGAAGCTAGAATATGAATATACAAATTGTTGAGAGTAGAAAACTTGATTTGATTATACCTTTTCTGATGTGATAGCCTTGATCCAGTCTGCGTAAGCAATCACCACAGTGGCACTGTAAATAATGAAAGAAACATGTGATTGGGAACACATACAATCTTTTAACACAGAGACCCACCATTGTGGCATTCTAGTATTCTATTGTAAGATATCTAAAAGCAGGAATCACTCACTAGAACTCGACATCTCCAGAGAAGTCATCAGCTGGGGTCCACTCAGCCTCGGCACTACTTTTGCCGTCCCTGGTCTTGTGGGTCATGGCTGAGTCAGTCACGGAACCGCACGTCAGTGTCTGGAACATGTTTGTGTCTGTGGGAATAGAAAAGAATGATAAACATGTTTGCTGGAGGAATGCTCTTCACGCATTAATGCTATAAAAATAGTTATAATGTATATGATGAGTGAATGTAGTTACGTTTAATCTGGCAATTAATCCAAATCATCCACGCTATTAAAATTCCATCTTCGAGAAATTCCTCATGAATGTTTCAAATACTGCTCACTAACTAAGTGTACTCCTTGATTTGAATATCTGTCTTAATGAAGGCATGAATTATGACCATTGACTGTCAAATCATTGTAGCGAGCAGTCAGATTAGTGTACCAAAACAGCAATGTCACACAGTTTAACACGTTCATTTTATAATTGACCAAACCAAACCTTGCACATAAATACAAACTGGTCACCTTTCGGTGTCATGGTGCCCACGATGGTGGACCCACTTCTGGCCTGTAGCAGCACGCCCTTGAACTGAGCCCCGGCCGAGGCCGCCACGCGCACTGAAACACAACGTACTCATCACACACGGTTAAACACAATGCATTCATCACACGCCGAATGTAAATGTAAATGGGGTGGTTCATGTGGTTTATAGTCGTGATCCCGGGTCGTGATCCAAGGTTAGAACACACAAATAGCCTTTTCTATTGTTCAATTAACAAATGCCTTGCCTACTAGTACCCTCTCAAATATTCAGGATGTGTAGGAAAAATATACGAATGACAAATACTAGTAGTTCATTGTCATTTATTTATTCTACTATGAATTCATGAACTTTGACCAGGGAATTATTATGTAAACAAGCCAAACACGTGGTCACCCCTTGTTTTGCTATGGCTAGTTCAAATTTGACCTGCCGAATCACCACAGTAACATAATATTTCTATGTCCAGAACATAGTTCCAAATAATTTCCGTCCGTTTGTGAATAGAACATTAGTAGAAATACCCAACTTTCTTGTGCAATTATTAAAATATGTGATAACAAAAAAGATTTTAGCCTCATCACTTCATTACTAGATTCATACCCCAAGTCACGACTGTGCTATTTATACCAGGTTATTGGCCCACTTATTGATCTTCAACTGATCATTTCTCATATGCTAAACATGCGTCAAATATACACGCACATAATGTTGTAGACACAGGTTTAAGTGGCACGAATGACTGCATTCTACCACTGTTAACCTTCCAAACTAGTGTACCAGTTAATTTCATGGCACGTTTGAACGCATCATATTATGGAGCTGTTAAATCCAATCAAAGATGGTGTACGAATCGTTGATCCAATAAAGTAGGCTAATTCTTAAGAGTATTTCTGATATGACAGTTGCGGTCATCTCTCATATCTCACCCGTGTATTTTCTCTCCTCCGTCTTAGTGGCCGTCACTGTGTACTTGGCAATTGTGGTGGAGTCAGTCACTGCAGATCCATGGTCTAAAAGGGACAAACTGTTGTAGTAGAACGCCAAGCTTTAAAACATGTTACTGCTATACATTGCAAAATGAGATTCAATCGAACCTAGCCTAGATATAACATCTACTTTATAAACATTCACATGGATTCATAAGGAATTATGAATACGGTAGGCCTTGTATCTTTCTGTTCACATGATAGCCTCGACTTCATTCCCATTATGACCTCCTCATCTTGGAAGTTCGCGCTGTGCCTTGATACATCACACACAAAATTACAAGAATTCGAACAGTCAGTTGCACCCATCAAGTCTCCGATACATGTTGACAAGAAATAGTACCAGTACAATGGCATCAATCTCTAACATTATTTCACTCACTTGGTGTCATGTTGATGCAGGCGGAGCTTGGAGCTCCGGAGGGATGCCCCCAGGTGCCGCCAACACAAAGGCAGGCCAGGACCAGGGAAGGCAAGAGGGCAGGGTGGCGGAGCATGCTGAAAGTGCAAACAGAGTTGGAACAGCATGATCGCGAGCAGAGGCAGATCAGGATTTCTCTGAACTGGAGACCTGAAATATTTAAATGTTAAGGGAATTCACACACTGACCTCAACCCGCACAGTCTGGGCTATGGTCATTGATCAAAATGATGAGATATTTAAAGAGCTCCCACCTACACCCCTCCTCCAGAGATCGAAAGGGTCAAGATTTGTTGCGTTTGCAATGTACCTAGAGCAATGTACATTGGTTTACAAAAATAGAAAGAAAAGAAACACAAAATTAAACAAACGAGCAAACACATAACAAAGAAAACAAACAAAAACTTTTCCATCAGTCTAAAACATACTTTGTTCTTTATTTGTTTGTGCCAACATTCTGGAAGTCTGGGACCCATCCATTCATTTAGTAATCCTACATTGCACGGAATCAGATAATCAGAGTGCATTGTAAAATCGTAGAATATCAAGTATGCATGGGGGTGGGGGTGGGGGTGGGGCATGCATGTCGATATTATGAAACACCGCTAGTGTTAAGAAATATAAGAATAACATTGTCAACCGGGTTATGAGGAAATATATATGAATTATATAGACGGAACCAGAACCGCTGCATGAAATACATGCACACCAAAACTACTAACTATACAAATCAAGCAAATCGATCCCCGCGTATTGATCACGAGCACACAAACAGATTTAATCTTCAAGCTTCACGGAGACGTCAGTCAGTAGGCTGCCTTTTATAACATATGCCGGACCTTTGAATTATTTACGCACATATCCGGTACCTGAATGTTTTGTAAGTGTTCATTACAAAACGCCAGTATACATTGGTACATTGTAATTGTTTTTATATTGCTTTATTTAGAATATATGCTAGTCATAATTCTAACCAATACGATTCAAATCTAAATATGATTTACGTTGTAGTGCTCAATGAAAACTGCTGTTGCTATTCGTGGCAACGTGTGACTTTGACAGAGCTTAGGAGACAGTCCCATAATTTCACTTGCACTTCGGCAGATTGACTGTAAAATTTAACAGCCCCTTAAAATGACTACGTACTCAGTATTCTAATGATCTAATGCAACGCAACATATATACTGGATTTCCTTGCACTTTGTTTACATTTTATCTACATACAGTTTATTGCTAAATACTGAGAGCACTTCAACAGGGGTGTGGTGCATCACGATTCGCATTCATAGTTTTTCTCACTATTCATTTTGATAGTCACACACAAAATATTCATCAAATGTCAGCGAATCTCTTTTAACACGAGTTACCTTTGTGTAAAAAACACGAGGCTTTTTTTATGTTTATGCCCATGACAGCTCTTCTTATATGGATAGTTTGTAACAAACAGGGAATTATTTCATTGGCAGGCTTCCTTTATTTTTCATTACCTATATGTCTTCACTCGCGGTTTGCAGAAGTTTTTGGCATCACTCGAAACTGTTCACACAAGTGAGATCGCCACTTGATACTTGTGATTTTGTGGACCACATAAGTAGCAAGCGTGATGGGAGAGGTTATTTTAGACCTACTGCCACCGCAAGCTAAGTAAATCTGAGTATATGTATATGAATGACATCACATTGGCAATAAAATATATGTAGGAAACTTTTCAACGCCAGCACTATGTCAGCACTGTGCGCACTCCCGCCTATTCAAAAAAAACCTGCGATTGCCAGTATTTCATTTTAAGCAAAAACACTTTAAGTTCGTCAAATATGACATTGCTCAAGACCAGGCCCGTAACTAGACTGAGGCAGAGGAGGCGACCGCCTCCTCGCTTTTTTGGATGCCTCCTCTGCCTCCTCGCTTTTAGATTTCGCCTCCTCGCTTTTTTTGCTAAAATATTTTACAAGTTTGTAATTCAGATATATTTATGTCTATTACTGGTGAGCGATTTGGTTGAAATATATTGGTATATCATAGGATATAATGAGAGATTTCCATATTGCTATTATTCATTATTATTTGTATTTTTTATCATTATTACATTATAATTAGTAATTCAGATATATTTATGTCTATTACTGGTGAGCGATTTGGTTGAAATATATTGGTATATCATAGGATATAATGAGAGATTTCCATATTGCTATTATTCATTATTATTTGTATTTTTTATCATTATTACATTATAATTATTACATTATTATAATATTGCCCCCGCTTATAAAATCCAAAATTCGCCTCCTCGCTTTTTTGGCCTTGGTTACGGGACTGAAGACGGTTGGACTTACGATTACTCCAGGTGATCACAATGAATTTGGGGAGGGGGATTCCATCAAATGTGTGATGATAAACGAACGGTTAGGCCATGCCTATAACGAAAATCAATCCAGGATGATATACTTCTGGAGAAAGGGGTGGGGCTCAGAGGCTTTGCCAGTGATAATAACTTAATACAAGCACAATTAATACAATACTGTAAGTATTATTCATGGCGCACACATAATTATGCAATATCATCTACATAATCTTTTTGAAATCGCACCTTAAACTAAAAACTTAAACTAAAATCAAAATGTTAAAATGTTATAACGCATAATAATTAGTTGTAAAAAGGTATAGTACCCTCAACAGTAGTCAATAAAACTGTAGATATCTATAACATCACGTGTGCTAAAAATTACACTGCATATTGCGTATCCTAATGGTAATGCCTGATCACTTTATATTAGAGGCTACTAATGAAATTGAATATACCATGCAAAAGACCTTAAGCGAGGACAATTTCTTAAGCATTTAGTCAACCAGTGTTACCTTTATGTTTATAAGTCCATTTAATATGTTAATCAAATACAACAAATTAATAATCCGTTGCAGTATATGGAGCAATGTATAAACACATTCCACATAATTTAACCATAGTATTTATCGGGGTTTGATGGCAGAAGGCCTAGTCGAGTCCGCATGATACCTGCTCTACTCAGTTCACCCATTTATCGTAAGCCGTCTGCATTAATAAATAGCAAGCCCAGTACAGTACGAACTGCCTTAATTGACCACCTGTACACTTAACTGCGGTATTCATTTTTTGCAGGGGTGATGGTTTTCATGGGGAGACCAGTTCTCATTAAAAACAGGTGACCTGTTCACCAAGGTGGTCAAATTGGTGGTTTATAGTAGAGCACAGTAGACTATTAATAATCTCATATCCGGACATATGAGCAAAGGTGATATTATGTCAGGTTTAATTATGCTAATAGCCAGTATATATAGGTGGGATAGTATAAATATATTGGGAGTTATTGAGGTCGGTATGAGACATGCTGTGGGGTGTCAGGTCTACGGTCACTTATAACACGAAGCTTCGCATTGGAGTAGACAACAAAAAACTAAATTCTAATCAAGCTTGTCACAATGTCATGATGGAAAAAGTACGTTCCTTGATTAATTCATAATTTTCACTAACCAACAAAGTGAAAATAACAAAGCACTGAAGAGAAATTGTACCGAAGGCGCGCAGTATCTTGACTGATTTGCTGGAGATGATTTGTTCCACGCGGACAGATAAAGTAGATGCTTTTCAGTTACATTCATATACAGTATATTAATAATTGGGTTACAAATTCATTGTTACCTTGATCTCTGTCACACTGAGTTTCTCTGGATCAGTGAATGCATGCCCGATGACAGATAATCATGCTTCTGTCAAATTCTTAAACTATTGTCGTTGACGTTGATGACCTTATCGATAGTTAGTTATGCATAGTATACTGATTAAGATACCACTTACTAGATCTAATGTACGGAACAATCCAACGCATATTCACATAAATGAATCAGTCCAGTGTCTTGTGTATTTGATTTAATTTGTTATTTTGTAACTCGTCATATAATGATAATGAATGAAATCCATCTCAATCTCGCTTTGTATAAAATTACCTAGACAAACGAACGGAAAACCATGAATGAATGTCATTCCAATAATGTGGTTTGAAACTTTTCACATTGATAAACTGAAGATATATTACATTAGGTAAAAATTTCGATGCTGTTTGAATGATAAAAGTATCTAAAATCACATTATCGGAAATGATGTTCATTCATGGATTTCCGTTCTAGAGCACCAATCGCTAAAACCGGCCATACACACAATCCGTGAATTTTACGTTTGTCATGAAATTTAGTGGCCTACAACAGAGAGTTCACGTCATATGTAAAATTCACGGATTGGGTGCATGGTCGAATAGTGCAATTGGTGCTCTATGTTTTATTAATATAAGCAGTGTTAAATAAATGACTTGTACATGTACCATGTAAAGAAAAGTTAGCTCTAACTCCAGTTGTTATTAAATCTCTCTGACCCCTGTTTTTTCACTTTCATTGACTTGTTTGAACATTCACGGATGTCTCACGATCTTTACTTTAAAAACACAGAATGTTGTCACTAGTAATTAAAAGGTGATTGTTTACGCAAACATTTCATAATGTTCGTGTAATGTATAATCTATATCTAATATAAGGTAGGTTTTTAAATGAATAAAATTAGTACGCGGAATTATTTTGTACTACTATTTCTTTATATTCATCCAAACAGATTTGTACACAGAAAACCGCTATACTGTTTGTGTTCGCACTTCAATCATTATAATACATTGGCCTATTCCCCTAGGTTCCCCGCTGAAAATTCCATTAATTGGAAGTTGTAAAAGTACGTTTATTAAAGTTAGGTAATTGTATTGTGATTACACGTAGTGCCCGATTAAGGGGTAGCCTGAGTAGCTGCAGCCAGGGCCCCGCTATGTAAGGGGGCCTTAAGCGAGGGGCACATTCCACCGCAAGGTGGGTCTACAGCTAGTCTACGACCAAAAACGCACAGAAATCGTAACGTTCCGTGAGTGTACAGTGCGGCAAACGTACGTTTTTTCAAGGCCATACGGTGGCCGCAGAAGAAGTTTGGCTTGCCAAACTTCTTCTACGACCACTCTGCGTCATGGCCTAACCGTACGGAGGCAGTGCGGAGACCTTACGTGAAACGCAGAGGATTTAATCGCACGTTGTCGGCACAGACACAGTACTGGGGCCGTGCGTTCCCTGTACCATGAACGTGCGGATCCCGTACTCTTGTAATCACACGGTGCGTAGAGCGTAAGTTGTACGAGAGAACATCGCACGTTCTATGCAAGTTGATCTCACGGCCACCTCAATAAAAACCACTCCCTGTCCCGACGCATTTCTAACGCACGGGGCCCGTGCGTATGTGCCCACAAATGTACTTTTGTCAATGCATGCGGAAAACGCCGTAGACACCGCAGACCTCAACACGCCTTGCGGCGACCTCCGCCGCAAGGTGGAATGTGCCTCTCGCTTAACGCACTGTGCAAACTATTATGTGCAGTAATCAATAATAATATCTGCATTGCCAGCCCACGAAATAATCACATCCCATTGTCGGTGTATCGTTATTGAACACATATTAAACTATGGTACAAACTATGGTACATACTGAAAGGGTTCCAAAAAAGACGCCTATGCAAAGTTGTTTTGTATCATATTATTGGATTTTATTTCTATACAAATATATGGTTAATTTTCCAAAAGATTTAACCATGAATGAACCTTACACATCAAACATCAAGTAAAAGTTCTTGAGAATCTATGCGAGGATGACCATCCAGCACAAAGGATGACCTTTTAGCACAAAGTCAATTTCACGGTCTGTAAGGACAAGCTTCGATGAATCCCTTTACCACGCGTGATCACTTTATACAACCCACTTTTTCCCCCTTCTCACACGTGATCACCGTATACAACTCCTGTTGCATAATTAAGTATTGATTTTGGATGAATTACATAACTGTATATTTCATAACATAAAATTACATGAATTACATAACTGTATCTTTTTATACTGCATGTGTTTTTGCGCTATTAAATAAACGTGACTATCAAGTTTCTAGAGTGTCAGGTTAATGTGTCTTTCCATTCAGTGCTTGATAACAGCATTATACAGCTTGGCAACATATTCCTTGGCCCTTATACGTTCTTATTTCATAAGAAAATATTGCCATGATTTTAAAGCGATACAATAAGAGAATTTACCAATCAACATTCAAATAAGCTACGCACAGTTTGAATCCGCCAGGGTATGCTATTACTAGTAATAAGCTGAATGTTATCCCTGGGGGCAAAAATACTACAATTAAACCACCTGAAACATTCACTAACCTGCAAATTAAAATGCTACCATACACACCCATCTATTGATGATCGCGAAAGCTTTGAAATATTTGACAGCTGATAATACTGCACCTCTTAAAATACTCGTAATTTTTAACAAGCCGGTAATAAGAAAAGTTACAGCGTTTAGAACAAATACAGTTATATTATGCCATGTGATGTTTGGCCCACATATAGGAGTGCCTATATGTTTTTTGTATAATAACATTATGCATTTACATATTGCCTTTGTTGCCTTCAAACTTTAAATTAAAAAAAGTCAAGTTGTCATTCCACGTGTACATCTGGTATTAACGGTTATCAGTAACGAAAATTAGCAATTCCTCGGGGAGACATTCTAACCGTATCTCATTCATGCAAGCCTAATGAATCATGAATCAATCAAACTACTTTCAAAAGTCAACAACAAACTACAACATACACGTAAAAAAACTGTGTAGCTTACCTTTTTCAATATATGTTAACAGTAACAACCGGCAATCCCCAGATCTGAATGTAGTATCCAAAACGCCGAGTCCTCTGTTAGTAGCTGCCAGTGCTTACTTATGAAACTTTTATGTGGCCGGCTACCAGAAAATATGTCGACGCTTGTTGATTGGCGTCAGTAGTTCGTAGAATAGCTTACCATATGATTCCAATATGGGGGTTTACTTTTTTCGAAGCCATGTTAGTCTTTCTTTTTAGTGGTGAATTGGCACCTATATTTTAAATGTTAAAGCCATTAGAACTAAAACTAACAGGAAACGACCATATCTATATAATTAGACATAAAGAGAGAATGCAAAGCCATTAAATACACAATGACCATATATATCGGTCATTGATTTAAGAGTTATATCTTATAGCGTGTTTTGGCGATTCTATTTCATAGAAATTTATGATTAAACTAGACTAAATTAAACACAAATTTTAAAGTTTGTTGATTAACTAAACCTAAACTTAATTACACAAATTTTGGTTAGATTATCGATTAAAGCTAATATCGCGCAAACTCCGCTCTGCTATGCTTAATATTATATTCTATCATTCCGTGCAAAAATCACCGCCAATAACCCACGCTGATTGGTCAATCTCCGTGCTCAATTTTGCGATGGAAAACACGCTCCCCAAAAACCCACGGCGCTAGTCTAATCTCCTCACAATATCAATACAGCCTCTGACGTAGCAAGACGTGTTTCCTTGTTGCGGAGAGCAACAGTTTAGACTAACACCTCCGCGCGCTCAAAACTGTAGGATTTAATAATAATAATAATAATAGTTTATTTTTAGAGTATCACATTCGTAAATTCACGCTCTTGATACTTAACAATGTGAATAGAAATACATAATAAAAAAATACATTATTAGTTCAAAAGGAACATATTACATCACAGCTTTAAAAGTTGACAAGACATTAAAAAGAGCTATAAAATAGAACAGAACTCTTAAGTACTGTAAATAGCTTAATTAAAACAATGACTTCAGATAAAAAGCAGAAGCTTATTTAATTTAATACAATGTATATAACACCTGAAAAGGTATAACAGTGAATTATAAGTGCTGTCAGATGACAACATTAAAAAACAATGGTTTCTGATAAGATACGATTGGAGCTAAGATAAGATCTTTAAAATATAAATAAAGCACTTGGAAAGGCGTAAACATTTGACCTAACAAATTATACATTCAGTCATATGAAAATCATAAGAGGATACAGGAGTAACAGTATTAACAATAAAGTCTGATCAGAATATGAGTATTTTAGCTTCCAAATGCTTTCAGAAACATGTGGGTTTTCAGGAGCTTTTTGAACTCCTCCAACTCGTCACATGTTCTTAATTCCTTTGGGAGTCCATTCCATAGTCTTGGAGCCACTACACTGAATGCTCGACCCCCGTATGTTTCGAGATTAGGGTATTTACGCTCCAGTAGGTTTTGATCACTTGATCGTAGATGTCTGGAAGGTATGTGACGATGCAATAGGTCCTGAAGATATTTTGGTGCTTGGTGCTGAATGCATTTGAATGTGAGTAGACAGATCTTATAGTCAATTCGAAACTTTATTGGTAACCAGTGTAGTCTCTTCAATATTGGTGTTATTCTGTCGTATCTTGATGCACGACTCACAATTCTGGCTGCAGTGTTCTGGATCAATTGCAGTTTATGTACATGTTTTTCTGATAGTCCAAAGAGCAGGGCATTGCCATTGTCTAATCTTGATGTGATGTACGCATGCACAAGACTTACTGCAGCATCCTCCGTCAGGTTATATCTTATTCGTCCCAGCATGCGCAACTGAGCATAGCAGGATTTAGCTATGTTGTTGACATGTGGGATAAGAGTAAGGTGAGTATCGAATATGGCACCAATGTTTTTTGCTGTTTCAGTGGCTGTTATGTTGGTATTCCCAATTTTGATGGTACAAGGTTCTTGGATTCTTGATACATACAGTGGTGCACCAATTACGAGAAATTCTGTTTTCTCATCGTTTAATTTCAGGCAGTTTCTGACCATCCAGTTCCTCATCTCTTCAGACACATCTCCATTTTGTGAACTGCCTCACTGAAATCTTCAGGTTTGAAAAAGAGCAGTACAGCTGCGTATCATCTGCATACATGTGTATGTCAATGTCATGCTTTCTGGCTATGTCAAACAAGGGGCTGCTGTAAGTTGGATACTCTGATGGACCGATGAGTGAGCCTTGAGGGAGTCCTACGGTAAGAGGTTGAGAATGTGATTCAATGGTGACATACTGTGACCTGTCACTCAGGTAAGACCTCATCCATTCTAGTGCTGTTCCTGAGACTCTGAAATTGTCCTCCAACCGCTGAAGTAGAATTTGATGGTCAATCGTGTCAAAGCAGGCACTCATGTCCAAGAGTATGAGCATTACACATTTTCTGCTATCAATGGCATTCAATACATCATTCATGATTTTTTACAAGTGCTGTTTTGTACTGTGGTTCTTTCTGTATGCAGATTGAAGCCATTCATATAAATCATTCGATTCCTTATATGCAGACAGCTGCTGCAGTGCTGCTTTCTCAATCAGTTTCCCGAGATATGGAAGGTTTGACACTGGTCTAAAGTTCTTTTTTATTTCTTTATCTAAACTTTGTTTCTTGAGAAGTGGTGTGACACTAGCAGTCTTTAATGATGTAGGAAATACTCCAGATTGTAGGGAACCGTTTATGATATTGTTCACTGTATATAACAGTAGATCGAGATGTTCTTTTAACAGTTTGGTTGGAATGGGATCTAAATTACAGCTTTTTGAATTTCCACTTAAGATGAGTTTTTTAACATTTTGAAGTGACAGTAGCTCAAATCTGGTAAACGTGTTTTCACGATCATTAAGGTTACCTGTGATCAGTGTATCATGAGTATTCATAGATTGCTCATCTTCATTAACTGCAGTATCATTTCCAACAGCCTGATCATTATGCATGGAGTTCCTGATGGCTTGTATCTTGTCCCTAAAGTACTCATTGAATTGGTTGGCCAGGTCTTCAGGTTCAGTGAATGTCGGCAATCTGGTGGTCTTGGTTTTATGTAAGAGTTGATTTGTTAGCTTGAAAAGTGATTTCTGATCTTTTCCACACTCACTGATCTTCTCGTTGTAGTACGCTTTTTTCGCTGTTTTACAGAGTTTGTTGAACTTTTTATTCTCTTCTCTGAAGATTTCTTTGTCCACAACAAGGCCACTTTTGATTGCACGACGTTCTGCTCTTCGTCTGTTGCGTTTAGCTTCGTGCAACTCCGCAGTGTACCATTCAGTATGTGGTCTTTCTATGATGGTCTTTTCTTTAATTGGCGCATGCTTGTCCAATATCATGGCTAAATCATTATTGTACTGGTCCACAAGACAATGCAAGTCATTCGAGGGTTGCCGTAGAAGACTTGATTCTTGAATATCTTTGGAAAATGTCTCTCTGTCTATGTTCTTTATATTTCTTGATCTGATGGTCTTTTTTTACTGGTGGTGGTCTCTCCATCGTACAGTGGAAGGTCAGAGGAAAGTGGTCGGACAGCCACGGTGGGTGTATTGTGATCGTCTTTATAATGGCATTATCGGCACGTGTCAGCACTAGGTCAAGTGTGTGGCCTTTTACATGAGTGATACCTTGTACGTGTTGATGAAGATTAAGACTAAAGAACGAATCAGAAACTTGCCTCACATCAGACGCCTGTTTATCTTCCATGTGGTAGTTAAAATCACCGACTATAAGAAGATTGCCACCACTTACTGCTAGACTGCTAACGTATGCTGTGAATTCGCTGATGAACAATGCGAGAGGATATTTATGTCCTTTGGAGGAAGGTGGTCTGTAGATCACAACTAGTCTGATGCTGTCTTTAATTGACGAAATATTGAGCTCTATCAGCTCGAATGTAGAAAAAGATGGTGTACTTTCCTTTTTAACTTTGACGTCTCCGCGCGCTCAAAACAAACGAAATTGACTTGAATGTTGAATGTTAAAAATATGATTTATTTTAAAATAAATGGATTTTAGTCATGATAGAATGGTGATTGACCACTCGATTGTCGTGTCAATCGCAAAATTGAGCATGGTGACGTCTGATTTACCCTCACTTCGTTCATTTTTCATACCAAGTTGAAGCTAAGCTGGGCATGATTTCTTGACCAAGATGAGCTGATTAATAGATGTGAACAAAAGATGTTCTATCGTAATTGCCATTACAAATGCACAAGAAAGGTTCACGGCTCTGCAGGTAAATGAACAAAATTGTATTTTCCCCAAACCCTATCAGATAGCATGCATGTCAACATCTTGAGTATCATATGTCTTTAAACATCAGACTAACATAAGTAGCCTACCTAGTACAAATGAATCATTTTCAAAATCTCGCAGTGCAACAAAGGACCCAGTACTAACCGTACATACATTTATATGTAATGTTGTTATGCTAATACCAAAACAATTAAAGTAAGACTCTTCAGAGTTACGATTTCATAGTATGCAGAATTCATTGTAAAATAACAGTTTTGAAAACATTTTACCCAAAATCTATATCATATGTAAATGCATATGTAGCATCAACGTTCCACATACACGAGACGCCTATGACTCTGCTTCCAGCAAACTTAATGTACCTCTGCCCCGCCACTATCAATTCACGTCCCGTCACCTCATCCACGGCCATGTTGACATGGAGTGGGCACATGGTTTCTGTACATAGTGTAACCACCATGCACTCTTCTTCATTGGGTCCCGACGATGGCGCACGCTGGCAGATCCAGGATTTTTGGCAGGTGTGTGTGTGTGTGTGTGTGTGTGTGTGTGTGTGTGTGTGTGTGTGTGTGTGTGTGTGTGTGTGTGTGTGTGTGTGTGTGTGTGTGTGTGTGTGTGTGTGTGTGTGTGTGTGTGTGTGTGTGTGTGTGTGTGTGTGTGTGTGTGTGTGTGTGTGTGTGTGTGTGTGTGTGTGTGTGTGTGTGTGTGTGTGTGTGTGTGTGTGTGTGTGTGTGTGTGTGTGTGTGTGTGTGTGTGTGTGTGTGTGTGTGTGTGTGTGTGTGTGTGTGTGTGTGTGTGTGTGTAAGGGGGGACTGGGGGTAATTCGTGGGAATTTATAGGTTTTGTACTATTACGATCGATGGGAGACACGCTAAAAACCACATGAAAATGAAACATTTTGGTGGGAAAGGGAAGAGAGGGGTGGTGTGCATTCCTCTCTGGCGCGCAGCCTCCAGAATCTGCTATGTTGCTTCTTGTTGACGTTCTTCTTGTACTTTTATCTCCATTACCCTGGTACTTATTCCATTATCTCACAATGATAGATGAAGGATGAAAGGCACTTTACTATCAGGATATCCTCACTAGTAGAAAATTATCTATGATTCGGGAATACTATCTTTACTTTTGTACAAGTTAAACTAATTTTGATTTTTATAATATGAACCATACATTACGACTGTTTTTAACATGGGCATACTTAACAATGATATTATCAAACATGGAATGTTCCCATAGCAGTAAATATCAACTGAAAAGCGAACATATGAATTATGTAACCAATGTACTTTGATATATATAGCGTTCTACTGACGTCTATTGAAGATCAAACCGTATAAAGTCTGAATGGACGCTGTAAATCTTTTAGAAACTTTGAGATTATACAGCAGATAACAAATAATTGAGCACATCAAATTAATATCGATTTGGTATTGATCATGAGATAATCTCGACATACAAGCCCCAAGAAACGAACGTTTTCTACTTCAATATCACAGTGCTATACAACAACACAGTTGAACAAACACTTTTCTCTTAGAATGTCATTGTCATGAAACTCCACTCTGAGAATCAGATGTCAAGATATCTGATTCTCAGATGGCCTTTCGCATCCATTGTCAGGATGAGAGAAGCCGTGTATACTAGTCGCCAGAGTTACCATAATGATTAGTACGATAGTACGATTTCTAGGTATAACGATGACCAGTAGAACACTGAAGGATAACTAAGGTACAGGTGACTTTGATGCAGTGTTGTCATATAGCAAATAATGCAGAGAAAGCACTAGTCTATCCAGGTTTTCAGAAAACTGGGGACACTTAATGGATTTATTGTACAAGCAGCTGTCAACGGTTGTATTTTGCTTGCAATAGTACTAAACTTTGAATTGCTTCTCGGACTGTTGACAGTCCTGCTCTGAGCCAAGAAATCCATTTTCCAGACACAACGAGCTTGGTGATGACACTACTTCCGGACAGTGTAGTTTGATTCATGGGCATTATGACATTAGGCGCAATGACTGAATACGAGGAAAAAGTAGGTATTGACATTTGTGTTAATTTTTGTCTTTGTGTTAAAATGTGCATCACGTATGCTTGAAAAACGATAATCAATTTTCTAAGGTGGTACACGTACATGCATTTTTATGATAATTTGCGTACTCCGCTTTTTTAGCTTCGGTTTGACCCCTTCAAATATCGGAATTTTGGTGACTCTGAAGCTTATTTTTGAACACTTGTACGATCTTGTATCAAGCAACAATTATAACAGGTTTCTCGATTGTCCTCTCTAGAAGCTCTTCTACCCGTATAAAAATGAATAATATAATCCTGATTGAAAGGTTAAAATTCAGAAGCGTAACACTGGCTATTATATAGTACTTGATAAGGTGCGATGCATCTTTTATCACAGATTATCACGAGAATGCAGCAACACCTACTGTAAATACAGTTTCACCAGTATTTTTGCACACATGGGCATATATATGTGTACAGCGATGGTTTTTCGAACTGTATGAATGTTAAAATGTCACCAGAGATTACAGCTAGTGTTCATACATGTGCAGTGCAATAAAAGTGCACAAATACGCAGAGGCACCAGTATGCTGCAGATTGTTTTAAGTTCGTTACTTTTCCGTCCATTGAAATGGATAACGTTCACATTTCCTACTGGGAACTTACATGCTTTTATACATTAATCGTTCGTTTGTGATGTGATTTCTTAAAACAATTTGTCCAAACGTCCAACATAGCACTAGTAAAATTGTTATCTAAGTTTCTTAACAATGTATTGTTGCAGCCATAGATCTTTATCAATGTCATTGTTGCTTTTAATGCAATCATATTTGTATAAGCCCATGTTTCAGTTGTGTGGCTTAGCAGTTCGATTAGTGCAACTGAAGAACCTGGTGAGTACAAACAATTACTGTTGATGTTAGTGGTATTTTAGAAGTGCCTGGTTATTCATAACTAATAATATTTACAATCTTAAAATACAAACACATCACGTCAAATGCAGTCAATTTCCCAATGATTTGTACAAGTCAACCTTTGTAAACCATCCCAGAGAGGGCACCTGCAATCACCCGTCGTTATTGTTTTGAGGAGGCGGAAATGGGCCTTCTAAGTCTCTTGTTTTAGCATACTATACACTGATCCCACCTTTACTGCTCTTACTGCCAGCAGACGCTCAATACGTGCTGACCACACCTCCGGGCCGGACGTACAGCCATGGTTATGTCACCACACGTCGGTCGCACGTGACGTTTGGCGTGCGCGCGTGCCAGGACGCCCACCTGATGCTGGGACCGCACGTCGACCCCGGGCGAGGGGACGCAAGGTTTGAGGTGAGATAACCGAAAACCATGAATATACTAAAACATCGTTTTTTGTATTTTTTTTATAAAAAAAAGCAAGGTGGCCTCGAAAATACATTTATACCTTCGTATAAATTGACATCTTACAAAAATCAAAATTTACAAAAAAAAGTAATAATAAAAAATATATATATGAAAAATAAAGAAGTTTAGGCTTAAAAGTACGTATATCATATGAATGTCAATAATCCGTCAGAAAATTGATTTGGCAACCAGAAAACAAATCTTACTATGGGCAGCATAGTGGCCATAGTGGGCGTACACCTATCTATGCAATTAGCAATAATAGACCTATCGGTTCCCTCAGGTGTCCCTCGGCATCCAGGACAACACAGCGAGCCAGATCGAGGCCGTGGGTGCGGCCGGCGGCGGCGGCGGCAGGGTGGTGGCGGACACGCCGCAAGTGGTGGACTGCGCGGACTGGCGCTGGTTCTGGGTGTCCTGGGATCAGAGGTGAGGAGGCGTGACTGAGGGCCACGTTCTTGTTGGGTACCGCTTTGGGCAATAGGGTAAAGTAATAAAAAAGCCACAACGATTCATAGTCCTGCTAAATGTTTCCCTGAATATTCATGTTTCGTCAACAAATTTTATGCCTGTCCTATTATGACAGGGGGCTGTTTTTGTAATTTGCTTTATATGGACCTATGCGCTGCAACATACAAAGCATAACACTAATTGAAACATAGTCAACCTGGACAATGCATGAAAAGGGTCCATTGTGTTTGAGTATATTCACTTGTTCCTATATGGGATGTGCATGGTGTAGTTTTGCAGGATCGACCTTTGCAGTGTAAGAAATGATGCTGCGATTGTTCTATTCACGTGCACACAAAAGCTGGTTGCAGTTGTATATTGCTGTAAAACCCATTGACTTGCGGCACTTATAGCGTGGTCTTACGATATCACACACTGACCATTCTGTGACTGCCCACTGACCACATCTTACAGTCTGATGCAGCTCGGGCGTGGTTTGCCGCTGACCGACCCCTTCCTGACCCTCCCTCTCAACACCTCGGCCGCCCCGGACATCCACTTCCTGTTCATGGCGACCGGCGAGACCTCTAGTGGCCAGTTCATGTTTGGTCAGGATCAGAGTAAGTCTTTCTTTAGTTTTAATTGTTATATCTATATACCCGATTGAATGGAATCAACTGTAAGCTTTATTGAGCCTACAGTCTCTTTGGCATTAACCAATACTTATTTAAATTTGAACAAAACAATTCTTACATGATTTGGCAAGGCTCAGAGTACGAGTGATTATGATTTGAGGGGGTTATGTAGCCTTGATGAAAATCCATTCACCAACATTTTTTCCCTAAACCACCAGTCACCAATACATTTGATTGTCTTTCACAAATCCCCAGGAATTGTGATTGAATAGGTTCCATCACATTTCACGCACTTACATGCAGGCAATGCACAATTCACGCCTAAGATTTAGGGCAAATCACCAATCACAGCCTTTATAATGAGCAGATCACCAGTCACCAATGATAGGTTCCATCACATTTCACGCACTTAAATATAAGCAATTCACAATTCACGCTCAAGATTTAGGGCAAATCACTAATCACGTATTTGCTATATGCCCCCTTCTGATTTGTCTTGTTGCTGTAAATAATTTATCATAAAATGTGTCCACAAACCAGCATTGATATTCTCATGCTTGAACACTTGAATACTAGTTGTATTATGTTAAATGATATTTTATGAGTGTGTTTTTTTCTTCAAATTTAAAAGTGGTATCTGCAGTACCTGTTGCTTTCAATGTGACCAGTGAAATATCTATATTACGTAGCCTGATCGAAGTGCACATCATGATATTTTGTTGTTTATTTCATTGTATGAACACTGAAGGATAACTTCACTTTGTTCACAGCCTCCGATATTTCAATATCTCTACGTTACTATACCAGGAAGGACGAAGACCGTCATGAAATAGATCAGCATACTAATATGAACTGATATTTCAAAATCTAATATACTAGTCAAATTTTAGAACAATGTGTCAAAATAAGCCATTACATGGCTGGAAGATCAACTGTACAATTATACTATGTTTGAATATCTTTACGACACTTTTATTTAATTAACAATAACTAACTAACTAACCATCCATCCATCCATCCATCCATCCATCCATCCATCCATCCATCCATCCATCCATCCATCCATCCATCCATCCATCCATCCATCCATCCATCCATCCAGCCAGCCAGCCAGCCAGCCATGCAGCCATCCAGCCAACCAACCAACCAACCAACCAACCAACCAACCAAACCAACCAACCAACCAACCAACCAACCAACCAACCAACCAACCAACTAACTAACTATAGCACATTGACAAAACAAACGCACCCTCTCCATAGATGGCGTGTCCCGATTCGTTCTCCCCTACACAGAAGATGCCGACCCCTTCAGCCGTCTGTGGCTGACGGGACTGACCGCACTCACTGACCACCTGCTGGTGCGTGTGCGTGCGTGCGAGTGTGCGAGAGTGGCGCTGGCGGCGGCAGCATTTGGCGGCAGTGAGTGGAACACCACGATGGTGGAGATCGGAGTGGACGGAAACACGCGCACTAGCATTAGGTACACCAAGACACACGCACGCAATTATGCAAACATGCACACATCTTGACACTGACCACCAAATACGGCATTGCCCCAAAAGAAAACCACATTTATATGACTATATAGTTCACAGAATGTATACTTCTGGCATCCTGGGTTCCTTCATTCATGATATAAACAAGTATTTTAAGCTACCAATAGGAACCAGCAAACTCACATTTTGGCGAGGCTTTCGTTCTTATCACAAGAACTTCTTCAGGCCGAATGACCTCGTAATAAAGAGCACCTGAAGCCCAAGAGAGTGCCCACTGCCGTAGGAGAGCACATTCGCGACACGGGCCATACTATCAGGCCTTAAGACTTTAAGATTGTGGCACACGAGGAAGTAGAGCTACGTATAAAGATCAGGGAAGCTGTGGAGATCCGTATACGGCGTCCTGAAATGAACCGCAATACCGGCTACGACCTGCCCCCCGTCTTCCTGTCACTGCTGTCATGTGATCGCCGCCACTATGGCGGTCACGTGACAAGGAATACTGATTGTTGTTCTGCCTGAAGAAGCTTGTGACAAGAACAAAAGCCTAGCCAAAATGTGAGTTTTGCTGGTTCCTAATGGTATCTTAAAATTCTTGACATAATTCACGTTTGCGGGTTATGTAGTTCACTAACACACTCAACCATTCAGCACACTCATCAGCTAAACATGGCTTCCCCCAGGGGATATGTTGCAAATAACATATGCACATATACTGAAAACAACCTGACAAAGATTCACCCATGAACGTAAAGCTTTCAAGGTATATATGCTTTATTGTAGCTCAAATTATAGTGTAGAACTAGCGTGTCATTGTGTGATGTTGTTTTGCCGCAGCTGGCTGGGCCCGGGCGGTGGCAGCCGATCCGCCCCGACGCCGGGTATCCTCAACTGTGACGCCGTCACCACCCTCTGGGTGAGTCGCCGAGTATATCCCTCTGTCATTGACTACAATACATTTGAAAGTAAACCAAGGCCACCCCTAAATGAAGCCTACTAGGCATGCAACAGCTACAACACCATACTATTTAAACCACTGGTACCCAGACCCTATGTGAGCCTGATCTACTTGTCAGATTTGCTGGCGTGACGGCGTGGTGTCTGTAGGCCGGGGCTCCGTGGTGGGGGAGGTCTTGGTCGTGTCGCTCGAGGCGGGTGGCGGGGAGCCCGGGGCCGTTACCGCCGTGGGCTACGACGGCGGAGCGGGCGCGGGGACAGAGTGGGAGATGGCGCCCGCAAATGGTGCGTCTTTACACTAGACATGTAGTGGTCAGATATTTTAATCATGCTGACTAGAAGGTCTTTTTAATGTAAAGTTTAGTGATCTGAGTAACTGAGATCTCAAGAAAAATAAATCTAATAAAACGTTAAATATGATAGAGTATTTGTGCTAGCATATCAAAGTTACTTTTCTTGCATGGCCGTGATGCTATATTGTTTAACAAAACCAATGTCTTGAGCAAAATCAACATCTTGACTCACAGCTGACCAGTTCATGCTCCACACGCCGCCCATGTACGTTTTTGGTGGCACTACGTTTCACGTAACTTCCACTACGACGTGGTTCACGTTCGGCGTGACTGCATGCGCGGACGTCCACGTCTCACTTACGTCAGATGGCGAGGACTTTTATGAGGTCATCCTCAGTGATTCAGGCTACGAGGGTAAGAACCTACATATATAATAACCATGGTAGTCTACTACTTTGAATTCGCCATTAGTATAATTTTGTGGAGGGGCAATTATTATTTAGTGGGATGTCCTATCCTGATGTAGTTACCAAAACGGCGGAAACAGCTGTATGCTTAGGGAAAAGGCCAAAGAGATGGAATGGAGCAAACAGAAAATTTCCGAATGTGAAATCACCTGAATCATTGCCCCTTAGTAGATAAGTCTTCTGGCATGATAATATTACATTCTCAGATGTAACTACATCTGGCCACCCTATGTCTACTTCTAAGTATATTGTGCAGCTTTAAAAGGAATATCTGTTTTTACTATCTAGTCTCAAAAACAGTAAAAAAAATATTTTGCCTTGAACAGCACAAAAGCCTCACCTGACGGACACACTATCATTTCTCTTCCAAAGTATTACTGCTGTGCTCATGTATCAGGATTCATTTCAATTGCAAATGATCTTGTCTCTAGGTTTGTCTGTCCTCCGTAAGCGTGGCGCAATCAAGTCCTCATCCACGCTCGCCCCGGACATCCTCAGCTGTCTGGATCGCAGTGACTTCTGGATCTCGTGGTCTGAGCGACGACTGCAAGTAGGCAGTAGTCGGGATCAGCCAGCCCTAATGGAGTGGGTGGATCCAGAATCAGACTGCTTCATGAACAGGATCAGTCAAGTGAGGACGAGATAAAGGCCGGATCAGGATATTATATCAAAACAAAAATTTCATGTGGTTTGAACGCATGATTGATGGCAGCATTACAAAAACCCTATGAAAATGAAGTATTTCGGTTGGAAAAGAAGGGGGGAGGGGGGAGGGGGCGCAGGAAGCGCCCCCTGAATCTGCGTATGCACTTGTCAATGTAGTTCCTATCATCCTAGTTGAGCTAATCGCAGTGCTTCGTCTACTTAGTTAACAATACCTTTGCGGCTTGCTAGTCATCTTCTCTTGCATGGTTGCTATTACCCATTGAAAAGCTCAAACAGGCCTTCAGAATAAAGAGCCTGTAGTTAAAATCATATTTCCGACAAATATATTTGCTTGGCATATTGTCCAGATTGTGTGTTTGTAGATCCTGATTTCCACTGGTGGCGGTAACACTGGAGAGTGGCTCGTGCCCAGAGAGGCAGGTATGTATACCATCATCACTTCACACGTACATATCAGCATAGCTACTCATGGACGTAATAAGTCATCACATGTGTGTTTCTCACCCGTGCGCTATAAAATCTCTTCTGTGAATCACAGTACCTGCCCCAAGTTGCGGAAGAGGTGATTCGTTTTGATTATGTATTGGCACGGACTTGCTACAAAATGGGGAGATGTTTAAAGTTGAAGTACATATACAGTGTAGCTTGACTACACAAAACACTATTTTGTACAGAGTCATTACACCCACAAAACAGTGACAGCCATATATGAATACGACCAAAGACAGGTTCAATGTTAAACAAAATTACATTTCTGTGTGATAAAGTTTATTATCAATCCTCCAAAAGCTCAACATTATCTGATGCTGAAATAGACGGTAATGTGAAGACTGCACCAATAGAGATTCCCATCCTGCTGCAGGTGCGCTGACCACACTGCTGACCGCGCAGGGGCTGACTGCTGGTTACGGCGGTGCCTGCCTCACCACGGCTGCTGCCGCAGGGAACCTGGTGTTCCGGGTGAGGACGTGTGACGCGGCGCTACTGGCGCTGTCCAGACATCCAGGCATCACCACGGACAGCACGCTTGAAGGTAAAGTTAGCGCCATGCGGTGCGCGATAGTGAAGCCGAATCAATCATACTATTAACGGCATTGTTAAATGGCAGCAGCAGCCGCAGTATGGTACAGTAGTAGTAAAGTAGCAGCAGCAGCAGCAGCAGCAGCAGCAGCAGCAGCAGCAGCAGCAGCAGCAGCAGCAGCAGCAGTAACAAATACAACAAACAAATAAATAAACAAAGAAAAACAAACTAAAACTAAATGTAAAAATAAAAGTAAACAGTGCAGACTCCTCAGACGCTCTCTGACATTTCTGATCATTTCTAGTGTACCTGAACAATGTGGTATCTGAGATCAGATCCAGCGTGAACGGATCGTCCATCGTCAAAACAACAACACCAAACATCCTCAGCTGTGATACATTCTCCTCTTTCTGGATCAGCTGGACAGAGGAAAGAATTAGGTAATTTGTTTTAATGCGTAACTACAAACATCTACCTTCTTTTCAGCCATAGGCGAAGGAGATCCTCAAACAATAGAGCCTTTCACATACAGCAAAGTCTCATTTATAACTAGATCAAAAGTGTTCAAAGAACACTGCGTCGCGAGAACAACGTTGACTTACGGGCAATTAAGAAATATACTGAAACGATGTATACTCTCTTGAACAATGTTGACTTATGGACAAAGTTGTTTAGTAAAATGTTTTGGAAATTATGATTAAAAGTACACAATTACAATATATACCAGCCACAAATAATATGCCACTGTCTATCTATTGATCCTATACTATAGCAGCAAAGACTATAGCAGCAAATAGAAAATAGCACCAACTTGTCTATTTTGCAGCTAATAGAATGTTGATCTGTAATTGTCCAATCAATAGTAAAAAGAATGTTGTAAATGGACCATAATTGACCTGTAGAAAGCGCAGTTTAATTGGCAGATTGCCCAAAATCGAATCACTTCAGTATCGCCTCAAACCTCATAGTTGTGTAAAGTTTGAACGAAATTAGTTCATCGGTACGCTTGTGCGGAGACATACATAGTAAGTTAGTTAGTTAGTTAGTTAGTTAGTTAGTTAGTTAGTTAGTTAGTTACAAACGAACGAAACACAATGCTTGCTTCCGCAGCTGAGCTGAAGCGACGCAATAACATGTGATTGCTTTCGGCATTGTAAAGACAGAATGAATTCCCTTTATGTCTAATACATATCTTATTCTAAGATTTTTGATACTATATGTCTGAGATTTTTATGTTTAATCTAAAAATAAACTACAGAGTACTACAAAGGTGCATTTATAAATACATCGTTTAGACACATGAAAGTGAATTTCGAATGTACATAATCAATTACATACCTTTACATCTAAAATAAGAAACAGAAATTATAAAATGTTCATGTATGTGCACTAATTTGTCTGTGTGTTTTATGTGCAGTGTGGGCACAGGTCAGTCTGTGGGTGACCACACACTCCTGTCGCTGACCCCTGACCTCGGCTTCACCATCACCTCCATGTGCGTTTCCACGGAAACCGTGAGCGGCCACCACGTGGGCGAGTGGCAGTTCTCAAACCACATCGCTAGTGGGTGTTGTTATCTACTCCCCCCCCCCTCATATCCTTCACTCAGTGATTAGTCAGTGTAGTCTGAATTGCTCTATGTTTTCAAGTCTAAAATATTAAGATTAAACATCGTGGGGGGTGATGAAGATTTCTAGTGTGGTAAAGTTGAGCTTATTTTAGGAATACATTTCATCATGCCATTGTAGCATGATTCACGTATCTACTAAAACCCGGGACCAAACGTGACCAAACCGGGATGGCGTCACCTATAAAAAAAAATCAATGTTTCGTATGGTTGGTGACTGTGGTCCCAGGAATATCACGGCAGTTGGGTCTATTCCCCGATTTCTTGATACATGTATGGTGGTCCTTATAGTTTATTTTTCTAT
>CM032664.1:53803988-53816959 GCA_019095985.1 Streblospio benedicti | reverse complement strand
GCACTAATTTGTCTGTGTGTTTTTATGTGCAGTGTGGGCACAGGTCAGTCTGTGGGTGACCACACACCTGTCGCTGACCCCTGACCTCGGCTTCACCATCACCTCCATGTGCGTTTCCACGGAAACCGTGAGCGGCCACCACGTGGGCAGTGGCAGTTCTCAAACCACATCGCTAGTGGGTGTTGTTGTTCCCCCCTGATATCCTTCACTCAGTGATTAGTCATTGTAGTCTGAATTGCTCTATGTTTTCAAGTCTAAAATATTAAGATTAAACATCGTGGGGGTGATGAAGATTTCTAGTGTGGTAAAGTTGAGCTTATAGACTTTGAGCTGATTTAACCAGTGTTTGGTCCCATATTAGTCCCAACTGTAGTCACGGATTAGTCCCGGATCTATTCCCGAATTTGATAATATTATATATATCGATACATTTCTTAGTCATATAGCTAAGACCCTGACAAGGAGGATGGAACCAATTATGGCATGATTTGCAGAAGTACAGAGAACCGGCCTCTAGCATCTAACTAGTGCAGAAGGGATCGCTCGAACACGGTTGGCAACGCCTATCTTTATCTTAACCAATGTCACAGTATGGGAATATGGCAAATTTCTTTTATATTTTTCCATGCACACCCTCAGATTCCATCTCAATCTGTCTTCTGAATAGAGCAGACCAATTACCAGAGTATGAACCAAACAACACAAGATCTAAATCATACAACAGCTATTCATGTTTACATTGGTGTAAACTTGCTATCTAAGTTATTAACACTCAGAATGCACAGACACAATGGCCTGCGGACCATGATTTAGTGGATATCTTGGCCTCATCTACATATTTGACACACATTGATGGATATATTGTTATTTGTCAATTAAGTTCTTCAGACTGACGATTATGTAACAATTTATTAATATAATATCAATAGTGAATATGTAGATAGTACATGACAGGCTATACATTAATGTTACATTTCAAAGCCAAATCAGATAAGCTCACAAAACCAGAGAACTATCAAATTATTTGCTTCTTAAAATTTGGTTGCCTTATAACTCATTTTTAGTGTTTTTATGTTTAGTAGAACTTGTAGAAAAAATGGCTAACTAATGGTATTCCAGCAATAGCCAGTGAATCCGGGAACATCAAGGGCATGTGCATCGTCGGTCTACGGGAATTTCTTTTACACTGTACATATATTCCGTGTTGCAATAACTGATAAGCCCGAATAGATAAGGACGGGGCATGTGTTATACTTTGTAAAATTGGCTGTGACTATCTTTGTTTCGTGATTATAAACAAATAAATAACATTATCCCAACTTATTCCACATTCTTTGTGTGCCCCTCTGGCTTCCAGTCCTCCCCGTCGTCCAGGTCCCCCCTTCTAGAGAAAAAGCTCACCATTATTAGTGTAATTAATAGAAAGAGAAATATGTATAGATGTATAGACATAGTAGAAACGAGTTTCAGAAAGAGAATAAAACAGCAGTTGTTTATGATTTTCTAAGTTTTATTTTAAATTGAAAAGTGTTTGGTCCCGTAATAGTCCCTGGTAGGTCAAGTCACGTTTGGTCACGTTTGGTCCCGGGTTTTAGTAGGTACCCATGATTCACTACTTTAGCCACCCAAGGGTTACTAGTAATGGCTCCTATCGCAATCTCTACCAGTTGATTCTCATCATGTGCTTATTTTGTTCTTATACAGACACATACAGGCCTATCCACCCACGCTGACGTCATATTATAGTGAGAGGAAGATTAGAAATACGTTGAGTTTGTTAGCCATAAAATACTAAGTTGCATAAAAACGTTCTTAATACTTTTTTGAAATGTGTACAACTGCTACTAGACTAGAGATAAATATAGTACTATTATATCTCCATCAGACACTTTCCTCCCATTAGCCGACCTGTACCAGCTGCACACTGGCGGTCTCTCACAACGGGGCGCCGGTCTCTGGCTGGTGCCAGTGCAGCCACACGTGCAGTTCTTCTTGGGCGGTGCGTGTGGCAGTGAGGCGCGTGTGGTTGTGGCGCACGTGCCCGGTGATACCTCCAGCATGGCGTATGAGGTGACAAAAAAGAGCAGCTTACCACAAATTACAGTAAATTGATGATCAATAGTCCAGTGTAATGTGTATCCTCTTTTGATGGTAATGAGGGATATTGTGAGCATTTGAGAGATCTGGTTAGTCATAAAGCTCCAGCGGATCATATGTGTTCTGTGGCCAATTTGGACATGCAGATTGCTTTTCCAGAAATTTCTAGATCCGTCACTTCTCAAGACCACTGAATGATAACTCACATGGCATTTTACGTGGGTGTCTATGTAGCGCCAATTGCTTTGAAGAAAATAATTGTGTGAAATATATCACAGACCATCCTTCACTCGTTTATTTTCTTTAGACGAGAAGTACTTCCGCCAGAAGTGCAAAATTGATCATGGCTACGTTTTTAGCCACACTTTCATTGTACATGTTTCTGCCGCCAGGTGGTGTTTGGTGCGGAAAACAACACCAGGCTGATCATCAACCACATTGACATGCTGGGAGAGAAGAATGCCGTGGCCCATGTAAGTCAGGAATGATAAGTTTTATTCACCCACCACAGGGGCAATTTATAGACAAAAGTGAAGACGCCAAATAGCCAAAATAAGGCTTCGAGCACCACTTCAGAGCTCTGACCCACCTAATTTGTAGCCAAAGGGCCTAAAGCTTCATCTCTCTACTTGCCAATACGTAGACGTTTGCATAAAATGGTGGCAATAGAAGCTTCAGCCTATGTATCACATTATTTTTTAATAATAAAAGTCAAGCGGTTTTGGCCATGTATGCAGTCATATCATACCTACTACAATCTCAAGTATTGTGCGGACACCTTGCCTATAGCAAGTACATCTCATGGAAGTGCACAGTGTTAAAGTGTTGATGTGATCTGATCTGCGATTGTATCTAAAGGAACTAGAAGCTTTCACGTAATCTCTGGCTATATTACATATATGTATGATCGCGACGAGTGCTGGTTCAAATCTATTTATATGCCTATTACCTAATGTATATATATAACGTCTATTGAAAACCTACTGATCTCCCCTCTACCGCAGGTGCCTGCCCCCGGCCTGCTGAGCTGCTCCTCCCCCGGGGAGGCGCTGTGGGTGGCGTGGGAGGGGCTACACCTCACGGTGGGGCGCCGAGACCTACACACGGGTAAGGAACAATTGTTAAGCCTGCTAAACGTTTGGTTGAAACATTGACATTAGAGGAACATCTCTTCAGGTAATAAGGCGATATCACATCTGCTGTAGTACCTAATCAGTCATGTTTTCACAGAAACAGTCCTTTAATGTCAATGGCTATATAGAATATATCTATATGTATGAATGAAATACTCAAGTCGTTTGCTTGACTTATTATATACTGTAAATATGTAACTTTTATTCACTTATCTATATGGCTCGGTACATAGTAATTGTCAAGACTCCTATAGGTGAATATAACTTATCCTTCAACAGTATGTCTTGCATCCATATTTACTTTACCTCTATGTTATGATGACTCAAGTTATGTTGAGTTTGTAAGCATATGTTATGATATTCCACTTTTAGCCATAGTTTACTGTAATCACACAGGAATACATATTTCAGCTATTTCTACATGCTTTTGTTTTTGCTATGTGGTTAAGATGTCTGTTAAGATAATTTTGGGAATACTTCTAGAGGTTCATTGACTTCAGCTTCACAGAATTCTATATGCCCTATTTAGGAAAGCTATAAAAATATTTGAAGGGTCGGCATTATGATTTTAAGTCCGATTTAGCTGAAATATGTATCCCCTGTGTAAATCCTAACCTGATGGTCTTTATTCCCACAGGCACGTTGCTGTCAGTGCCTCTTCCGCTGGTAGGTTAACGCAACACAAATTTCACAGGTAGATTTCCATACATAATTATGGTCACAACATTTTTGAATGACCGTTGTTAGGGAAATAGTTGGCATGATGCAAAATCTTATATCAATTTGACTTTACAATGAGTACACTAACCACAATATCACTTTATTGTTAACTGATTATTCACCAACAATGGGTTAGATACTCAGAAAACTCTTTTTTAGACAATACACACATGCACTGCTACGTGGTGATCGTTCCCTCCATAATCTGCTGTTAACTGTGCACATTTTGATTTGCCAATTTGTTCAAGCGTGCATTGCAATGTTAGTGAATGGTAACGGATAATAATGATTCCAGTACCGAGGTGAAACATCTTGAATTACACCTTTCTTATCATCATCTATCACTAGCTTCCCCGTCTCCTACGGAGACAATGCACGCAGCAACAGAAAACATAACACACGCAGCAACAATGTGCTAAAAATGGAAGTGCGTTGCAAAACGAACAGAATTATATGTACGTGAATCAGTGATGGCAAATCAGTTTTCTTTTGTCAATACTGATGAAAACAAGCACACAAAGAACAAATAAACCCATAAAAAGTGATTTCCAATAATTTAAAAGTGGTACACTCAAAATGCGTGAAAGCGCCCCAGGAAAGTGATTGCAGCGAATTTCCCCCAAAAAAAAAAAAACAACCATGGCCATGCCCCTCTCTTCGTAATTATATATAAACTAGCTTTTGACTCCCGTCTCCTACTGAGACATAACGCAGCAACAGAGACAACGACGATGGATAAAGTCGCACGCAGCAAAAAAGAAACAACTCACGCAGCATTTCTAAACCCGTGAGACATACACAGGCAGCAACAGTGAAACATAACGACGCGCAGCAACAATGTAACCGAAAAGTGCACTGTAAGTAAAAAAAACAATCATTTGTACGCCGAAAAATGATGGTAAGTCAGTTTTCTCGTCAATATTAAAGAAAGCAAGCGCACAAGAACAAAAAAAAACCGTAGAAGGTGATTTCCCATAAAGTGCAACACTCAAAATGCATGAAAGCGCCCAAGGAAAGTGATGCAGGCGAATTTCCAAAAAAAAAAAAAAACAAGGCCATGCCCATGTCTTCGTAATTATATATAGATATATTGATTGTCCTCTAGGAGCACGTTCTGTTTGGCGTGACAGTCAGCACGTCGGCGGGGGGACGTTATGGCTGGTGGCAGATCGTGCAGGTTCAACTCCAGGTACAGGGTAGTATGGCAAGAGAGAAGCTACTTATATTGGATATGTGGTTGTAAAAAATTGGTTGCTGATACAGACTCTGCATTGGGGTCCTTGGTTGCATCATCCTTCGGACAAATTGTTATCATATTTAAAATTATTTTGACGGATTGCCCGTCACAGACCAGGGACTAGATCTTGGGTTCATGCACATGTATCCATTTGGTCACGCACGTAGACCTCGTTTCCATGAAACCTTGAATTTCCATTTGAGTTGAATGTCTAAAATGGAGTAGAAAACATGTGACATGATGAGAAAAGGAAACGTGGAAAAATTTTGCTGATTCGTTCGAAGTTTGCAAACTAGAGCATATGGAAGTATCCATTTGGTCACCAGAATGACTCGGGTTAATGTCAGAGAAAATGGGTAGAAAACGTTAAACTTCGTAAATTGTTGGCATAAACTTAACAGTTGCAAAATCAAAGCCTGGAGCAGATGGAAAATCTACCAGATATTGACCTAACACGTACACAAAGTGCATCAGTTCTAAACGCATTTGACTCCCCTTTCAGGAATGTCTATGCTATATGTTCTATAAATACTAACATTTCCATAAGGAATATTATTTGCAACAATATGTCATCATGCTCCATGACATATGTAGGTTTTTGCTCAGTATGTCTATTGGATGTAAATGGGATTGCATTACGTCAACACACGAACCCTCTATTGGCTTAACGGCTCACCTTTCCACATTTTAGATGACGCCCTGAGCATAGGAACATCCGGTGACCACTCCGGGCAACTCTCCCTGCCGGTGCCTCACAAGACGCAGCTGGTGATCAAGGCGAGGGCCTGCAGCAATGTGAGGGTGACGCTGACCACGACACCCAACAACAACCACGCGGTGGGTGTGAACACTGCCATTCACAGTGGCAGATCCAAGTTTTTGGAAAGGGGGGAGCGCACTTAAGGAAAGGGAGGGGGCGCACTCGAGGGATCTCATGAAAAACCCTATGAAAATGAAGTATTTTGGTGGGAAGGGGGGGGGTGTCCCCTGCGCCCTCCCTGGATCTGCACATGATTCAACGATAACCACATACTGTATCAGCAGAGGCAACAACATACCTGGGCATAGAGACCACCTCTGAATTCAGACGCTTTGAGTCCGGCCCTCGCTGGCTTTCAATGGGAGGATTTCCTGACCCACGTACCCGTACGTGTCCGCACAGTACAATAAATTCTACCCATTAGAAGCACTAGCATGCGTAAAATAATAGTGGTCCTATTAGGAGTTATCCCTATTAGTGAAACGTTTTGGGTTACAATATATTAGTATGTAGAGAAACATGTTGGCTTCATAGAGTGGTGAAATTGGCTATCCCTTCTGGTATTTTAACAAACGATTTTAGCTTGTATAATTGTGTTTTGTATGTAAGTCTATAATATGATTATTGCAAATTTCAGAAAACATATCAGCTATGTATCGGGTGCAGGAACAACACGGTCGTGTCCATTGTGGATAACACTCAGGACGACGTTCGGACGGCAGAGGTAACATGATTTTTTTTCTACATTTGTGCATATGAGCTTTGATTCTCCCAAAGGAGAATAATCAGGTAGTGCTCATTAGTATCAGTATTTAGAATAAACTAAGATAATCATCTATTTTAGGCATTCTCTTGTAGACCCATAAAAAAAAAAGGAAGTACAGATGAAAGTAAAAACCCTGTGAGGGGTGTGGTACATGTAATATTACAGAATTTGTTATTATTGTGTGCACGAGGACCTTACGCCAGAGATACGTGGGATCCAAGCATCAATGCGACTGGACTCGCCACACCCTCTTAACCTACTGGTGGTTTTGGCTGCACATAATGTCATGTTAAAGTACGCACTGCCACTTTTCTCCCACTTAGCTCTGGTGTAAGGTCGGCATTATCATCAGATGTGATGATACTGTACAGCAAGAATCAAGACTATGTTAAATGTCAATAACTATTCCACCTAGAATACGACCTCGAGGAGAAATGCAATGCCAAACTTAGCCATTATCAGTGTGTAACACTTCCATTTAGGATGCCTATAATTTGTTATGCAATCAAGATTTTGCCTGATATTAACATGTATGCTTGTGCACATGGACATCCTACTAGATAGGTAACAACCAGGGAAACCCATTATACACCAACGCAAGTACATCAGTTGATCAATGAAACTACAAATCTCCCCAACTTGGTGCAGTCGCCCGGCGTCACTCACTCATGCATAGAGTGTTTCATTATTGAGTGGCCAGTGGAACTTGTTACGTATGTATGTAAACGTTGGCCGCTAGGTGGAGTCGCCCGGGTTGTTGGATTGCACCGAGAGCCGCGTGTTCTGGATCAGCTGGCACATGGGGCACATCCATATAGGTGAGGAGCACCCCAGTATGCTTCTACTTTTAGAACTTTTCAATATTCGGGATATTCAAGAGCGTCATCTATGCTTTAATCAAAATACTTTTTTGTTTTGTTTTGTTTTTATTACTGATGTTACAACTACACAGTCTTGTAGCATGCATAATGTACAAAAATTTGCATTTATTTGTAATACATACACATATACATATCTTGTAGCATGGATTTGATGATTTTGTAATTTAGTAATTTTTAGTATTAGTTTATTGATGTGACGTATTGACAAACAATTCAAGATGATGCCCATTAGCTAACAGAACGAAACAAGACGCACACTTTACTTTCCCGTATTTTGTTATGTTACCGATGTTGAGGTTGGTTTGACTTGGCTATTCTAAGTATAATATGTGCAAAGCCGATGCCCTTTAAAGCGAGGGCACATTCCACCCGAGAAAGCCAGTCTCGGTGTAATGTAGGTTTTGCAGAACGTACGTAATTATTGGCCGTAGGTGTGGGTCAAACTTTTCTACGACCACCCTGCGTACCCAAAGTCCGGGGCAGTGCGGAGGCCTTTTAAATGCAGCTATGAGTCTAAGAGATCGTTCACGAATGACGTCAACCGGCAGGGGTGAGGGGGCTCAGAGGGAAGGGGGTGGGGGTGGGTCATTTGTGAACGATCCCTAATCCTCACATACGCATCACTGAAGCTAGGGCCACAAGTATAATTAGCCAAATAAACAACGAACACCATGACAGTCGACAACATGAGAAAAGAGGAGGGTACCGATGCCCTTTAAGTGGTTAGTGAGAAATGGTCTTAGAATTAAGTGGGATGTGGGAAATTGGCAAAAAATAAGTGGTTAGTGGGAATTTGGACAAAATTAAGTGGGAACAAATTCTAATTTTAGTGGGAAACTATAAAAAATGCGCGAGTGGGGGATATGCACGTAATTTATAACAATTTAAAATTCGTCGTTATAATATCATGTCATTTTTCGTAAAAGTGAACAAAATGTTCATTAAAAGTACGCATTCTAGTGGGAAATGAAAATATTAAGTGGGAAGTTGGAAATGAGCTAAAATTTAAGTGGAAAGTGGGAAATGAGCTAAAATTTAAGTGGTAAGTGGGATCAGGACCCCCATCTAGACCCTCGAAGAGGGCTTTTGGAGGGTCATGCGAGGGTGTGTGTTGAATCCGCGCTTCATTTGCCTAAAGGTACTGGGGCGGACGTGTACTACCACACGCTGATACAGTATCATGGAGATGCTCGCTCTGCTATACTGCAGGCCATACTGGACACGACGGATGGTGTGGCGGGGAACTTCGAGATACTCACCCAAGATGGTACTAGTTATAGTTATAGTTACATGTATAACACAATTTGCCAGTCCATCACCGTGCCCAATGTGTAATCACTTCACGTGCAGACCTATATACTAGGTTTCAATCACAGCATATGAGCCTAAACTTCTATCAAATTGTTATTAGCAAACCCATACAACAATCAGAAGCGGATCCAGATCCAGGTTACACCAGGTTCAGGAACCTGGTAAAGATTCTACAAAAAATATTTCATGCCCCTGAACGCCCCAGAATCGGCTGCGCACAGTTGATGCTTGCCTTCTCAGCTCTTGCGAACCTATCAAACCTCCAACTCTTGATCCGCCCCTCACAATGATAATAATAATGACATTCCATCTGGTTTGTCCTTTTGATTAAAAATAATGTAATGAAGTCGCCCTGGGCTCATGCACCCCACTCCCGGCTCCACTCTCACTTCTTTGGAACTGATTATCCATCGCATTTACATTTTAAACTTTACAAACATGTACATAGTCTGCAGGTGTATGCCCCCTATAAAAATATGGCTATGACTCATGACTGGTTAGAGCAATTTAGTGAGCCCTTGATATTCAGAGTGCTGAATGCATGTACCAATGATCAATATGATGACTGAGTAAAAGAGAGCTTTATTTCATACAGGGAATGTGTACCAAGTGATGACACCACAAGGCCACAACTTTAATGTGTTCTGGATGAAGCCTCAATTCACTCACATCGCCTTTCAGGTGTGTATGCTTTCACAAAATGACACTCAAGCGCCAGAATGACACACAATAAGGCGTAAAAACTAAAATGTTCTGAAATTATCATTGTAATTGTAACAATTAATCGAAATAAAATCACTTGATAACTTTTTAGGTTACCTGATTCTTGTTAAAGTTTTAATGAACTTATTTCAAACCCAACTTCTTCATTGTATTTTGTCAGTCTTGGAACAACAGCAATTATTGATATAGGATTTCAATACACTCTAACCAGGGTGGTCAAATGTAGAATAGACGTTTCACCTATTTGTTCCTACTAGGTGTCATCATGTGGCGAGGTGAATCTTGGCCTACTAGACGATCAACATAACGTACTCTATGAGGTCATACTAGGCGCAGAAAACAACACAAAATCTTACATCAAGTATGCGTAATTGTAGTGTTATACTAGAACAGGGTTGAGTTTTTGTGCATAGTCATTTGCATTGAGGGCATGATTGATGAGTAGTACTTACAAAGCCAATGTCTCCTTATCCGATTGGCTGATTTCCATTGATAAGCATTAAACTGTAATTCTAATGGGATAAGGAGACACTAGTTAGGGAATAAGTTATATTACAGAACTGGGGGCAGCAATCAGTGGGAACGCTTCACCTCATTTCTGTCCAAGTTGATTATCTTCTTGGTTTTTGCGCTGGCAGATCCAGGTTTTTAGAAACGGGGGGTGTCTCATGAGTTTTATACAGGCTATAGATAGCGAGCATTCCAAAAACCCTTTGACAATAAGGTATTTGGGTGGGAAAAGCTGACACACCGCCTGTGCACCCCCCCACCTGGATCTGCCTATGTTTTGTTTGAGTGTGTTGTTTCTGGTAAGCAGTAACACATAACGTATACATCTATCCCAGACCTTCCTCCGGCCCTGTGGCTGAGAGCGCCGTCCTTGACCTTGTGCCCTGCACACGGAAGCGGTGGTTCTGGGTCGCGTGGACCGATGAGAGCGGCGGCCCCACTGTGGAAGTGGGCACCGGAGGTAATGATTGTGACCATATGACATGTTATGATCTTTGATTGATATTCATTGGTAGATAGAGATTTCCACAAAGGAAAAACAACAAAAAACAATCAAACACGATGTGGTGGAAATCTATATCTATCTAGGTTATCAAATTGTTATTAAGAGGTGTGTGTGTGTGGTGGTGGGGGGTGTCTCTGTGTGTGTGCCTGGCAATAGAACTATGTCTCCAATCTTGCGAATTTAGATTACCATTACATACACTCATTCAGTTTAAACAGAAACAATTTTTATAACATATCCTAATATACTTATTGTTTACATGACTATGGTCTGTTGATACAAAGACGTGTTGCAGCCTTGGTGTATGAGAACCGCCTGCTACATCTCATCCACGACTCGCCCCCAGTGGCCCTGGTGGCCCTCGCCTCGGCCAACAACGCCGACTGGGAGCTCCAGCAGTATCACGGTGGGTCCGATGATGATGCCATGTACAGTGTACAAAGGCAGCTGGCCCGGGTGACTACTGAAATAGTTTACTGGCCAATGAACGAGGACGTAATGATAGATACTTAAAGTGGATGTGGAGTTTTTGCTATAGAACACGCTTTTTACAGTACTTCTGAAACATGGAACAGCATTTTTCACATTGATTTCTTGAAAATGCAATGTCCAACTATAGTTATTTTGATTGTTGAATATTCTAATAACTACAGTTGTACATGGATGGTTATTTGTATTTCAATATTTTTACAAGTCACAACTTCCATAATTCGTTAAGTGCACCAATATTGAGGTCGGTATTGTAGCGGCATGTGCGTCCCTCACCCTTCTCCCGGGGCCAGTAGCGGTCGGGTACCATGACGTGTGGCGGACGGTGATGGGCAAGGACAATCTCCACTTCCGGGTAAAAGCAGCTCAGGAGGTGAGACACACCAGGTTTATCAGCTCCAGATTATTGTTAATGAGGAGAAAATCCATGTTTTTGTTCACAGTGCGAAACAAACTAACAAAATAGAAATAACTTAGGACAGTTTGATTTTCATTGCAGGTGTATATTGTGCTGACGTCTGTGCCGCGCCTGGTCCACAGTCTGGCCTACGAGATCCGTCTGGGCACGGAAGGCAACACGCGCATAGCCATCCACAAGGCAATGGTCAGTGTAATAAATCATGACACCTTCATATATTTCAGGCTTATATTGTTTATATTATAGAGTAGCAATGACCGAGAGGTAGACTCTTGGGCGCTGATAATTAACATGTCACACCAACACAAACATTTAGTCTAGAAACCATATAAATGCTATAGCAGAGGGTAAAAGTATAGGTTTTGACATACCAGATATTAAGGCATAGACTGGATCTAGATCTATATGAATTGGAATCGGCTATTGGGGATTGAGCGAGCACTGTTACCAGTTGTAGGGCATAAACGGTGATGAATAAAAGGTTGAGTTGATGTATCTAAAGTAATCATTGTTTAGGTAGACTGATAAAACAAACATCTGAGCAGATTAGTGCAGTCTTGCAATACTATCTGTCTTGGCGTATTATTTTCATGTAAAAATTGAATCATGAAGTAAGATTAGAACATCTCCTAATATTCCCTCTTCATGCCATGAGCGCATTGTGTTGCAGGGCTGGTCGTACGATGTGCTGGACCCCGGCGGCGGAGGCGTGCTAGAAGGGGACGTTATGACTGATTTCTGGCTGTCGTGGCGGGACTCCACCATCAGTGTGGGGCGCGGGCCGAGCGTGGGCCAGGGTGAGAGGCAAAGGGCGCATAGCCGGGAGGGTTACTTATCAGCATCACATTGTTCTGATTTTATGTAAGGTTTTTTCAATGAAAAAGGACACCCAAACACCTCCCCAAATCGCCCATTTAGATGGATATTAATTGATTGTATTGTTTAACAGAGAGCAGTTTGTTTCTGTTTCTGAAGGATGAGGTTGAAAGGGGGGAGGGGAGGTAAGGGTGCGGGGTGCACTGACACACTTGCAATCCTAGAGTCACTATACACTCTCGAAAAAGACAAACAGACACTGGTGTCGAAATGTTGAGATATATTTGTAAATTAGGCTAGCTTTTGCTATGAAGAAAGTAGTGTACTACACTGTTTTGTTGTAGACGTGCTGGCTAGCAGGTTAGATGACGGCTCGTGGTACGATGTGAATGCAGTCAGTGTATCGTGCATGAAGGACGTCGAGGCTCAGTTCGAATTCCCGTATGAGCAGGATATTTGTGAGTGTTGGTTCCGTATTGTTATTATAAGACATAAAAACATACTATCAAATAAATGGTGTTGACCACAGGTTATGAGCATTCGTATACATTTACATTTCAACATCTAATAGGTAGGAGCATTGAAGGCTGAATAGCCGTGGTGTG
>CM032664.1:53780820-53793871 GCA_019095985.1 Streblospio benedicti | reverse complement strand
AAGAGCAAGTGTCCATGCGCTGTGACAGAGGAATATGGGACAAACATGTGGAATGTAAAGGTCAGCATTATGTCATTGAGATCATATAGTAAGCATGTGCAAATTTAAAAACATTGTATACTGCATTCCACATTCATAATCTAAGCTATCTAGAGAATCACAATTTTAGCTATATGCTAATAATGAAAAATGTATTCACTTACGTATTTGGCAATAACTTGGGACAAGGATTGTGCCTTCTTACATGTATGATATGATGCATAAGGTAGATGTATCGAAAAACAATTTAACAACCCATGTGCATAATGTGGGAAACAGCAGAAGAATAAAGAAAAGGGAATAGAGAAATATCTATGTTGATATAATATTTATGCTGTAATGTATATTTCTTTCCTTCTATGATATAGCGGACTGCTCATGTACTTTCTTTGAATCCAATAATTTTGAATGCCAATATGACAAGTTTCGGCACAAGGATGAGAAAGTAATGACATGCAAAACTGGTTATCAAATAAGCAGAAACAAGGATTACGAGGAATTTATGTGTAGCGATGGCACACCTACTCCTAGATCCAGCACCAACTCAGATGTAAGCTGTAAACCAAGTAAGTGGTAACAGTGCTTCAACTGTCAGTCGGTGTTGGCGAAATCTTTTCATGTTGGGTATTGTAAAGCGATGTTGGGAGTTAGTAAAAGAATGTTGTGAGTATTTTAGTACAGAAAAAATATATAATTTTCATCTTGATATACTGATAAGACCTATCTCCCACGAACTGTAAGATGGATTATATATCTGTTGTTGATACTTCAATAATAGTAACATGCTTAGCAGGTAATAAACTGTATTATTTTGGTCCACAAAATTCCCATCCTCTATTTCTTCTGTCAAAACAATATATGTTGCTTGAAGGCGTTAGGAAAAAGACATTATCTTTTTCATTCAACCGTATCTATATCATTCGTACATGTGTATTGACAATCTGATGAAGCCCTCTTTATGGGTGAAAGCTTACAACCTTTCTTCTTGTAAATATATCCTTATTTTAAAGTAATGAACTGTAGCCTACATTTGTGCATTCGTACATGAATATAAATGTATGAAAATTCGTCCACAAAATCAGCAATACCCAGCATCGCAAAACTCCCTCAACACCTCCCTGACAGTTAAAGCACCATGGGTCAGCCCCATTAATAGTTAAGCAAGAAACATATACATATTTTGATTCTACATCTATAGAAGATTCATCATTGGAATACTAATGAACCATGCCACTTTCCTGAACTAATGTACTCACTCAAAAGGAGTAAACAAAATGTATTCCTTTATTTCCAAATTGTATATGCAACAACATTTTTAGTACCTTGCTATGGAGACGAATGTGAGGGTTGTGATATTGCTGCTGATGAAACACAAAATAATGAATCATGGACTGTTAAGTGCTATGAAAATTACAAACCAAAAATTTGAGCAAGTATTTTGCTCGTTTGGAAAATGGAAAGACAGACAGGAACATGTAGTCTACAAGCCATGTGGTACGTAACATCTTATCTCTGTAACTTAAAGTGTGTGTCCCTGTACAGTTCTCCTTTACTTATAGCAAAAAACTACAGGCGTTTTGAAAAAAGGTACTTCAAACATAATTTTTCAATTGTGTTATATTTTTTTTACATCAACTCCCAAATAGATATTCTTCATAATAATCAAATTTTGATCACTTATCATGCGATCATTTTGGTGACATTGCATCATAGCTGTGACGTCACAGTCGGCCTAACACACCTTGCCGGAAGTTGCTAGCACTGTGTAAACAGTGAAAACTTCAAGGTAAGTCAGCTGATAAAATATGCGTGAATTGTTAGTTTAATGATCGGGTCCATCCTGCTGATAATAGTAGTCAGGTAATTGAACGTCTATTACACAATAAGACAGTATTTTTAGTCGCGTGGGCGTTTAATCTGACCAGTAATGATGGCGCAAACATAGACTATATAATCTGTTGTCAAACAACTGTTGTTAAACAAGATAGACTAGAGTAGACTGCTTGTGTTTGATCATGTGATGGTGCTAGTAAATAGCAAAGGCAACCTGCATTAATGGCTTAGATATGATAAGATTATAATGAAAAGAGTGACCGGGAAAGTTCTGATAGCACCAGTTAGTAATAGTTAATGGCACTTGTCACTTGTGAGTTGTCACGAAAAAATAGTCTAATGTCAGTAAACTACTAGTCATTGCAGTAGACCTAGATCTAGTACTGAAAAGAAAAAGCAATTGATATTAGTACTTTGGTATTAATTATACATGAATGTATAGAAGAAAAATATATAGCATTGATAAGAGCAATTAATTATTAGTACTCTAATATTACTTATATATATGGAAAACCAATATAGACGATGTGCTTGGGATTCCTATTTCTCACAATTTCATATACATGTATATAAATTAGCAGCATATCAACACTTTCGAAAACATTAATATGTAAAAATAAACCTTGATTTAATAGAAAAAAAACTAAATGTAAGAAGATATGAATAATGTTCTATCTCCTGCTATATTTATATACTATATAACGTATAAAACTTAAAACTTATCGGTTTTGGTGAAGATCACACCTCAAAATACACAACTTGAAACTGGTATTAGCATGCACTTTATTGTTTATTACCTTTTATTGCTTGGGTAAGGCATAGTTTATTGAAGCCAAGCTTGCCCTGCTTGCCACACAAGTTGAAAAGTGTGGCAAGAGGATTGGTGAGGAGCTGGGTCATCATGCAGTTATTGACCTCTTTGCGATTAATTCCACCCAACCTGCTCAGGTATTGCAGGCATTGTTTTAAGATACAAAAATTGTATAGGCTATTGTATAGTTACAAAATTAAAAACACAATGAATACAGTGCATATAAGATTCACTTACGTGTCATGTAAGCTCCCCTCTTTATCACCATTTGAATTGTTGTCACTCAAGCTAAAAATAAAATTTTATAAGCATGAAAATTATGTCAAAGCATATTTTACTGTCATCAAGAGGTACTTATATCAGTAATGACACAAATAGAACTAACTACTCATATAAGCGTAAACTCACTAACATTTGAAAATTAAAACAATTATGGTTTTGTATGGTTTATTGAATTCTTATCAATGATCGATCCTTTTATAATTCCACAAGATGTTGACGATGCTGCAATTTGCAGCAACACATTATCTGGCATTCTAAAAAGAATTACAAAAAGGGAAGTGTTCATACAGATATTTGAGAAAATGAAACACAATTTGTTAATCATTACTTAATTTGGAAAGACCAACATGTAAAGTTGGCCACCACCTGAATTTTAGATTAGGAGTTTCTCTTGTCACACTAAGTTTTTCAAATAACCTGAGCAATCTCATTTTGTTAAGCCTATGCTTTGTTGCATGTCCCCAATTCATTGGCGCTTGTCACGAAAAACAACTGATCAAATATTAGTTCTTTATTTATTTACATATAAATCCATGCCCTATATTACTCTAAAAGATTAGCTACCAGTGGCAGATCCAGGAAATTGATTATAATTTGATAATCTGGTAAAATATTTCATAATTTTCTATTATTCATGTACAAAATTACATAGGAATCCCAAGCACATCGTCTATATTGTTCTTCCATACATATAAGTAATATTAGAGTACTAATAATTAATTGCTCTTATCAATGCTATATATTTTTTCTTCTATACATTCATGTATAAGTAATATCAAAGTACTAATATTAATTGCTCTTTTATTTCTTTTCAGTACTAGATCTAGGTCTACTGCAATGACTAGTAGTTTACTGACATTAGACTATTTTTTCGTGACAACTCACAAGTGACAAGTGCCATTGACTATTACTAACTGGTACTATCAGAACTTTCCCGGTCACTCTGTTCATTATAATCTTATCATATCTAAGCCATTAATGCAGGTTGCCTTTGCTATTTACGAGCACCATCAAACACAAGCAGTCTACTCTAGTCTATCTTTTTTGACAACAGATTATATAGATTATGTTTGCGCCATCATTACTGGTGAGATTAAATGCCCACACGACTAAAAATACTGTCTTATTGTGTAATAGACCTTCAATTACCTGACTACTATTATCAACAGAATGGACCCGATCATTAAACTAACAATTCACGCATATTTTATCAGCTGACTTACCTTGGAGTTTTCACTGTTTACACAGTGCTAGCAACTTCCGGCACGGTGTGTTAGGCCGACTGTGACGTCACAGCTATGATGCAATGTCACCAAAATGATCGCACGATAAGTGATCAAAATTTGATTATTATGAAGAATATCTATTTGGGAGTTGATGTAAAAAAATAACACAATTGAAAAATTATGTTTGAAGTACCTTGTTTTCAAAACGCCTGTAGTTTTTTGCTATAAGTAAAGGAGAACTGTACATGGACACACACTTTAATGAAAACTGCCAATAGAACATTACTTTTACAGCAATTCATGAACACAAATGAATCAGTCATTTTATTTTTTAATGTTATATAGATCGATATTGCTCGATTGATCCTGATTGGGAAATGGTAGACAATCCCAACAAAGGATTCTTTTTCTCTGATGAGGAGGCATCTATAATAAGGTATGATTTAATTTGGGAGCACACACAAATTACACACATTGCACAACAATATTCGTCGAGAATATGCATACTAGTTATTTTCTTTTGTAAGTGACATTTCTAACACTACACTAGACCGAGGTGATTTATAGATCTACATGTATACATATATGTATACTATACTGGCACACCTACAATATTGCCGACAACGTAGAATCGTATAGTTAGGGCTACTGGCAATATTTCTGATTACATATCTTATCTTCTATTTGATGACATCATTTGTAGTTAATGGATGGTTAGGGTTGAAATACCTGTCTTCAGAAAAGCCAGTAGATGTTTATTGTATGAATGTACTTGCTGTTCAGAAAAGAAAGAGACAGTGAGAGGAATACAATGGAGTACACAAACAAACTACTTTCTATATTTCTACCAACAATGAAATAACATGGTGGCTGACAAATTTGTTTCATGGTAAAACCACTCCTCAGAATCAGTCTTCATTCATTGTTCAATCTCAGATAAAATATATATATAAGCATACAGTACTATTAACAAACAAACTGTTGTATACACATTTACAGTGATGTCACTGTCACATAGGCTATTTAACTTATGAAAAACGCACACACGCACAAATGTCCGCAATATGCCGGGATAGGTGCTGAAAACCTGGGTTTGTGCGTCTAAAGTTGACGCATAAATGATGCATTGACTAGTATGTTCCACTAATAAATAACAGATTAAACACACACTGTCCTCATTCTATACCGTATGCTACACCGTATTTGGTAAGAAAGGTAAGAGTGGACAAGCAATTTTTCTAGATAATCTTTTCAAACGCATTGTCTGTTGAAAATACAGTTTCGGCAAATCATGACATTTGTTGGAAATATTGTCATAACTCCTTCAAATAATGAAAAAAAATAATTCCCCGCAAAAATGTGAGTTTCATGTAACAAAGCTAGGGAAGTATGTAAAAATTTCTGTGTGTAACATGATACAGTAGAACTTGTCCATGTGGCCACCGCTGAATAGTGGACTCTTGTCTTATGCAGTTTATCTATATATCATATATAAGTGAATCTCTCTATAGGGGACACCTGTCTTATGTGGAGAGTGGACACTATATTTTACTACCCAGTGTATTAATTATCCTTTGTATAGTGGACAGTTCAAATTTTCGTATTGCATTGAAGCAAAGCAATAGCCACCAGCAAAGACTCCTGTGCAAACATAGGTTAAACGCTTGTGACCTTGTAATCTAACAGAATGTATTGTTCTGTATGCTTAACAGTTAAGGCGAAATGTTGTTAACCAATTATATCAAATATTAATACATGTATTTTTTTAACTAGTTGCTACATGGTAAACCATAAACCTTGCTGTTGACAGTTATCAAAATGTGAAACAAGTAGCAGAAATGTACACTGAATATTAATTAGGAAATTACAACTCATGTCCCTTGATAGCAGTGCTTTGGATCACTTCTTATTATTGCTTATGTATAGGTATTCTTCTCACGTATACTTCTATAAGTAATCATTATACATAAAACGTTAATTACTATAATTACTGTAAAAGCATTATCCTCAAACAGACTGTCAAAACATGTCAAACTTGTTTTATGTGGACAACATGTTTTATGTGCACGTGGACACTTTTCACTTCTCCCAAAGGTGTCCACATAAAACAGGTTCCAATATACACCATTAAGAGTAAAGAGCACAGTGATAGCATCTTCTAAATGTCTGATTTACACGATTGTTACTTAGCAATATACATTGGAATTGGTGTTATGTACTTGTGTATTTTGCTATGTTACCACCCTTTCGCTTTAATGGTCTTTTTTTTACCTCAATCTGTTACGGTTCCAGGTAATTTCGGCCCACGGTAATTTCGGCCCAAGTTTTCGGCCCAGAACGGTAATTTCGGCCCACGGTAATTTCGGCCCAAGTAATTTTGGCCCAGAACGGTAATTTCGGCCCAGGTAATTTCGTCTCACGGTAAATTTGGCCCAAGTGTTTACTTTCGGCTCAAGCGAATGCCTTACATAACAGTTTTGACAATGGTTCCATAATCATGTATTATTGTCTACATCTTCATTAATTGCAGCCTATCACTTTAGGCTTGTCAACCTCCTTATATACTAGCCAAAAGATCATATTTAAAAGTTACAGTTTGCAATTTGAAAGCATAACCCACTTTTTAGATTATCTATTTTGTTATAGAAGCTATCACCATTGCTGTTGTTTAATAAAGAAATGGTATTGTGAATATCTACCATACACATTTAGAGACAAACATAAACAATGTTGACATCTTTTTAAAATCTTAACACAATGACCCACACCTTTTCAGATTGCATTGTGATTCTGCAAAACGAAAAGATGTCTTTTTGATGTCTTTTCGGTTTGGTGAATCAGACATAATGTCACACATGATAATGCTACAGCAGGGCCATAGCTAGTAGCTACATATGAGCCATAGGAGGCAACTGCCTCCAATGTTTTCATGGGGGTTGTTCCTCTGTCAAATCCTGAACGAAACTGAGCATTAATAGATGAGTTTTAAGATTATTTTTCTGTTCGAATTAGCCTCAGACGCAAAAAGGCAGAGGGTCAAAATTCAAAAATTTTCTTGCCCCAATCACCCCCCGCCCCCCACCCCCGCTTAGAAAAGCCTTGCAATTATGGCGTTTGCCTGCATCCTCACTCAAAATATTTTGATTCACATCTTTTACAAACACTGCTACGTTTCAGATCATTATCAATTAGTTAGAATAAGTTGGATAGGAAAACCAAAGAAAGTTTAAAAATTGCTTCACTTGACTTGTGTCTTCAGGGTTTCCACAGATTTTGCACATTAAGATTCAAAGACTTTTCAGTTATTTTTGAAGACAAATTTGTTCTTGACAACTTTTCCATACATGAGCACAAACCACCCCGATTTGGTCATATCCTAACGTTTCAAAAACGTCTTGCAAACGTTTTTCCACAACCACTACGTCCATTCTAACATTTCGAAAATGTCTTGCAAACATCTTTCCATGATCAATACATCTCTCATACGTCTTCCAAATGTTTTCCAAACTAGGACGTCCAGTGCTTCGGTGGCCGAGTCAACAGGGAGTTGGAATCATGACCACTGACCTGGTGTAAAATGTAAAGTTGTGAAAGTACATTAGAATCACGACTATAAACCAGATTTTCGTTTATGGACATTCACAATGACAGACGTTGCGTTCACTGCGTTCAGCTTTGAGCCTATATACACTGACGTCCATAACACGTCTTCAAAACTTCATTGTCAACGTCAAAACGTAAAACAAAATAAAATATACGACTAACGTAACATGTTACATGAATGTACTACCGCAGCAAATTTATCAAAGGCATCAATAATATCTTTGATTGTTCTTTCTGATTCCGGTTTGATGAACTGCAGTCCGTTGTATATTTTGAGAGCTTCATCACCAAGTGTGTGGAGGAACAAAGCCACCTGGTATTCGGCAGGTTGCACTTTCAGATCCGTGATCATGGCATAATTATTCCACTTTTGCCTGAACAGTTTCCAGTTGTCCACAATGTGTTTAGCTTAATAGCATATAAGGGGTGGCGGTGCTTTGATGCCAGGTACAGGTTTAGCTTTTGCAGGTGCTTCTGGAGGTGCCATTGTGAAGGAAACAATTGTTTCATGTACTTCAATCAAGGCTTACAGTAAACCGCAATATCTTCATAAAGTGGGTAGCGTTGTTAACGTGTCTCCGGTGCTGTCACCATGTTTCATGTGTTCTTAGACGTAAAACACGATGTTTAGCATTAGTAGGAACTTTTATTAATGACCATCTAAAATGAACTTCTACAGTATACAAGGTTTACACACATATATAGTACTTATAATATAGGTGCATTATAGTCAGCAACTATTACACGTTACAGGTTTGTTTTGTAACATGTATAATTAAAGTGCTTATTTGTACAATAGTTTATTTGTATATTTGTTTAAAAAGTAGGGAATCTGGAACTAAGAGGTTATTGTAAATTTGTGCTTTTGTACTATAGAACGTAGCATTGTAAAATGCCCCAAATTATGGACAAAACCTCCCAAATCACATAAACATGTAATTGGTTTTTTGTTATTATGAAAAATCTGTTGTATGAATTTTCTATCAGAAATGGTGAGCTTATTTTGGCATATTTATTTATATTTCTCAGCCTTGAATGTGTTAAACCGTTAAAACAAATAAAACGAAGATAAATTTTGCACAGCTACTTTCAATTATTGAGAAGATGATCGCAAAGTCTCTCACATCATTTTATAGCAAAATGTTATTTCAGCTTTTATGATCTGGATTCCTTACTTCCAACAACTTTAATATGTCAGCCTAAATGACACACCACTACCTCTCATACCAAACATCTTTTAAACTAAAAATGTCATTGTATGACCAATGAGGTTGAATCTTAGAATTGTCTCTCAGAAGTGTTTAGGACCCACGATTTCAAGTCTATATATCAAAGTTTTGCATTGGGAGCATAACCAGGAAGCCCCTAGATTGGCTTGCGCTTCAATCCACAAAGTGATGTGTTCAGGAAAGTTGAAAAAGTTCTAAAATATGGGTGCATAAAATGTCTATAAATCTGGTGTAAAATGCTCTTAAAATGCACTATTTACAATCTGAGACACCAAAGTATATTTACTGTGCTTAACTTACAAACAATATAAATCCATATACTCTCATCATCACTACAAAAAATATTATCTACATATATTTACATCACATAGATGCCTAATGCAAACATACAAAGTCGATTCCTGGGCCAAAAATATGTGTGCCTTAGATATTATGGGCTGAAAATACTTGGGCCAAATTTACCTCAACACAGAACTACATCTGGGCCGAAATTACCGTTCTGGGCCTAAATAACTTGGGCCGAAATTATACATATATGATTCTTGGGCCGAAAATATGTGTGCCTTAGATACCTTAGATACCTAAATTTAGACCCACAATAATTCTGGATCGATTTTACTGCATTGGGCCGAAAATACTTGGGCCAAATTTACTTCCACACAGAACTATATCTGGGCCGAAATTACAGTGGGCCGAAATTACTTGGGCCGAAATTACCGTGGGCCGAAATTACCTGACACCATCTGTTACATAGCTAATTAAAGTTTGCAACCGACATGTCTTGGTTAGTTCTTGTAGAAATACGATTTTGAAGTAAAAATTGGTAAGGTGGAAAAGTATGTGATCTGCAGTGTATTAATCAATGTTAGAATAATATTTGAATTGCTTATGCCTTTGAATACACATTGACATTAGGTGTAACCAGCCGAATGAAGATCTTTTTGTTGATGGAACATTACAACAAGAGCAAGTGTCCGTGCGCTGTGAAGAAGGACAATGGGACAAACTTGTGCAATGTAAAGGTCAGCATGATGTACTTGAGATCATATAGTAAGCGTGTACAAATTTAAAACATGGTATACTGCATTCCATATTCATAATCAAAGCTATCTAGAAAGTCACAATTTTAGCAATATGCTAACAATAAAAAATGACCGGTTGTTAGATTTTTTTTTAGCTTTTATTGGAATCTGGTGAAGAGTCACTAGATTATCTAATTTCAATAATTCATTTGCAACTCACTAATCAAATAATTATTTAATTCGAAAGATGTGTCTTTGAGAGATATAAATGGTTCGTGGAATACACTCTAGTACACAACCTGGATTTTTTGCCTACTTTCTAGCTAGTGGGTGTCATTTTGTGATGTATGCGTTTTCCAGTGTGTGGACCTGTGCACGTGCCGTGTTTATGTTTGTTGTCAAAGTCGTGACAACTGATAATGCTAATGGCTTTTTATTTGAAACCAGATGTCCGGTTAGTTTGTAAAAAAGTCCTGTCTGCTATTGAGCATCTTGTCTGCACTGCATCTTGCGATTTCCACCCCCTCCCGAGTCTGTCTTTCTAACGGTTTCTTGTATACAATACAATGGAGATTGTGCTATTAATATTAAGAAAGTTAGAACAAACTATCAAATTTCATGACCATATGTATCGCAACATTCAACTTAAAGCTACATGTACAGGGTATCTCATATTTTAGTTTAATTAATGAACTTCATAAATTAATATACTTCATACAAGAAACCGTTAGAAAGACAGACTCGGGAGGGGTGGAAATCGCAAGATGCAGTGCAGACAAAATGCTCAATAGCAGACTGGACCATTACCAACCTAGTATCAGGCGAATGACATTCCAAAATTTGTTAGAGTAGATACAAGAGATTGTACGTTGCACTGTACTTTATGGTTGTATATATAAATTGTAGAACAAATTTGGGGTGCATTGTGTGGATAACTTAAAGGAGCTCTTACTATGTTTTGTTTTTAAACCTTATTGTGTAAATGTTTCAATTATAATGAATTTAACAATATAATTTTAGTTTAAAGAAGATAGATTTATTTAGAGTGTTAAATACAAAATAGAAATTTAATAATGTAAAATATTTGAGGGGATTAATGTAAATTTGACGTAGTTATTGATATGTAAGTTCATTAATTTAAATTTCATTAGCAACAATTATTTAAACTAATATAAGTAAAATGTCAAGAGTATGATTTCACAATTTATTCACAATTACCGCCTGAACCAGAACGAGGTTCATTTTCGGCATACAGCATATTCGAGGTACGAAATACACTTATAATACAAATGTATACGAAGTGGCGCAATCACTTCTCTCACTTCCTATGTATTATATCCGTACAATGCTATGACTAATTCTCACTTAACCAAAGTATAACTATTAATATATAAACTATATAATCTAGCATGGAATCAGTTGAAAATTTACACTTAGCTACTCATATGAAACAACTGTAATATAAACATGTTACACTATTAATCAATCAGGTTACGACTAACCTCAATGCAACGTGTACAACTTTCATGAAGTCAGAAACATTATATAGCGTTGGAAATGATCTAACAACCTTGCACTGTACTCACTGACCGTTTGATCATTTTGACGACCATCGACTAATGTCATACAACTATTTCTCATCCACCTTTTCAGACCAAGCACATTTTCCATCATTTCCATCATGGCCTCATAACCTTTACCATCGGTAGGGAGCATGCAGTATCTAGCGTAAGCATAGTCTTTAAGCACTGTCCTTAAAACTGCAGCCTTCACAGGACTATTGTTGGCCCAGTTTAACCACTTAAAAGTATTTTCTAACTGTCTACGCCAGTCTTCAAAACTTTCGCACTGCTTCCCATAGAATACAGGTAACTCGATGGATGGGAATGCGATATGAGGAGAATCAGACGGCGACCTGATTAGTTGATTGATGGCCATACAGAGGTTTTCTACATCCTTTGTTGTCAGTGGAGAAGGTGGGTTAGGTTCAGGTGGGTTTGATCTGAGTTTCTGTTCTAGATCATAAAACCTAGCATTGGTGGCGTTCAACTCGTCTGCTGTGGCATTTTTCTCACGTTCGAGACGTGTTATATTTGCTTTCAATTGGTCGCTTTCATCTCTCAGAGGATCATTGTTGGCTTTTAGGGCTGCAAAGTTAGCTATTATTGCATCTAGCTTTGCTTCCAGGGTTTTGACAGTTGTCATTTTGGCGATTTTTGGGGTCTGGGGTGGTAAGTGTTCGGGGTTAAAAGTGACAGTATCGTACTTAGGCTGATCAGTGAGGGTGATATCTGGCGAGGATGTGGTGAACGCGTGATGAAGGCTCTGCGGGGATGATCGTGGCGTATAGAATCCACGGTCGCTGGTGGTATATATCAGGGATGTAGGTTCTGGCGGTAATTATGTTTTACTCGTGGTTATGGGGGTGGGTGTGGACGTGGGATTACTCACGGGTATGAAAGTCCCGGAGCTTGTTCATACTAAGACATCTCCACCATTATGTCATGTGTGATAATGGTAAGTGCCCAAGCATAACGCGGACGTCGCTCCAGTTCTGTCTGTTTATTGACTGCCTCTTCAGAGAGTGTTACAAGCTTATATAGTCCCCGTGCATCTGTAGCCGGAAGTGAGTAATATTGGTGAAACTGCTGACTCTGCATTTGCCGAGTGAGCAGTATTCTATTTTTAACTCTCACACATGAACGATCTCCTGTGGTCAGATGGCATCCAGCTAGTCAGGCTAAAGAGGAGATAGCCGAACAAAGTCCAAAAAATAGCATAAGGATAACTCATCCCTTAATTGTAAATATGCAAGATATGTAAACCACCAATTTTAAGTTCAGTGGCAAAAGCTTATCATTTTGGTGGCCATAGACCCCTGCCCCATCCCATATGCAGGAGAGAGTGGCACACGTTTATTGTTTTCTGCTTATTCTATCTCAACTGTTGACTTTTTAAATTTCCTGCCCTTCCTATTCATTTACATGCAATAACTGAGCAGTCCGA
>CM032664.1:53760387-53772676 GCA_019095985.1 Streblospio benedicti | reverse complement strand
AAACAGCTTGGTGCAGTCCCACCAAGGCTACAACGAATGATGCTCAGGCTCCAGCCTTATGATGTAAACATCAAATACACTCAAGGCAAGAACATGTATGTCGCTGACACGTTGAGCAGGGCACACCTGAGCGTCACAGAGGAGGAAATGAACAAAGACATTCACACTGACAACCAAATAATGGTGCACATGCTATATAAAGCAATCCCGGTGGCAGAAGACCTGAAAGAAGAAATTAAAAGGTATGATGATGATGACAAAGAGATGCAAATCCTGTGCGACACAATAATGAATGGGTGGCCACAGCACAAAATGTCCTCACCCAAGACCCTCCAGGACTTCTGGGCGATAAAAAATGAACTACACATCACAGAAGGTGCTGTATGTGCGGGCGAGAGAATAGTAATACCAAAGAAACTGAGAAGGAAGGTATTAGCTAAACTACATAAAAGCCATTTCGGCATGGAGAAGACAAAAGCAAGGACAAGACAAGCCGTCTACTGGCCAAACATGGAGAAAGACATAGAAAATATGATAACAGAGTGTGAGACGTGCCTGGCCTATAGGCCCAACCAGTGCAAAGAGCCCATGAAACCCCATCCCATACCTAGTAGACCTTGGGAGGTCGTAGGCAGCGACATCTTGACCAGAAAAGGCGGGGATTTCTTGCTGGTAATAGACTATCTGAGCAAATATCCGGAAGTATTCAAACTGAAGGATAAAACAGCAAAAGGTGTGATATAAGGCTTGAAAGAAATTATGAGCAGGCATGGCATCCCTGAAACCATGATTGCTGATAACATGCCCTTCAACAGCGCAGCCATGCGCCAGTTTGTAAATTCAATAAATATGGAAATCACAACCTCTAGTCCAACCTATGAACAGTTCAATGGTGAAGCCGAGCGTCATGTTCAGAACATTAAAAATATGATGAAAAAAGCCCGTGACAACTTGTGTATTGCTCTATTGGAGTACAGAACAGCACCTATAACAGGCACTCCATTCGCACCATCACAGATCTTGATGAGCAGAAAACTCAGGTCGATTGTACCCTCAACAGCTCATGCTCTTATGCCACGAGTCGTAGACCCCATGATACATCTACAACAGCAGAAAGCAAAACAAAAGCGATATTATGACAGAGGAAGCAAAGAAATGGCAGACCTGGCCCCAGGAGAAGTGGTCAGGATCAGAAGAGGGGACAGGTGGGAGCCAGCTCAGTGACAGAGCTAGCCAAACAACCGAGATCATACTGGGTGGAACACCAAGGTCATGAGCTCGGGAGGAACAGAAGACACCTTTTAAAGACGGGAGAAGCACTGTGCAACACTGCACCCCAACCACCACCGAAGGAAGTAGAGCGAAAGTCAACCCGGGATCAGTCGCCGCCAACCACTAACCCAGCTGAGAAAGAGACACCCGGGCCTAGTGATGCTTGCGTGTTGAGATCTGGCCGGCCACTACGCAGACCTGCATACCTCAAGGAGTATGTGTCGCGCTGCAGATGATGAAGATTTGGCTTAGACAAGGGCGGCCAGGGCCATCTTTCACAAGCATTAAAGTGCTGTCCACATGACCCCTCTTCTTGTATGAAAGGTGGCGAGAAAAAAGAACTGGTAGCAGATCTTTGAATATCTTCCAAGCTGTCGTCACACTTGTTGTGGTTGCAATGTCACAGCCATCATGTTGTCTGCCATCAATTGGTCTCGTGCGGTTCCTTGGCATCATCTACAATTTGTGTCCTATGTCAGGTGATTCAGCCCGCTGCATTTCTTGTGTACCCACTTCTTGCATCCTTTGCAGAAGATGCTGTTTCTTCCTACTTTAGTGCAGTAGACAGAACAGAGGGCCTTGCCTGAGTTCTGGAGAAGATCCAGATTAGTACCACAATTCATGATCTTCGTCTTCCTTGCATTCACTCTCAGACCCTTTTTCTCCATACATTCATTCTTTGCTTTGAGAATTTTGGTATCAATCACTTGGGCTCTTTGCAGTGATTAATGCCAGACTACCTACGAAGGGTTTATTATAGAAACCATGAATCTGTAGCAGAGCTATTTTTACAATAAGATGCGTCTGTAAATATTGATGACCAGTTTTTATAGTTGCAAACACATCTTAGTTGTGTTTATGGACTAAGTTGATATTGTGTAGCTTACTTTACTACTTTTAGATTGTTCTTTTGCCTTTTTAATGTTTGTCTTTGTTTGTTTTCTTGTTTTAATCATAGCTTCATGACCTGTGTATGTGTACAAAATGATGTTTACATCTTTAACCTTGTAACAGCTCACTGCTTGGAATGATAGTATCATTCTAGTTTCAAAACTTGGGTTTGTGAGTTCGAGTCCTGCCAGGGCCATTTGATATAGTTAAATGGAAGCTTAGGGTTGTAAAACCTGTCTTCAGCTTCCTTGGTAGAAAGATGTGAGAGAGTTTGTAGAAAATGTCTTAGCAAAGAAATAGCCAGTTCAACAGCCGCTGCACATGAATGCGTGGTAAATTTGTATAAGCTAAGATGACAACGTAAAGTGATATCTAAAATTAATTCCTACTTTTTTACAATATCTTCCTACTTTTTCCTACTTATTTCCTACCTTTTTATGCTGATTCTTCCTACTTTTCTCCTACTTTTTTATAATGTGCTGCTGGAGAGCCTGCAATATTAAAGGATTACTGTATTAAAATTATAATTTAAGTGACTGTACTGCACTAGTGAAAAAGCAAATCCGACCCCCACAGTGTTAATATCTAATCAACAACGGCAGGATACTGCACTGAATTGTAAGTTATTTCCGAAGAGGACAGAGGTTGAAAACGTTTAAGACAATTGTTTTGGATATTTTGATATTTTAGTATATTGTTTGCAAAAAATAAGCATACAATTGAGGGAAATGAAAACAAATAACATGATGCACTGAAGAGTATTACATGAAAACTACTCCAGTGTGACACTAAGGAAATGATAATCCCCGTACAGTAGTACAATATTGATAGCCAGATCATTGGTGTATTTCTCCCAAAAAGGGCACAATACAATATATGGATATGCTGACATTGATTGACAGATGCACACAATGATTGACACTTTACTATACTATACAGTATGCCGAACTGTTTGTATGCTTTTTTGAAATAACACAGACGTACGATTCATTGCAGATTGTAGCTTCATTTATTTGAATATCTAGATGACTGTTACTTTGCAAGCAAAGTGATGCTGCTTAGTACTGTACATGTTAAGTATTGCCACAGTTGTAAATGTTTGTTGATATGGATTAAAGCTGGAAAATGTGGACAAAACTCAAGCTGATTTCCCTGCAGACGTGAAGCCTTCCGGAATGTGTACAGTCTAATTTTAATTGCGATGCCATATGAAAATGCGGGGGTTAAAGTACTGAAGTAAACTGTTTATTTGACAATGTTATGCTAAAACTCTTAATGCCCTTTCAAAATGCTCCATTTGTGTAGGATAAGAAATATCTACGAAATTGGAATACTAGAACAGTGCCAGTGGAGGAATGAGTACTAAATCAGTCAATGACAGATATTGAATGGCCGATTAGGAGGACGGGTGTAAAGTTAGGAGAAACTGCAATATATAGAGTAGTGAAAATGAGATACAATCTAATATATGTATATTTATAAGCATAAGAAATCATAGATTGCAGTGGACATTATAAAGTGAGGTAATCTGTTACTAACTTGGAGGTTTTAAGAAACAAAATCTGATAATGTTTTATACATAGCATATAGTGGTCAGTCAAGTGTAACTGGATGTCTAAGCTGTGCGCTTGTGGTTCCAATTGGGGCTAGAACACTCGATGAATTTCGCGGCACTTAGTGACAAATTTGAAGGAGAGAACTCATAATTTGGAAAAAGATGATATCAGATGCTTGCAGTAAGATGTGAGTAATCTACAAGAAGTGAACAAGCTAACTGACCAGCTTAACGTGTCTATTGGTCGGATAACTCGTGCTGAAAAGGAGAGAGATGATCTAAAGGAACAGTTGCTTCAAATGGAAGCACAGATGATGAGAGACAACCTGGTCTTTTATACCATAGATGAGGAGGATGACGAACCTGAACATGACTGTCGATCTCTATTGGTCGCTTCCTGAAAAATGAGAAGTAATCCTGATATGGCAGCAATGGGCTAATTGGGCTATGATCGTCCATTTGTTGCCAAATTCAATCCATCGGATGGTAAAAGGATCGTCATGGAGCACATTAAAAACCTAGACAGGAAAAAGAAATTTGGGGTAAACGATCCATTACCAAGAGAACTGACAAGTTATGACGTTATGCAATGTGGTGAGAACCTTAATGAATTCTGTCTCATGTGACTGTTTTATCACTTCATTTTTGCTCAAGCTATATATTGTGTGAATTATTTTGTTTTGACCATATTGGGAAGTTGATAAATGTACATTTATCCATGAAAAATAAATTCTAATTCTTTATTATGCATTTGTGTGTATATTTATTCAGTATTATCATGTAATTATGGCTTTCTACAATCCTATCAACAATGATCTTTTCAAACCATTGCCATTGTATTTCAACCTGTGAACAAAGAACCAGAAAATAATCATCCGTAGGAGATTTGGTATCTTTTCAACAATGATATTTGCCGGGTATGAGGTTGTAGAACCACGCAGTTTAATCTATGAACATAGGTTTTGATGAACTTCATTTTTTACCCTGGTGAAACAAAATGTCATCTGATCTTGACCAAGGCGGCGGCAAGATTTATGATACATAGTAATAATCTTAAACTAATCGTCATAAATTGTATTTATTGATACCTGTAAAATTAAGTATAAAAAATATACCTATTTATTGAACCACTTTTAAATTGAATCACATTTAAGAACCAGAACCAGACAATAATCATCCAAAAGCTCCTTATGCTCAACTTGTACTTATTATTATGATAATATAATGTTGAGCTATGTTTAATTTTAGATGATTCAATTCACATTACCCTCATATCGGTTTGATAAAACTAAATGCTACCATTACTTAGCATACATTTGAAAAACCTATACCAAGTCATTTTATTTTTATCACTGATTAGATCTCAGGCTCTGTCCCCTGAAAGCCTGTGGGAACTGCTGAGATTCTAGTTGAACGCCAGTGTCTGAAAATTGAGCTGCCGCCATGAAATGGGCCAGACTAAGGTCATGGCCCACATGGAGAACCAAGAATCAGTATACAGATTAAATACACCTCCATCGTCCTCCCATCGTCATATGTCTGGGTGCCTGGAAATGTACTAAATGACAATGATTGATCCCTCTAATATCCATGCCCCCTACTGCACTACCCATGAACACACGTGTGGGAGCAGATTAAATCCCACTCATCTCTGCCCTTTTTTCACCACCCCCCCAATCTGCTTTCCAACCCTCTCTACCCTGGACCCCATCTAAACAGGTCCAAAATACCAGGAAGACAGGGGTCACCCCCTTCCTGCTGCTGCTCTGCTTCTCTGGTTGAAACGGATGAGATAAAAACATACTAAATGCTCCTTCCTTCCCATTCTCCCCTGACCCACATCCTCACACCAGCTCCCGTCACTATACAGGTCTGGGAAAGATTAAATACACCGCCACCACCTTCCTCGACAGTCATATGTGACAGCCATACACACAGTACATGTATGTGGCAAAGCTTGATCCCTCTAATATCCCTCCCTCCAGCTACTCTTTACCCTTGTAAAGCAAGTGCAGACCATTAAATGTGCATCTCAATCACCCCCTTTCTGCTGCTGCTCGGGTTGAAATTGATGAGATCTGGAACAGATTAAATGCTCCTCCCTATCCTCCACCCAGCCATACCCCCCCATATCACCAGCCATGTCCATGCCGCCCCCCCCCCTCTCCCGCCATATGGACACACACACCCCCTTTCTGCCAACACCCCTCTTCAAAACAGGTCCGAGCAGATAAAATGCCTCCATCACCATCACCACCCTCCCCAGCTCCCTCGTTGTATGACTGTACGTGTGACGTGCAACGATGGATTGACATATACAAACGTTTAACGTATTACGTACCTTTAAAAAACATGGATGTAAGCAACCTTTCTAAAAAAATCTTGGATGGATTTTTTTATCATGGATACCAATTTATTTGATTTGAAATGTGATACGGATAATGGATGGATGGATGGTTGGATGGATTTTGGATACATAGTTGGATGTGTGTATGGATTGTGGATAAAAGCCTTTTGTGACGCAAAAAACCTTATTATATATTAATATCATGGATGGCTTGGATGGATTTAGATGATTATTTCCTTAAATTTAGATTGGAATAAACATTTAAACATGCTACCATTATTTATCATTACATTTGAAAATTTTATACCCTATTCATTTTATTTTAAATTAGATACCATTATTTAGAAAATAATTCGTTTTTATAGAATGAGCACTGGTGAAGAATATTTTTGCCATGTGGTATTTAGTCTATGTGGGCCATGCAGCAATACTAATTGAAAGCTCATGCTCGCTATTATGAGATCTGGTTAGATATGAACACTCAGGAACGATTGCTTATCACACACACACACCCTTTGTTGTTTGTGTGCTGCAGCTCCTGCTACTGCTCCTGCTGTTCCTACTCTTGCTCCTGTTGCTGCTGCAGAGGACCTGTCGTGGCGAGTGTACCGCGACCATGATTGTGCAGGCAACGACATGTGGATCGGGATTGCACAATCGTTCTCTGAGTGCCAGGCTCTCTGCCAGGTCTGTGGAACACCTGGGATTCTTTTCAATAGAAATGGGTGGTGTAATTATTTAAATGTCCCCTTGCAAATTAAAGCTTCCGTCATTGGGACTCTAGCGAGCAACTCCCGTGAGCGATATTTTGCAACTTTAATATACTCAATACAGATACAATAGAAAAGCATCATCTCTATATTGCTTGTCTCAATTTTTCTCTCAACTCGAAGTAAATCTCAAATATTGCTATCACAAACATTTTACCGTTATCCCTATGATAGTGAGTTTCTACTACAGTTTTCACAGAAACACAGCAGCCCATAGAAACTGTTCAGCATGCTAATACTTGCGTGGGTCCTGCTTGTGCACTGGTCTCTGCTACTTCAATTGTTAGGCTGAGGCAGTCTGCATCGCAATCGTCTATGCACAAAAGCTTTGTGAGAATGGAGGACAATGCTGCTTTCTGAAGCGTGGCGTGTGCGTACCGCGGCCATACACGGGTCAAGTGGAAGGAGGAGTGGATGTGGCCGTCAGACAAGGTCAGTTATTACAAATAAAGCCTTGTGTCAATTAAGTCTCAAATTATTGTTTTATGGTGAACATGCAGTTTTTACAAGCTCCATATGTTAACGTTAATCTGTTACATGTGTTTCTTATCAATATCCTTGCACATCACTAATTTACAAACACACACGTTTGTGTGTAGTGGGGCCTGAGGGATGGAGTGGTACAGTAATAGATGGGTGGACGAAATGAAACATTATAATTTTAGTAAAAAAAGATAAACTTTTGCTTTAATGTCAATATTGTTATTAGGGGGTTGTTATTTTGAAAAGGATACTTTTGTATCGAAAAGCTTAAAATATATAGAGCATGTTTGTTTTGGCCTAAATAGCAGAAAAAGAAAATAAAAAAATAAAAAATAGAGAAATGAAACCATATGCTACATACCAACTACACAGTATTATACTATATATATATATATATATATATATATATATATATATATATATATATATATATATATATATATATATATATATATATATATATATATATATATATATATATATATATATATATATATATATATATATATATATATATATATCAAACTAATAAGGATGCTACAGTTCCAGCTCTCTTGAAAGGCGCCCCCCAATGTTTATTTGCTTCATACGCCTATGGTCATGTTATGAAACAATTTTGATTTCTTATATGCTTGGAGTAAACAAAACATCACACATAACTGTTCAATTAAACTTAAAAATATTTGAATAAATATTTGAATACATTTTTAAAATAAATACAAGTTTAACACCACAAACCACCCTCCTTGTCCTAAAAAAAGCTCAGCACCAAATCTGACACCGATCGCCAAGTCCTTATAGCATTCTTCCCATCCTGACAGCTTACCCATAACTTGATAGCACACACCGGTACTAACAATACCAACATCTCATCCTGCTTGAAGCCACATACAAATTAGCATAGCCCAGATACAGACTCATATTGACACTTACACAATACACGTATATAGTCCTTTTAATGCTTAGGTTCTGTCCATTATGTCCAACCATAATAGTAATAAATCATATTAATCTTGCAAGCATCCGTATTACTTCTTTACATCTACACCAGGTCAGTGGCATCATTTTCACACTACATATATCTTTCTCAACTCCCTGGGGAGCATACAACACTGGCTGCATACAGCATTGCTGCTATTGCGCACACGTGCTTATTACCCACATTTACGACCTGTACCTATTTCACGTGTAGGTACCACGGAGCAGTGTGTTAGAGGTAAGTTTGCTCAACACTTACCATCAGACCCGACCGGGAATCGAACCCACGACCTTCTGGTCACGAGTCCAACTCCCTATCCATTCGCCATGGAAGCAAAACAAATAACATGATGCACTGTGAAGAATACACAGATCTTGCATTATGTAAGAACCAACGTCCTGACCCATCCATTCGAGTTGTATATTGTCTATTGTCACCAACTTCAACAATTACTACTGTTTTATCCCATTGTTTGGGGTGTGGGCCACTCTGATTTTGTACCATGACAGTATCTCCAATTTCGAGGGGAGGAAGTAGTTTAGTGTGTTCGTTGAATTGTTCCGCGTTGAGGATGTGTTTTTTAGATAGAGCTCATTCTCTTTCTTCTGCTACTAAACGCCACTCAGGTCGTATTTTCAGTGATTCTTCAACTGCCGGTAAACAATCTCTCAATGTTCAACCATACAGAATTTGAGCAGGGGATAATCCGATTTCAGGTATAGGGGTGTTGCGGTGTTGTAATAGTGCTCTGGTAACTTTATCAGTGTATATTTCGCCACCACTACCAACATCAGACGTTTATGGAGGAATGCGTATTTTAAGACCTCATGTTGAATCTAATGCAGCGTGGTATCCATACAAGATCTGCCATTTGCTTTGTGGAGTAGTGAGCAGATGATTGTCTGAGGAGAGATTGGAAAACTCCCCCATGTGTATAGGAAATATGGTGAGATGTCATATGTGTGGGTATGATCCAGATGTAGCCACCATCTGCAACAAGAGGAAACAGTATCTTCCAGTCAGGATGTAGAACCAACTTAAGAAAAATATTTGCTGAGAGTAGTGTGAACAACCGAAAGTTATCAGTGCTCCCACTCTTTCTTCTTTTTGAAGGCTTGACAAACATTGGCAAAATCAACCCCTGTAGTTCCAAGGTGGTGTTTAACCAGAATGACACTTACCAGATTAGTTGCAGTGAAGAAGTTGAAGATGGCGTATACAGAGGCATAACTGCCTGCATCCAGTATTCTACCTATGTAAGATGTATGTATAATGTATGTCTGTGTAACATTCCTGGTTTTCACTTTCTCACAGCGGAAGATATTGCCATTGCTTTGTGGATAGAGCAGATGATTGTCTGTAGTTCCCCCCATGTACGTAGGAAACATTGATGTCATATGAAGGGAATGGGGGGCCACCATCTGCAGAGAATTTCGACACCAAATATGCTAAAGATTTGATTTTCACTGCACTATTTATTCTGGGCCAGTAAACACTAGCTCTAGATCTTGATTTCATGCCTGCAACGCCCTGGTGGGCAGAGTGAAGACTGTCTAAGATTTCAGGTCTGAGGCATTTGGGGACAATTATCCTATTCTGATAGAGTGCAACACCTTCAAGGCAAGTGAAATCCTCCCTTATGTTCCAGTAGGGTTGAGTATTGGCATCCAACTGAGCTTTAGAAGGTGGGAAGCCTTGTATAATTGTTTTTACTAGAGCAACAGTTTCTTCATCTTTTGCGGATGCCTCTTTGACACGTTCCCATGTTATGACATTGACATCGATGCCGGTGGTGTAACCTGCACCAGACATAGCTGTGATGACTGATGAATGAACATAATTTTCTGTATCCATTGTTGCATCAAAATCCTCTTCATCTGCTTCTGTGCTGACATGTAAATTGCACCGTCTATATTTGGTATTAGAAGTGATCGGATATTATATTGACCTTGGCCTTGCAGTAACTTGTAGCCTTCTTGTGTTTGTGTTGTGCAAAGATGATATATATATATATATATATATATATATATATAATGTATATATCTTTTGGCTGCACTCATCAGCCTGATGAGTGCAATATATGAAACATTAATGTACCAAATAAACAAATCCAAAATGGATAGGGCTTGTTCAATTAATTAATTATAAATAGCTCTATAACAAGTCGAGCACTATATCAAATGGACTTTATATATATATATATATATATATATATATATATATATATATATATATATATATATATATATATATATATATATATATATATATGGCCATATATATATATATATATGTATGTATGGTTACCATTATCAAGATCATTTGAGCCAATATAATCAAAACTACTTGGGGTGATAGGGCTTTAATCCAATTTTTATGGTAACTCAAGTGATCTACTAACATTGCTGAGAAACCCCCGCAAATGGACTTTGTGTGAAGATGTAGCAAACCCAAATTAGTTCTGTTATTAGCTTGAATGGCATATTGAGAAAAAACGACTTACAAACGAATGGCCAATTACTAGAATCTTTGTCTGCATGGTTACAACGACAAACGCCCAAACCACGTGTAACAATAATGAAAGCAAAATTACACACCTGAAAACGCCAGCCTTGTTCAAAGAAATACTAGGCAAATAGTAAACTGCACTAGCACAACGCGAAACTTTAACTAAAAAGTCTGAATTAATCCTCCAACAATGAAAACTTTCAAAATCCTGAACGAAAAACTTTTGAAATTAACAGTTTGAACTGAAAAAACTGCTGGTCACATGGGAGGGTTAACACAAAGAGAGGTGAAAAACGAGGTTGAAATGAAAATACAACAATGCAGAGGCAACTGGTCAATTCAAACATACAACAATGGGAGGCTGTTAAAATAAAAAACGGGTTCAGTTGGGTAAACATAAAGGAGCTGAAAAACATTGGATAAAAATAAATAACGGGTTTTTCAGCAAAACCCATTTGGTTGAAAAACTCACATTTATGAATGCTTATGGTAGCTATTTGAAATACATTTTTGACTGCACAATGCAACTCAATTTACAACAATCATAGAAACACTTCGCCATAACATTTGTTAATCTCAATTATTAAATGAAACAATAATTATTAGATCTCTAGTCACTAAGGTCATTGTCAATTGTTTTTTTATAATGCGTTGTAAGTAAAGGGGTTACAACAGATGTCGTCATCATTTCCATCGCCATAACAAAATTCTGCCATACAGGTACAAGCTGCTGTGCAAGACTAATTATAATTTGAGCATGTACAATTATTGTCACAGGACACACAATTACACATTATGTCTATAAGCAACTCTAGAGCTGCTGCTGGTTGAGTCATCAGTACTGGTTGAACAATGTCATTGTCAATGTAATATCCACACTCTGTCACTCCACTCGGCCACGGAAGCACACAAGGTACACAGGTTTGGTTGGCAGGTTAAGTAACCAACTGAGCCTAGGGTAATGGAGGGATCACACTAGCTATAGTTGTCAAACTAGGCGAGTTCTTTTACATGCAGAGGTGTGGCTCTCCTCTACACGGGACACGCCTTTTAACGAGGCTTCCGAACCTCCGCTTGGCGTCGCTACCGTCTAGCAGTAACACTGTACGGTGGCGATGCGCTCTGTGGAAATCAGCAACTCAGTGGCAGACGCATGACAACGGTTTTGGCGACATTGTGTCTGCCATGACCGGGCCGCGAACTTACGACACAAACAACTCCTGTTTTCAAGTCGTACGCTCTAACCACTGAGCTACTGAGGACCACATCGACTCAAGATGAAGCAAATGGAAGATTGATACTTCATGCAGTGTATGCTGCCAATAATGGATCAAGCGAGATTTTAATACAAAGTCCAGATACTGATGTTTTTGTTTTACTGTTACATCATAGAAATGATATTGCAACACAAGAGATATACTTTTTGACTGGCCACAAGGGAAAGAACACAGATCGAATTCGCATCATTCCCATTCATCTTTTAT
>CM032664.1:53738125-53752649 GCA_019095985.1 Streblospio benedicti | reverse complement strand
TTTATGCCCAGAACATCCGGACCCACTGAAAATTTTCCTTAACCCCTACTAAGTTCCCCTTGGTCACCAAGCCCCAATCTCTGATCTATAAGCCCCATCAAACATAGGTGCCCTCTTAAAAATCTAACCTAACAGGGGAATTCCTCCTCAGTGGAAATTTAATTATTGTAGGATTTATAAATATTTTATAATATTCATTAATTTATGATGGGTAACATGGACCATGTCAGTGTCTTATAACTATTTATCCTGTTGTATCCCACTTTAACAAAGAATCGATTGCTATGAAAAGTATGTTAAAATGGGTTGGGTCAATTCCAGTCATCCTATATTTATCCTGTTGTATCCCACTTTAACAAAGAATGCATTGCTATATGAAATGATGTAAAGTGGGTTGGATCTTTTGACAACTAAATTCCATTTAAAGCAGTAAAAGATACATTTAATTTGTACCTGAAACGTCTTTTCTTAATATGTGTAGATCTAGAAATTGTATGATTTGGTGTCAAAGCTTGAAATGCATCCAACCCACTTTATATCATTTTACAAAGCAATGCATTCTTTGTTAAAATGGGATACAACAGGATAAATATATATAAGGAACAGACCCTATATATCAATGTGTTAATTTGTGATGAAATTGTATTACATGGTGTCAAAGCTTGAAATTCATCCAACCCACTTTATATCATTTTACAAAGCAATGCATTCTTTGTTAAAATGGGATACAACAGGATAAATATATTTTTAGAGAAGACAAACATAGAAATTACAATAAAAATAACTAAACAAAACAAAACAAAACAAAACAGTACCCTTGAAAATCTACAAGATTAAAAACCACCAAAAAACAGGGTGGTGGCTGGGGTAGAGGTGGTTACTAAATTTGAGAGCAAATCTCAACACGTCTTCACTGTTGAAACTTTAGGCAGAAATGGACGGTGTGTTACTTTCCGGATATCCGGGTTAAGAAATTAGGTCTCTTACTACCAACAAAATCTTGGTCACTGACTGAACAGAAAAATTTAAGGTCACTAACCACAAACACAAAGCAGGTGATACGCTAATTTTGCAAAAACTAAAAATCAATTTTTAAGACGAGTTAAAAATTGTTATATAAGGAACAGATCCGATATATCAATGTGTTAATTTGTGATGAAAGTGTATTATATGGTGTCAAAGCTTGAAATTCATCCAACCCACTTTATATCATTTTACAAAGCAATACATTCTTTGTTAAAATGGGATACAACAGATTAACTATACCCGGTATAATATGGAGAGAAACGTTTTTTAAAACCAATAAATACCATCAATTCATTCATTATGTATTGGAACTATTTTGTTGGGACTACTTTTTTTAGCCTAAAACATCCAACCCATTAGTGGAATACAACAGGATTTGGCTGATACTTCAATATTAAGTCTGGATATTGAAGAAAAATATTAACAGTAAACACTGTAAATATGTCAACACCACCTGCTCTAATATTGAAAGAAGGTCAATTTGTCTTAAGTAAAAAGCACAAGATAACATTGCCAACATATTCAACAGTCAATGACGATAATGATGACAATGTTGACAATGATGAACTAAATGTAAATGTAAATGTCTGGTTTATAGTCTAGATCCAAGTTTTGATCTCACGACTTTACAATTAAAAAGGGTTGTGGATTTAGTTTATAACAGAACATTGATAGATGTTAGTAAATGGATGCATGAACACCCGTAGACCTGGATGTCTAAGCTGTGCTCTTGTGGTTCCAATTGGGGCTAGAACACTGAAATTTCGCGGCACTTGGTGACAAATTTGAAGGAGAGAACTCACAATTTGGAAAAAGATGATATCATATGATTGCAGTAAGATGTGAGTAATCTACAAGAAGTGAACAAGGTAACTGACCAGCTTAAAGTGTTTATTGGTCGGATAACTCGTGCTGAAAAGGAGAGAAATGATCTAAAGGAACAGTTGCTTCAAAAGGAAGCACAGATGATGAGAGACAACCTGGTCTTTTATAACATAGATGAGGAGGATGACGAACCTGTACATGACTGTCGATCTCTATTGGTCGCTTCCTGAAAAATGAGAAGTAATCCTGATATGACAGCAATGGGCTAATTGGGGTATGATCGTGTACATCGATGGGTAAAAAGTGCTGACATGAGACGTCCATTTGTTGTCAAATTCAATCCATCGGATGGTAAGAGGATCGTCATGGAGCACATTAAAACGTAGACAGGAAAAAGAAATTTGGGGTAAACAATCCATTACCAAGAGAACTGACAAGTTATCAAGTTATGCAATGTGGTGAGAACCTTAATGAATTCTGTCTCATGTGACTTTTTTATCACTTCATTTTTGCTCAAGCTATATATTGTGTGAATTATTTTGTTTTGACTATATTGGGAAGTCGATAAATGTACATTTATCCATGAAAAATAAATTCTAATTTTTTACTATGCATTTGTGGGTATATTTATTCAGTATTATCACGTAATTTTGGCTTTCTACAATCCCATCAACAATGATCTTTTCAAACCATTGCCATTGTATTTCAACCTGTGAGCAAAGAACCAGAAAATAATCATCCATAGGAGATTTGGTATTTTTTCAACAATGATATTTGCCGGGTATGAGGTTATAGAACCACGCAGTTTAATCTATGAACATAGGTTTTGATGAACTTCATTTTTTACCCTGGTGAAACAAAATGTCATCGGATCTCATCATCTTGACTATGGCGGCGGCAAGATTTATGATACATAGTAATAATCTTAAACTAATCGTCATAAATGGTATTTATTGATACCTGTAAAATTAAGTATAAAAAATATACCTATCTATTTAACTACGACTTAAGATTGAATCACATTTATTCCTCTTTGTGCTCCGCTCGTGCTCCCACTCTTAACCTCTCCTTAGCCTAGGCGAGGTGTCGTATGCTCAGGCGGAAGCGGCTTCGTCTTGTTAGACTTACGCCGTCCCCTGGCAAAAATAATATAACTTACACATCTACTGAGCTACTATGTGCAATACAATTAATACATTGGTAGCAACTATTAAGTACAGACAATCACATAAGATCCTTATGCTCACACTAACTTGTACTTATTATTATGATAATATCATACATATGCTGTTCCTACTCTTGCTCCTGTTGCTGCTGCAGAGGAGCTGTCGTGGCGAGTGTACCGCGACCATGACTGTTATGGCAACGACATGCGGGGCGTGATTGCACACTCGTTCTCTGAGTGCCAGGCTCACTGCCAGGTCTGTGGAACACTTGGGATTCTTTTCAATAGAAGATGAGTGGTGTAATTATTTAAATGTCCCCTTGCAAATTAAAGCTTCCGTCATTGGGACTCTAACGAGCAACACCCATGAGCGATATATTGCAACTTTAATATACTCAATACATATACAGTAGAAAAGCATCATGTCTATATTGCTTGTCTCAATTTTTCTCTCAACTCGAAGTAAATTTCATTTCTATTCAACAAAATTATAGCCGTATATCTCAAATATTGCTATCACAAACATTTTACCGTTATCCCTATGATCGTGAGTTTCTACTATAGTTTTCACAGAAACACAGCAGCCCATAGAAACTGTTCAGCATGCTAATACTTGCGTGGGTCCTGCTTGTGCACTGGTCTCTGCTACTTCAATTGTTAGGCTGAGGCAGACTGCATCGCAATCGCCTATGTACAAAAGCTCTGTGAGAAGGTCGAACAATGCTGCTGGCTGAAGCGTGGCGTGTGCGAACCGCAGCCATACACGGGCAATGTTGACGGAGGGGTGGATGTGGCCGTCAGACAAGGTCAGTTATTACAAATAAAGCCTTGTGTCAATTAGTCTCAAATTATAGTCTTATGGTGAACATGCAGTTTTTACAAGCTCCATATGTTAACGTTAATCTGTTACATGTGTTTCTTATCAATATCCTTGCACATCACTAATTTACAACACACACGGTGCTTTGGGCCTTCTAACGATTTTACCGTTATTGCAGTTACCCATAACGCCCGTAACCAAGTTGAGGCTGTTGAGTCCAATGCTTTTGAAAATGTGTTTGCATATTAAAAAAAGGGGGGGGGGGTGCCTACAAAACAAGTCATTTTATATATGTATATACATATTGCAACGAGTAAATGTTGATCAAACATTTAATATGCAAACATATCCTCCTGTTATGAAAAAACAGGCAGTGAAAAGCCTGTGATAAATGTAACCTAGCAAGTACGTGCTATTGTTTACTCATTTGTTGTTTATTATACGTGAGTGTAAACTTTGTTTCGTAACTTGTGTTCAGTTGGTATAACAAATCATAGTTCATGAAGATCAGCTAAATACAACGTGATCATGAAATATTTTGTTTGGTCCATAAATGCAAGCGCACGTGATGAGTAGGTTAAAAACATCCGTTTTTTCCAACTTGAGCAAAAAGCTATGCCCAGAGTCCATTCATTTTCTGCAGTTACATATATATCATTTACCTGGCAGACGTGTCAGGGGTGAAAGTGACCGGAAACATGGTTGCGGTGAAGTTCATTCATTTGGCTTGTATTGATAATGATAATATGAATATTCTTAATTTCAATCAAAGCCATTTACAAATATATATGTATGTAGTCAAAGGGTATTTAGCATAAGCGTACCTATTTTAAAATGCACTGAAATTTAAATTTCATTATACATACGTATTATATCTTATTAATCATGGCACATACAGGGCGGGGGGCGGGGGGCTAAGGGTTAGCGGCCCTTTCAAATCAAAATTAGAGATGCAATGTCATACTCTTTAAAATTACACAAACAATCATAAAACATTTGATTGAAAAAGACTATACATTTTCATTTCAACATACCTGAATATAAAGCAATACATCGAGGCAGACATATTGCATTTACAACATATCCATGTTTCCAGCATCGTGTAAGATAAGCAAGAGAGGTGCAGAGTTCTCTGGGAGGGTGTCCAATACAAGCTTAGGCCGCACCTGCCAGCGCTGGGACCAGCAGACACCTCACAAGCACAATTACAAAGATATCTCAAAGTTCCCTGATGTGTCTCTTATGGATGCTGCCAACTACTGCCGTAACCCTGATAACGACAATAGAGGTCCCTGGTGCTTCACCATGGACGAAAACGCACGTTGGGAGTACTGTGATGTGCCTCTCTGTCCATGTGAGTACTCTGACTATCTTTTCCTGTGTGTACTGTTAAGTAGGTGATTAGGTTGGTCGTATGAAACATAATTTGCAAGAATTTAAGGAGCTCTTTATGGGGATGTTTACAGAAATGTTGTTAATCCATTAATTCTCGAGATATGAGAGAAAATAACATTCACGTAAATTTGTGAGCTTTGATTCAAAGTAATATATTTCATTTGGAAGCCCCCAAGAAGCTGTTCAGATACAACCATTTTAATTATTTTCTAAGTAAATAAATTTTGTGCTATATTTACATTTTAATGGCTTTCTCGGTCTAAGGCAGTGTTGACAACCGCATAAGATCCTTATGCCCACACTAACTTCTATGAAGATATTAAATATGAACTTTACACTAATATTCCAGATTTATATTTTTTCAACATAAATGATGATGAGAAAATATGGTACCTCCTAAGTAATGAAGAAAATATATGCTGTTGCCAGAGCCTGTTTTGACATGCTAGATAGGAGGAAATCTTTAACTTATATATAGTCTCTAGTAATTCTGTAATAATTGTTGCTCTTCATCCGGAGAAAGGAGTCAGGGCTTCTGCTTTGTTGGGCTTCTTCATTTTAAACTTTATCCCATTAGAGATGCAATGTCATACTCTTTAAAACGACACAAATAATCATAAAACATTTGATTGAAAAAGACTATATATTTTCATTTCAACATACCTGAATATAAAGCTATACATCGAGCCAGACATATTGCATTTACAACATATCCATGTTTCCAGCATCGTGTAAGATAAGCAAGTACTGAGTACTCTGGAAGTGTGTCCAACACAAGCTTAGGCTTATGTATATTCATGTAGCCTACTTGCATTATTTTTTTTAATAATTAGTAACGAACTGTTATTTTGACTGTTTGATGGCATCCCATTAGAGATGCAATGTTATACTCCTTTAAAAAGACACAAACAATCATAAACCATTTGATTGATAAAGACTTTATATTTTCATTTCACCATGCCTGAATATAAAGCAATACATCGAGGCAGACACATTGCATTTACAACTTATCAATGTTTTTAGCATCGTGTAAGATAAACCAGAAAGGTGCGGAGTACTCTGGGAGGGTGTCCAACACACGCTCTGGCCTCACCTGCCAGCGCTGGGACCAGCAGACACCTCACAAGCACAATTACAAAGATATCTCAAAGTTCCCTGATGTGTCTCTTATGGATGCTGCCAACTACTGCCGTAACCCTAATAACGACAATGGAGGTCCCTGGTGCTTCACCATGGACGAAAACAAACGTGCGGCGTACTGTGATGTGCCTCTCTGTCCATGTGAGTACTCTGACTATCTTTTCCTGTGTGTACTGTTAAGTAGGTGGTTTAGTTGGTCGTATGAAACATAATTTGCAAGGGTTTAAAGAGCTCTTTACGGGGATGTTTACAGAAATGTTGTTAATCCATTAATTCTTGAGATATGAGAGAAAATAACATTCACGTAAATTTGTGAGCTTTGGTTCAAGTAATATATTTCATTTGGAAGCCCCCGAGAAGCTGAACAGATACAACCATTTTAATTATTTTCTAAGTAAATAAATTTTGTGCTATATTTAAATTTTAATGGCTTTCTCGGTCTAAGGCAGTGTTGGCAACCACATAAGATGAAATGAAAGTTTGCAGACTTACATATACTGGTTACATGTGCATCCATTTTCAAGGAAGTATTAAACATCACGCCTAGATTCCTCACAGCCAGAGATGGATGGATTAAGGAATTCCCAACCGTAACATTCAGTTCAGAAGAAAGGTATTCTGTGTGTGAATGGGGTGATTCCAAGAGGATAAACTCGGTTTTGCTATCATTTATCTTCAATTTATTATTTATCATCCAAGATCGAATGTCTTTCAGACATGAATTCAATTAATCCAAAGCAACTTGAGGATTCTTTATATCCATAGCCAGATAGATCTGTATGTCATCTGCATAGATGTGATATTTCAAACCGTGTGATCGAATGATAGCTCCCATGGGCAATGTATAGATGCAGAATTTAAATGGCCCCATGACAGATCCCTGTGGGACCCCAAAGAGAAGTTCCACAAGTTCTGACATTACATTGTCAATGAAAACACATTGCGTCCGTCCGGTCAAGTAAGACTCAAACCATTTAAGAGCTTCCCTAGTGATGCCAATGGTCTCTTGTAAAAATGACAAAAGAATATTATGGTCCACTGTGTCAAATGCGGCACTCAGATCAATTAGTGCCATAAAGACTCCAGACTTTTTGTCAATTTCCATCAGAATATCATTTTTCACCTATAGCAGTGCTGTCTCCACACTATGAAAAGGTTTGTATGCTGATTGAAAGATATCATGTAGTGCATTTTCTGACATGTGATCAAAGAGACGCCTAGCAACAATTTTCTCAAAAATTTTAGAAAGAAAAGCAAGGTCGGAAATGGGCCTAAAAATTTTCAAAATGTCTGGATCTAAGGATAATTTCTTAAGAAGCGGTTTGACAAGTGCAGTTTTCAGAGCCTCTGTATGTATTGATTATATATGTATTCTATGTCTGAAATAAAAAAGTAAACATAAATAAATAAACAAATTCAAGAAGAATTCCCCCTTCACCACTACCTACATTCCCACAATCATAAACACGCCATCCCTTAATGAGGGATTAATTGATGGTAACAGCTTCCCAGCATAGACGATGGTGGTGGTGATGGTGGTGTGACGTCATCAGTGGCGGTTGGTAGGATGTTAAAATATACGCCTGGCAGGTCGGCGGACCCCACCTTCTTGTTGAGGTCCGGCTTGAGGAGCTTGATGGAGATTGCCTCTCTAATCATCCTCTCGAATGTGTTCTGGTCGCGGTAGAGGATCTTGATGAATAAACTGTGGGGGATCTGGCTCTAGAGGATGTTGGCTAAACATTAAAAAAACACACATTAGAAACCAGGCTCGACAACACAGACATCCCGGTAGCACCTCCTCGCACGTTTCTCTACACCTCTACCAACCTGTCTGAGAAAGCCATCACATCACAGCAGAAAACATCAAGATCCTCGATCGTGACCAGAGTACATTTAAGAGGAAGATCAGAGAGGCAATCTTCTTCAAACCCCTCAAGCCGGACCTCGACAAAAATGTGGGAGCCATCGCATTGCCAGCCTTCTCCAAAATCCTACCAGCCATCGCCGATGACGTCACACCACCATCACGTGACGAATAGGTGTATTGGCGGCAGAAATGAAATGCATCATGAGAGATTGTTTCCATGCATTTTGATTGGCATGTATAATATACTAGCTGTTTACCCGGCGTTGCTCAGGTTGAAACAGATGAGATCCCGAACACATTAAATGCTCCTCCCTCCCCATCCTTTCTCCTGTCCCACATCCCTCGAACCAGTTCTCGTCAGTGGGACAGATTAAATACAACCTCCATCACCGTCCTCCCATCGTCATATGTCACAGCCATTTATACACTAAATGTACTAAATATGGCAATGATTGATCCCTCTAATATCCCTTCCCCCAGCTACTGCTACCCATGGTAAACACGTGCAGCGCAGATTAAATGTCCCACTCATTCCTACCCTTCCTTCCACCGCCACCCCCAACCCCTCTTCTCTCCCCAACCCAATCGAAACAGGTCCATGATTAATGAACCCCCTTCATGCTGCTGCTCTGGTTGAAACGGATGAGATCTGGAACATATTAAATGGCCATGTGAAGTACTTCCCATTCTTCCCCCAGTCCACATCCCTTACACCAGCTCCCGCCACTATACAGCTCTGGGAAAGATTAAATACATCTCCATCACCTTCCTCCCACAGTCATATGTGACAGCCATACACACACTACATTATGTGGCAATGCTTTATCCCTCTAATAACCCTCCCTCCAGCTACTCCTACCCCTGGTAAACACGTGCAGACCATTAAATGTGCATCTCAATCACCCTATTTCTCCTGCTGCTCGGGTTGAAATTGATGAGATCTGGAACATATAAAAATGCTCCCTCCCTTCATTTTTCATTTATATATATATATATATATTCGCCTCTTCATTTATATATATAGATGATTCCAGTGAAATTATTTTCATATCCTTCTCGTGTTTTGCAGAGATGTGCACATTACCAAAGTATGAAAAAGAAACAAGAGTAGAATTGTATAGCTGCAGCGATTTTGGTGACAGCGTCAGATCTGGTACAGTTATTAGATATTCAACGAATGGCAGAATTACCTTCAAATACGCTCTGTGCGAAGATGGACAATTTAAAAACTCTAACTCGAAAGAAATTATTGAAGAACTCAGAAACGATGGACAGCCAAACAATTAGAAAAAGGTTTACATTGTTGCTTTACATCGCATTGGTTAAATATGTTTCTGAACTTATAGGGAGATGTGGACGTTTGAGGGACCGTATAACTATAAATAAGGACATCATCAGTAATAATATCAGTGCACTAAAGGAGAGATAGGTAGTAAATAACATTATAAACATTAAATAAGTTCACTCGGAATATGGCCCCAGCCCATCTTAGTATAGAGGTGTTCTCTTTAAGAAGGTTTGAAAAGGTCTTCTTATAAGGGTTTGGAACCAGGAAAGAGGTCTTTTATAGACGTGGCATCAATTGGGGTTATGTTGTATGCAGTTTGAAAACAAACAACCTTCATAATTGTAAATACTACCTTCCTGCAAATATTCAACAGAAATCTACTTTTCTTAGAAAATTCGCTTGTAATTGAAAAATATTTTCTTTTGGCAAAATGGAGGCACAAAGTAATACACCATTGTGTCACAAAATATGCGTAAAATTCAAATACAAAATAGTGAAGTGTGGCATCCATCATGCTATATGAAGGCAGATGATACATTTTCTACCTGCAAATTATTGCCTCCATCTACTTATACTACCTCCATCTGCTTTAGCGCAGTGAATATATTCGGAGTTAAGCCACAGGCATATATGCAGCGTCCCTCAAAAGTTTTAACACTCGCGCGAGCGCGCATTTGTTCTTTTCTTCAGAAATTGTACTATATTGACGATTGTTACACTGTTAGACCAAAAGCTTTTAGAATGATAATAAAAAAACGCTATGCACCGATGTTGTTGTCTGCCCTGTTACGACAAATATTGTGGAAAGAAACGTTGCAATATTTTCAATGCAAAACCCATACTTGAATTCCAATGTACTTGTGTCACCACAAAAGAAACAAAGTGTGAAATATAACATTCTAATGTTAAACCCTTCCTGCTGTAACCATTGTGAACATACCAACCATTCAACTGACCTCATATCGCACTCACCACCGACCCACGCATGCGCCTAGCTTATCAGTATACTAGTGAGTTATAATTTTATAGTCCCATATCAATAGTGGAATCCTTGATGGTATGGGAGCCTGTAGCCGTAGTCAGTATGAATATACTTACCACAAAAAAGTATACATATATATGTGTATATGTTGTGCAAAAAAAATAACGAATATATATTTTGTTGCATACTCATAGCACGCTCTCTAATTTACAAATAGCACTCTTTTGATTTATCTGGATTTTATTTTTTTAACAATCTACACACATAATAGGAAAAGATTAGAAAAGCTTTTCAATTATATTTCAAATGGCTGCAGCCAAGTTTGAGGGGGGTATATACCCTTTTATACCACATTTCACACCTGTAAATACAGGCAATTCCGAATTCACGCTCAAGATTTAGGGCAAATCACCAATCACCGCCCTTGTAATGCACATATCACCAGTCACCAATAATAGGTTCCATCACATTTCACGCACTTAAATACAGACGGATCATAATTAACAATCAAGATTTAGGGCATATCACCAATCATAGATTTGCTATATCTATGACCCCCTGTTCTAACAACTACACATTGATCAGCCAGCACAAAGTCTTGCCCAACAGCAATTAATGCAGGCATCTAATGAAAAGCAGTACAGAACATCTTTGTTTTCAACTTCAAATGGGTTTTGGAAATATCTACGGCATTTCTCATTGGTGAAACATTAGGCCGTACCCCCCCCCCACACACACACCCCAACTCTTCTCAGCGATAAAGCTGGCCTGGTTGCGTGAGATGTTCCATAATCACTGTGTCGACGCGATACGAGGCGCTAATCGCTCGTTCAGCGCATTTTTCCAGTTTTTTCAAGATGTACTCACACACGTTTTTGTTTGGGCTGTTTGACCAATATAAATGCTTCGTTTGTTACTGTGATATCGTGATCATTTTTAGTGTACAGGCTATGTTCCAACGCAATTATACGGGTGCTATATAGTTTAATTTAGCTGTTTGAGCACTCATATTTTTCAGCCCGATGCGAGTAACTCCCATATGTGATGCGCGTAACGGGTATACGCTAACTCTTATTCGAGGTGGGTAACACAAAAATATTTCCTAGCATTTTCTGTTAAAATAGAATGGAAAATAAAAAAACTTGACCTGATGCAAAACATTTAAATCCTAACACAAACTGATCACAATGCAAAAGCAATTCTTAAGATGTTATTATGGTATAAACTGATACATATAGCAGAAACTTACTTCACGTTTAAAGGCACTGCTAGAATCCGTAACTGTCAATATTCCAGTGTTTTATACACTGGCTTGTACCCAATTAATTGCGTCCGTCCATCCGTCCGTCCGTCCATCCGTCCATCCGTCCATCCGTCGTCCCCGTTGCACTCCTAATTTGACATTATGCATCCACCGCTGAACATGCAAAACGTACACGAATATTTTGTCTCCCATCGAACAACGACAGTATCGTCTTGCAAGAGACGTTGTTTTCTATTGAATAGGAGACAGAATCTTATATCACATATAAGACATCTTTTGTCATTTTTCTACATGATACTTGTACCTTTTGTCTCTATTAAATAGCAGGCCTAATTTGGACAACCTGTGCTGCCTCTTATTACTGATTTCCTTTTCAAACCAATCTAATTTTGCATCTGAGTATATCACGGAAAACAAAAAGCACGTGGCTCAAGATTGTGCGCACGTGCACGTTGTCAAGTACTGCGCACACATACAATAAATTAAACAAATTATTTATTGCTCATAAGTTCACAACTCACTAAATTTTCAAGCTACAAACAAATTAAAAGCGCCCAGCATTTTGTCGTCTTTGTTCTGGGAACTTGGCTTTCAGTGAGCGCTCAGTTTCATCGAGCATAGTATGTAACACAATCCTTACACGATCGTGGTATATCGCAGCCTACGCTGTTTCAGTGTCACCAGAATTCTTCGGACGTACGAGTATCTGGCGTAAAGTGTTTGTGACGCTGATGAACCGGGAGGGGGGGGGGGCACATTAGGTATTATTCTAACAAACGATCCTGATATATAGTGCCAAGTATAGTGCCAAGTATTGGTGTCATATTACGCAGTCAATAATAAACCAAGGAAAACCAAGTTTATATTCATAAACGGGAAGGACCCGGATCATGATATTAGAGACCATTGAAACTGGGCGACCTCACCATAAAGAAATGTGAAAAATATTGCTACTTGGGTGCAATGATAACTTGAGATGGAAGATAGCCTCATCCTAGGAAGCTAAGTGCAAACTGAAGAATGCTCATGTCATGAAATTAGAAACATACATAAAAAGTACTAGTACTCTGATGTGCCATTTCCAATGAAAAAAGGTCTTCGATGCTGCATTGACGTCTGCCACCTTATTACTCCAGGGTAGATAAAACCAACGTCAAAGTAATAGCAACAATTTGTTTCAATGGTTAAATAGATAGATGTGATATGCCAGTTACTCTATACATCGGGGAGAAAATAACAAAATTTGTTGGTCTTTGCTCATGTACAAAACATGATTCCACCGATTTTTTTTTTATTTTTTTTCTTTTACTTTTACCTTTCAACAGTGATTGTTTGTGGGGTCTTGTGAAGATCTTGTAGCATTAATGACGTATGTCTGTGCTGACCGTACATTTTCACTGTTATATTTTCAAAAATGAACAACAAGGTCAATTTCGATGAATAGGCTACACCTCAGGGGATATTCTATATAGACAACGCCTTTTGAACACATATAAAAGGCAATGTCAGTTTCCATGAATCGACTACACTTAACAGCACTTAGAGGGGTCTAACTATGTAGTATTTCTAAAAATAAACAAGGTCAATTTCGACGAATCGGCTAAACCTGAGAGAATATTCCATATAGATGATACCTTCGAACAAAAGTAATAATTAAGCAAGGTCAGTTTCGATGAATCGGCCTATAGAGAGGATTTTACCATTTTGTTGTTTGTATTAGGGAAAAGGGAGTCAATTAAAGATAAATATAATTTATATCTAACGTCGTTAATTGCCAACGCAATTATGTGTTATTGGTGACTTGGGAGTAAACTGTAGTTCTAAATTTTGTTCTTGATCGAGTTTACATGTAGATATAACACATTATAAATTTATCACAGATATGGGAAAGAGACTATAAGGTAAAAATATCTGTTTCACCGAGAACCATTTTATTTAACAAATATTGCTTACATTTAATTTTAAAAGTCATTTTATTTTCAGAAGTTTTTCCCCCGAGGGAGCTGGTTCCAGAGACTATAAAGACTACTAATTCCATTGTTGCGAAAAGAATTTTTTCCTTGAGTTCTAGCATAAGTGATTATAAATGAATTATTCCTATATCTTGTTCGATATACATTATTATTTAGTTGAAAGCATGAAAAGTATAAGGGTGCACTGCTTTTAAACACATTTAACATTAAATTTAAACTTAAAAAATCAAATATATTTTACATTTAGCCATTTCAGCTTTGAAAAGTCTAGTGATGATAAATGATGTCTACTGTGGTATCTACACGTTTATACGAAACACTGTGATTGACCCCTGTACCTACTGTCGGGTGCATAGTCAAAACATGGTTGAATAAAAGCTGAACATAATCATTTTCTGACAAATGACACAAAAATCTTGTTTCCTGTAAAGGAATTTAAGCTTTCCATGAACTTTTTAAAGAATATTTTTACCAATAGTATCGCCACTGAGGTATTGGTCAAAAGTGATTCCTAGATATTTTACAAGTGATTTTGAATTGATGTTTACATCATTACATACAACTAAAATCTTATTGCATTTGTTCAGTTTTCTTTTAGATCGAAAGATGATGAATTCTGTTTTACCTAAATGCAGAGATAACTTATTTTCTTGTAGCCAAAACTTAAAGATTCAAGTTGACCAGACAATAGAGCTTCAATATGTTTTGGGTCCTTGCCACTGACCACCAAAGCAGAGTCATCTGCATAGCGTATTGGCCCGCAACTGACAGAATCA
>CM032664.1:53726905-53738025 GCA_019095985.1 Streblospio benedicti | reverse complement strand
TTCGTCGGCGCACTGCAGGAGATTGCAGGATTATTGTACTTAATAACTATGTGTTTTTGCCTGTATCTCAAAAAGTACTGGTTCGATTTTTTATCTGAAACTACCGCCGAAGAGAGAGCTCGTTGTACCCGTTCTAATGCGCTATTGCACGATGCCAAGCTCGTAGAAATAAAGAAATGTGGCGGACGTGACTGTATACACGTCTTTAGCCTGCACACGTGGACAACACGGCCCTGGTGCATTCTAATTGGTTGGATTTTAGGCGTAGTAAAAAATGTGAGGGGCATAGTAGGGAATTTGTGAATGAATGTGAAAAATGGGAGGGGCATAGTAGTAAATTTGTGAATGAAAGCTGAATTATCAACCATATTACTACACTGAATGTGACAATATTAAATAGTTCCTAAGAAATCTGTATATATTCATTATTTACAGGATATTTCTAATTTCCAAAGTGTAATGTATGTATTGTCCACACACTAAGGAATACGTACATACCCAACAACGAAATAATAATATCTTGGGCTTCGTTCAAACGTTCCAAATATACATCCTAAGAAAATTATTATTATTATTATTACAAGTTAGTGTGAGCATTAGGATGTATATTGTCATCTGTACATAATTATGGACACCAATGCGCTTGTATTCATTGTATTGAATATTCTAGCTAAGTGGATCGGTCTCTTGGTATTATTTTGAAAAAGAGCAAAAAATGTGATTCAATCTAAATTTGTAGTCTAGCCAATCAATTTGCAATCATATATGCGACCTTTACAGGTAGCACATATCATTGTTTCAAAGATACAAAATTAAGTACTAATAACTTTCTTGCTGGTTATATAGAACCACTATATTTGGTCTCAGATAAATTATACAGATATCATGTCAATATATATTTTGTGAATTACCATAAAGAACACATTGTTTAAGAATTTAAAATGCTTTATTTTCAGTAATTAAAACCAAACATTGTCTATAAAAGAAAACTGAATAAAGCAAGCATCACAAATACCGGTATTGTGTGGGTTGACAGTCATGCAAGTTCAGTGAATAGATCTATTTACAGCTATGCAAACCTGCTTAGTCTGGATGTACATGGATCTACTAAGATCATAGGTAGATCCAGGGGCGCAGGGGGTGCCCTCCACCCCCACCCCCATCCCAATAAAATACTTCATTTTCAGTTTTTCATGAAATGCCGTAAATGCGCCCCCCCCTTTTTCCTTTATGCGCCCCCCACCTTTTTCAAATACCTGGCTCTACCTATGAAGATACTGTGCAGCAGTACAGTACAGGCATTTAATATATATGTAAAGCTTGGAGTTTGTACATTAGGGACCATTCAGTACTTATGACAGGGTGAGGTAGGAAGATTTTCCAAAAAATCCTGTGAAAAAAATTAATAGCCCCCCTCAAATCTCTGTGAAATAATTGGTAATATAACCACCCTCAATTTCATGTGATAAAAATTTATGACCCTCGCCCCCCAACACTTAACGCAATCATTGTCAGTTAAAAATCCTATTTGATAGCTATCCATATAAAAACAGCAATTTGTAGTACAGAATCTCTCAAAATAGGGGTAATTTTTTTGAAAAAAATTGTTAGCCCCCTCAAAAGTGTGTGAAAAAATTGATAGCCCCCCCTCTAAACATTGTGACAAAAGTTCATGGCCCGCCCTAAAATCCTCCTACCCCACCCTGTCATAAATACTCAATGGTCCCTTATGTACAGTCATGACTCCTCAAATGCAACACTTGAATGTGAAAACTTTATATCCATTTTTCCATACCCGTGTCTAGTATAATACACTGATGTTCTATATATGTAAGCTCTCCATATTTTAGGCATCTGAATAAACCACAATCACAGATGACACACGGATATTGTGATGTCCCTTATAGGACCTATTACTGCTAACATGTCACTCGGTCGATACCATGCAACTTTTACCATTTTTTTCATTCTTTTTTCGTTCTTTTTTGGTATCCCTTTGGCCTAAATAATGGGCATATGCCATCCTCAGCTCGTTTTACTTGTTTTTCATGTGTTTTGATTCCACTTTCTATTATTTCAAGTCTATATCGTTCCCCATATACACTTTCTTGTAATATTACGCTAAATTCACTTAGGTCTTTCACTACCCTGTCTTCTTGTGTTCTACTGGTGTCTCGTAGTATCCTTACAACTTTTTGCACTAGACATATCTTTTGAGCTTTTTAGCAACACTCTAAAATTTGCCATACTCTTTCTGCAGTGTCTGTATACTGCTTCCTCTAATCATGAAACGGTAATAGTCTCAATGACAAAAACTTGGATATTCCTGTGGGGTTTTATATAATCAGCAACACGGATACTTAAAATAACCAGTTTACTGGGTACTCAATTCAATTAAGACATTTTAATATTGCAGCAAATTGTCTCAACAATGCATACAAACAGTACTTGTGGTTTACAATAAAGTGTAGGATCATTGCGTGCATCCATGCATATGTCAATCAATGTCATATAAGCCCCGCATTTCAATATTGCAGCAAGATTATGGGCGTCACACTCGAGTAGTTTTTGGCTACAATAAATTTGGCATCAATAAATTAGTAATCCCTTTCATATTTTCAACAGAGAAGTGTTTGTGATTTTATGTCCACTATTTATTTCATGTTGTCACCGGGCACATTGTCATAAGTTAGAGTCTATCTTTTTTCCTTGAGTTTTGATGAAATAAATGCAGGCAGTTCACAATGCACAATCCAGATGTAGGCCATATCTCCAATCACAGTTTACTGACGACTTAAATTTGCTTTCTACTTGCTGCCACCAGTCATGCAAAATCGGTATAGTTAATCCTATGAATGTGTATTAATCTAATAGTCTCTATTTATGACAAAAGCCATGCTATTCCTGTGGTTTTTATCGAACAGCATAGATGCTGAAATAACCAGTTTACTGCAGTAGGTTGCAATGATGACGAACGGGTACTCAATTTAATTAAGCCTCGCATTTTGATATTGCAGCAAAATTATACCAGGCGTCACACGCCAGTAGTTTCTTGCTAATACTCTTCAGTGCAGTATCATGCCGGCTTTACATTATATTTGGACGTCAGTTGGATTATAGCCTATCTTGGACGTCAGTCTTGAATGCATATTGCATCGAATTATAGATCTATGTGCACTGTTTCCCGGCTTAAATTTGCGAAGGTCAACATTTGCGAGAATTGTACTTAATAACTATGTGTTTTTGCCTGTATCTCAAAAAGTACTGGTTCCATTTTTAATCTGAAAGTACCGAATTACAGAGCTCGTTTTACCCGTTCTAATGCGCCATTGCACGATGCCAAGCTCGTAGAAATAAAGAAATGTGGCGGACGTGACTGTATACACGTCTTTAGCCTGCACACGTGGACAACACGGCCCTGGTGCATTCTAATTGGTTGGATTTTAGGCGTAGTAAAAAATGTGAGGGGCATAGTAGGGAATTTGTGAATGAATGTGAAAAAATGGGAGGGGCATAGTAGTAAATTTGTGAATGAAAGCTGAATTATCAACCATATTACTACACTGAATGTGACAATATTAAATAGTTCCTAAGAAATCTGTATATATTCATTATTTACAGGATATTTCTAATTTCCAAAGTGTAATGTATGTATTGTCCACACACTAAGGAATACGTACATACCCAACAACGAAATAATAATATCTTGGGCTTCGTTCAAACGTTCCAAATATAAAGCTCTCTTTAAACTCTTGCAAAATTATGTTTCATACGACCAACTTCATCACCTACTTAACAGTACACACAGGAAAATATAGTCAGAGTACCTGGACAGAGAGGCACATCACAGTACTCCCAAGGTTCGTTTTCGTCCATGGTGAAGCACCAGGGACCTTCAGGACGGTAGTAAGGGTTACGGCAGTAGTTGGCAGCATCCATTAAAGATACATCAGGGAACTGCTCGATTTCATTGTAACGGTGAGCATGAGGTGTCTGCTGGTCCCAGCGCTGGCAGGTGCGGCCAGAGCGTGTGATGGACACACTCCCAGTGAAGCCCCAACCCCAGTGTTGTGTCTTACATGCTGGAAACATGGATTTGTTGTAAATGCAATATGTCTGCCTCGACGTATTGCTTTATATTCAGGCATGGTGAAATGAAAATATACAGTCTTTTTCATTAAAATGTTTTATGATTGTTTGTGTCGTTTTAAGGAGTATGACATTGCATCTCTAATGGGATGCCATCAAACAGTCAAAATAACAGTTTCGTTACTAATTATTAAAAAAATAATGCAAGTAGGCTACATGAATATACATACTCAAAGCGATTATCTCCCACAGATGTTTCTGTACATAATTCATAGGCGTACAAAGCACCTGGGCCAGCTAGTACCCCCACCCCCAATATTTGACATAAGGGAGAGCCAAGTTGTGATAGGGCCACCCAAATATTTTGAAAATACTTTAGGGCCCACATAGCAAAGATTGCGTGGAACGTGAACACCCTGCTGCTGACCTGGATTAAAATGATGAAAATTTTGATTTGAAAAGGCCGCTAGTCCTTAGCCCCTTCTGTATGGGCCATGATTAATATGATATAATACATATGTATAATGAAATTTAAATTTTAGTGCATTTAGAAATGGGTACACTTATGCTAAATACCCTTTGACGTGAACCAAAGTATTATATTGTTTTTAGTTTATTACAAAATTAAAGAAAGCAGCCATATGTCTATAAAACTGTCATTTCTGAGTAATTAGCTGTTTACTTACCAACTTCACACACATCCCCTGTCCATCCCTCAACGCAGGCACATACAGCCTTGTTGTCATCGACGGTGCACGTGCCACCATTTAGGCAAGGGCCAGGGTCACATGGACCTAAAATATCATATCAAGGTTACGTATGCAGTTGCAATCTTTTTGTTTGAAAAATCGCAAGAATTATGATTATTATTAAGCACTTATTTTATACATTAAATATTGAGGTGTTTGGAAAACATGCAAGAGGAGGTTAAAATATAGTAGCTATTACATTTAAAAGAATTATAACCATATAATTTATCATTATTTCATTTTTCCTACACATTTTCAAGGTATGCCACTAAAAACAAGATTCATACATGTAGGCCAATTATATTAAACCCAGATTTTCATAGAAATTGCCCTTTTATCCTAAAAGGTAAAAATAAGGTCAAATCATTGGAAGCGTAGACAAATGACTTCCTTGCCTCCATAAACCATAACATTGATGTACTACACTCATCTACATGCATATGCCAAATACTTAAAATCCCGTCATTTTGTAGAATTCACGGGGGCCATCTTTGATTTGAAGGTCATGATGAGGTCTAATCTTTTTTATTGTATCATAAATGAATTTTTACACCTAAAAACCTTAAAAATTGTGTATTATACATGTGCATGCTTGTATGTCAATTATTAAAAAAGTTGTAATTTCTTTAGGACGGAGGTGGCCATTTTGGATTTTGGCCTCTCACGCGTTCTGCCTGGTCTTTTGCTAGGGGTATCCCCGTTCAAATCTCTTAAAATATGTTTAAGAGCTCATATCAATCATAAAACCTTTTCAGTCTCTCTGCGGTCACAAAAGTGCCCAAAATGACCCAACTACTATATCATTACATGCCCGTATCATACACAATTCCCTGTAAATTGTACCTATGTATACAGCTCATAATCGTCGTTGACATAATACTTTAACAGATGGAATGCTAATTCTGAGCTCATAATTATTATTATAGATAACATTTCAAGTTAGTGAACCTTTGTGCATAGACTCTACATAACAAACAGGATTCTTTTCACACTTGCTCATACAGCTTTGACGAGAATTGCTAGTATTTTAATTAGAGGCATATTCATACACCATCTTAGTAATGGATCAGAGAAAATCTAGACGTGAACCAAAGTATTATATTGTTTTTAGTTTATTACAAAATTAAAGAAAGCAGCCATATGTCTATAAAACTGTCTGTAGCACCAGGGACCTTCAGGCAAGTAGGAAGGGTTGCGGCAGTAGTTGGCAGCATCCATAAAAGATACATCAGGGAACTGCTCGATTTCATTGTAAAGGTGAGTGTGAGGTGTCTGCTGGTCCCAGCGCTGGCAGGTGCGGCCAGAGCGTGTGTTGGACACACTCCCAGTGAAATCCCAACCCCACTGTTGTATCTTACATGCTGGAAACATGGATTTGTTGTAAATGCAATATGTCTGCCTCGACGTATTGCTTTATATTCAGGCATGGTGAAATGAAAATATAAAGTCTTTTTCAATCAAATGTTTTATGATTGTTTGTGTCATTTTAAGGAGTATGACATTGCATCTCTAATGGGATGCCATCAAACAGTCAAAATAACAGTTTTGTTACTAATTATTAAAAAAAATAATGCAAATAGGCTACATGAATAAACATACTCGAAGCGATTATCTCCCACAGATGTTTCTGTACATAATTCATAGGCGTACAAAGCACCTGGGCCAGCTAGTACCCCCCACCCCCAATATTTGACATAAGGGAAAGCCAAGTTGTGATAGGGCCACCCAAATATTTTGAAAATACTTTTTACTAGAGCAAATCTGACCCCTAAAAAATACATGACCTCGCGCGAAAAAACCACAAGCACCGCTATGCCTCATTATGTTCCCGGGGGTCCCTACTGCAAAATAAGCCACGGTGCCATCGCGGCATCTGGTGGCGAGCCGAGAAAACGGCGAAAAATGGCGGCCATTACCCAAAAATCTATTTTGGGCCATAACTTTGTAACCAGACATGATATCATCATGAAAGTAGTGTCTAAATATATGTTTTTGAGGATGTCTTAGATGAAGAAACACGTTTCAACTAGATATAACTGTATTTGAAGCATCAAATTTACTTAAAATGGCGGCCATTACCCAAAAATCTATTTTGGACTATATCTTTTTAACCGGATATGATATCATCATGCAAGTAGCATCTAAATGTATGTTTTTGAGGATGTTTTAGATGATGAACCACATAAAAATTACATATAATAGTATTTATAGCATAGAACTGACTTATTGTAGCTATTTGAAATACATTTGCCTACACAATGCAACTGCATTACACCGATTCAAACATACAACAATGATGTTGGCATAGAAAACACTTGAGTATAACATTTGTTAATCTCATTTGTCATTTTAAACGTACAGTGTATCAGATGAAACAATAATTATTAGATTTCTAGTCACTAAGGTCATTGTCTATTGTTTCATATAATGCATTGTAAGTAAAGGGGTTACAACAGATGTCGTCATCATTTCCATCGCCATAACAAAATTCTGCCCTACAGGTACAAGCTGCTGTGCAAGACTGATTATAATTTGAGCGTGTACAATTATTGTCACAGGACACACAATTACATATTATGGCATTTGGCAACTCTGGAGCTGCTGCTGGTTGAGTCATCAGTACTGGTTGAACAATGTCATTGTCATTGTCAATGTAATATCCACACTCAGCCTCTTCTGCATCAGTGATAAACCCTCTTAAGAGAATGTGGAGAATGTGTTGGAATTAGATCTTCCCTCATCAATAAATTGGTTTAAAATAGGTAGAAACTTGAGTTTACAGACCACTCGATTTCAAGTCGCGACGTCTAGCGGGAGAAATTGGCAGCAGGGTTAATCATTACTTCTCCATAGCCGATATGAAAGTGTTACGTTATCCATTATTGAGTACAGTAGGTGCAACCACCGCGTTTATCAACGTACGTGTGACGTAGTTATCTGAAAGTGATGTACGTAATTCGTTCAAAACCACGGGTCATCCGGTGCGTTTTGCTGAATTTTTGGCTGAATTCTGAGTTGAGTTCCTAGCCTACAGACCTCATGTGTATAGTCTTAACCAACCCAATCGGGGCTTGGGTATAATCTTAAGATTGGGATTTTTTTATTATAGCTATACGACCCAATATTGTCTATAAAATTAAGAACTGACAAAGCAGCCTAACATAAACAAATTAATCCAAATTTTATTTTTTCAACATTGCTATTTAACCAAGGTTATTTGAGTAAAACTAATGATGGATTATCGTTTTAAAAATTCTACTTTACTTAATTCCAATGCCAAACAAAATGATAATAGTATATCAAATTATCTGCAAGTATTATATGTAAATAGTTTTAATAAGTTAGTGCAAAGAACTATTTATATATGGGCAAAGCCAGCATTAATTAATTAGACTATGGTTTCAATGTTGGATTTAACGTTGTAACAACGTTGATGTGCCTGCTGGGAAACTCTACCTGGATTAGCCTTTAATGCACGCTACGCTTCAGTAATTCTGAGGTGTTTCTAGTACTTAAGCCGGTAATACTGTAGTATCTTATGGTTGTGGTTATAGATTTGAATTTAGTGTGTATGTAAAGAGTATAGTATATTTATTTACGGTTTATATCCGGATATTATTATTCATACTAGATATATAGGACAGATACTGAATTGTATTAGTAACAGTGAAAGTGAAAATTTCTTGACAGCTTGTAGATCTGCCATTATTTAGTGGTTGCTCAAAACTGTTTAAATTTCAGATATTGTGGTTGCTCACAAAATTTTGGAGAAAAGACAATTACATAGGACTAATTTGACAGATTTGATATTGTGCCTATGTATTTTTAGTGACAATTAAAGAACACCTATTTTAAGAACCTAAATGCTTTATTATAGCTATGCAACCAAATATTGACTATAAAATTAAAATGGAGAAAACAACAGCCACATAAACAAACTAATTCACATTTTAATTTTTCAATATTACTATTTAACCAAGGTTATTTGAGTAAAACTAATGATGGATTATCTTTTAAAAATTCTACTTCACATAATGACATTGCCAAACCAAATAATAATAGTATGTCAAATTAGCGGCAAGTATTATATATAAATAGTTTTAATTATTATTATTATTAACATCAAGACTAATAACAGAATTAAAAAATCCAGGCTGGCCAGCTCACAGCTTTTATATACATAACCAGCCATTTTCATAACACCAGTACCCCAACTGAGATGTTACTAGATCTCAACTGGGAAACCCACGAGACTAGAGGGCAGAAAATAAAATCATGTTCATTCTACATGATTCACCATTGACTTCTCAACATCAGCGCTCCAACATATATTCACCTTGCACCCTCACGGACTAGAAGGCCTTATCCATTGTCATATTTCGAAATCACAACAACTGCCCGACTATTATAGGAAATCATTCTATCCATCAACTGTTATACTTTGGAATGGCCTACAAATGGGCATAGCCACTGCGTCATATCTGGAGGCTTTCAAGGCTAGCCTTAATCTGCACTGCAAAGAGTTACTTGTATCACAGAATGGGTTCCTTCATTCATGATATATACAAGAATTTTAAGATGCCATCAGGAACCAGTAAACTCACATTTTGGCCAGGCTTTGGTTAATGTCACAAGAACTTCTTCAGGCCAAATTTCCAGGTTGGAATGATGTCAAAACTGCTCATGGGGAGGCACATGAGGCTTCTTATTTGTAGAAATCTAGTTCTAAACCTAAAAGTGGACCCATATTCAATCTAATGCAGACCGCAAGTGCCCGTTTTAAGTATGCTTTGCGATATTGTAGATCTGTGGAAAGTCGTGCTAAAGCTGATGCTCTAGCCAAAATGCACTTGTTAAAGGATGACTATACTTTTTAGAAAGATATTAAGAGGATGTCCTCCACTGGTAACATTGTTCTACCAAATATGGTTGATAATGTGTTTGGTGAGCAAGCTGTTGCAGACATGTGCAAGCGAACATTATTATGAACTTCTTAATTCAAATAAGGACTTTACAAACAAGGATCATGTACTCAATTCAATTAAAAGCACTAAGAACAAAATAATGTATGTTTGTATGTAATGTATGTATGTCTACATAATATGCTCCAAACAAGCTTATTGAATATTGTTCTTGAATTTTAGGTGGAAATAGCCCTAAATCGATTCACTTGTATCGCATGGTCTTGACCAACATCCTGCGTGGACAAAGATCAATCAAGATCATTTAGAAACGCTGATGTAGAATTACATTAGTGTAGGATTTATTTTGTAGTATATACTCATAGGTTCTTAAAGTTTTAATTTGAATAATGCTACCCTTATTGTGTCTTATTTATTTCTTTTTAAAATTTGCAACTACAACACTTTTTATAAGTATCAATGATTTCTCACGTTAATTTGCCAGTAATCAAAAGACCTACATGCAATGTGCGTTAGAGTAATTGTTTTGTACACTTTTGATCTTAGCAATATGGCTTTATGATATTAACTTAATTGTTTATCACCTAGTGTTGTATATCATGATTGATTTTGATACCATAACATAATACTTAGAATTATTGTCTTGCTTTAAAAAACAAACAGTAAAAATGTTATATGAACCGTTTTCTTTTCTTTTAACGAAATTGCGCATCACTGGAGGGCCGATTCACTTTTGTTTACAGTTTGGTGCCGTGACCAGGATTCGCGACATCACTGGAGGCGCGACCGTCACCATGTCCACTTTGTTTACAGTTTGGAATGCCGACACCCCTTCCAGGTTTTTTGAGTGGCCGCAGGGGCGCCACTGCCCAGCAGCCGACTGATCAGCAAGAGGTAACAGGGTCGCGTGATGCGATTTCCAAAAGCACAGCAGGGCGATCATCATGATCCCCGCCAGTTGGAACCGAAGGGGAGCCAGGGGTCGTGACGGCCGACGACCGAAGTCGCATGATGCGACACCTGCAGCACCACGAGGCGACATCGCGGATCCCGCCACTATATGTCGGAAGGGGAATGTGAGGTCGAGTACCACGCCAAGTGAGCGGACGAAAGCGACGTAATGTCGCTAAGAAAGTTCGCCGACCAGCGAGTGAGACACAGTCATCACCACCAGTGACACGCAGTCGCAATGCTCTGACCTTGAGATGGAGTGGCATGACGGGCGGGTGCAGGCAGATCCATTGGGGGATAAAAAAGGCCCCCGGGGGAAGCTCGGGGGGCCTGGGGGAATTTGGGGTAATTTCCCGGGGGGGGCCCCTTAGTAGACAGCAATCGGAAGAAATCTGAAGGGGGGTCCCGG
>CM032664.1:53698999-53726805 GCA_019095985.1 Streblospio benedicti | reverse complement strand
CTGAAGCAATGCGCACAGCAAAGTATGTATACACGTGCTTACTGTTCTGATACTTGTTAAGCGTAGGGCACACCCGGCAGTACTGCTTCACAACTGTCGCTCTACTCCCCAAAGCACACAGAGACCGTGTGGATCAATGCGTGTCCAGCACGGCAAAGAAAAGTAGGTTTTATAAATGAGGCTGTACAGAAACAGTAGTTGACACTGGAAACTTTCTTTTCAATTGGCTGATCGTAGGTAGGCGTATAAAGCAAGTACACTACGGTCGTTACTTGCCGTACATATTACACACACGGGAAAACGTGGTGTGAAAATATCTACACTGCTGGTTGTGCCCCTAGCTTTAGATTATATCAACATCCACATTCGCTTGTATTACATGCAAGTTTTTACCGGATGCTTTTTTCTAATTTTGCGATAAATCCACTGAAAGCTTAGCGTCTTAATAATTTCGAACATTGTGGATGACCATCTTCGAAGAATTCTGTCACTAGGTGGCAGCACGTAACAGTAATGGACGTCAGTCAGAGTTTGTTATGGGAGGCCTTTGGAACTATCCTCGTCTGGGTACATGATGTAGGCTATTCATGTGACCAGTTATGGCAGACTGGTGATTTTAACAGTACTGAGGCGAGTGACTCTTGTGTGGACGCCGCCATGGTCACGTGTCTCCACAATTATTTGGTGTTCCTTGAGTTGCGCATCGAATTTTCTACATGATTCACGAATGTACACGTTTGGACGGATCTTTTAACCAATGCTGTACACACTACCACACACCACCTCTTGTTTAATCTTGTCCTTGGAGATCGTGTATCTTGTGTCTGGTAAGGTTTAAAAGCCGAGCTGATATTGTAATCTTTCAAATCCTTAGCAATTTTCCCGGACCAACCTTTAACATAAGGGAGATCAATCAAACCTCTAGATTCCAGTGTATTTTCCTACTATTTTATTAGACTTACTATTGATGACAATCTTGTTCTTCGTTTCACTTCTTGAATTGCCCTGTTAGAGTAAATACAAGAGGACGGTATACAATAACCTCGCGTTCTCCGGTCTTTTTATCAATCTTTCCTGTTATCACTCTCTTCCTAGTGACAGAAGGAAGTCAAAGAAGATGGACATGGATACTGTCCGAAAATAGTAGGACAGATTAAGATTAAGACAGATTAAGTAAGCTTGAAAGAGATTTATCACAAAATTAGTGAATGTATCTTTGTAAAGAAATCAGATGACGAGAGAATCATAAGTACTTTTGAATAATAATAAATATTACCAATTAAATATAGCTTTGCATGATTTCATCAATATACATATATACCTTCCCTCTGTTTCCAGAAATCATCCCAATATTTTGAAGCTCATCAAGGATACATTTGTGATAGACGAAACTAATGACATATATGAATACTGGATGATCACCAAGTATTACACATTAGGTATTATTAACTAATATTTTCTCTTTGTATTTTGATGCAAGTATACGAGAACTGATCAAATGCTGATCAATAAGTGTGCGAATGACCTGGTGTAAATTGTAAAGTCATGAGAGCCATACTGGGATCAGGACTATAAACCACCCCATTTACATTTACATTTACATGTATTTGTATAATCGTTGTCTAATTTCAGATTTAAAGATTCAGCTAAGACATTGTGTGCTTGTTATTATTTAGGTAATCTCAGTACATTCTGCTGCAATGATCCTTCAGAATTATCCCTTCTCACCAAGCTACAAATCTCCCGTCAAGCTGGCGAGGGGTTGGCATTTTTGCATGATACGTTGGTACCTTGCATAGTGCACAGGGACATAAAACCTGAGAACATTCTCATAGATAAAAGTGGTGGCCAGTTGACCGCTAAGTTAGGTATGTGATATGGTTCGTTTACATATTTTTTTAATCACTACTCTATTAAATACTGCTTTGTACTCTTTAAACAGATGTTTTTTTTTAAATCTTTTACTAACTAAACCACTGGTACATGTCTTACAAAGCTGACTTTGGCCTAGCAAGGACGATGGAGAAAAGCTTCCTATCATCAATAGCAGGAACACGGTTTTATCTTGCACCTGAGCTATTCCTCGGCATAGAGGGATCCTTTCTCAAATATGATGAGAGCGTCGATACCTTTGCTTTTGCACTCGTCCAGGGTTTACTGCTGCAACTTTCATCTATAGGGCCATTGAAGTTTCCAGGTTTGTTGTAGTTGTATTATGCCTTTTTGAAAAGTTGCATGGTGCCAGCTGTATCTAGAGTTCAATTACGATAGTTTAATATTATAAGATGTTTTGGTGTGGATATAACACTAGCTTGCACGCGTGGTGTCTAGGCCTTCTCGAGTGGGCGTTAGCGAACGAGAGGAGGCTAAGACACCACAAGTGCATAGCTAGTGTTATCTCCACACTAAAATAGACCATTGCAGTTTTATCTCCGCAGTTTAACCAAATGATGTAACTTGATGGTGTTTACCGTTCACAAAGTAGGGAGACACCACAGGTGCATAGCTTGTGTTATCTCCACACTAAAACAGACCATAGCTTTTTTTATCTCCCCAGTTTAACCGAATTATTTAACTTGATGGCATAGGGAGATAACCTGATCTACGGCTTTTAACCAATCAGAATCGAGGATGAACTGCAAACTGGGGAGAAATTATAAGCCTTATTATAGGTTGAGTGCATTGTTTCTAGATGGCAGTATTCCAATAGGACAGCAGATGAAAATAGCACACGAGAATAATCTTCAAACGGACGTGTTCGTTTCTATATTACCACATGACAAACCTCAAATCAAGACTTGGAAGAAGCTGATATTGAAAATGACAACATATGATCAGAAAAAACGAATCAAAATGACAAGTGTCGTATCTGAGTTAGAAGATCTGATAAGTATGTACTATGTTGTTTCTTTAATTATAAGTTAGGCCATATGGTCAAATATCTATGTAGATGTTTATTATAAGGTTCTAATTTTAAGCTTGATTTATACCATGTCTCACTATTGTAAGGGATGGTGTACATTTCGTCACTGTCCGCCAAAGTGGAACATTGTTCTGGACAATGACAGGCTCAGTGAATCGTTCCAATAGGTATCTATTCAGTTTATCATAAATTTTGATATTTAGAGGACTGTGAAGTCTTAATAACATACTTAAAACATAGGTTACCTCGACGCGTTCCCAGGAGATTTTCCTCCTCCAACGGCTGATGAATCCACACCGTCTACACCCAGCGTTAATCCTACCCCTCCGCCTACGCCCAGTAAGATGGCATTTTTATGTAACTAACTGGCACATATGTGAAAAAATAGTATGATTGAAGTACAAACATATATCACTTGCTATTTTGTAACACACATATTATATAGGCCTACTGTGCTAATGCAATAAACTATATTGCATTGCATACTGGTCATCTAGTGGACAGTCATACAGCACTATAGACTCAAGGCCAATTGGTACATCCACGTCCACTTATGATAACATTTCTATGTTAGTTCTATCAAAAGAATTATGCCACATCAATGTACATTATATTTTATATCTGTAACTTTTCAGGGGATACCTCTGCAAAAACATTCTCCTACGTGTCCACATTCAAGGCCCCTTCTGGCCGTGTTGGTATCGAGCTAAGTGGAAAATACGTCTTAGCCGTATTTGAGAAAAAACTTGAGAAATACGATCTGTCCAATGACGGGGGAAAGATACTATGGTCACGGGAACTCCCACAGGGCGTCGGGCCCACCTGCAAAAAGTTCATGCTTCAGCCGAGCGGCACGATCGTGCTTTGGTATAAGTCTACCTATCTCCTGGATGAAGAGGGGCGACTAAAGAGAAAATACGAAGTAAAGGGTAAAGCGCGTTTTCATGTATGTTTAAGAGCCATCAAAAAATTGTTATACTAGACAGATCCTTCATGACTATATTTTATGAAAAAGGTTACATTTTATGCCCACGTTGTTTGCTGTTTATGCACTTTCAAAAAAAGAAAAAAGAAGAAAAAAAAAGGCTGCGCAAGGCTTGTTTAAGTTATGCCATGTCTAATTTAACCCATTTTAATTACCGGATATGTGTACTTCATTTGACCATGATCTTTATTATTCAGCTGTGTAAGTCCGTTTTTGGTACATGCCAAATAACGGTGAACCTAATAGTTTGAGCAGCTTCTCTTCCCATCCCCAAGTTGGATTGTGCACATTTACACTCAGTTTTACAAATATATATTATCAATGGCGTTTGTATTACCTCAAATTCTTTCAAAATAGTTATAACATAAGAATTTATTAAAAACGCCCATACCCAATTGTAAGATAAGGAATGTATTGTGAAGATTTTTCTAAAAGTCTTCCAAAACCAACTGCTGTTGATGTGTATATATTCCTTGACACATATTCCTCGACGCAAATGTTTTTATTTCTTATAAAGATTCTGGTCGAACAACATTTGAAAGGTCTCTCGAAGCTCTTTTAAAGTGTGGTTTTAGAATATTTTTGAGCCATTGGATCTCGAGATGTAAGAGAAAAACAACATTTGTCCGTTGACTTTGTACAAAATTGTCAATTTCTCATTTGAAATTATTTCATGAGTTTCTAGTCGAATAATATATCAATTGAAAGCCATTGAGAAGCTCTTTACACACAGTTGTTTTTTCGCCAGTTAGTGGTACTCCTCATGCCTCCAATTATCTTTTTCCACCTGTCTCAAATCTTAATTTTGTTTACTTAATTTTTACTTTATATTTAATTAATGTAAACTTTAATTTAGATTTTTTAGAATTTGTTTTCAAATATTATCACCATTTATTTTACATGGCCTCATCAGGAATCAATCTAAACTCATAAAATAAACTAACAAAATTACAAACTTGTGTTATTGTACTTGAGAAATTCATTTCAAAATTATGCATAGATATTTTTTTTAGCTAATAGTGTTTTTTTTAGCTATATAGGTCACTTACGTTTCAGGTATGTTAAATATTGTCGAGGAAATCCCATGGCATGTAGGCCTACTGTCATAATAGGAAAACTATTGATGATAAAAGTCTCACTTCAAAATGATATTCGTCCCCTTAAGTATATGATACAACATTGAAGAAACATACGGCAGTGTTTTCAATTATGTTGCAATTTGTTTGGTTTAGACCCTTATATGGAGCAAAATTCCTAGTATATTGTATTTCATGGTGTTGTACTATTGTTCCTTCCAGGTTGGGCAGAGGGCGTTGTTAGCACTGGCGTTGTTTATGAGGAAGGTGAAGAGGGAAACAAGGAGCTCGTTGTGAGAGCGTCCCTGGAGAAGGTAACTTTTTCTGCATGGTATCCCATCTGTGGTCAAGCACAGCACGTTCATATATATGTCGCTTATTCCCAGTGCGATGAACATAAGACTAAGCTATAAGACTTACGTGATTTATTAAACGTAGGCATTGTTTTGTGAAATACAGACCACTATTGTTATCAAATAATAAACTGTATGGAAATGCGAATGCATCTCTGGATCTGGTGAAATACAAACTGTTAGGTAGACGTCGTCACGTACAAAACCAGTTTGCAATATTGTGGCCTGCATATTGAAGGGGAATATGTGCTGTACAGATAATTCTTTGAAATGTTAATGATGTCTTCAATGTTGATCATTCATTCTAAGGGTTGATAGATACGATGAAGTTTAGACTAAAATAAGTACAGGGAAACGCAGGTAGAACTACGTAGCCTGTGTTCCACCGTGTCCTGAACATGGTCACAATGTGTTGGCAGGAAGTCTGTGTGTGAGCGTGTGTGAGGGATGCTGTGGACAAGCCCTGTGTTATATTGTAGGACGCCACATTGCACTGTGGAGGCAGCAACTACTGCGTTTGTGAGAGGCCGGGTGCAGACCGCGTTGCCATAACACACCAGGAGCCTAACACCCTCATCATCATGTCTCAGCACGGTGAGAACATAGTATATTACTAAACCAATGACCAGTTGACCACCACTGGTAGATCCAGGAAATACCATAGCGAGCCCCCCCCCAACCGCACCCTCACCCCGCCCAGGAAAGTGCCATTTCCATAGGGTTTAGGCCTTTGCACAATCAAATAAATCAATTTACATTGTGCTGAGATTGAATCATAAAATTCAACAAAAAGTTACTATTATGCGTTGTGCATTTCTTATTATAACTGCTGATGAATTATTTAATTACTGTGTAATAGATATATAAACTTACATGCAGTCCCATAAATTATCTATGCCAAATAATGCTGCTGTGAGATTCGATATTTTGCAGGCTAGCATAAATTAAACATTGGCAAAGCGTTCGTTTATATCAATTTCTTACATCTGATTATCAATTTGAAGGTCATAATTAATAGAAAAAACAGCTAATTGATTCCAAATAACTCCCTTACCAGGCGAGGAACTGATAAAGCGTGCCCTCAGCTACCCACCGGCAGTTAACCGCGCCATCCAGAGCCTCAGCAAGCAGCTTTTTGCCGTGAGAGAGGGACTTCCCCAGACGTCCATCCATCTGCACGACTGGACGTCTGGCCGGGAGCTGCAGAGCGTGCCGTTGGCTGAACTGGGGCTCAATGGCAATAACATGAGAGTGGAGGAGGTCGGCTCCGGCGCTGGTAATGTCGTCCATGTCCATGTGTTTGATAGGGTCACCAAGGAGCACAGTGTGCGCATTTATGACATGGCATAAATCTTATTTGGAAGGATCCAGACATTGCTTAACACGACAATGACACCGACGGTTGTGGATTTTGTTTGCGTTGGAGCTGTACTCCATGAAGAAATATGTGAACTTCGGATAGTTCATCTAATGAACAATAATACTTTGTAAATTGATCATTGACAATTTACGGGCTCAATATTTTCGCAAATGCACTTTATTTATGAGGCAAAAACTGTTCATGGGAAACATTGGGGTTGCCTTTTCCCCATGAGTTTCATATCATGCAAAGTAAGACGCCCTGTTGAGAAGCAAAATTTGTACCAGTACAATTTCACGTCAACTTGAAATCGTACCACTGCTGATAAATGGCCCCACAATAAGTTACTTGCCACGAAATTGTACCACTCCGGGTCCACACGTGAAATTATCCCACTCACCAACATTTTACGAACACCATAAAAAGTAGTCTGTTTCAGCAGCTTTTAGTTTGAAACGTTTTATTTCTCACAATACTCTTCAATTGGCAACATTGGAAATAAAAGGATTCCAGTTAGCACAGCGTAACATAGTCTTCTACAATATACACTGGTTCAAAATAATTACAAATATAGACGGTTTCATAGGTAGTATTAAATAATGTGCAGTGTAAATATAATACAACTGATATAACACCATATTAAACATATTGTTCACGTGATTTTATACACGTTTCCTTGAATTTCTGATGGTAAGAAAGTGTACAAGTTCACACTGACTGCTCTTGAATACTCTAATAAGAGTGGATAGAACTATAATCTGTTCCTGGCTGTGGTAAGATGTTTTGAAAGCATAATATTGGGCTCCATCCAATGTGTCATTTAAAAGTATTGTATATAAGTATTGAGTATAAGTATTGTATAAAAGTAAAGTGCATATGATTGTTAAATTGATAGCATATTGATTGCATTCTCTTCTTCCCACTTCCATGAATTTCACCTACCTTCTTTTATTCCCGCTTTCTTGAATTCCATAGGTGATAAAGATATCTGCACGGCGAAAGATTGATTTGTCACTGCAAAGCATGACAGGGCAAAGCTAGTGTCCCATAAAACTGACATGTCCCATTGTTACCCAGTGTCCCATCTACAACCAGGTCGCCTCTACTTATACTTTACTTCATCCCTACCAATCACAAAATCATATTTAGGAAAAATGCAATGCTCTCTGAACAATTTCCCGTGGAACAATTTCGCGTGGTGGTACCATTTCAAGGCAACAATGGCAACAATGGTACAATTTTGCGTTAATATAACTCGAAATCATACTGGGCCATTTATCGACAGTGGTACAATTTCAAATTGACATGAAATCGTACCTGTACAATTTCACGTGGTGGTACAACTTCTTGGCTCAACACGCCCCCTTAACTTTCCATATTACAGAGTGATATATTCTTGTTTGCATCATATAAACTGAGTTTTTTTTAATTCAAGATCGTGATGATCGAACCCTCATTCGTGTAGTATCTTTGTTGTATTGAATCTTTCTCGAATGTTCTTGATTATTTATAGCCTCAAAAACAGAATGTTATGTAAACGGCCAAGTTCAATCCCAGCTGGTGGCTTACAATGTATTACATATATTAAGTAAATAAATCTAGTATATACTATAAAACCCTGACTTGTATCAGAATATGTAGAACATCACAACTGCTGTGACATTTTCATAATGACAAACATCAACCTAATAATTCATAGTAACCACCAAATTACAACCACTATATTGAAATGACAGCCTCATATTGACAGGGATTGTCATTGGTTTTTATTTTTTTTATTTCTACTAATCTCGTTTTGAATCACACATGTAAAAAAGATTTTTTGTCAACACAGTGTTTTGATAAAAGAGTAGATCCATTTATATTGCTGGTGTTGATTAAAATCAAATGATAAATGTAAAACAAGTGGTGTATTCACAGTGGTAAGATAAACCGCGAGAAGTGTTTACCCACTGGTGTTTGGGCTCTACCTATACAGTGATTGTTACTTTTGTTGATGAATGCAATCTTTAATGTAGTGCTGGTATTATATATAGGTCGGTGGATTGTATTATTATTTTCTACTTCAAATATAAAAGTAGGATTCCATTGATAGCGTTGATAGTATTGATGACAGTGTTTCTATATTTATATTCATTCAAAGTCCATATCGCAATGCAACTTACACTCACCATATACTGAGACAGGTAATGGCAAATGCATACATTATGAGAACGTGTGAGGCATAATGTCCTCCGGTGGAGAGCTGTTCACACAAAGTCCCCAAACTCGGCGTCCTCACTGATGCGCGACAGTCCGCTGCCGCCCGCCGCCGCCATGACCTCCGACACAGACGAACTTCTGCCGCCGAACGCACCGCCTATTGAGCTCGCCCAGGGCGGCAGGAAGTCGTCAAAGCTGCCGGAGAAGGTGTTGGCGCGCTTGAAGACGGCGCGCCGCGACCGCGTGGCTGCGTCTGAAGGCGGGGCTGCAGGTAGCAGGTATTGAGTGCGTTATGGAAGCCACAAAATTGTGATATATGGAAATTGGTTGGCATTGGCTGCTCGTGACATGCTCGCATCTTTGTATGTACAAAATTATGCCTGTCGCAGGAGTTACTAGACTGACGTGAAATAGACAGTGCTGCGCCTGCTGTTTTCATCTTTGTTTACCAATCAACTGCTTAAGCAGTTTCCTAGCGGAAAGTAACCACACATGGCTCTTGCATACTCATGAGAACTGCGTATAAATTAAGTTTTGCAGACGTCAACAGACTAGAAGCAATTGCGCCACAACAAGCTATTAGCTATCATTTGGTTCTACGCATTTACAACACCTGATGGCAAAGTGGCATATCAGAGGGAAACGCATGATAGGTGATGGATTGTTGTGGAGATGCAATATAGAGTTATTGTACCATTGCTGCAGTCGTGCGTGGATCTCCAGTTGCCAGACTCACGACTCTGCCGGAACATCTCACGTTTGGCCGCAGTGGCTGCCGTTGCGGCGACCGTGGGACTGGGCTGAGGGGAGTGGGAAGGGGAAGACCAGACCTGGCAAGAGGAGAATATTCATATGATCACGGACACGCATGTGGGACACGAATCTGGTGATATGTCCGTACCAAAGTAAACTGCATCGGAGAACTTTGTAGAGATATAATATGTGTATGAGAGTTAAAGTCTCAATAATTTTATCATATCAAAGCCAATGATGCAGCTGCCTTTGGTTCGTACAAATATACAGAATGGAAATATAGTATTGTTTCCCTGATTTGATCTTTCATGCAATATCACAGTACTAGCGGTGTCATGAGATATGTACATAGGCTTCTTGATCTACTCTAGAATTATTAAGCAACAAGGGCCTTTTACGTCGTATTACATGTCTGTCTAACCGTCTAACTATTCCTTGACATCACAATTCCTTCTATATTAAATCATTACTACAAAATACGTTTTTACCCGATACTTTTCGGCGAATTCTGATGATTCGGACTGTACAAAGACGGGCACCTTTCGCCTGGGTGTGGCGGGTGCCGACGCTCCCCTGCCCCCCAGCATGCCACTCGCGCATTCCCCGTGGGAGGACACTGACCCGCGGCGGAGACTGCCGCCACTGCGAGACCAAGGAGACATTGCGGCGCCGGGATCACAACTGGTACCACCGTCACGTATCTGCGAACTCACCGATGGTCTTCTTGGACTGCTACTAACAGACAGGTGTAAGTGATGTGTGCATTTTGAATAACGTTCTGTTTGGTCTTAATATGCTATAGTTTTTAAATGCTATTTCTAAATCACTGAGCACATATGAAATCAGATTCGTTGTTCGTATTCATAGCAAAGAATAACAACTGTATACACCTTCTGGGGAGTGCATGGAAAGAAGCGGCTCGGTGGTAAGAGGGTCCTCTCCACTTGCCGGAGTTCTGAGATAACTGTCGGAAAGCCTGAAGCGACAAACCAACTGTATAAAACGTCGCTTGTTCTTCTTTTCTTCAACCGCCTACTTAGAGCTTCAGATGTATGATTATATTTTTAGTACATAAAATGGTACTAGCCTACATATGATGAAGAGACCAATCAGATTTTCATTTTCTATTTCGACAGTCTGCATAAAGTGGGCGTGGCATCATTGAAATAATAACTATAAGTTTTCTTAATTCCGGATTTCTCAAAGCCATGGGCAATCCACTAATGCCTCGAGATGCCCGTTTAACGTTTGAAAGTAATCAGCTTCAAAGTATTATATTATATAGTTGTATTTTCTACCATTACTGTGTTTCTAATTTAACTTGCTCTAACGTGTTTGAGGAAAGCCCAATTTGTGCCACGCGGAATAGTTTTGTTACAGTATACGCCGTATAGCCGTATAACCAAAAGGTGCCTCACGTTTGGCAGCGATCTTGATCTTCGCCCTCGGTACTTCTCACTCATAGCAACAACGTCATCGACATACATGTGATACTCTGCAAGTACAAATAGTCTTGTAGATGCCATTTCTTTATAATCAGGGTGCCAAAGCAGATATTTTAGCCTAACCGCAACTCGGTCGATAAAGTTTTTCTTATGATTGATTTTACATCCTTGGGACCTCATTATTGCATATCTGGCAGATATGAAGCGTGTATCATTGAGGCTTTTGAGAAATTCGAGATGGCGTCCAAGATGGCTGCCACACAATTAGAAATAATAATTTTTTGAACTATTAGACACAGAATAGAAAGTAATACCACTTTTTCAATAGTCTTTCACATCAGCAGTTCATTTCTGTTGTTTTTTATGATCTGAGGTCACAGATCCAAGATGGCCGCAAGATGGCCGCCTCTCAATGAGAATTCGTTACTTTTGAACTATTTGATGTAGTACTGTGGCTACCATCTTTTCCACCATTTAATTGGAATTCAAAATTCAAAAGTTAAGCTAAACTGACATTCAAATATTTTTGTATTATATGAAGACCTTTTCAGAAGAAAAAACTAAGTTTAGCTTACTTTTTGAATTTTGAAATTTAATTAAATGGTGGAAAAAAAGGGTAGCCACAGCATGAGAAGAACCACCTACAAACAAATGATTAATCTTAGTAATTTATGTGATGTGGAACATCAAGTAATACAACTTGCTATTTTTGTACATCAGCATTCTAAAACATTAAGGTGCCATGATGAACTGACTCCATTCTGTTTGCCGCCAGCGTTTCTGGGTAAAGGGCCATAATTTCCAGCTGTTTGTAGTCTGGCGGTGCGAAGCTCATTGGGACCGTTTGCACCCTGAAGACCAGGATTTCTTGGTCCTGAGATGCTGTCGGAAATAACTTTTTTTGGTTTATAATGAACCCAATTGCCTCGAGCATGAGACATTGTGCGGCCTTCCTGACGAGGCCGGATTGGATTCTGGTTCAGGAGTAAGTTGTCCATGTAGATGACCAGATGCATCCTTATCCTGGGCAAGTAGCTCACTACCAGTTTGAGCAGCTTGGTGGACGCATGGCACTGATGCCAGTCCAAAGGGAAGGCAAGTGAACTCATACAGATTGTTGCCACTGAAACCGTAAGAATTTCCTGTGCGCTTCGTGGATTGGAACGCACCACTAGGCGTCCTTCAGGTCGACTTTCATGAAGAAGATGCCTTTCATGAGCATGTTTTTCACTAAGGGCATGCCGTCCACATTGAAATGGGCATACTCTACCACTTGCTTCAGGTCATTGAGGTTGAAGATCGGCCTGGAGGAGCAGTTATTTTTTGGACACAAGAAGATGTGCGCCATGAACTGGTCTGGATCATCCGACATCAGGCACAAGACCTGCTTGTCCAGAACTGTGGATATCATGAGCACTTTGTCAGGGTTGAAGTCTGGATTAAAGCTATTTGATCGCGGAGGCTGGCCCATGCGTGGCATTTGGTATCTTTGGTATCAATGTTTAGCACTTCTGGGTTAGCTACAGTTTCTGCAGTGCCAGAGCTGTGCACCCCTCCACTAGATCCAGTGGCAACTGGTTGGCCTAGAGGTTAAGGGTGTCCAGCTCTGGGGGTTCCCCCTGCGGGGGAAGAAGAGCACGAAGCTCTAGCACTTCCTTTCCAAGGAGAGGACTTGTACTGGGTCAGTTACATGAAGGGATGGGCTGGGTCAAGGGGTTTTACCACTTCCCGTAAGGTAGGAGACCAGCCTAGTGTCACCTGTGTGCTTTCATTTGGAATACTTAGGGATAGAAGGGGAAATGGGGGCAACGCTAAAATACCTTGTTTTGTTGTGTTTTCCGGCTTTTTCCACCACCGCAACCAAGACCAACGTGTGGAGTCCCATACTGGCACTTGGCTTTTTGAAAGGGCTCCTTCTGGCCTCCGCCTCTGGTAGGGGGTTGGGGGGAGTGTGATTCTGTGCTTCTATGCTCTATGAGTTGGGTAATATCGTCCACACTCGATACTTCCTACTGCATGAGGTCCTGAAAGTCTTGCTCAAAAGGACTTCACCATCCTTAGGGAGGGCTACTCGGTGGTCTGCTAAAGCATCTGTGGCTTCATCCTTCAACCCAAGCACAAGACTCACCTCACCATATCTCGCATAGCTGATGGTCTGTGAGGCCTGGCCCACCATGGTTATGGCTATTTCAATAAGAGTTAACTGCGCTTCAAAATGCCTCAGCTCCCACCAGGCAGCGTCCATGGCCATCCACAAGGTGGACCACAAGGTGGCCAACTGCCCCATTGCATGCACTATCTTGGTTTGATCTTGGTTTGCACTCATTTCATGGTGGAGTCCATAAGAGGCAGGAGGCTTCTAACTAGGCATATGATATTTCTCCCTGCTACGTCTGAGGCGCACCCGTTTAAGGATGTCACTATCCAATTGAGGGACCTGTAGGCTGTCCAGTCCAGGGACCGGGTGTGCCTTCAAGAATTCCTCCACGTCTTTATCATTGAGGTGTTTGTTAAAGTATATCTCTGTGACCCGAAGAGGTCCAATGGCAGGGTACGCACCGGGGCCTTATCAGGCATTGCCCTGTAGCTCCTGATATTGCGACGAATTAACTGCTGATAGAAAAAAAACTATAGAAAAAGTGGTATTACTAGTTATTCTGTGTTAAATAGTTCAAAAGTAATGATTTCTCATTGCGTGGCTGCCATATTTGTGGCCATCTTGGATCTGTAACCTCAGATCATAAAATCAACATCAGAAATTGATTGCTGGTGTAACAAACTATAGAAAAAAGTGGTATTATTTGCCATTCTGTGTTAAATAGTTCAAAAGTTATGATTTCTAATTGTGTGGCAGCCATCTTGGACGCCATCTTGAATTTCTCAAAAGCCTCAAGGATACACGCTTGATATCCGCTAGATATGCAAGTGAGGTCCCAAGGATGTAAAATCAATCATAAAAAAACTTTATCGACCGAGTCGCCGTTAAGTTGGGTGGCACCCTGACTATTAAGCATTCAGAGGTATTGTTTGCTATGCATGAAATTACCTTGCAAATAATCATATAAATCATGTACATGTGCGTGCCTTTAAAAACAACATTTTTTTCTTATTCATTTTTCACCTACTTTTATTTTTATTTCATTTTATTTTTATTATTATTATTTTTTTTTTTTTTTTTTTTTTTTTTTTTTGGGGGGGCATTTACCCATGTGTATGCTAAAAGTCAACATTTTATTAACAATGTGATGATGATGATGATAATATTATATGCTATTAGTATATTCATGTAAAAGGTATGAATTGCATCCTGGCATGAGCCACATCTTATGAGTAGGAAATAGCAAATGCTCGCTCAACATCGCATTGGCTAAACAAAAGTCTGGTTGCCTCTCATTGATGGGGTCTTAAAGGGTGAAGAAATCCCTGGTCTCTATTTTTGTTGTAGTGCTCATATTCCTATTTTTCCCACATACCACATTTTTTAAAACTTTTCCCCACACCTCACTCAGCCTAATTGAAATCCATCTCCCTTTATTTTGCCCCCCCCCCCCCGCCCCACCTTCCACTTTTTTTATAACCTTCTCCACCCATCCCACTCACCCCTCGGTGGTAAATTACGCAAAGGTGATTTCTCACCTGGTGGCAAATCGTCCAAGTACCGTCTGAACGCGTTCTCAATATTTATCTGCTGCAAAGAGCGAATACTTTGTTGTCGATACTGGGCAAATCCTACAAGTACAAGATTTTACAAGGAAATAAATGATTGTCTAGTTCAAATTGATCAGGCGTGCTCAACATTCCCATTGTCAGAGCACTGATGATTGTAGAAGGCCTTCCCTAAGTACCCAATATCTTGCAAGCAAATTCAGTTATAAAACCCGCTTTACACTACAGCGAATTCCACCTACGTAATTCTACTTTCACTGGCGAACTGGCAAATTCGTCAGGAAATTTTGAACATGTTCAAAAATTTTGAACGAACTTTCAGTTTGGTTAAAGTTTGCTTCTCAAATAGTTATGCTGCGCCAACGGATCACAGAACATTCGCATACATATGTAACACTTCGTTTGCCTCCGCAACTTGTCGTGTCATGCATTTTTATTACGTTCAATGCCGCCACAATACGCCCAAGTTGACGACGTGACATAATACGTGCAGATGCGTTGCACGGGTTCGCTCATGATCGCTGCAAGTGTAAAGCGGGTTTAATGTACAGTAAACATAAGTCTGTCAACATTAGGGATGATGTACATTTTGTCACGCTCCCCAAAAGTGGAACAGTGTTCCACTTAGGGGGAGGGGGGGGGGGTTCGGTCAAGTTTTGGATGTTCCACTTTTTCTAGGTGTAAAATTTTATCTCCCGCGCTAAAACTTTTCATACCAGAATTCCACTATTTACTATTTAAATGGTGGCAATAAAAATATACATAGCAGATTTCACACATTCATTAATATTATAATTTACATTCCTGATATATAATAAATATTAATTTAAGGCATATATAAGTAATATTTGAATAAATATCGCGAAACACTGTGTAGATATTCTTTGCGTATGTCACACATCTGATGTTTCCACTTTTGGGGGGAGGGGGGGTCAAGAAAAAAGAGAACACTGTTCCACTTTTGCGGAGCGTGACAAAATGTACATCATCCCTTACCTTGCTTGAACCGTTGCTGGTGCAGAGAGTAGCACGCCCGGAGAATCGCCTGCTTCTTCTCGATCTTCTTTACCATATGCCTGATAACAACACGTATTTTGAAAGCATATACGAACCCCGAGTTTTGACATTTATCATGAAATTAGTGATGAACTTAGAGTAACATGACGTTTAGGCCACAGTTTGCGAGTGTTTAGAAGTAAAGGGTCACATAATGTGGATTTCAACTTCCAATACTTTGTAGAAGAATTACTGTCATATAAGATGTGCCAATATCATTCTGATCATAATATAACCTGTCTTGTAAGTAGCGCATGACGATTGTATCCTCCTTCTGATTGGTCATTAAGCACGTGATCATCATCACAATGAGGCTGCCGTACACAAGCATGACGATCACTACGAACCAAAGCGCCCCCTACAAGTACAACTGCACACTGCCACACCAATAGTTTACTATTTAGACCTATTGGTGTGTAATTTCAATACAGGTCTTCGTGTAAGTTTTGATAGACACAAGGCCTTATCGCCATGCAAAACTTTAAAAACGACGCCACGCAGTAGCCTTATGACACACATCTAGACTCTAGAGCAAGGTGGAATTGTAAAGTGAAATGGATCAGTAAAAAGAGGTGTACACTCCAGTTTAGATTTTGATACAGTCATATATTATAACAAATGTAGTCAATAATCTTGCCGTACGAATAGTTCAACGTAATTAACCTAAAACATTAAAGGAAACATAGCTCCGACTAAGCACATCCCACCTGCTCATCATAGCCGCGGCCCGGGTATGTACCGTTGATCTGCTCCTGCTGTTGCTGTATCTCCTGATCCATGAGAGTGGCAAGGAAGGTGCCGTTCTTGAAGGTCTGGATCTTGACCCTGAGATGTCGCTGGAGTGAGCGTTCACTGGTCCGCCTCACCCCGCTCTTTCCCATGGTGGTGTACTTGGGGGATTGTCAATATTGGTCCTCTGACCCCTCGTTAGCAGCACTTGGTGTGTTGACCACCTTTCTGCACATTCAGTTATCTCTCAACTATAACATGGTAACTGTGTTATAGACTTTGCTTATAAGACCGGCATTCAGTTTTTTGCTTCTTAGTTGTTGGTCGTTTCATGATCAGTAGGCGGGAGCAAAATGGTATTTTTTATAAGAAAAATAAAATAATAGTAATAATAAACAAAAAATAAAAATAATAATACTCCTTGACAATATTTCTGAGGGAAAACTGTCTATAGAAGCAGATCATGACATTTGAAGTAAATCATTTGCAAAAAAGAAAGTGAAAATTCGTGTCTGTTTCGAAAAAGTTAACAGAAAAAAATGATTAATTCCAGTTGAAAAATGCCTATTAACGTGTTGAGTGATAACAAATTTGGAAAGTCATTATATAAATGCACTTCATTTATTCCATAGCTTAATCTTCATTAAAACCTTTACTTAGTATTCATTACTTATAAAGAAGTGATGTATACATAGTCCAGTCGTTTCTCACTTCTTAAAGAAAAACACATTGTTATGCTTGTATCCGAATTGTCATTGATTGATAACAGCTATGTTGTACATAGAGACTCACGATGAGTTTTTTCGGACACGGTGAGCAATGATACTATAGAAAAAGCAATCTGCCACCAGAAATAATCATGATATATGTGCCGAATACAGCGTGTGGTCATTATGGAGTAATTTCCTTAGTAATGTCTATATTATGATAAAAATCCACTAAGAACAATTCATTAGCAAACAGGCGACGTGAAAATTGGATTGAAGAAAGTTGCATCTATTTGGCGGGAAATCCATGGCGTAATTTAATGTACAGAAACCTAGAGCCTTGATAAAGCTTGCACATAAAAGTTAATATTTCACAAATGATTATTCTATGTTCTTCCTACACCATCTTCATCTATATGGGGCTTATTGTTTGATAAATGAATTATTGAAAACAAAATATTGTAAGAGTAGATATATTTCCATCTACAATGCAAACGAGACACGTAAACCGACAACATTCCTGCACCAAGACTTTTTAAAAGGTTATTATATATATGCTAATGCAAGGAATATCATAAATTTTTCTAAATATTATTTTAACATCATATGAATTTGAATTACATGCATATTTCTATGATATATTGAATCGGTAACATTTATAATAAGTCAATTGATTGAGTTGGGGGTGCATAAATTGTACATGACACCTAAAACCTGTGTTCACACAATTCTACTTATGGTTTGATGGTACTGGCTTGTTTTATTGCCACACACTGTTGGTACAGTTATGATTGTATCCCGGGTTTGTATGCATACATATATATTTGAATACGTGGCTGAAAGAAGATAAAGTGACATTTTCAACCTTATATGATTGTTGCCTTTCTGCTATTAGACCAGAGAGTGCAGATGACTATACGGTGACCACCTGCCACGACACCTGCTGAGTATTTGGAGTAGTGCTTCTGATAGCTAGTCTGCTAATGCAAATACCAGTGTGCATTGTTCTTTCACTACTGAGCTTTTTATCAATGAGCTTCCATAACATTTATCTCATTTGTGATTCCTATGCATACACCAGTGTAGTGAAATGTTTGAAAACTATGAACTACAGATATATTAAACAACTTGACACCGCGTTTTGTTTTGGTGACTAGACTACAATAATGCTATTTGCCATTTAGTGTTTTGAAGTTACAGATCACTACACATAATATATGAGAAAAGATGAATGAATGTTTAAAAAAAATCCCAAGTAGTAGTACGATCTCGCATAAAAGTAAAACACATGTAACTAATGTGTAGGACACATCATCGTGACCCTAAATATTACCGTGCCAACACTATGGTCGTAATGCACATTACGCGCCATTGTGGACATTTTGCAGGTGGTTAGATATTGCTTAATTCGTACTTTTTATTTGGCAACCACAAGTTAATTTTACATATAACCTCAAGAAAAAGTATATTGCAATTGATAGAATATTCTATGTGTGTGTGTTTATGTGTGACCAGAGTTTTTTTTTTTTAGTGAACTAAAAGCCGAAAATACTCATTTCATAAAAACTAGTGATGATCGTAATGATTTTTCAACAATGATCGCAATGTTTTCTCATTTGTTTTGATGATGATCGTAATGAACGAGATTGACAACCATTTTTATGATAGCCGTGTTGAAATTCTTAAGAGTTTGATTGTTTTATTATGTACCCACAACACTGATGTCCATTTCACATCTATGGTCTACGCAAATGATTATGAAATAAATGTTGCTGTCCAATCTGTAAAAAAACTGTGGCTTAACATGCAGAAACAGACATCATTACGGTAATCACGGCCTTATTTGCAAACAGTATTTACGCTTTTGACTTCAGTATAAACTCAACTCTAACCTAGTATATGTTCTAGATATCAATATGTCTTCAATATTATAATAAATATTTACTTTAAATTGAAAAATAAACTATTAATAAAGCAGCATCTAATGATTAGCAAAATATTCACAAAATCATCAGTATGATCGTCATGCCCATTACGATCATAGTTGCTATGTCATCTAATACATTTATAAATAGTTTTGAGGCACCGGGACTCATCAGCCAAGTCCTCTCTGGTGTAAGTTGCATCTGATCCCATATTTGATTGGGCACCAGTTACCGGTACCTATACTCAGTGCCCGATCAAGCTGAAATTTAGTGGGTTCCCCGGCTGTGATTTGACGTGGGGCTCTTTGACCCAACGACATTTTGTTGCGCCACACGACGTATTCTTTATTGTCGTGAGAAATTCTAACATAACATTTAATTTGAAGATATATAAACTTGGAACTTCTGGATTGGTGCTTTTTGCATAAAGAATACATGTAAAAATGTTAACAAAATCTGGGGCCCACTATAAATATCTCTAGGTGCCCCTTATCATTAGGGGCTTTCATTTAGAAATATTATGCCTGTAAAAGTTAAAGTGTTAAAGTGTTAATATCTAGAGGGGGAGAGGCGGGATTTAATGGTCGGGGCCCCTGGCTGCAGCCCGCTCAGCGACCCCCACCCACCCCCACCCCCGCCTCCTAATCGGTCACTGCCTATACTGCAGCCACACCGTTCCTTGCACAACAACGTTCATGACAGAGACTCCACATCTCTTCAATCTGCGATACGCGTTCAGTGTCCATTATCTTGCTCGGAGGCATTAATATTCGCCTTTCGTGCACTGTAGTGACTGAGAATAACATTTTTATTTGTTACTTATCAATCTAACTTAATGTAAACATGGGGCGGGGCAATGGGTTTACTTTATAAGTAATCATTTGAAAAAGTTACTCATGTCTATTTATACGATCAATTCGTGCTTTTACATGCAATCAATGTAACATGTACATATATAACACAAACGATAAACGCACAAGCATATATGTCACTCGTAAAGATTTACGCTGGACGTTTCACTTATAAACACGCCAACGCGCGTAACTTTACGTACGTATTTTCTTTCGTAAACAACAAAATCTAAGAGTGCGTCTTTGGACGTCAAAGAAATAATATTACTCACATTTCGAGTAATTGAACTCATTTTATATGGTACATTTTACCGTGAAATGAGGAGACTCTTGACGTGCATCGGAATATAACTCTGTAAAAGCCAGCGTGTAGAAATAATCATTTCTCAGAGCTTTTACTTTCGCTTAAGTTCCGGGACATTTTTTTTTGTCAACAAGCATGGCTACTTACGAAAGACCTCCAAGTAGAGCGGGCAACCAGAGTGCTGAGGCCACCAAACCCTCACCATCTGACTTTACCAAGCCGACAGACTTCACTGACATCATTCTCCAGGTCGAGTCGAAACTTCTGTACACTGTGAAATGTAAGTCATACCAGTCTTGTTTTATTAAGTATTTACTAATATGATCTAATATGTGTGTTACAGTGTATATTATCTTTGAAAGCAATATATGGTGAAACATTTAATTAGATTGGATTTAATGCGTAATGTCCGTGGTAATATGCCAAGTCTAGTAGAAATTATGTTTTAAACAAACTGTAAATTTCAATCTAGAAGAGTAAACGTAATCTAACTTGAATCAAATTTTTATGACTTCAGATAATCTAGCATCAGTCTCTCCAGTCTGGAAAGAAATGTTTAACGGAAATTTTAAAGAAAAACATGCTACAAAAATCCCTCTTCCTGATAAAAAGTTTGACGAAATCCAAGAACTTCTAAGACACTTACATCCTGAAACACAGAAACCAATAACAGGTAAAAAGCAAATTTATATTTGAGAATAATCTCAATAATTGTTCTTATCAGTAACATATATATTCTTAATCAGTAACATATATATTTTCAGATGGCAATAATGTATTCAAGTTTTTGTCAAAAATATTTGAAAATTCTAGATATTTTTTTAACACATCATGCAACACGTACAAAATTAGTGCTTTTGAATGCAATACGTTTTAGGTGTCAATGCTCATATTCTCCTGCCCTTGTTTGATGAATATCAAATGGATAAACAGAAAAAATCCTGCGTGAAAGTCATGAAGGCCCACCTTGCTAGTTTGGAGGGGGATGCTAAAATAAAAAAATGCGCCATGTACCTGAAGTATTCAGAAAGATTCAATGCACCAAGTCTAGAAAGAGAGGCTTTGAATGTTTTGCACACATTGCCCTGTGATGAACTTGACAAATTTATTGAAATTAAGGTAGATTTTTCTTTTTTATCTAAAATTGAATTTTGACAGACAAAAGCAAACCAAGAACTATGGATCACACATGGTTTAGTTGCTACAGAGGTTATAGTTTGTTAAAATTGCCACATGTTTTGAATACTGACATGCCAGTGAGCAAATTTTCTCACACAATATCTAAAATGTCCATCAGTAATCTATGTTATGATGGTGGAGATGTTAAATAACGTTTGTATAACAAATGTATCACAGTAGGCCTACTGAAAGTTATAATTTGCAAGAAAAAAATTTCAGAAAGAAAATTCCACGTTATTAGTGAAATTATCAAGCTACACCATGTGTGGTTCTAATGAAGTCCTGTATTTTAGGATGCCTGCCCAGCAGCAAGATATGCACTTTACAAGAAAAGAACTCGACTTTTAGAAGAACAACTTGCAAATTGCAGGGAAATTGTAGCAATGATCCCGACACATGGAATTTCTTCCTCATGCTGCAATACATGTGGTGTACCAAACCACACTGAAAATCGATCTTATTGTATTGGCTGTGTACAAGAATATACAGTTAAAATCAAAAATGCATTGTCATAATGGACAAAACATCGAACATTTATCATTGAATCACGTTTTAATTAATTTGACCATACCATATTTAGCATGTGAATGTAACAAGTTCTAAAGTTGACATAATGAAATACTTTTCAAAGAATTTAGCACCAATTCAAAATTAAAAAATTAACAGTTTTTTTTGTTTCTTCTAATTTTTGCATTACAAAAGCTTTAATATATAACATACATTTAATTATCAAAATAGAACTCACAATCATAAGATTGAACAATACGTTTCATTGGGCTTGCTGCACAGCCTTGTGATGCATAGAAATTCATAACTGACGAAGACTTAACAAAATATTGTATTCTTTTTTATATACAGAAATGGCAAGCACAAGGCATCATTTTTCAGAATAAGGATTTCGATGATAATACATGAAGAATTAGGAAAAATACTACTTGTACTGTTATACTGAAATACTGAAATATAGTACCCATAATACCCAACTGTAAATGATACTCATAAGCATTAAGTAAATCTTTCTCATCAACATTTGTATTTTATATATGCCAGTGTGAAATCAAAATTTAAACCCCTACAAAGAAGAACAAAAAGGCAAACCAACTTGTAGGGAAGACCCCTCTATTTTGAAGCATCTCGAATGATATATTATGTCAGGCATTAGTAATCATCTGAAAGTAACATACCACAGTGTCACTGATTACACTACAAAGTTTAAAACCGGGTTTAACTAAACCATTTCAATTAATGTGAAAGTAACATTTTCATGGGACGTATTGGCTTTATACTGAGTATCAGAGGATTTATTAGAGAAATGTGTCTACGTTCCTAATTTACCATGTTTTAATTTCCACTAATGAAAATATTACGAAAATTAACATGTCAATTTACCCATTAGTATTATTTGTTAGTTAATTGTGAGATTGGTGTGCATATTTGTAAATATATGTGAAATATTCATACTATAGCTGTTATTTTGAGTCTTATTCTATTATTGCATCATTTTTAAGAATATAATCACTTAACATTATACATGGCTTAATTACATAGAAAAGTTTCAAGTGCTTTTCAACACACAACCATTACATGTTTTCTATTTCTTAATTTGATTTCTCAAAACATACACGTAGATGCATTTTCTTGGCATTAAACAAGGACAAAATCATTGTTATTTCTGTGTCCTTAAAATCGACTCAATGTCAAAGTGAGTCAATGATGGATTTCTATTTTCCTAATTTCTTATATCACCATAACTATGCCACCAGTAATCATTCCCATTTAAAATGTTCTATGCCTTTAAATACTAAGAACTCTAAAAATAGTCATAAGACCCCCATTTCACATGGCCGATCCTAGCTCCAGACTCTCCAAAAGACGCCCGATTTGTCATTTCGGGGTTGATCGTGCGTGATCTAGCCTCAAATGTGGAGTGATTTGGTTGGTTTGGCAGGGAATGGGCCACTTTTGGTCAGTTCTGGGATGACTTTTCTTTTTTCGGTTTGTTTGCACCATCGCCCCGCTTTTCAGGACTGTCTGGGGGCTTTCTCTAGCATTTGCAACATCCTAAGGTCTCTTTGCTTAACTGTGGCCTCGTCTGCTGCTTTGAGAAGAAGTATTGTGACAGATGAAACCGTAGGTGCCGCTGCTACCATTACAATCTGAAGCAATGGAAGCATGAAACGGAAGCATCTTTTTCAACAGCACGAAGCTACAATACAAATGGTGTCCATCTGGGGAAAATACCACATTTCTGCCGGGTTCTGGTCCGAAATGTGTTATCACATCTCTGGAGAAGTGATTTTGACTTTTTTTCGGCCTGTGGGCTCCCGTCATAGGATTATTGAGATGTTGATCTGGATCAACTTTTTGGTTTTCTGGTTCATCTGGAGGACTAACTTGTTCATCGTTAGGTCTCTCTGCTAACGGTGGGTTTGCTGACAATTTCCACAAAGATGTTCCCGTTTTATGGTGTACTAGTTCTGAATGGTCCCATTAGCTTGCCTTGTCCTCCAGTACATCTGAAAGGTCACAAGGGGGGGGGGATCATTGTTCGTTGTGTCTCTGAAGGGTTAAACTCAAAGACGTATTTACAATGATTAGGCAACAAAATAATTGTAACAATGACAGCTGCTGCACTTAATCGTGTTGTAGCTCAACAACAACACCAGAAGGAGGAGAGAAGAGAGAATAATACAAGAGACTGTAGAAGATGAAGATGATGAAGCTTCAGAAGGCGACCTTGAAGATGTTCAAGTTGATGCTCACAAGCAGAGACGACCATATACTCGGACAAGATTTTGGGTACGGCCCTAGGTCCGTCATGCTGCTGTTTTGAAGAGAAACACGTGTTGAAAGACCAAAGCTGATGGTATTTCACGGTTTAATGGCCACGAAGCCGCTATTTGTGATAGCGGATCATTACACCTCTTCATTGTGCTTTGTCTGTCTCGGCCCTTTCCTGATCACCTACTACGTCTCTGACGGCTTGTACGGCTCAGTGACTATTGCTTCGTTTTCAGACTGGTACGTAATAAATATTGACACAAATACGCTGATCCACCCCGAAATTACAAATCGAGCGTCTTTTGGAGGATCTGGAGCTAGGATCAGCCATGTGAAATGGGGGCCTAAGCGGTACAAAACAAGTTTACGTTCTGAAGAGTCAAATCATCCAAGTCTAACAGATATGGCACTTTGAAAATCTTACAATTTTGTGATCGCCTTTCCTGCATTAAAATGCACTAATGAATAAATACAGGTATCTCATTGCAGTTAAAAGTTTAACCCTACTTAGATAAGCACGAAAACTTTGATTTCTTGAGAATTTAGAAAATACTGGTTTGATGTCTTATAATTAACTAACATTTTGTTTATAGGCTGTAAGCATGTCATCCAAAGCTAAACTCTACGAGAAAAGAACTAAGAGACTAGAAAGACAAATTGCAAATGTCAGACTCCTTATCAATAGGACCCCTCCATATGGCATCTCATCGTGCAACGACTGTGCTGTGAAACATGCAAAAGATAACATACAACCATTTTGCTTCAATTGTATGCAAGAGCACACTGCAAAGCTCAGAAGTGTTTTAGAGTGACGTGTGCAAGATGCAATATGTGTACTACTAAGTTACTAATTTATGATGAGAAATGGGACTCGCGATAGCTTTAATTAACAAAAAATATTATTATTTGATTTACAATTTACAAATTTGAACTAATGTTTACTCATCATATACCACAAATAGCATTATTTGATTTACAATTTAATAATTTGAACTAATGTTAACTCATCATATACCACATTCATCGTCTAATATCTTATTTCCAACATACACGTGTATATACTTTTCTTTATTTTGAAATAGACATTAAATGTAATAAAACTTGTTTTGTTGGTGTTGAAAATATGAAATTGACATGGATGAAAATAGAGCTCAAAAATGTAATTTTATAAACTATCCAGAACACGCAATCAAAGGCAAGGTAGTCACACCACTTTGTCATTGTTAAATGGTACAGTAAACCGGGATGCAAAACACTAAATAGTCAGTTCATAATCATATCATGGGTGCGATATGTAATTTCTTCAGAATATATATCAATATTGAAAAACAATTTGCATCAGATGGCTTCAATTTTGAAAAGCATATTGTAACCCCCACCCACACCCACACCCCTGAGTTCTGTTGTAGGTTTGAGTTTCTAGTACCACTGTCTACCAGTATGTATCAAGTGTTCTTATTCTCACGTACCCTCAAAATACAATATGTCGAGCGTGCACACTGACACGTCACACACTGACAGTGTCTGCAGTCACTGCGTTCCTATCAGGCACGTGTCGGCGCTATCTCGGCTGTTATCTCACATTATCGCCGGGGTTGCGCCGCAGTCTGCTGCATAACGTGTCGTGTCACAGAACAATGAAGCTGCTGCTGTTGTCCGCTCTCGTGCTGCTGTCCCTCTCGGGTACGTACGCTCAGTTATACACATATATACCACATTAATAAAGATAGAGAGACTAATGAATGCAAATGATACCATTGACACTTTGTATTCGGCTGTGTTTAATATGTACGTGCATGTACCACTGGCAGATAAAGGGTTTTTGGAAACGGGAGGGGGTATACGTACCGGATCCTATCCGTATCGTACTCGCGATCGATGGCTTATTTCAACCCAAACGCTCATGAATTGTCAGTGGTAGAATCAATTGTTCCCGTTTATGTATCTGACTCTCAAGTTAAATTCTTATTTTCCGCCAACTACTCCAATTCTGAAAAAACATGGATATGCCCATATTATGACCATCCTCATATAAATGTATTTTCAGCCTCATCATTCAAATCATAAGTTATTGACAATAATACTTTGTACCACTGGATGCACGTGCATGGTAAATGCGATTCCTGTAAACCGATTATATTGACTGGTGCTTGGTCCTGCCGCTAGGGGCGCACAGTGAATGCAGTTGCCAATATGAGGACGAGTGCGTCGGGGGCAAGTGCGACCCGGCCGTGGACGGCTGCGAGGGAGGGTGTGACGAGAGTCTCGGCCTCTTCTGCTGCAACAACAAGGACAGCCCAAGAGGTAATTCACATTGTGCCAACAATTAATTTTGTGTTATAAACATAAATTTGGAAGCGTTCAGCAAGGCTGTCTATAGTACGCTCAGGTGTGAAACTCATGAATATTTGCACTTGCATGGACTACAAGGTTAGCAGCAACTATGAAACGAGGCCAACCCTTGCGACATTGGACAGCCAATAAATGTCAATATCATAAAAGTAGCCTTCCCACCAGGCCTTTAAACCTCTTGACCTCCGCAGCATCGACGGGTATAGTCGGGTAAGACTCATTTCCTTGAAGGGACGATTGTGATAATAACAGGGAGGTAGAGATCCCATAAGTAGGCAAGTCTCTCTGAAGTCGCGGGCAGTGTTTTAGATTGTGGGACATAAGCATTGCAACATCACTTATATATATGTTTTGACGGCGCCTAGGGACATTGCCATTGTTTGCACTAAATCCATGTATGAGGGCTATAATAGAACATCGTCTATGGGTGTATGAAAACAGCGGCAGGCCGTTGACAAAATCACGAAACATTACTGCGCTGATACTTTCAGAGTAGTACATAAAAGTTCTTAATCTGAATCTGAATACGAGTCGTCAGTGTATTTTAACATATTAAATTGTTTTTAAAGCCTTGTCACCGGAAGTAAGTAAGTATTTGCTGATTGTGTTATTGTCAACCGCAGCCGGGTAGGCCAATCCCATCATATCTAATACGATGAATAGTAGAAATCATCTATACATTTGTAGAAGTACATGTGGAGTGTGCCCTCAAAAAGAGAGCATTATGACGTCTTTTTCAGCGGATGACACGTGCGGGTGCGTGCCCAAGGAGAAGTGCGTGTCCGCCGGCGGCACCAGCTGTGACGCATGCGCGGAGAGGTGTGATGACGCTGCTGGGGAGGTCTGCTGCGGGCCGGCGCCGGCTGCGGCACACGGTAAGTATGTAGGATGCGAGGCTGGGAAGTGAGAGGGTGCACGTGGTGTATCACTAAAAGTATGTGTACACCAGGTGTCGATGGGGGTGTTTCGGGTAAAATTGGTGACTATAGCATCTTTCACATCATTCGCGGTGGGCTTGTGTTGTGCATAGCATATATATAATTGTCTTCTGTATGAAATCGGTGTTTGAGGTCCACATTATTCATCGTTTGACATGTACAAACTAAGTGAGCTATAATTAGGCGAACACATTGAAAGGTTTTGCCCATGCCAAGTATTT
>CM032664.1:53652175-53664496 GCA_019095985.1 Streblospio benedicti | reverse complement strand
ATCATCCCAGTACCATTTTGCAACCTTCCATCTTCTGGCAAAACTAGATGGCTAGATGCTTGATTTACAGATTTACATTTTGCAACCTTTCCATCTGGCTAGGTTGGGTGCGTAGAGAAGAGAGAAAGAGATAGGTGTTAGTGGGACAAAATAAAGAATAAACGTACGGTGGGGGGGATAAAATGTTAGTAGAGTGCAAGATAAAAAAGCAGAGAAGAGAAGAAAGGGGTTAATAAGGTGGGGGATGAGACACATTGGAAATCCTATTCTTGAAGATCTCCAGTGATTTGGATGAAAGTGTGTCTCTAGGGAGCTGATTCCAATCTACTATTGTACGAGGGAAAAATGAATACTGGTGATATTGGGTACGGATACTATGGGTTGGAGGTGGACACCATTTCTTTGCAGGAAAAAGTATTTGCCAATTGGTATGTTTACAAGGCCATGCACTATTTTATACATTAAACAGAGTCTACTATTTTCTCTACGATGGGCTAGTGGTCTCCAATGGAGTTCCTCCAGCATTTCACCAACTGATGATGTGTTGTGAAAGCGCCCGGTTACCCATCGCGCAGCTCGGCGCTGTACCATTTCAAGCATAGTTGTCTGCTGCTTGGTGTATGGGTCCCACACTGTTGAGCAATACTCAATAGTTGGCCTTACAATCGCCTTATAGGCTTTCTCTTTCATTTCTTTGGACTTCACTTTGATATTTCTCTTCAAAAAGCCTAATTTGCTATTGGCCTTTGAGGTCACCTGCTGAATGTGCCTGTTCCATGACAAGTCATCTGTGATTGTCACACCAAGGTACTTTGCAGAGTTCACATCCTCCAAAACTTGGCCATGCAGCTTCCACGCATCCAATACTGTCTTTTTTTGGTATATGGTGGTATCACTGATGCCTGATGAAACGGTGATGGGGTATGATGTGTTTCTCGATATGTGGCATTATTCAAATATTGCAGATCAACTACACGTCTGCCTGAACCATCCTTCTTTGGCACAACCACCATTTTAGAACACCATATTGCAGGTGTTCCGGGGGGAACTGGTTCAATTATTCCTAAATTCACATCCCTATCAATGTCACTTTTAACTTGCTTTTTCCAATGGTGAGGTACTGGTATTGGTGAATGGAATGCATGTGGGGTAGCATCTTTGCGGAAATGAATGTCAAGAGGCTTCCCTGACATCTTAGGCAATGTCTGGTGCTCTTCACATATTCTGCATTTCTCTAAAGCATATACAGCCGCCAATGCCTCGCCCTCTACCGGTGCATATCGTGATTCAGCTGATGTAGTGAATCGGGATCCTGCATAAATGAGCTGCCATCCTCTTTTGCAGCAATTAGGTGCCAGCTTCATATCACATGAGCAAAACTTTTGGAGTAATACAAAACCAATACCAGTCTTCGACCAATCAGTGGCCAGGCATGTTGGTCTATCGATTTCAAAGTTGCGCACGCCCTTCTCCACCATCTGTATTATCTTTTCCTTTGATTTTACAAATAGGTGTGTGAGAGCATCATCCCAGTACCATGGTTTGCCTGGTTTTAACAGCTCTCTAAAGGGTGCCATATCTTCTGCAAGAGCAAAAACTGTATGCGACTTGATTAATAAGTCCAAACCAGGACCGAGCGTCTGTAATGCTTGTTGGTATTGGGAAGTCTTTGATAGCACTGAGCATTTGCTCTGTTGGTTTTATACCATCGTGTTTGATTACAAATCCAGCAAATTCAACCTCATCATTGGCAAAATGAAACTTTTTGGGATTGAATACAATTCCATTCGTGCTACACAACTCTATATAGTCAACTGTATGCCAAAATGCATCCTCCAATGACGTATCCCATAAAAGTGAATCATCTATACACTTTGCCTTCCTTGGAAAATCGATAGTAATATTGTCAAACTGCCGGGTGTAGCCGTCTCCTGCGGCATGAAATCCTTGTGGAGCACTAAGATACTTGTACCTGCCCCATTCTGTTATAAACGTTGTTGCATCTCGGGCTGTAGCAGACAACTGCAGAGAATGATATCCGTTCCACGCATCCAATACTGTCTTTTTGGTATATGGTGGTATCACTGATGCCTGATGAAACGGTGATGGGGTATGATGTGTTTCGATATGTGGCATTATTCAAATATTGCAGATCAACTACACGTCTGGCTGAACCATCCTTCTTTGGCACAACCACCATTTTAGAACACCATATTGCAGGTGTTCCGGGGGAACTGGTTCAATTATTCCTAAATTCACATCCCTATCAATGTCACTTTTTAACTTGCTTTTTTCCAATGGTGAGGTACTGGTGTTGGTGAATGGAATGCATGTGGGGTAGCATCTTTGCGGAAATGAATGTCAAGAGGCTTCCCTGACATCTTAGGCAATGTCTGGTGCTCGCAGGTATTGAAAGCACTTGCAGCATAAAATTGTAGTAACCATTTTTCTAACAGTTCTCTGTTTTCATTTACTGGTGTTTCACTGATTTATCAGCTTGGATAGTAGTATCGATCTTTTACGTATGATTATATGTTTATTAAGTGAATACACTACACCTGGGTGCAATTTTTTATGTGATTTATTGCTGGATTGCTTTGTTTTAAGAGTCTCTCTTTTCGCCACTGATACGAGTAACGCGAAGCAGCTGTCAATAGGCGAGGAGGGTAACGCGATTTTTTGATGCGGGTAACGCTGCTTTGTGTAACAACTGTGCCATCTTCTATATCTACCAAAACAGCACATACAAGTACTGAAAATCAATTACTTATAATGTGTATTGAATTCATAATTAATTTATTTCATATATGCATTTATATTGACAGTTACGGATTCTAGCAGTGCCTTTATACGTGAAGTAAGTTCCTGCTATATGTATTACTTTATACCATAATAACATCTTAAGAATGCTTTTGCATTAATGATCAGTTTGTGTTATGATTTAAACTTTCACAACTTTTCTTAAGAAGAATGTAATTGTCATTGCCAAAACAACTGAGAATTCAATCAATATAAGGTGATGTTGAAAGAAAATTTTCTGTTTTCTGTAAATGCAAATTATAATTCATATTGAAATTAGTTATTAAAGTAGTTATAAAATATAATAGATTTTATACATGATAGATGCAGTGCGGGAAACTTCTCCAAAATAGGTACTAGACACCGGGGCTGGCAAGTTGGAAAACTTACAGGCCCTAGTGAAATCTTACCAGCCTCGCCAATGGCACTCAATATCTAGGGCGGTCAGGGGGCATTACACCCCGGAAATATTTTGATGTATATTTTAAAAATGAGCCATTTGGCGGACTTGAGATTATATTTGATATTATGACAAAAGTAAGTTAAGATATGGGGTCATAAAGGTGCAAGACAACCAGGCAGGTAAGTTTTGCAGGCCCAATAGTAAACTTACCAGCCTCGGGCCACCGGACAGGCAGCCATTTCCCACGCTGATAGATGTGAATCCGATGGAAACTTTTTATTCCTTTATTGTACTGTTATTTTAATGATTATTATTTACATTTATAGATCACATGCATTTGGTGACAAACAGAAAAAGCCAAACCTCAGAGAAAATCTGGAGCAATTTGCTCCTCAACAATCCTGCTTGAGGGTCGACGGGAGTGAGGGCTTATCACAAAGTAACGAGGAAAAAAATCTTACCTCATTGTCGTCTGGGGTTCACAGACGCGGAGATGGATGAGATGATGAAAGACAATTAGATGTTTAAAATATGTTAGATGTTTTAAATTCTTAACAAGAAATTTTTAATCTTGGTTTATGTACATAAAATACATAATAATATTCACTTGTTATTTTCAATCTTTTGACAGTTGTTATCATTATCATTTTAAAACTTTTGTAAAGAGTTACTTTCTTTGTATTTGGAATAGAAGTTTTGAGAATAAAATATATTAAAGCTTTTAAAGCTGCTCATGGTTCACTCATCTATTGTCTGTAGTAATACTGTGAAGTATCAAAAACACTCTTAAACAGTCAGCAAACATTATTAGCCTATAAAGTAGGTCCAGGATGGACCAAATTGCAAAATTAAATAGTCACAAAATAATTTAAAGATGAAAATTGTAAAATTCAATAGCCACAAAATATTCTAGTTTTACAGTATTTGAAAATTGGGGGGTGGGGGTGGCGGGGGAATGTTTATTCTGTAAAGTGAATTCAATTGGAATTTTTTAAAGCAATAGATTTATTACAATTGGTTATTTTTTGCATCAGGTTATTATTTAAGTCAAATATTTTGATTTTCAATTCTATTTTAACAGAAAATGCTAGACTCGCATCGGGCTGAAAAATAGGAGTGCTCAAACAGCTAAACCTAAATTCACATCCCTATCAATGTCACTTTTAACTTGCTTTTTCCAATGGTGAGGTACTGGTATTGGTGAATGGAATGCATGTGGGGTAGCATCTTTGCGGAAATGAATGTCAAGAGGCTTCCCTGACATCTTAGGCAATGTCTGGTGCTCGCAGGTATTGAAAGCACTTGCAGCATAAAATTGTAGTAACCATTTTTCTAACAGTTCTCTGTTTTCATTTACTGGTGGGTAAGGTATTTCACTTGGGCGTCTTGGTGGGTCACATCGTTTAGGACAGCCGCATGCTGCAGTGTTTGCTGTTGACTTGGATATTGCACATGTTGCTGTTGTATCTTTGTCTTCCTGAGGTTTTGGATATGAATCGGGTATTATATGCAAATCTATCTGTGCTTTCTCAGAGAGAAAAAAGCCTTTAATGTTATTGCTAACATAAACTGCTTGGCATGTGAATTTATCACCTACTACTATTTTTACCAATAAAACACCTAAGATGTTCATCATTGTTTGTGTAACACCAACGATCCTATGAGATGTGGGTATTAAGTATTTCTCATGAATATTCAACTGTTTCAATATTTCTGGACCACTTGCACATGTCTGGGCTCCTGTATCTGTTAGGCAAGCTATTAACGCACCATTATTTATATTTTTCAAATCATGGTTTGAAAAAGCTTTATTAAAGTGTCTGTGAGACGCTGTTAACACTGTTACATTAACTTCAAGTTTAGGTAAAGGCTTTGGTTTGCAATGCACGAACGCCCCTCCATGCCATTCAACATGCGGTATTATTACTTTTCTTTCAAATTGTGTTTTTGCATAAGGCTGTGTTCGTGACTGCCATGCTGATCTGTTGTATAACCGCAGGTCATTTACAAATATCTTTTCACCCTGTGTGAAAAAATATGAAGGTTCTTGTTCAGGTACAATAGGTGTTGACCCAAGGTCCTCTTCGTATGCATTCTGTGTACTTTTACCAAATTTTTTGCAGACACGTGCATAATGACCCCGGCCATGGCATAATTTGCACTCTTTATCCCAAGCTGGGCAGAATCTATTGCGTGGTTTGTTTGTTCCTGGTCCATGATCAGTAAATCCACACCCAAAACACTCACGTCTGAGTGAAGAATTAAACTGTTTTTCACTTCCATGACTTTTGTCATTATCATTTGTATTATTTTCCGATTTAAACACGTCACGCTTCTTTTTCTTATATTCAGACTGCATTTGGGCAACATGAACAGTGTGTTGCTCATTTTCCAACTGTCCTTTGGCTATTCTACCTTCTTCCAGAGCTAGTATGAGGTCATATTTTTTCTGAAAATTGTCCAACTGTATGTCCTTCGCTAAAACTTCTTGTTGAATATCGGGGTCCGCACATCCTACCACCATTTGATCTGATATCATTTCTTCTGCATAACAGACCAGTTGACCACAATTGGTATTTGAACATCTTACTTTAAAATCACAATGACTTGCTTTACTGCGTAATTTTGTAACATATGCTTGAATCGACTGACCAGAACTCTGTTCCATAGTGTAAAATTCCTTACGATGAACGGACTTATTTTTTCCTTTAACTGCAAGGGTTTTCATATGTTTCAGAAATTCAGCTTCAGTTATATTACTCAGCTCGTCACAACCTAAATAGTCAAATATCTCACGTCTCAACACTATGGAACAACAGGTTTTCAATTCCAAAATCACCTCCCTTCCTTGTAATTTGCAACGTTCTTTGTACTCTGTCCATTCATTAACAAAGAATTTCCAATCTCCTTCACTAGAGCCTAAATCTATTGTAGGACGATCAGGCTTTTTTGTAAGGCCACCAACTTTAGACAAAGATTCATCACGAGGTACTGGTTGTGTCCCTGATGCACTTTGAGCTTGTAATGCCCCCGCTATGGCTCCTTTCACTATTTCATGTAACTGTTGTTGTGTAATGCTTATAGTTGAATCAGTAATGCCATAATTACCCTTTTCTGTCAATTGTGGTTCTTCTTCTTCTTTTGATCCCATTGTGTGCTATTTTTATTTGCTCCTGTCTGCTGACTGCGCCATATAAGAGTATGTATAATACAGTTTATTCTTCTACAACCTTCTCGTTCGGAAACATATGTACAACTAACTAGTCACAATATACACAGTACTATTGTCAATACATATAATACATATAATACAGTACAATACAGTGGTGTTTATAGTCAGTCAATCCAGTGGTGTTTATAGTCAATCTGAAGTGCAAAATCAAATATACATGTATATTTACAGCCACATATCTGGAATGAAAAAAAAATGTAAAAACCCATTTACCAACAGCAGCACATCGAGCAATGGCATCCACAGTGACACATAAATGCAATAATTTGAACATGACAATCCGCATAAAGGTTAATCACAGATTTCCACCACGCAGGAAACAAGACGTTGAATGAAAAACCCTGCACATACATTCTAGAATTCAAGCATAGCATAATTGGATCCTAATTTCATTCCATTAAATTATTCAACATCAGAAAAAATATTTAACATCTTCAAGCAACTGAATACAAGTTTGTCAGTTCAGTTATTATATATCACAGTTCCAACCGTAAACGATAATGATTTTACCCTCATGGGTCGAGTAACAAGAACTGACAGTAACGTTCCTACTTAAGGCGCCTTAAACATCTAGTGCATTACCCCAGTAGACATGGGAACAGCCTCTCATTTTAATTTTAATTTTCTATCATACAATATCACATCACGATAAACACAAGACCTTCACTTTTCTCTCTGTGCTTACAGACTCTTCACTTACAATGAGACTATTCCCTATTATCCAAGATTGGACCTTGACAGTACGTTTCCCAAATATTGAGCCATGTTTCCAAAAATGCGATTTCAAATATTTTATACTGCACCATTGATGATCTAGGTTAATAATCATAACACACGGCTTTAGGTCAAAACGCCTACGATGTTTTCAGTGCTAAATGCTTGAACGCACATCATCCACAGAGACGCCGCCGCCGCGCGTATCCACTGACAACGACGTGGCGTGGAGCGGTAGCGGGGTTATTTTTTCGCCTGTGGGGGGGCAGCGTCGGCGAACTGGGTGTAGAAGGCGACCTTGAGGCGCTCGATGTGGTGACAGAACTTGACGGCGGGGCCCAGCTTGAGGTCGAGGAATTCCTGGACGGTGGGCAGGTTCAACAGCAGAAGCGCCTGCCCGTCTATGTCCTGCAAAAAACATGCCACCTCAGTTTTAGTCTGTAGTCTGCAGCGCACAAAATAACGCCCACTCACAGGGGGCGCTATGGTGCCGCTGCCCGATTTCTTTGCCTGTGCCGGTCGGCTTCAAAAGTTCAAGGCCCGATGATAGTTCATCCAACAACATGAACTATAAAAAACTAGAACCTTGACTACTGAGATATATACACGAAAATTAATTCCGACAAGGTGTTCTCGGGAGTTGGAAAACATTTGAAATTAAACTTTATTCAAAAATACAACATCCACGACGAAAATGAATGCTGAAAATCACATCCCTCCGTAATCTGATTACATGTACCTTATTTGATGTTTGAAAATGACTGGACCAGTGGAAAATATTCACAAATAAAATGAACCGTTTAGGGTGCGCAGTGGTGTGGTCACCTGTTCGAAGAGCAGCCTGACAAGATGTGCGCAGTCCGTGGCCTTGAAGAACTCGATGACCTCCAGCACGGTCCAGTACAGCGGGTTGGTGTTGAGGGTCAGCGGCCCGTCGTTGTACTTCCCCGTCGCACTCTACACACCCCGCAAACACGCCATTCTCATTATGGTGGACAACAAGTTCATTTTGAAGAGTGAGAATATTTCGGATTATATGTACATTATTCATAACTTTTAGTAATCAAACATATTTACAATATTTGGCCGAATGTAAATATTTTAAATAATCTTAAATAAATCTTTCTTTCAAAGGAGAAAAAGATTACGTTTGAATAATCAGTAATGTTATTGCACAAACACACACGTTTTTCACATACAGTAAATGTCCTCAACAACCGAACCCAATTTGTAGTCACAAATGCTTCCGCTGTGGAGGATTTCCAATGTTCACTCCATAATTTACTTAACAGGTAGTGCATGTGAAATTTTTTCGATACTCATTCTGTCGGTTGTTGAGGACATTGGCCGTATACGCCAATGAACGGCTGCTGGCGGCTGCTGGCGTCGTCACCTTGACGAGGTACTTGGGCGGCCGCCCCCTGCGGCCGGTCTTCACTTTGCCGGGGCTGACGAGTGGCGCCCTCACAGTGGGGGGCGCCCCCGGGGGACGCCCGACGCCCCGCGGTGGCCCCGCTCTCTTCTCCACCAGCCGCTCCTTCTCTTCTGCAAAACACGACACGGTCACGTACAATTCGCTCTCTAACTAGGGAACCAATTTATACAGATTGCACCTTGTTTTGTAGCTATGTACTCATCTTTAGATTGAGCATGGTTTCTCAAGAATAAATACTATTATGTTATTTCATGAAGCATTCTGTATCTGTATCTGTATACATAACGCTGCTTGAGGTCCTGAACAGGCGCGATGGCAGCGGGGAAGTGCTCTCTACTGCTGCATGCGCGGACAGTCAATGGCAGCTTTGAATTGCTCAACGGTCTCAGACTGGATTATCTCCTCTGGGAGAGAGTTCCAGTCAATAGCTGTTTGTACAAAGAATGAGTTCTTATACTGAGGCGTCCAAGCACTTGGGGGCATGAACGGTTTGCTATTGAGGCGTACGGAACGCTCAACAATGTTTGAACAGCTGTATTCATTAAATGATTTAGCCTTTATACGTCAACGTCCTGACTTGGCTGGAACCATGAATGAGATGAGAGAGCATTAATAGCAAATTTCATGATTTTGGCTGTGAGCATCATTATTCAGAATAAATAATACAGTGCAATCATTGAAAATATTATGCACCGATAAAATTGATGATAATCTAGAAAATTTTGCCTAAAAATTTCAATCTCTGTCAAATTGCTCTTTTAACATATTTCAATTTGATAAAACATCTAAAATTCTTAATCTGCACCAAACGATGTCTCTGATATAGACATCCATTTTGACTGAAGGAAGCTATGGGACAAAAGGTGGGTTCGGTGAACTGCAGTAGGAACTGTACCTGGGGTTTTGCGCGGCCGCCGTTCGAACATGACGGTGCTGTAGCTGGGCAGCTTCACGCCCCGCGTCTTGATGTCGCTCGGTGGAGGCAGGAAGTGCGTGTACTTGCGCTTCTTCTTCCTGCTCGGACCGCCAGCCTCCACCGCGCCTGCAACGGGGAGGCAGCCTCGCTCAAACTGGCTCTTATTATCACGCAGAGACTGTTTCACTCTCTACTTACTGATAGCAAAGAATATGGCGGACAGTTTCTCAGAATCCCAACATGTTATTCGTATTTCAATTGCCCAACAAAAACACTTTCAGAGATTCTGATTCCATGGAACTTTTTGTCACACAAGAAATTGTGACTACAATAACATAAAACAGATTTCTAATCGTATTAAACAGTGTCATTTTTGCTTCCAAACTTTAGTTTTATTTTCAATCATATCAAAAATAGCTGAGAAAAAAAATGGATTGCTGCTATCTTATCAGTAGATTTATACTCAATATATGATTGACTTCCATTACACATTAACACCATACACTTTAAATGTAAATAAATGTGGTGGTCATGATCCAAGCGTTTTGCGGTCATGACTCCACGTACCGTTGTAGTCTGGGTCGGCATCATCCAGCTGTGTGCCCGTGCTGCCCACGCTGCCTGCGACCGAGGCTGAGTCGTCCTCATCCACCGTCGCCGCGGCGCGCTTCTCTCCAACACCTGCACACGGCAAACAGACGGATGCTCTTAAAGGCTAGAGAGCGCAGCACCATGTGCGTTATAGTGCTTGCTCCTTTCAGGACTAGAGCAGTAATTGGTGATACTATAAAGCCAAAAATGAAATTAGCTCAAATTTAGCACCAATGTTTGATTCATCACAATACTTGAGTGTATTGTCTTGCTGAATCTTCATGAGTGAAGGCGTAAGAATACCGGAAGAAGAGAAAAAAAAAGTGTGAATCTGACATTCATCTTGGAAATTTAAGGAACTGTTAGGTTTCCTTCGAGGCTACAATCGTATTCGTCAATGACCTCACCAGTAAACGATTAAGTAGCTATTTTCATGATACATTTTCAAAATAAATTCAGTACAAATTTGTATAGAACTGGCCTAAAAATAACAAAAACATTGTGTCAGATATGGACCATTTCTGTCTTCAGGGCGGCCACTTTATTTCTCACTTTTAATTCCATGAAATTTCTCTGATTTTCCCCTGAATTATCACAGAATTCCCTGATATTTAAAGAGGGATCAAGGAGGAAAATTTCTTGCTTCAAAACTTGCTAAGTATACCATTATTTCCCAAGGAGAACAACAAACATTGCAGGGATGCATTTAGGAAATTAAGAAAGGGGGGCAATTGGCCCCCTCATTCAAGAAAAGGGGGCCATCTGGTCAGAGTGAGGGCCGAAGGGCCGAAGGCGAGCGCCGAAGTCGCGACGCCTTACTAGGGGGGTCCGGGGGCATGCCCCCCCGGAAAATTTTTGGGAAAAGTAAGCAAAATTAGGCTATTTCGGGGCATATTTGGAATGAGATTGAGCAATCAAGAAATCAATTCACTGGTACAGATTATTCTTTTCTAAACAACAAAACAAAAATATTAACAGTTGGGCTTGGCATCTGTCTCATCCTTGAGCTTGACAACATCAACATCCGTTAATATCCATGCTAGTACACGAGTCACCTGTCTCACGAGTTTGTTCACTTTATATTTCCTGCAGAGATATTCCTTGGTTTGGAAAAAAAAACTTAATATATACTTTTCTGAGACATTGCATTTTATTACCTAGATTATCTACACGGTACATTTACCTGATCCTGTACCGGCCAGATCTTCATCACTTCCGGTTATCTCTAGCTCAGCTTTTATTCATTTGATTATATATTATATCATTTAATTTTTTTCGCTATCAAATATATGCATGGTTACCAGTACAACAATAACACAGTTGCCAACAATACATATGCGAATATTAGTGACGCCGCATACGAAATACAGCAATGCTACTATGAAGCTCCTAAAGCCGATTATTTAAATCACGCATGTGTACTCTACAGATTTATGTGCGACTTCGATTTCAAAATCCCAGCTGGTGCATGTTGTGTCAAAACTGGGCGTGATATGTTACGGTGTGCCGCTCAATCAAGTAAGTTTTAAAATGGCCGCGCATGAGACAGTATATTTTGTTTGATAAAGACATAAAAATCACGATCTTTTATTAATATGGCGCCCCTATCAGATTAAATATACGTCTGGGAAAGATATCTTGCGTATTGATGGACGCAGTAGATATAGAAAATTGCGTGTTACATGAGTGAATTTGCGTCAATGCCGCAAAAACGCAGTCTAAAATCATCTCTGACATTGTCCCTTCAATATCACCAAAAATTAGTCTATTTTCAAAAACACAAGCACTTAAGCACTTTTCAATATCATGTAGTCCTTTTACATCAAAGACTTTTTTATAATTTACTAAATTGTTTAAAATCTCAAAATCTCAAAAAATAAGTTATCGGCGTTAGCCCACTCCTAACTATTTATTTTTCCAGGGTTTTTCATGGGTATTTTGACATAAAACATGTCATTTTTCCAGGGGATTGACCTTGTTATTGACCCTTAACCCCTCAAGTTTCATTACATGATAACCCTTGTATCCTATATATACTTGGGGATCGCTCACAAATGACGCTCCCTCATTTTTGGCCTTTTTTACCCCCCCCCCTTGTCACTTTTCGTCATCTTTGCAGCACCCCCCTCCTGGTAAATGACGCCGCCTTTTGCCTCACCCCCTCCACCACCCGGTGCGACATGGTTTCCTGAAATTAAACATTGATTTAACTATGACGTTATATAAATACA
>CM032664.1:53628224-53652075 GCA_019095985.1 Streblospio benedicti | reverse complement strand
GGTACTATGACCTGCTTTATGAAATGAATGTTTTACTGTTGATATCACGGTCTGTTTAATGAAATGCATATTTTAATGTTGGTATTACGATTCCTTTAACTGTCTAATGTAATGAGTATTTTATTGGTAATATTATAACATGTCTTCTAATGAACGTAATGAATATTTAGCATTGTGTAATGATGTTGTTATATCTTTTAATGGTATTAAAAGCTACAGGGGGATGTTATGATGGCTACATCATGACACCATATTCGCAGAGTATAATAATGCACTATTGTAATGAACATACGTCGGTAGCCCCAAAAATAATGTATTTTGTCTGATTTGTGTACAACATAGAACCGGCTGATACCAGTTATACCCTTTGTTCATTCACCAATATAAAGCCATGCATTATTGACTGTAGGTATTCTACACCTTGCACGGATATGTAATGTTACATAACCCATGTCGCACCAATAAACTTTGCACCTGTATATACGTTATTGACTTCTCTCCACACTGGATACAACACATAACAGGGGCGACTAATTTTTTTTTATTAAAACTAAACTAAACTAAATGAAAATTTTCATGATTAAACTAAACTAAACTAAAGTGACTTGGGCAAATGTTATGATTAAACTAGACTAAACTAAATGATCGCTTGATTAATTAAAACTAAACTAAATTTTGCAAATGAAGGATTTACAAAATGAAATAACACATTTTTTGTTTTCTATTTTAACTATTTTATTTTAATGTAAATATACATATCAAACATGCATACATAATATTGTATTCTTGTAATCAATATTAAAACAAACCATATACTTCAAGGACTACTATTTCAACTAGTTTCAAGTAGGCAATATCTCTTTGATAACCAGTACATCATAAATGAAAACACAATCAACCATCCTATTACTGAATCAAGAATGTTAAGCAATCTATTTCAAGGCAGAATCAAAGAAACTGCTAATTGTATGGTCAATAGAAACTAATTTTCATATCTTAACTAAAGCCATTGGAATTAAAGCTCACAGGAAATTGCCTTATTTCTATAGCTGAACACAAAGAGAGGTTGCAAGCTATTAACCCAATTACATCATAGTGGTCAATTTTAGACAAATTTTCACTGATAAGCAGATGACTATAAATTAAGCTCTCTGTAAGAATTATATCTGATAACATGTTTTGGCGGGATTTTCTTTTAATCAAAACTAATCATGATTAAAATGTAAATTTATGATTAAACTAAACTAAACTAAAGTGAAATTTTTAAGTTTGCTGATTAACTAAAACTAAATTAAATTACACAAATTCTGATTGATTAATCGATTAAAACTAATCTCGCCCCAACTCTGGCCAGAAGTATTCTTATAGTGCATGGACGGCAAAAGTTGTGTTCAGAAATGATTGTTAGCCCCTTTACAGTGGAAAATCCAAACCGCCGATTTCAAAAGTAAACATTTTCCTCACAAAAACTCTTGATTTCCTCTCAAAATCTGCTTATAACTCACAAAAACTGGAGATTGATTGAACACTGTGAGGGTGTACCATTTCGTGAGTTTAAACCAATATCGTGCCCTGAATAGCGCATTATAAATGTGGAGATTCACGCCAATCGTAGCTTACAGATCTAAAACGCACACACAAAATCAATATAGATATTGATAATCTCACTATCTCCACTATGGAAAATATGTGTACACACATCGCCAATAATCTCTTTGACACTAGCATATATCCATATTTCATGTCCTTTAAAAAAAACGTGCGGGGGCTGGGGGGGGGGGGGCAACCGAATAAATGCAACGTTTTGCGAGCATTTAGTTTAGTCTGTTTGGTGATAGGCCTTACATACGGCAGAAGCCTGGTGTAAGGCGGGTGTGAAGGGGCTGTGGACTGCCCAAAGGATCTGTCAGTGTTACATGAAGGTTTAACTCGGCTTATGTAGCTTGTTTGCATCATTCGCTGTGTTAAGAATATATAAGGTTTATTTTTGCTCTTTCGAAATACGCATTAATTCACATAACTAACCAAACAATACAATTTACTATGATGAACATACAGAAACAAACGTCGAAGAAATATACCTACTGAACAAATGCACGCGTGATAGTAATATGAATGTAAAAATAGAAATAGCGACAATCAAAAACATAACAGCCAAGCGGGAAGGTGCTAGTGATTTCCACGGGTCTTTATACAGGTGCAGATCCCCGGGGGGGGAGGTTTGGATCTTCTGTACATGCGCCTATCCTCCGCCCAAGTGACCCTCTTTTGTCACCTTCTAGACAGCACCTTTGACTAGCATTTTTAGCCAAAGCCGCACGATTGACCCTGAAACCCAGCACCTCAGCACTTTTACAGTGAAACTACTGATTGAATGCCTTGAGCCTTGATAAAAACACGAATTGTCTACAACTGTTACCAGTTTTTTTTAACCCAGCAGTGTGTACATGTTTATATCTCATGTCTTTTGACCGCCAAAAAATCATTTGGTCAGACCCTAATTTTATGGCCGTGGTCAGCACTATTACCCTTTGAAATGAGACGAAATATCATTATAAATATTAGAATGTTTTAAGCAGTAGATATTGAGAATGTTTGAAGCAGTCCCTATGCTATAGCTATTGAGCAAAGAAACATTGCATTAAAAGGAGTAAGTAAATGTTAAAATTTGAAGAAAAAAAATGAAATACTACACTTGACTTCAAGTTTATTTTTTTCATGTAACACGAACTTAAATCCATCAACAATAGAGATTTTACAAGAACACAAGGATTCCATTTTTACAAACACACAAGTTTCAATTTTCCGTAAAGTTACTTCAATCTGAAGTGCAAAATCAAATATACATGTATATTTACAGCCACATATTTGGAATGAAAAAAATGTAAAAACCCATTTACCAACAGCAGCACATCGAGCAATGGCATCCACAGTGACACATAAATGCAATAATTTGAACATGACAATCCGCATACAGGTTAATCACAGATTTCCACCACGCATGAAACAAGACGTTGAATGAAAAACCCTGCACGCACATTCTAGAATTCAAGCATAGCATAATTGGATCCTAATCTCATTCCATTAAATTATTCAACATCAGAAAAAATATGAAACATCTTCAAGCAATTGAATACAAGTTTGTCGGTCCAGTTATGATATATCACGGTTCCAACCGTAAACGATAATTATTTTACCCTCATGGGTCGAGTAACAAGAACTGACAGTAACGTTCCTACTTAAGGCACCTTAAACATCTGGTGGTTACCACAGTTAGACAAGAACAGCCTCTCATTTTAATTTTAATTTTCTATCATACATGATAAACACAAGACCTTCACTTTTATCTCTGTGCTTATATATATAGACTCGTCGTTTACTATGAGACTATTCCTAATCCAAGACTGGACCTTGACAGTACATTTCCCAAATCATGAACCATGTTTCCAAAAATGCGCTTTCAAACATTTTATACTGCACCATTGATGATGATCTAGGTTAATAATTATAACACGCGGCTTTAGGTCAAAACGCCTACGATGTTTTCAGTGCTAAATGCTTGAACATGCATCATCCACAGAGACGGCGCCACCTCGAGTGTCCACAGACAACGTGGAGTCGTAGCAGTGTTATTTTTTTGCCTGTGGGGGGTCAGCGTCGGCGAACTGGGCGTAGAAGGCGACCTTGAGGCGCGCGATGTGGTGACAGAACTTGATGGCGGGGCCCAGCCTGAGTTCGAGGTACTCCTGGACGGTGGGTAGGGTCAGCAACAGCAGCGCCTGCCCGTCTATGTCCTGCAATAAACACGCCACCTCCGTTTTAGTCTGTAGTAGTGTGTGGACGGTTCGAGAAAATTGTGACCGCTTAATCGGCTCTATGTAATGGAATCGTAACCGATTAACCGCAGTACTGTAGATCTAGATACGTAACACCTAGTTTTTAGTACGATACTGCGACTGGATATATTGATTGGACACCCGGTAATAATTAGCGTTTGAAAAAAAATCGCGGTTTATGCATTTCGTCTTTTACGTTCACCAGCAAGGCAATTTGAACTGCCAAAAATGTTAAATTCCGTAAAATTTTATGAAATATACGGATATATATAGCTTGGGCATGAAAATAATCATCAAAATCAATAACCGGTTTGTCAATGTAGGGACCGGTTATGCTTAGAAAATCGACCGTAGCCGGTTATCCGGTTAACCGTCTACACACTAGTCTGTAGTCTGCAGCGCACGAAATAAAGCTACGGTGCCGCCCGATTTCTTGGCCGCCTGTGCCGGTCGGTTTCAAAAGTTCAAGGCCTGATGATAGTTCATCCAACAACATGAACTATAAAAACCTAGAACCTTTACTACTGAGATATATACACAACGAAAATTAATTTTGACAACGTGTCTTGGGAGTTTGGAAGACATTTGAAATTAAACTTTATTCAAAAATGCAACATCCACGACGAAAATGAATGCCGAAAATCACATCCCTCCCTAATCTGTTTACATGTACCCTATTCATACATGAGAGTGGGACTCAATGAAAATCCCTGAAATACTGTGTGAATGAACTAATATTGGGCGAAGCCTATCTGTTATCTATTACCATCCATGGTGGAAAACCCTGAAATCAGGGAAAACCCATGGTGGAAATCCCTGAAATCAGGGAAGACCCTGAAAACTCTCATGCATGCCTATTTGATGTTTGAAAATAACTGGACCAGTGGAAAATATTCACAAATAAACTAAAAAGTTTAGGGTGCACAGTGGTGTGGTCACCTGTTGAAAGAGCAGCTTGGCGAGATGTGCGCAGTCAGTGGTCTTGAAGAACTCGACGACCTCGAGCACGGTCCAGTGCAGCGGGTTGGTGTTGAGGATCAGCGGCCCATCGTCATTGTACTTCCCTGGCGTCGCACTCTACAAAAAATGTGGTTCCTAGTTGAACTTTGTAATTTTAATTTTATACCACAATTTCAAACGATATTGAGAAAGAAATACTACAATATTGTGCTTTAGTAGCGCTAGAAAGTGAAAGTATGTGTTGTATGAGTTTGAGTAGATATTCAAATTGAGAATCGATGAAGAGAAATGTGACATTTTTACCAAGATTCTGTGTGTTTCGAGATTGATGGTTTTATGTAAACAGTCACTTTTGTATTGGAAATGCATTTTTGACAATGTAGGTAAGTATCTTAAAACACTATAAATAGTTGGAACCACATTTTTTCTCTTTAATACGTATAAAAATGTGGTTCCAACGTTATTTTTAATAGCATTTTATTGATTTTAAATATGTACCCTCAATTTTAACCTGTGTGTGAATATGAAATAGAAGGAAGGCTAGGAAAGGGAAGACCAAAAAATGTGGTCGTGCAAAAAGATTGCGCACATTTGAGCATGGCTCTGATAGATCCTGGTGAACACCGAGAGGCTTGGAGGGGACAATTGAGATGTAGACTGGGCAGCCAGGCCACATCCTCAGAACGAGGAATAATTAGGGACTGCTCAAATAAACTTACTAATTTGATTGATTGACCTAGGACTTGAAATATGAAGTAAAATCTATCTCCACAGAACGATATATAGAAGACGCCACCTTGACGAGGTTCTTGGGTGGCCGCCCCTGCGGCCGGTCTTCACTTTGCCGGGGCTGACGAGTGGCGCACTCACACTGGGGGTCGCCCTCGGGGGACGCCCGACGCCCCGCGGTGGCGGCCCCGCTCTCTTCCCCGCCAGGCGCTCCTTCTCTTCTGCAAAACACAACACGGTCACGTACAGTTCGCTCTCTAACCAGGGAACCAATTTGTACAGATTGCACCTTGTTTTGTAGCTATGGATTGAACATGGTTTCAAAGAATAAATACTATTTTGTTGTTATTTTATGAAGCATTTATAGCAAATTTTATGATTTTGGCTGTGAGCAATATTATTAAGAACGACAGTGCAATCATTGAAAATATTATGGACCAATAAAATTCATATTATCATCTAGAAAATTTCGCCTAAAAATTTCAATCTCTGTCAAATTGCTCTTTTAGCACATTTCAATTTGATAAAACAGCTAAATCTCTTGATTTTAAAACAATTACTACAAAAGACCTAATCATAGTAACTGAAAAAAATCTTCTTACAATCCCTAGTAAGGTTTCCGTCGGAAGGTGTTCATCTTCAACTATAATAATATTTTTAGTGATTCTTTATCATTGTTAAAGAGTAAATTTGTATGAAAGATACTGCAGGATGTAAACCGTACTAGTAAAATATGCGTATATTCGATTATTGTACTTTGTACGCAAAGATAAGAGATACAATGCCAAGATGTCTAATTACCCTCCCCAAATCTGCACCAAACGATGTCTCTTTTATAGACATCCATTTTTGACTGAAGGAAGCTATGGGACAAGAGGTGGGTTCGGTGAACTGAAGTAGGAACTGTACCTGGGGTTTTGGACCCTTTAAAGATTAATCGACGTTTTATTACATGGCTAGTGCTGTAGCTGGGCAGTCCATTGAAAATCGATTGTCATTAATCGCCATGAAAAATTTAAAAGCAAAAATCTGATGTCGCTCTTTGGAGGCTTGAAGTGCTCTGTAAATAAAATTAATTTATAGGAAAAAAACCTTGCGCTTCTTCTTCCTGCTCACCTTAATCCCGCCAGCCTCCTCCATCCCCGCGCCTAATCAACAAATCGGGGAGTCATTTTCCCTTGACTAGTTCACAATTTTGCCAATTTATATAGTGTAAATTCCAAATAAATGTTTCAATAAAATAAGTTTTATATGTAGGCCTCCTTAAACAAATGGTGCTTTAGTTGTGATTTAAAGGATGCAAGAGTTTTGGATTGTCGAATGGACAGTGGAAGTTTATTTCATAATTTAGGTGCTGCTGTTTTAAAAGCTCTATCACCATAAGACTTGGTTCTTGATCTTGAGCAGCCTCGCTCAAACTGGCTCTTATTATCCCGCAGAGACTGGTTCACTCTCTACTTACTGATAGATAGCAAAGAATATGGCGGACAGTTTCTCAGAATCGCAACATGTTATTTATATTTCCACTGCCTACCAAAAAGATTTCAGAGACTCTGATTCCATGAAATAATTTTTTGTCACACAAGAAATTGTGACTACAATAACATAAACAGATTTCTAATCGTATTAAACAGTGTCATTTTTCCTTCCAAACTTTAGTTTTATTTTCAATCATATCAAAAATAGCTGAGAAAATAAAATTGATTACTGCTATCTTATAAGTAGCTTTATACTCAATATATGATTGGCTTCCATTACACATTAACACCATACACTTTAAATGTAAATAAATGTGGTGGTTTATAGTCATGATCCCAGCGTTTTGCTCCCACGACTCCACGTACCGTTGCATTCTGGGTCGGCGGCGGCGTCCAGCAGTGTGCCCGTGCTGCCCACGCTGCCTGCGAGCGAGGCTGAGTCCTCCTCATCCACCGTCACTGCTGCGCGCTTCTCTCCAACACCTGATGCTGGAACACATTCTCCATCTAGGGTCGGGGAAGGTGACTCTTTACATTTGCCATTTGATAATAACCAATCCGAGCATGATAAGATTGATTTACCAGCAGAACCTTGTCAATCTGATGCTGTGACACGTTCTCCATCTAGTGTCGGTGAGGGTGACTCTTTACATTGTAATGGTAAACGTGATAATGGGTCAACCCAATCTAGTGTTTTAAAAGATTGTAATGGTAAACGTGATAATGGGTCAACCCAATCTAGTGTTTTAAAAGAACCTGAGAGTGGTGTGAGGACACGCAGTGGGCGACTAAGTAAGCCCAGAAATATTTTAGACCTTTAACTAACTTTTAGCTATTTTATATAATTTTTGAAATTGCTTGTTCTTACTTGTACATTGTTCTGGTAATGTGATTTATCATATTTATATATATATTGAGATTTATATTCTATGTCTTAGCCAGTGCGGGGGAATGTTATGTATTGATATCACCCATTGGTAGCCTCACAATGTTACAGTATTTTCTGCCGACGCTAATGCTTCGTGTACACATTCTTGAGTACTGTTGGCGGTTGCGGCAGTTAGTAAAAGCCAAGCAAACAAGTAACACCGTGTTGTTTTATTAGAACATAACATTGCAAACAGCAGGATGCTCGTAAAGGCTAGAGAGCGCAGCACCGTGTGCGCTATGGTGCTTGCTGCTTTCGGGACTAGAGCAGTAATTGGTGATACACGTGTACTATAAAGCCAAAAATGAAATGAGCTCAAATTTAGCGTCAATATTCGATTCACCAGAACACTTGAGTGCATTGTCTTGCATAATCTTCATGAGTGAAGGCGCAAGAATACCGGAAGAAGAGAAAGAAGTGTGAATCTGACATTCATCTTGGAAATTTATGGAGCTGTTAGGTTTCCTTCGAGGCTACAACCGTATTCGTCAATGACCTCAGCAGTAAACGATTAAGTAGCTATTATCATGATACATTTTCAAAATAAATTCAGTACAAATTTGTACAGAACTGGCCACTTTATTTCTGACATTCAATTCTCTGAAATTTCGTTGATTTTTTCCTGAATTATCACAGAATTCCCTGATATTTAAAGAGTGGTCGAGGAGAAAATTTTTTCAAAGCTTGCAAATAGCATAAATGCCATTATTTCCAAAGGAGAACAACAAACATTGTCACTTCAAAATCACCAAGAATAGTCTATTTTCAAAAACAGAAGCACTTAACTACTTTCATAAATATACATTTTCAATATCATGTCCTTTTTCATCAAAGACTTTTTTATGATTTACTAATTCATTTACAATCAAAAAATCTTAAAAAAAATAAGTTATTAATATTGCTTCAACTATCCCCTGAAATTTCCGCAAAAATGAAATTCCCTGACATTTCACTCACTTTCGGGACCAAAATCAAACTCCCTGCAGGGAATTTGTTTTAGCGAAATTCGTTAATTCGCCTCCACAGTGTTCGGCTTATTACCGGGCTGCCTGGCTGTGACTTACCGGGGGGCTGTTTGGCTGCTGCCTGTTTGGGCTTGCGGCCGCGCCGTTTCCCGGGCGTCTTGGGCCCCTCCTCCAGGTTGGTGTGTCCCCCCGGCGGCCGGCCCTGCTTCCTCTTCTTCTTCCTGCCCCCACCGCAGTCTGAAAGGGGCAAACATTTTAAATGTAAATGTAAATGTCTAGTTTATAGTCTAGATCCAAGTTTTGATCTCACGACTTTACAATTTACACCAGGTCATTGGCACATTCAATGATCAGCAATTGATCATTTCTCAAATGTTTGCATCGGCAGCACATTCAGCGCACAATGCAACTGTTTAGGGGTGAGTTTGCTCAACACCCACCACCAGACCCGACTGGGAATCGAACCCATGACCTTCTGGTCATGAGTCCAACTCCCTAACCACTCGGCCACGGAAGCACACCTGGTCATGACTACACATATCAGGGCACGAAATAGAGCACATCCGGCCACCTGGCAATTTTTTTCACAGCAAAATTATCAAAAATAGAATTTTCTATTGTTCTTATAGCTACTGCTTCCTGCTGTACAATATTTCAGCCTCGGTAAGAAAATTATCGCTCAATGCTGCTCTCGCACAGAGTAACGACATTGAACTATCAGTAATTGATTCATTAGATTTTTTTAGAGCAACAACTTTGATATATTCTATCACATGAACTTGCTTTGACTCAACCAGCAATATTTGATCATTCTTACAATGCCTACTTTTATGCTAGCTTATCAATAAGATGCATTTTTAACTTGTATTTATAACAAGACAATTTGCTTCACATAATCAGAACGTTTATATATTTTTGGCTATTTTAGCTCTGAAGAGGAATTTATTTTTTCAAAAGCACTCAAGTAATGAATTTAGCTTACATGAGCATCAGAAAGGCGTATACTCACTCACACTTAATAGGGAGTTTGAATAGTAAACTGCATGTGGTCTCATTATCAAATATATATATTTTTTTCTTTTCTTACCATGCAATACTTTCTAAAAATATCCAAATATTCAAAAACTTTATTCTTTGTGATGCATGTTTTGAGCTAACAGGCTCTTTTTCAATCTGATTGAATCTGCGTATGAGAGAGGCGTGTACTCACTGTACTTGGTCTTGGTGAGCTGATAGCAGTTTTCTGGGCACTCGGTTATCACATGGCTGGCGGAAAACAGGTTGGGGCAGCACTCGAGGCGGATGCACACGGCGCGACAGAACTCTTCAATTTGTTCGCTTGTCTGACAAACTTCCACCGTGGCGGTGTAGCTCTTGTCTTTAGATCTACAACCAGACAACGATGTATCACTCTACAGTGAATATCCTCAACAACAGAACCCAATTCGCAATCAGAAATCCTTCCATAGGGCATGAAAGTTACGAGAACAGGAACTACCGTTACAACCAGACTAAACTCAACTGGATTATGGACCGAGTGATGATACCGGACGTCGTAATGTTATGCTTATGGGAGAAATTGCGCAAAACATTTTGAACGCACACAGCTCAATAAAACTTTAGACTTCAGCAATCTCACTTACATACAACACAGATAATATATTTTCCTTTCGTCCCATAGTAAAATTAGCTATAAACTATCCCATTTAGTATATTTAATTTAAGTTGAACCAGTGACATTGTTGCATGATCCTAAAAAGTCTACTGACAATATCAGCAGGCGACGACAGGTGTAGCGACAATAAAAAACACCAAACAGACATTGGGTCATATCTCTGTTATACATTGTTGTATTAATATATAATTTTGATGGAAATAATCTGCAGTAATATGCGATTCTATTCATATGCATAAGTCTATGTACTTGTTTTAACTAAATAGTTTAATTTGACCATTAATCACATGCATCGCCATATCTAACACTCAGCCTTCAGACGATAGCTGTCAAATGCATTGGGTATTACACGATTTTGTCCAAATCGGACTCATTGATATATATTTTATTATTTATTATGGTGAAAATAAGAAACTAGACAGTCTTCAGAATGTGTACTGTTAATGTGAAAACGTTCGGATGAATATCATATGAGCTACTAAAGGATTATTGTTTTATGTCAACAATGGAAAACTCTGAATCGACTGACTAGACTCACGCCATTTTCTGGTCGGACGCACGTGTTTCGTACCATGATCCACAGACAGCTACATTCTCGTAAAAGCACCTATTTGAAATACACCTCGCTGAAGAACTTCCGACCGCTATTGTATAGGATTTTTTATTCATGTACAACAAGGTTTTTTAAAAATAAAACAATGTAAGTTCCGAGTGCATTATTCTTACCATTGGTTTCGGCTCAAAACCAATCAGAATGCAGGACTTAGGGGCGTGTCCTCCATACAGTGAATATCCTCAACAATGGAAGACTGAATAACAGAAAATTTTCTCATGCATTAAAAATTAATGTAAGTAAATCATGGGACTAAAGAACGGAAATCCCCTACAATGGAAGGGTTTGTGACTGCAGCAGTCTCAAATCCTTCCATGGCATCGGATTTTCATTATTTAGTCCATAATTTACTTACATTATTGATAAGTAAAGCTCGAGATGATTTTTCTTTGTTCAGTCTTCTATTGTTGAGGATGTTCATTGTATCGAGGACACAACCCTAAGTCTTGCATTCTGATTGGTTAATGGTAAGAATAATGCAGTCAGATCTTAGTTTTTCTTTAAAAAAAACTTGTAAATGAATAAATCAGAATACATGTGGTCCGTGATATGATGAACATATCTACATTGTACTTGTTTTGCATGGACTATTGTGATATTCACAGCCCTCAAAACAAGTAGATATTTCTTCAATATACAAATGTCTTTGAGAGATCTTTGAGGTTGAAAAATCATCAATTTTGCAACGCACCAAATAATTTTTTCACTAGCAAAAATAAGACTTCAAAGAATTTTCATTGTCGGTTTTCAAGAATATTTTTCAGTCGAAAAAATGCATTATTTCAATAATCGTACTAAATTATTCTCAATGGCTTGCCAATTGAGCTACAAGTGTTTTAAGTCACCATTGTCATATATTTCAAGCTTATTATCAAATTAACAAGTTATTGCAAATAATCCTCATCATATAGCGATAATATTCAAGGAGAATCTGAATATTCACAACGTTTTGATTGCTATTATTTTGCCCCAAAAACAAAATAAGACATTTTAAGACCATTCGGTATATGCAGTGTAAAAGAGATCCTGCGATGGGCCCCCGATGTGGGGTGAGTACTCACTTGGCCTTGAGCAGCTGTTGGGCCACGCTGGAGTGTGGGGTGAGTACTCACTTAGCTTTCAGCTGCTGCTGGGCCATGCTGGGGTTGGGCGCGCCCTCCATCTGCAGCTCCCGCAGCACCTGGCTCGGCTTGTAGGCCACATTGATCAGCTGGGACAGCACCTGGCAAGTGATACGAAATGAGATACAATGGTGTAATTTATAACGTTTATTAAAATATGTCCACAACTCAATATTATATGTTTCACAATTTGAATAGAATGTAATCCACAAGTGTCTGTTAAAAATGAACAGCTTTAATTGAAACTTAAACTGAATTCATAACTTTGACTAACTTAACTTTATGACTGAAAACTTTGACTAACTTAAATGACAAAACCCACTATTTATATAAGTTCAGAGAAATACCTGGAAAAAGAACATTCTACAAAATTCTTAACTATTACATAATAATTCTCACATAATCTAGAATCATCTATACACACAACAAAACATAGATGTACAATAACAACACATTACAGTATTGGGGAATTCCCAAGTTGCCAAATATAGAAATACTACAGTACACTAGACTAGTGCACTGGACCGTAGCACAAGCGTTATGTTAAATGTGAAAGGTTTGAGTTTTTCATAATCATTTTAATCTTTAAAAGGTAAAAAAAATGTAGTGTACACCAGTATTCTAATCGCTGTCTCAATGAAATATTTATGTACAATCGTAGTGGTGTCTCAAAGTGGTTACTACAATTTTTACCCGCATATCATGGTGCAGTCTCAATCGACCAAAGCTCTGTGATGCTACGGCGTGGCAGAAAAAAATTATTAAGACTGATACTGTTTGTCTATTTTTTCCCAGAATGCAATTGTTTGTAGCCACCTGCTGGTTTTAGACAGGAACTACGATTAGAAAAAAATGTACTGCTTGTACTGTAAAAAGGTTTGAAGATAAACACTGGTAAAGTGTTGTCGAAACCTATTAAAAATGTTTCTTGATGTCAATCACTTGAGCACTATCAACAACTTGGGGATGATGTCTGCAACAGTTCAAAATAAACATATCTTTCGAGAATCGAAAAAGTAATGTTAAGTTGGAAAATCTTAATTTTTACTTAAATTTCCATATTGTCTAAATGATTAATAAATGATTTAAATGAATGAAAAAAAAAATAAAAGCTGGAAAAACTTAGCATGTACATGTAACAACGGAAGAAGCTCTCATTACTCATCCAATCTCTAAAAAAAATTCCAATGCAGACTTTGAAAATGCTATTTACCAAAGATATGAAAAGAGTCATCTAAAATGTATTTTGTTCTCTATAGGAACATCTTAATTTACCCCAAAACAGTTAACTCTTGGCAGGAAAGTTGTACTAAAATTGTATTAAATGCCTATCCATATAATTTTTATATATATATGCTGTTGCATGATATAACTAAATTTTTTAAATATTTTTTTTTTCTTTTTTCATTACATATAATTAATTTTACATGAAAATGCTATTAGACGCTTATCAATAATTCCTGCACGACGATATAGCTGAAATATTCCTTTACAGAAATGACTTAAACGCACATAAACGGTTCTTGAAATAGATTCATTCAGTTGAGAGTATAATATTCAAAATATATATAATTCAATTTCTATTCAACTACTTGTAAACATTTTACCATCTGTCCGGTTGATTCTTCAGAGCAGCATGTAAGTTTCTACTGCTGACCAGCAGCAGGTGTTTTGGCCAGAGCTTTGGCCCAAATGTGACTGAGATTATAAGCCCCCTGATTTCTGTTGAAAGTTTGTAAATGTTTAAAACAGTACTTTCTTTATAGCAACAGCTATCACAATTTACAAATATACAACTCAATATTTCGACAACAAATCAGTCTGTTTGCCTTTCTCCCCTGTAAATGTTTGTGTTTAGCAATGCGGTGCCTCACCTCGGCCATGACGAGAGTGACTGGTCCGGGGCCCACGTAGCGAGGCAGCTCGGGGATCCGGCCCTTGCTGAGGAACGGACCCGAGAAACACCTGGCAGCAGAATCACACCCTCATAATATACTACTTAAAATAGAGTTTATATGATGTACAGCATGTGGTCTCATATTGTTTCAGTTTGTTTTATCATGCAATACAAATAATCATACACAATTTAATCCAAATCCAATCTAAAATTTGTTGTCCAAACAGTTTTCGAACGCACAGGTTTCCACAATAGATTTTGGATTGGATTTGGATTCAATTGTATAGGATAATTTTTATTACCTGGTAAGACAAACTGAAACAACATTTATATTTTATATAATCTTAGAAAGAAAATTTTAATTTGATATGAAACCGTTTCAAAATTATAATTATATTAAAATATTATCCTATATATTAATACGCTAATTTTTGGATTTTGTTCGGCTATCTCCTCTTTAACCTGACTAGCTGGACACCATCTGACTACAGGAGATCGTTCATGGTACTGTGTAGTTTTGCACGAATATGTTTTTCAGAGTCAAAATGGCCCTCATGGTTGTTAATTAGCGTTTTTATAACAAAAATAGCAGACAGCGGCAGCCATCACAGCGTCATGTGGAGTAGTGTGATGTCATAAAGACACCAAAGGCGTCACATGGGTTCAAATACTAGGGATTACCACCATTTTGCCAATTGGGCTAAGTGTACATCAGAACCTTCAATCAAGACCACCTCTATAAATACACTACCTCTATTATAAGATGATTTATAACAGTCCCAAGTCATATTTTTGTATTTAAATCATCGTAGCACATCTATCAATCTATCAAGGAGCCAAAAATATATTTACGTACCTTGTCGTAAGATAAACACATCTTTTGATTCATTAAAACGACAGAATCTAGCCTTCATTTTGTAATGCACACAGAGCCCTTAGGTGGCGATAACATGCGATTTAAACGGAGTTTGCATACTGTTTGTTTACATTAGATCTTACTAGAAATTTTCCTTTCTAACTTTGGCACCAGGAGAACAATTACTTTTATGATAGTAGTATTAGTTGGTACTTGTTTAGATGCTATTATTTTTCAAATAAAAATACAGGATGGGTGTGACCTTCGGGAACTGTGTGAACCAGTGTAGCATTTCATTTTGTTTTAGAATGTTCTTTTATGCAGTGTGGTATTTATTCACAATAGTTTAATTTTGCATTTTTAATATTATAAATTCACAATAGTTTAATTTTGAATTTTTATGTAAACGTTTTCAAACCGTGTAGGTTCCTTGTCAAAAACTTTTTTTTTTCTTTTTTTTTTCTTTTTCTATTTCAGTTTTTGACAAGGAACCTACGTGGTTTGAAAACATTTACCGTATCCTCATGCATTAAAGCGCCGAGCTTATAACTGAAAAACACGATGTTTTGAGGCCTTTTGATGGTTAAATTTGTTCTTGACATCAAGCGTAAATCAAAATTCAAAATTAAACTATTGTGAATAAATACCACACAGCGCAAAGGAACATTCTAAAACAAAATGAGACCAAGCGCACCAAATACACAGGATTTTTAGTGTAGCATTTACACCATCGTCATATCTCACGACTATATATGCAGTATATAGCCGTGATACCACCATACCCAATTTTGTGGAACTTACGCTCAGAAACCGACCAATCAGAAGTCCCACTGCCAAAATGTTCAGTGGGGAATTCAAACGTCAAACGTACGATCTAGCTATATAAGTAAGATGAAACCGAGTATTGATTTTGTCTTTGACGTAAGTCTAACCGAAAATAATTTTTCCACATAAAAGTTATAACTGGGCCCACAGGTTGGTATGAACAAGGACTTTAAGGCAGTGTGAGTGATCAAGCCGTGAAAACAGACGATGCATTTACACTGACCTGTGGTTGAAGTATACGCGAGGCGACCACGTGTCGGGGGCGGCGCCTTGCTCCCCGGCGCGGATCTGGCGGTAGGTGGCGCTGCGGTACTCATCAGCCGTCATCGGACCCCTAAACACGCCGGAACAACGCTACGTTTAGTGGGGTAACATAGCATGTCCATGGAGAAAAGAGGTTTAAAAATAAAGTGTTTCCGCTTCAGTGCGTTCGACCTTTTAATTTAAAGACCTATTTAAGACCTCCCTTGGAGCGCAACAAGACGTTTCACTAAAATTCCAACCATGAAGCTCCAAGTGCATGTATCCTGCGTCATAAACGTTTTCATCAAAGGCAATATAAATATGCTTATAAAAACGACAAAAATTACAACTATGATCAATGAAACACAGAAAGTAAGACGTTTAAGATTACTCCAAGCAAAATAACACTTTTTAACAGCTACAGTAGAACTAACACCACAACTCTATTGAGACCACCTCTATAATAAGACCACTTTTCATGGTCCCAAACCTTCATAAAGCTACCAAAATTAACGTCTGTATTGAGATCACCTCTCTATTGAGACCACCGAACACTGGTCCTAAAGGTTGTCCTCATAGAGAGCTTCTACTGTATTAATTTCCCCAAAAACGAATACATTTTAACAGGGTAGTCACAGGATTTTCATTTCCATTTTCCCCTAAAAGATTTTTCCTGATTCAAAATTTTTAACACCTTTGAACACAACAAAATGGAATAGAATTTGGTTTATTTAAACCATACAAAATCATACAAATAGGCAAGAAAAAATTCAGTCAATGATGACAATTTTCCCTAACCAAAATTGTAAAAATACATGATCTTTGTATGGTCCAGTCAACCAAAATGCTATTGAAAATACAAAAGTTTTTTACTTTTAAAAATTCCCTGATTTTTTTTCCCTAAAATCAAATTCCCGACATTTTAAGGAATTTTTTCTCGAGAAAGTCCCTGTTCATTTCCCTGATCCGTGGATACCCTGTTTTAAGCCCCCCCACAAGCCCCCACTCACTGCTGCTGCTGTGATGCGGCTTTGGGGGGCCGGCAGCGCCATTTTCGCGGCGGGGTGAGGGGGTAGCCGTTACTCTCACACCACCCGACTGGGAACAGGTCGTCGTGGCTCGCCACGTGCACAATGTGGTTGGCGACCATGCGAGTCGACGAGTCGAGGTGCAGCCACAGCAGGTTCTCCACGATACGCGTGATGGTCGCCGCGCAGATCTACAACAACAAAATGTAAATGTCTGGTTTATAGTCTTGATCCAAGTTTTGATCTCACGACTTTACAATTTACACCAGGTCATTGGCCCACTTAATGATCAGCAATTGATCATTTTTCACATGCTTGCATCGGCAGCATATTCAACGCGCAAATGCTAATCACTCACACAATCACTCACTCACTCACTCTTCCAACCCAATGACCTGTACCTAATTAATGTGTAGGTGCCACGGAGCAGTGTGCAACTGCTTTTAGGGATGAGTTTGCTCAACACCCACCACCAGAACCGACTGGGAATCGAACCCACGACCTTCTGGTCACGAGTCCAACTCCCTATCCACTCGGCCACGGAAGCACACAACATGGTGCTGTCACAGGTCTGAAACAACAACACACTAGACTCGCTGTCTTTTAGCGCAAACTTGAGAGGAGTAAAAGTCAATTAACTAGATACCTATTGCAAATACTGGCATCAAGTCAATCATTAGTATTACCGCAAAACCGTTTGACCCATGTCAGGAAGTTTCTGCAGCTGTTTGGAAACAAAACCAAGACCTTTAAAGACCTTTTTAAAAGACATTCTTGGAAGCAAAAATAAGACCTTTGACAAAAAGTTGAAAGTGAATAACTACGAGTGCATAAGTGGTTGACTCGTTTGATTTATCAAAACATCAGCTCCCATTTATTCGGGAAAATCACAAAATTGACAATAATGAATGTTATGACATTTATAAGTATTCTTTTAGCAAAATAAGACTATTAATAGCTAATATTTACAAAAACAAAACAAAGAGACAATAAGACTTTTTAAGGATTGAGGACACCCTGTATGCATCGGTGCAGCGCCCCTTCCTCCTCCGCCTCACCTCCTCAGGTTTCCCCGGCCTGACGGCCTCCAGTTTCATGCCCTTCTCGAACTGGTGGGCGACGTGCCTGCGGAAGGCGGACTCCCAGCATGCCCGACTCCGTGTGGCCTTCAGGTAGTCGGCCCAGTCGAAGTCAGACTGCTGCCAGCCTGAGGCAGAAAGGTTTTCATGGACATCCAATGATTTAATTCAATTTGTTGATTTACTTATCACTTTTTTTTTTAACTAAACAATTAGTTTCAAAAGAACCATGACTAGGCTGTTCCTTTTTTATAGACATCTACTAATGATGATTACTTATTTAACAAAAAAAAAATGTTTTCAAAAGAAACATAATTAGGCTGGTTTTTGTTTATTGACATCTATTATTGAATTCAATTTATTGGTTTACTTATTATTACTTATTTAAAAATAAAACATTTTTTTCATAAGAAACTTGACTCAGGTGTTTCTTTTTTATTGACATCTATTAATTGAATTCAATTTATTGATTTATTTATTATTACTTATTTGAAAATGAAACAATTTTTTTTCAAAAGAACATGACGAGGCTGTTCCTTTTTTATTGACATCTATTAATGGAATTCAATTTGCTGATTTACTTATCATTCCTTATTTAACAATATTTTTTTTTTTATTCAAAAAACATGAGTAGGCTGATCCTTCTATTTTGTTATCGACATCCATTAATTGAATTCAATTTATTGATTTACTTATTATTACTTAACTAACAACTAAACTTTTTTTTTTTCAAAAGAAACATAATTAGGCTGTTCCTTTTTTATTGACATCTTTTAATGATGATTACTTATTCAACAAAAAAAAACAATTTTTTGTTTTCAAAAGAAACATCATTAGGTATTTTTTTATTGACATGCATTAATTGAATTCCATTTGTTGATTTACATATTACTACTTTAAAAAACTAAACAATTTGAGAAATATGACTAGGCTATTCCTTCTAACTTCTTATTGACATGCATTAATTGAATTCAATTTAGTGATTTACTTATATTGATTTAACAACAAAACAATTATGCATATAACATCATATGTAAGGAAAGCAATGGGATATTTTCTTTTTCATTTTCGTTTCAACAGTGAAGAGTGCAGAGGCCAGTGCTAACAAATCTGTGTGTATTTTATTCTGCTGATTTTTAGAACTTGTACATCAACAATTGTTTTGTTTTTTGAAAACCATATGAAACTCCATTTTCTTTCCAAAAATTTCAAATTGTGAGAACTTTTTTTATGGGGCCAATTTACACAATGCAAACATGATCATTATATAAATAATTCCTGACCTGTGAGACATTTTTATGGAAATGTTATATTTCACATATTTTATAAAAACATTAAATTTTCGAAAATGAACGTAAAATCATATATATATTTTATGTATTAGCCATACTAATTTTATATATTTCAATCTGATGAAGGTTCACTATAATCTACCTGGGTCAATGCCCGAGCAGTTTTGGCTAAACACACATTTTTATATTGGAACAAGTTTTGCTTATATATGTAACTAGTTAAATCAAATAAACTATTATCATTTAACAGGGTTCCCTCAAAATGTGCACGTTAAAATTCAATGACTTTTCGAGACCAATTCTCATTTTTCCAAGAAGTTTTACAACATACCTATATGGTCTGAGTAAAGATCAAATACGCCAATATGTACACAATAGATTTTTATTCTTCTTTCCCACAAATCTACAGATACAGATTTCTTTCCAAATTGTGTGGTATGGGAGTCTCATGCAAAGCACGCAAAAATTATACTTTTTAAAGATATCAAGGTGTTGAACATAAAAAACTTAATCTCTACTCAAACAGCATTTAAATTACCAGTTTAACCAAAATTCAATGACTTTTTAGCAAATTTTTTTTTTCAATGACTCCTTACAAAGTTCAATGACTTTTCCATGATTTAAAAAAAAATATATGAATTTCAATGATTTTTCCAGACTGCGTGGGAACCCTGTTTAACGAGACTTGCTGGAGATAAAAGAATCTCAAAATGTGCTTGTTTTTTATTCTAGTATAAAAGTACATTCATTTCCCTTTTTAAAAATGTATAACACTTTAGGGGTTTCGGGAATAGATTTTGGTTTATGGACCATACAAAAGATCATGTATACAATTTCGGTACAGTCAAAATTAACATTGACTGAATTTTTCATTGTATTTGTATGATCTTTTCTATGGTCCATAAACCAAATTCCATTCCCGCAACCTTTAAAGTGTTATACATTTTTAAAAAGGGAAATGAATGTACTTATATACTAAAATAAAAAACAAGAACATTTTGAAGAATTTTTTACCTCAAATTCTTTTTATCTCCAGAAAGTCTCCTTAAACAGTTATTTTATGTCGTCTGCTCACCGATGGGAGGCGTGAGTCTGAGTCCATGCCGTGAGCACCACATCGGTGGGAAGATGTTGAGCGAGTTCCCATGACAACACATCCTGACGGGGTCACGGGGTCGACGGGGTCAGTGAGGTCGTCAATCTCCACGATGAAGTACGTGGCACTGACAACCTTGACAATGGTTGCCGGGCAGATGACGGAACGCACCTTTCAAATAGCACATTTGTTCAAGGCAATTCATTCAATGACTTTAAGTAAATACAAACGTGACAGAGAGGGTTACGTACATGAACCACATTACACATAGTTGGAGATCGAATTGTATGTTAGAGTAAACAAGTAGTTGTCGGACACGCCGTAAATCTCCCCTTCCCCGATCAGGCTATTTTTGAAAAGTAGGCCAAAGTACTCAAATATCAAATCACGTGAGGAGAGTGATATAGTCCTACAAAATCTCAAGTTTTGGTGATGATAGGTCATAAAGTCTTCCCAGAGACAGATAAACAAAAATTCATAATAATTTGTTTTTAAAACACATCGTAATTTTATCAAAAGTAAGCCAAAGTACACCAAAATCTAATTAGCTCTGAAGAGTGGTACAACAAAGCTAGATATGAAGTTTAGTGACCATAGGTCAAATACTTCTCCCTGTAGTGTGGTAACAAGGTATTGCATACAGAAAAATGCGAGTTGGCCCGTTACCTGTGGGTGCAGCGCCTCTAGCTTCTGTCCCTCCTCAAACAGGTGCTCTGCGGGAAGCGCCTCCTGGCCCTGTTCAGGGAAATACGCCATTATCATCTGTTTATTGGGTATTATATTGTTGCATGGATAATCTTGCACTGTATATTTTACTTTTATTTCTTTTCTTCTGGGGTTTTAATTTGATGAGACTCTCAGAGCTTGAAAACGTAAAGAAAACTTATGAAGTCAAAATTTATGTTTCAGAAAATTTCATTCTGATTTTCAAAAGCAAATATTGAGCAGAGACATAACACTTTAGATTATAGAATCAGACCTATAGACCTATACAGAATTTTTAATATATAAAACATTATTTTTATTTAATAACAGTCAAAACGAAATATATACTTCTATTTACCTGCTTTGATGTTTTGACTGTTATTAAATAAATATGAGCTGATCTGCTGCAGATCAAATCATAAATCCAGCAAAAGCACATTATTTAGTTTCATTATTAATTATGTGCGTGTCACACGAAATAACTGTGGACACGAACTTGAACATCCAAACACCCATGGGCTGCAAAATTGTCAATTTATGGGGTGGACATTTACATGAACATGTTTTCACATTAGAATTTCAATGGTCTAGGTTTTGATATGGTCCAAATTTAGGGCTGGACTTTGCCATGAGTGTGAGCTCTTGGATGGTTGTATATGGTAAATCAAATATTGGAGAAAAGCTCAAACTTTCAACTTGAGATATAACATGACATTTTAATGTTAGTTGCTTCTTCTAAATTTTCAAAAACTTATCTTTATTTAAAAAAGCACTTAAAATATATAAACAGAGAATATGCAATGAGAACAATTTGAATATGACATACGAAAACAACTTATTTGGTAGTTATTACAGATGATTTAGTGGCATGGATCCTTTTTACAAACAAGGTCTTAAACAATTAATTCATATTCGAAAACAAAGTTTTCATTATAAATATATATATTTTTCTTCTTACCATGCAATATTGAATAAAAAGTAAAAGTTTCTAGATTCTATAGAGTTTTTATTGAAGCTAGTTTTAAGCCAATAGGCTCCTTAAAAATCTTCATAGTTCTTCAATTTACATTACATTTATATTTTTCATGCATTAAGATATAAATAATATAAGTGTAAAATAATATGAATTGAGGAACAATAATTTTTATAAAGATGGAAAAGGAGCCTATTGACTAGAAACTAGCTCCAATAAAAACTTTAATGAATTTATATTTTAGAAACATGCAATTTACCATTTAAACTCTGTATTAAATAAAGTTTGCATTATGTTCATTTGTGACTTTTTTATAGAGGTCTGCAAGTGTTTTATTGGATAAAAACCCTCATGGGATATGAACGATTTTAAGTCAAAATATTCCACACGAAAGGGAATGTAAAACATACAAGGAGGCTAATTTTGGTACAGTGCATTTTTTCAAATACTGGTTTTGCATTCAAATCCATGTACTATACTGATCATCTAATTTTTCAATGTTTAGATAACTATATATATAAACAAAATACTTATACACACCTAGTTTTTGGAACTACTATTTTGAACTTGATAAGGATACTTTTGATATCAAAACATATAAAAAGAATAAACAAAAATATATTTAAAAAAATTGGACCAACAGGTATTTAATGATTTAGACCACATTAGATGATAGGCAGCAGAAGTAGAACATGGAATAGAATTTAACACACCTAAATGCACCCCTAGCCCGTATGCTATAGTATATACCCAGTAGACAGAACTTATCATCCAAGTGTTACCTTGAACACGTGGGGAGGGATGTTGTTGTTCTCGGCTCTCACAGCCGCCAGAACCTTCTCAGCTTCACTCTCGCTGAGGCCGAGATCTACAAACAAACGTACATGGTCAATATATTCAAATCAAAATCAAATCAAATCATTTATTAAATCAGACATAAAACATGTCCATATAACAAATAAAAACATATATACAATATTTACATGCAGTTATAATAATCATCACAGATAAATACACTTGAAATATATTTTTTTTAAAGTATATTTAAAATCATCTACCAAAATTTAAAAGCCAACTCCAGCCATTTCTTATTAAACTCTTATAAATATGGAAAAACACTAGTAAAACATGCCTGTATAAGGCCATTCTGTATATTATGTTTATTTGTCTTTCCTACCACTTAGTTTTATGTACAAAAAACACAATACAAATTCTTTTACTTTTACTTAAATATTACTTTTATTTGAAAATAAGCTTTTCCTCTCTAGAGACCTGCTCAATTTTAATTACAATTGACAAAACAAAACTTCTCTGGCCAGCAGAAGGTCTTTCTAGAGATGAAAAGCTTATTTTAAAACAAAAGTAAAAGAATTTAAGAAAGACAATTAAACATAATATGTGACCCACTGCCACAAACATACAATATTGTTAATAAATGTTCAGTAGAACATTTTACCAGATAATCAAAATATAATCAGTGTTCTATCACTTTTTCAAAATACTAGCGTACTAACTTAAATACGTACTATAATTTTTGTTTTTGGGGATCATT
>CM032664.1:53387858-53609633 GCA_019095985.1 Streblospio benedicti | reverse complement strand
TATAAAGCCAAAAATGAAATTAGCTCAAATTTAGCACAATGTTTGATTCATCACAATACTTGAGTGTATTGTCTTGCTGAATCTTCATGAGTGAAGGCGTAAGAATACCGGAAGAAGAAAAAAAAGTGTGAATCTGACATTCATCTTGGAAATTTAAGGAACTGTTAGGTTTCCTTCGAGGCTACAATCAGATTAGCCAATGACCTCACCAGTAAACGATTAAGTAGCTATTTTCATGATACATTTTCAAAATAAATTCAGTACAAATTTGTATAGAACTGGCCTAAACATAACAAAAACATTGTGTCAGATATGGACCATTTCTGTCTCTTCAGGGCGGCCACTTTATTTTCACTTTTTAATTCCATGAAATTTCTCTGATTTTTCCCTGAATTATCACAGAATTCCCTGATATTTAAAGAGGGATCAAGGAGGAAAATTTCTTGCTTCAAAACTTGCTAAGTATACCATTATTTCCCAAGGAGAACAACAAACATTGTCCCTTCAATATCACCAAAAATTAGTCTATTTTCAAAAACACAAGCACTTAAGCACTTTTCAATATCATGTAGTCCTTTTACATCAAAGACTTTTTTATAATTTACTAAATTGTTTAAAATTCAAAATCTCAAAAATAAGTTATCGGCGTTAGCCCACTCCTAACTAGTTTATTTTTCCAGGGTTTTCATGGGTATTTTGACATAAAACATGTCATTTTTCCAGGATTGACCTTGTTATTAACCCTTAACCCCTCAAGTTTCATTACATGATAGCCCTTGTATCCTATATATACTTGCAGCGTAGCATGTATAAAATCTTTCCATTTGTTGAAGCTGCGTTGCCAACTTTAAATTGCCATAATTTCCATAAAAATGCTCATATTTCAATCATCTCTTAACCAAAATATAAAGTAACCATTTTGGCGTACCTCATTCCCAATATTTCACAAATGTTTTGAAACAAAGCATCACATTTCCAATAGTAAAGAGAAGCCCAGTTTGGTTCGGTTTGGACTGGGGTATTTTGCAGCGTAGCATCGGAGTAAATGCATCACAGTATTTAGAAAATAATTAAAAATATTTATCAGGGTGTTTTTGGAACGGATTTACATATCATGATAAAGGTGAATTTGTTAGGAACGCGAATATGTATTTCTCATCAAGATTGAACTATTATAAGTATGTCTACAAGGCGATTAAACATTGAGCTTTTCCAATTCAGTACGATATGCACAAACATGGCGAAATTCTAAGTGTAAATTAATGCTGTCAAATGAAACTTCTTTATATTCTCTTAAAATAAAAACGTAACATTAAAATAAATTGTGCACGATAATTCCTTATCCGGTTTTACACATAGTTATCTAGTTTTAATCCAGATGACACCGCTGTTATACCCCAAACGAATGACTTGTATGACAAAGCTTTTAACACCCAAACACGTGAAATCACCCAGCCGGTTTAGGCCGATGTGAGGGTAGAGCTCAAAATATATCTGGTGATATTGCTTCAAATATTCCTCAAATTTCCATGTGTGTATTCGCGGCTCAAAATGAAATTCTAGAAATTTCCCTCACTTTCATGACCAAAATCAAACTCCCTGCGAAATTCGTTAATATGCCTGCATAGTGTTCTGCTTACCGGGCTGCCTGTCTGTGACTTACCGGGCTGTTTGGCTGCCTGCTTGGGCTTGCGGCCGCGCCTCTTCCCGGGCTTCTTGGGCCCGTCCTCCAGGTTGGTGTGTCCCCCCGGTGGCCTGCCCTGCTTCCTCTTCTTCTTGCGCCCCCCACCGCCCCCGCCCACTTTGTAGTAACAGCCTGAAAGGGTCAAACATTTTACACCTGGTCATGACTGCACATATCAGGGCACGAAATAGAGCCCATCCGGCGGCCTGGTGCCAGCTGATTTCAAAAGTTCACGGCCCAATGGGCAGGCTTCTTTTTGGGAGCTCTTCATATTAACATAATTTAGGGGCGCACATTTTTTGCCAGGGCAGGCTAGTTTTTGTAGTTGCTAGCTCTGTGGCCTGTAAGCAAATGTTGATGAGTTTCATACCCTGTACATATTTAGATTTTAACACAATTTTTTTCACAGCAAAATTATCAAAAATAGAATCTTCTATTGTTGTTATAGCTACTGCTTCCTGCTGTACAATATTTCAGCCTCGGCAGAAAATTATCGCTCAAGGCTGCTCTCGCACAGAGTAACGACATTGAACTATCAGTAATTGATTCATTAGATTTTTTTAGAGCAACAACTTTGATATAACCTATCACATGAGCTCTTTGCTTCGACTCAACCAGCAATATTTCATCATTTTTACTAACTTAATACTAACTTACCAATAAGATGAATTATTTGTAACTTATTTTATGACAGACAATTTGCTTTATATACCGGTAAAGTTTTTATATTTTTGGATATTTTAGCTCTCTGAAGAGGAATTTATTTTTTGAAAGCACTCAAGTAATGAATTTAGCTTACATGAGCATCAGAAAGGCGTATACTCACTCACACTTAATATGGAGTTTAAATAGTAAACTGCATGTGGTCTCATTATCAAACATATATATATTTTTCTTTTCTTACCATGCAATACTTTCTAAAAAATATCCAAATATTCAAAAACTTTATTGTTTGTGATACATGTTTTGAGCTAACAGGCTCCTTTTCAATCTGATTGAATCTGAGCATGAGAGAGGTGAGTACTCACTGTACTTGGTCTTGGTGAGCTGTGAGCAGTTCTCCGGGCACTCGGCGATCACGTGGCTGGCGGAGAACAGGTTGGGGCAGCACTCGAGGCGGATGCACACGGCGCGGCAGAATTCTTCGATCTGTTCGCTTGTCTGACAAACCTCTACCGTGGCGCGGTAGCTCTTGCCCTTGTACCTACAGCCACATTACAACGTATCACTCTACAGTGAATATCCTCAACAACAGAACCCAATTTGCAGTCTCAAATCCTTCCATTCTATAGGATTTTTTATCCATGTACAACAAGTTTTTTAAGAAAAAAATACAATGTAAGTTCCGAGGGCATTATTCTTACCATTGGTTTCGGCTCAAAACCAATCAGAATGCAGGACTTAGGGGCGTGTCCTCAATACAGTGAATATCCTCAACAATGGAAGACTGAATACAGAAAATGTTCTCATGCATTAAAAATTAATGTAAGTAAATCATGGGACTAAACAATGGAAATCTTATACAATGGAAGGATTTGTGACTGCAGCAGTCTCAAATCCTTCCATTGTATAGGATTTCCGTTATTTAGTCCATAATTTACTTACATTATTGATAGGTAATGCGCGAGACAATTTTTCTTTGTTCAGTCTTCCATTGTTGAGGATATTCACTATATCAAGGACACGCCCCTAAGTCCTGCATTCTGATTGGTGAATGATAAGAATAATGCACTCGGAACTTATAGTTTTTTTTTTTTAAATGAATAAATCATAGAAATACGTGTGATCCGTGATATGATGAATATATCTACACTACTTGTTTTGCGTGCCCTTTCGTGATTTTCACAGTCCTCAAAACAAGTAGATATTTCTTCAATATACGAATATCTTTGAGAGAGCTTTGAGGTTGAAAAATCATCAATTTAGCAACGCACCAAATAATTTTTCACTGGCAAAAATAAGAATTCAAAGAATTTTCATAGTCAGTTCTCAACAATATTTTTCAGTTGAAAATAATGCATTATTCCAATAATAGTACTAATCTATTCTCAATAACTTGTCAAGTGAGCTATAAAATGGCGTCTTCAGCTTTTTAGGGAACCGAAATAAGACCTTTTTAAGATTTATTTAAGACCTCCCTGGTAGCAAAATAAGACCTTTCACGAACATTAAACCATGCAACATCAAGTGCATGTTAATCGACTCATAGCCTTATCAAAGAAGACAACATAAACATGCGTAAAAAAAAAAAAAAATACTAAAAAAATTTCAATAACTATGAACAATGAAAAAACAAAAATTAAGACGCTTTAAGAAAAACTTTTTAATAACTATTATTTCCCCAAAAAACAAAATAAGATATGTTAATTCTTTTTAGGATCCATGGACACTCTGTATAAGTGAGGCTGAGAAGTGTTTTGCTGCTCACTTTGCGTTGAGCCATGCTGGGGTGTGGGGTGAGTACTCACTTGGCCTTGAGCAGCTGCTGGGCCATGCTGGGGTTGGGCGCGCCCTCCATCTGCAGCTCCCGCAGCACACGGCTCGGCTTGTAGGCCACGTTGATCAGCTGAGACAGCACCTGTCAAGCATTATGTTACAAGGTGAAAGATTCGAGTTTTTCATATTTATTTTAATCTTTAAAAGGTAAAACAAAAATGTAGTGTAGAAGCATACACCAGTTTTCTAATCGCTGTCTCAATGAAAAATATTTATGTATCAAAATAGTTACTACAATTTTTACCCGCACATGGTGCAGTCTCAATCAACCAAATCTCTGTGATGCTACGGCGTGCAGAAAGAAATGATGAAGACTGATACTGTTTGTCTATTTTTTTCCCAGAATGCAATTGTTTGTAGCCACCCGATGGTTTTGGACAGGTACTTTTATTAGATGCTTATCCATATAATTTAGATATTTGTTGTTGCAAGACATAACTATTTTTGTTCAAATGATTTTGAATGTTTTTTTATTGTTTCATTCTTTGATAACATAATACAAATTAGATGTTTATCAATATAATTCCTGCACAATGATATAGCTTTTTAGAAATGAGTAGAATACCAATCAGACAATTCAGCTGGGTTTTTTTTCAAATATTACGACGATTACGTCATGTGTTTACGTCAAAATCTCATAGACAAAATATTTTCACTGTTTGAACTTGTACTCACATTATTACTGTTGTAGATAATCAAAAGTATGGTGAAAAAAAAATGTTAAAAAAACAACTGGATTATGTGTATAGCTGAATTGTGGGATTGGTGGTCTGAGCCCCTGTCCTCCTCACCTCCGCCATGACGAGGGTGACTGGTCCGGGGCCCACGTAGCGAGGCAGCTCGGCGATCCGGCCCTTGCTCAGGAACGGACCTGAGAAACACCTGGCAACACAATTGTACATGTACCTTCATATTTATAAATGATAGAACCAACATCTTCTCTGTTCACATTTTAATTAAATATTTTCAACCTTGCGGTCATCTTCAGAATATAATGCAAAATGGACAAACTTAAATTACAAAAAAGTACTGGTTTCAACATTACATATATATAATACAGAACATGAGTCTAAACATAACAACACAAAGATTAAGGATTAAGAGATCATATTATACTACATGTATTTAAAGTAGAGTTTATCAGGTATACAGCATGTGGTCTCATGTTGTTTCAGTTTGTCTTACTATGCAATAAAAATAATCATACACAATTTAATCCAAATTGATCTAGAATTTATTGTGAAAACAGTTTTCAAACACACAGGTTTTGACAATAAATTTTTAATTGGATTTGGATTAAATTGTAAAGGATTATTTCTAATGCATGGTAAGACAACCTGAAACAACATTCATATTTATATAATCTTAGAAATAAATTCTAATTTGAAATGAAACCGTTTCAAAATTATATCAATTTTGTTTCACTATCATATTGGTTCTATATCATGGTAAAAATACTTTGTTTTCAGCGGCCGCACAATGTATTGAAGAATTTTAGGGGGCGATGTAAACTTCAACTTGTACTATTTGTAAAATGTTAAAGAGGTATTGAACAAATTGCTTTTCACAATAAAAAATAAGGGATTTATTAATGGCATAGCATCAAATGCTGTATAAATATCCATTTGCTGTAGCTTTACATTGTATTACCATTACTTTCTCTGATTTCTTTTAGTTAAATTCGAAAAATAACTGCAGAGCTTTTGCTCTCATTCTTACCCTTTACTTGCAGAATCAGCATGATTAGTAAAAATGGTAGAGGAATTGAAAAGTTCAGTGAAATCAATGAGAATTAAAAACTTCGTCTTAAATGGACAATGGATTGAAATGAAATTTTTCAATTGAAAAAAAGGAAGTGAAATGAAATACAAAAATTCGCACCGCGAACTGAACTGTATTGCAAATCTTACTTTACCATTCAATGCCGAAATGTATACATATAACAAAAAAATTTTTATTTAAATGTTTTCAAATCTAGTAGGTTCCATGTCAAAAACTAAATTTTTCTTTCTTCTATTTTAGTTTTTGACAAGGAACCTACATGGTTTGAAAACGTTTAAATAAAAATTCAAAATTAAATTATTGTGAATAAATACCACACAGCATAAAAGAACATTCCAAAACAAAATGAGACCAAGCGCTGTGTACCAAATACAAGGGATTTTTAGTGTAGCATTTCAACTGACCCATGGTGAGAACTGACCTGTGGTTGAAGTATATGAGAGGCGACCACGTGGCGGGGGCGGCGCCTCGCTCGCCGGCACGGATCTGGTCGTAGGTGGCGCTGCGGTACTCGTCTGCCGTCATCAGCCGTCTGCAACGCAACAAAACGCCGTAATCGCAGAGATCAACACTACGTTTAATGAGGTATCATACAATGTCCATGGAGAAAAGAGGTTTGAATATAAAGTGTTGCTGGATCAGCGCATAAAACACCGTTTAAAGACCTATTAAGACCTTCCGGGGAGCGCAATAAGACCTTTCACTAAAATCAAACCATGAAGCTCCAAGTGCATGTATGTTGCCTCATAAACATTTTAATCAAACGCAATATAAACATGCTTTTAAAAACGACAAAACTTACATTAACATTGATCAATGAAACACAGAAAAAAAGACGTTTAAAGAGTACTCCAAGCAAAATAAAACTTTTTAACAGCTATTAATTTCCCCCACGACAAACTACAACATTTTAAGCCCCCGCTGTGAGCCCCCACTCACTCCTGCTGCTGCGTGGTGCGTGGCGGTGCTTTGGGCCGGCGGCGCGCGGCTTTGCGTGGCGGGGTGAGGGGGTAGCCGTTGCTCTCACACCAACCAACCGGGAACAGGTCGTCGTGGCTCGCCACGTGCACGATGTGGTTGGCGACCATGCGCGTCGACGAGTCGAGGTGAAGCCACAGCAGGTTCTCCACGATACGCGTGATCGTCGCCGCGCAGATCTACAACAACAATAACACACGCTAGAGTCGCCCCGCCTTGTAACGCAAACTTGACAGGAGTAAGAGTCAATTAACTAGATACCTATTGCAAATACTGGCATCAAGTGAATCATCATTATTATTACAGCATAACCGTTTGTCCCATGCCAGAGAGTTTCTGCAGCTTTTGGAATAGAAAAAGTAAGACTTTTAAAGACCTTTTTAAGACATTCTTGGCAGGAAAAATAAGACCTTTGACAAAAAGTTGAAAGCGAATAACTACGAGTGCATAAGTGGTTGACTTGATCAATATTTCCAAACAGCAGCACCCATATGTTCAGGAAAATCACCAAATTGACAATAATAAATGTTAAAAGAAAAATCAAGACATTTTTACAGAAAGTATTCTTTTAACAGAACAAGACTTTTTAATAGTGCAGTCCCCGCCACCTCACCTCGTTGGGTTTCCCCTCCGCCTCACCTCGTCGGGTTTCCCCGGCCTGACGGCCTCCAGCTTCATGCCCTTCTCGAACTGGTGGTCGACCTGCCTGCGGAAGGCGGACTCCCAGCATGCCCGGCTCCGCGTGGCCTTCAGGTAGTCGGCCCAGTCAAAGTCAGACTGCTGCCAGCCTGAGGCAAGGTTCTCATCATGACATTAATTGAATTCAATTTGCTAATTTACTTATTATTACTTGCTTTTATATTGGGGTATATGTAAAATCATACATATGTTTTGTGTGAAATAAACTATTATTTAAACCCTTGTTTCATGTCGTCTGCTCACCGATGGGCGGCGTGAGTCGGAGTCCCTGCCGCGAGCACCACGTGGGCGGGAAGATGTTGAGCGAGTTTCCATGGCAACACATTCTCACTGGGTCAGCGGGGTCAGTGAGGTCGTCAATCTCCACGATGAAGTACGTGGCGTTGATGACCTTGACAACGGTTGCCGGGCAGATGACGGAACGCACCTTTTGAAAAAAACATTTGTTCAAAGGGATTCATTCAATGAATTTTTAAAAGAAACTACAAACGTTACATAAACTGCATTAAATACAGTTGGAGATAGAATTGTATGTTAGAATAAAGTATCTAAAATCACATTAAATTCATTAAAACAGTCTACTCTAACCGTTTGAATGTTTCATTCCAAATTTTTCTAAAATCATTGAAAATGCAGCTAAAATTCCTTTGATACTAGGTAATATGTTTTCTGTTGTTGAATATTTCATGATCGAATTCACAGGTTGAGATGTTTGTTTGTTTTTGAAATAGCATAAGAATTAGAAAGATCTATCGCGTACGGGTATGGATAAAACAATTAAAATGATAGAAAAATCTGGAGGGGATGGTTGAGAAATAGACTCAGCAGCCAAGCAGATTTGATTGATTGATTTGATAAGGAATGGTTAAGGAAATGAATTTTGTAACAGCTTATTTTGTTTCGAAACTGCGTACAAGATAAATGATATATTTGATACTGAACAATCGAGGTTAAGCATATGTTCTTGTTTTAAAAAATGAAAAAAGTATATATCATTATTGATAATAAATATATAATACATACAAATCATTAGTTGATAATACATCCATACAGCGAAGAAGATATTTACTTTTCAGGGAAACATAAATAGTTCATGGACGTAAAATATAATGTATGGCATACAGAAGAAGGCGAGTTGCCCCGTTACCTGTGGATGCAGCGCCTCTAGCTTCTGGCCCTCCTCAAACAGGTGCTCCGCAGGAAGCGCCTCCTGGCCCTGGGCAGGGAGAATATGTGGTTATCATCTGTGTATTAGGTACTATATTGTTAAACGGATAATCTTGCACTGTATATTTTACTTTTATTTCTTTTCTTCTAGGGTTTTAATTTGATGAGACTTTCAGAGCTTGAAAACGTAAAGAAAAATTATAAAGTCAAAATTTATGTTTCAGAAAATTTCATTCTGATTTTCAAACGCAAATATACATCAGAGACATAACACTTTAGATTATAGAATCAGACCTAAAGACCTATACAGGATTTTTAATATATAAAACATTCTTTTTATTTAATAACAGTCAAAACAAAATATATACTTCTATTTACCTGCTTTGATGTTTTGACTGTTATTAAATAAACATGAGCCGACCTGCTGCAGGTCAAATCATAAATCCAGCAAAAACACATTATTTAGTTTCATTATTATGTGCGTGTCACACAAAATGACTGTATAAAATTTTTATTGAAGCTAGTTTTAAGTCAATAGGCTCCTTATAAATCTTCATAGTAATTACTGTTCTTCAATTTACATTATTTTACATTTATATTTTTCATGCATTAAAATATAAATAATATAAATGTAAAATAATATAAAATGAGGAACAATAATTTTATAAAGATGGAAAAGGATTCTATTGACTAGAAACTAGCTTCAATAAAAACTTTATAGAATTTAGATTTTAGAAACATGCAATTTACTATTTACACTCTGTATTAATTAAAGTTTGCATTATGTTCATACGTGATTTTTTTTTATCCAGATCTACCCATATTAATTGGGTAAAAACCCTCATGGGATATGAACGATTTTAAGACAAAATATTTCGTACGAAAGGGAATGTAAAACGTACAAGGAGGCTAATATGGGTACCATGCATTTTTTAAATACTGGTTTTACATTCAAATCCATGTACTTTACTTATCATCTAATGTTCAATGATTAGATTACTATATATATAAACAAAACACTTATACACACACCTAGTTTTTGGAACTACAAGTTTGAATTTGATAAGGATACTTTTGATATCAAAATATGTAAAAAGAATAAATAAAAATATATTAAAAAAATTGACCAACAGATAGTTAATGATTTACATTAGACTAGATTAGATTTACGTTAGATGATAGGCAGCAGAATTATAACATGGAATAGAACAAAACACACCTAAATGCACCCCTATGCTATAGACTAGTATATAACCAGTAGACAGAACTTATCCAAGTTTTACCTTGAACACGTGGGGAGGGATGTTGTTGTTCTCGGCTCTCACAGCCGCCAGAACCTTCTCCGCTTCACTCTCACTCAGGCCGAGATCTACAAACAAACATACATTGTCAGTATATTCAAATTAAAATCAAATCAAATCATTTATCAAATCAGTCATAAAACATGTCCATATAACAAATAAAAATGTATATACAATATCAACATGCAGTTATAATAAGTAAAAAAGTATATTTAAAATCATCTACCAAAATTTAAAAGCGAACTCCAGCCATTTCTTATTAATTAACCCTTTACCCCTCAAATTGGCCTAAACCGGCTGGCTCATTTCACGTGTTTGGATGTCAAAAGGTCTGTCATACAAGTTATTCGTTTGGGGTATAGCAGCGGTGCCATCGTAATTAAAACTAGATAACTATATGTAAAACCGTATGAGGAATCGTCGTGTATAATTTACTTTAATGTTTAGCTTTTATTTGAAAAGAATATAACAAGTTTCATTTGACAGCATTAATTTTTGCACTTGAAATGGCGCCATGTTTGCCATATCCACCAAATGTAAAAACACCAAAGTTTGATCGAGTTGTTGTAGACATACTTATAATGGTTCAATCTTGATGAGAAATACATATTTCCTAACCACTTAAGCTTTATCATGATATAAATCCGTTCCAAAAACATAAATATTTTTAATTAAAATTCCGTATTTTTGAAAAAAAACCCAATACAAATGGAAAGGATTTAATTATTTTTCTAAATTCTGTCATTTAAAACTTGTATTTTATTTAAGATCAATATAAAAATGAAAACATTTTAAATGGAAATGCCTGTGTAGTTTAAAGTTTTTAACAGATCTTTCTGCTCCGACAAATTTAAAATTTTATACGCTGGTAACGCTGCAAATATTTCACGTGAAGATTGGGGACATACCAAAGAAATAAGTCTCTGTCATGCAATAAAAATTTTTTGAAAAACAATAACTAAACAAAATGCTAAGTTTTACCCAAAACTACCTCAAAATGGGACCTTTAAACTCCTATAAATATGAAATATACAAATAGTAAAACATGTACATTTTTCGGAAAGGCCATTCTATATATTATGTTTTCTTTTACTTTACCACTTAGTTTTATGTACAAAAAACACAATACAAATTCTTTTACCTTTACTTAAATATTACTTCTATTTGAAAAGAAGCTTTTCCTCTCTAGAGAACTGCTCAATTTTAATTACAATAGACAAAACAAAACTTCTCTGGCCAAAAGTAAAAGAATTTAAGAAAGACAATTAAACATAATGTGACCCACTACCACAAACATACAACATTGTTAATAAATGTTCAGTAGAACATTTTACTAGATAATCAAAATATAATCAGTGTTCTATCACTTTTTCAAAATACTAGCATACTAACTTAAATACGTACTATAATTTTTGTTTTGGAGATCATTTCCACCTGTTCACATTCGACGTTTAAAAGATTGCTCTAGTTATTGTCAGGTCACGAGGTGCAGTTGTTAGTCCTTGAGTGCAAACACTACTTAACAGTTTGCCTGAATCATAGTTGCTTATGTTCATGAGCAAATATGTACTTTAAAACTTTTTAATCCATTAACTAAATAAATGGCCATTTAATCTCTAGATAGTTATCTTTGACTACCTGGTGGGGGGGTGTAGACACAGTCGTTCTGGCGTCCCCAGCCGAGCGGGTGCAGTCCGTGGTACAGGTAGAACAGCCAGAACGCACCGCCGGTGCTTGAATCACCGCCGCTAGCGCCGTCTGCAATGGGGGCAACGGAGTGTCAACAGAGAATTCCTCTTAGGTAAAAACACTAAACAAGTCCTTACTGATGTCAAGCTTGAAACAAGAATTCCTCTATGGTAAACAGGTAATTGTTGATGTCAAGGTGTTTCAATAAAACTTCATCCAGATCCTCTATTGTACACCCATCTTGGTAAATTTGAGATTATCTTATGTTATGTACAATAGTAGCACCATTTACTAATTTAGTCACTAATACATACAAGTATAAAAGTACATACATATAAAATCAGATATAAGTTAAATCCTTGTATCAGCTTTTAAACCAAAAGAGGATTTTTAAGACCTATTCAAGACCTCCCTTGGAACCAAAATAAGACCTTTTACGAAAATTAAACCCCGCAACATCAAGTACAAGTTCATTGACACCCGAACATTTTTAATCAAAAGCAAGATAAGCACCCATAAAAATAAGAAACAATTACAATAACTATGATCATTTTTAATCAAGAAAGAAGAGAAATTTAAGACCTTTTAGGACTACGTCAAACAAATTAAGACTTTTTAAGGGCTATTATTCCTCCCAAAAAAACAAATAAGACATTTTAAAACTGTTCAGGGATCCCCGGCGGACACACTGTGTAACGTGACTCGTCGAGTCACGACCTCCTCACCCGTGTCTTCGCCGCCACCGCCCTCGTCACTAGCGACGTGGTGCAGCAGCAGACGTCCACCCACGTTGCGCAGGACGCGGACAGGCCACACGGCCATGGGGTCGAGGTCGTGGGTCAGCTCCGCTACCTGACCCTGCCGCACGAGGTCAACCGCCGCACTGCCCAGCTTCTGGTGGGGAGGAAAAACACAACGTTCTATCATTGAATGAGTTCATCGTGTTGGTAATTATGTAAATTTATTATTTTCATCTTTCACAACACAAAAAGTTTCTAACCGTTATACAGTTACGTCTGCTTCCGCAGACATTTTCGACTTAAATTTGACAATCATGACCTGACATGCGCAGTAGTGTTTTTGAAAATGTCTGCAGAAGCAGACGAAACTGAAACAGTTAGAAAATTTTTGTGTTGTGAAAGATGAAAATAATAAAAATAACACATTCTAGTCTCATTGCACTTGTGGATTTTATCTTATTTAATTTTTTTAATCTTCTAAATCTAATGTAAATTCCAATATCATTTAACTTAATTTGTAACAATTATAATCAGTTTTTTATTTCTTTTTTTGTGTTCAGTTGATTTGTATGTGATAAAAAGCTGTGGGTCTCATGATTCTATTACCCCAGTACGTAATTTAGGTATTTATATGCTTTTCTTCCAAAAATGTAAAATAACCCATTTTGAAAGAAAAGCAGGTAAATAATAATTGAATCATGAGTATTGTTTTTGTTTTTTATACTTATAATATTGCAAATGCATATAATGTATTTTTCATGTGTTTCACTGATTTTACATGACTGAAAAGGACTTACTGATCAATAAAAAATTATATTCCATTCTTCTATTAGACAGGCGAACGAAAATCCTTAAATGAACGTTATTGTGATAATGTCGTTTTAAACATTTTTTTCAATCAAACATCATAAGACATTTTGACATGATTATGATGTATTTGACATCAACAACAACATAAACATTCAATATATATTCGGTTCATCAATGTGCAATGTTTAAAACCACATTATCGGAATAACATTCATTCAAGGATTGCTGTTCGACAGTCTATTTTTACAAGGCAAATGGGTTGATGTTCATTTTATATACTGCTCATTTTTGCACTTCTCAAACTAGTCTAAAATATACCATATCCATTCATGCAAACGCCCAGGGCGTTTGAGTTCAAAATCAATCAAATTCGGGGGTGGGCGAATAAACTGGGGTGGGCGTTTAGCGTGAAATGTTTCGGACCGGAAGGGATGCTGCTTGGAGATTGGTAGTAACCACCAACAGTCGTTTATCGCTCAGCCGTGTAGATTTTCCTCTGATTCTCGGTGTCATATCAATTGTCGTGGTATTAGTCAATTGTAGTTCTCAAATATATAATTGTATAATCCGTTAGTAGCATAATCCTAATAATCTGTTACGAATGCTTCTCGGAAAATCAAAATAACTGATTTATGAAATCAAAAATGCACCTGATGTTTTTGTCTCATTGCGCATGCTCAGTTATTTAAATGTCCGGCACTGTTGCAAAATCGAAAACGGAAACGTTCGATGAATCGTTCGCTTATCACACCATTTCCATGAGTAATTTAATGTTTATAAAAATATTATGAAAAAAAGGATGGGGTGGGCGTTTGAGTTGAAATCTACCAAAATAGGGAGTGGGCGGATAAACGGATGAGGGCGTTTGAATGAGTGTGTACGGTAATGTTATATGAAAAAAAAAGAATACTTTTTATTGATTCCTTTTCATTCTATATTTTATGTATACAGTGAAAAACATGAAGCTATCACAATATTGCGACTGGTACAATGTGCTTGGACTTAGACTTTGTTTTAATAATCTTACAGCTGAAAAGCTTATAAAAAATTCAAATTATAAACATTTTTGTATTTGTGTACATGTTGATACTATATGTAGCACAGACAAAAAATCTAAGAACAAAAATGTTTCCAGAATATGTCATTTCCAATGATTCATCAGCTGTATAAATACGTTGAAAAGATTGTTCTAGAGGCTTGTCGATCAGAATTAAAGACTAATTTTATGAGTTGATTTTGCTATGAAGCTAATTACCAGCTTCAGTTGATATTGATACTCACAGCGTCTAGTATCTCTGGCGGTATTATTTTAGCATTCTCCAAAAGATAATCCACATATTTATCCACATCAGATATAGTAACTTTGATGCCTGGAAAAAAATGCATTTATTTGACAGGGTTGACAAAATCACATTTCAAATAAAACTTGAATTTTAGGCGTTTTATTCTACTATCATTTGAATAGTTCTTCTCACTGATAATTATACCATATTTTTTCCAACCTCCTAAATACATGTGTCTCAAAGCATTAATTCTAAAAATTGTCGAAAATTTGTCACTTGTATAAAAATCAATGAAAGTAACCTACATATGATTAGCAAATTTCCCTAAACAAATTAAAAAATAGTAAAAATAAAAATACTGTAAAATTATGATTTAATACAAGTTAAAAATCACTAAATTAAATCATCACCAAGCCAGTTATTGCACCAGCCATAATGCAAACTGATCAAAATCCCGAAAAAGAACAGTATTTCTTATGTAAATAGACTCATTGGATTTCTTTTTCATTATATAGCTTGATTGACTAATTATGGGAATATCATTTTTAACTTATTTTCTGAAAATTTGCGGACTTCCTTCAATGTCACGTGCTGCCGCCTGGTGACAGAAGAAGTCTCAGATGATGGACATGGAAAAATGTCCGAAAATATTCAGACAGTAAGTAAAAATGCATTTTCACAAAATAAGTCTAACAATCTATAACAATATTTCTTATGTCCAACCAGACAAACTCTCCAAACTTACACGAAGGCGGCGCGAGGGGCTGTGCGTTTTCTCGGCACCATCCGACTGGATGCACATCTGGGGAAAACGCGTCCTTCCAAAAGTCGTGGCTGCCGTCTGTCATACCGCACCATCTGAAACATCTCAGATGTTGAGTAGGTCAAAAATTCATGTATGACACAAAATTTGTCATTTGGAAGCCTATAATGTAGGCCTCTTATATAAGAGTCACTTTGTGTGTTAAATATCTTGTGCATTTGGTATATAGCTCTTGGTATAAAGCTTATTCTAATTTAGTTTAGGTTGCATGCAACTGAGCCAAATATCATTTTAATTTAAGAATGAGTAATTTTTTATTTGGAAATGAGCCTCAAGAATGTGGTGTTAATAAATAAAGGTATATTAAAAATCTTTAAATTTCTATATTTAATGGTTTGCTCACATGCAGCTTGAAAACCAATCAAAATAACTCCAGTACACAAGGTTGAGAATTGATGTGCTCTATAGTTAGGATCTGATTCTCACAGTCTAACAGCGAACACTCTCAAGCTAACATTTAGCTCACAAGTACAAGCAACAACAAAAAAAAAAAAAATAAATAAATATTACAGACAGCACAGTAATAGGTTGTTTGGTCATCAGAAATGACCTATGTTTTGTCAAGGTTACTCAGACTTCACGTTGACTAGTCCCAAAGGTTTTTTGCTGGTTCAAAATCTTGCAAAATCAAGCAATTTTTTGCCAGTCATTTTTTTTCATATCGAGATACATCTTGCACATAAATATGGGATTCTTTAAATATCAATTACTTCTGAAAATTTAACTTTAAAAACAAGTTAAACATTTTTTGTTTTTTCGTCGTCCGACCCAGAATATCACTCGGCTGAGGTACATCTTGAGGTTGGTCGTCCGTTGGGCAACTGAGGCTTTTAGAATTATTGTGCTCTCTGTTATTACAATCGCCATAAAACAAGCTGATGAATATTCAACATAAAAATCACCTGAGCATAAGCAGCTGTCCTGCCGACATCTCGAGCCTGGCGAGCCAGAACGCGGACTGTGACGCTGGATCCCGGACCTCAACCAGCATGCCCTTCACAAAGCTGCTCTCCAGAGAACTCTCCACCTGCCAACAGCCGTTATGCTCAATGAATTCTTTACTTCTTTTCTTTTACTCAACTGACTTCTTGATAATTGAAGTCATATAATATCAACATATTATTTTGCATTCATTAAAATTCTATATACATTTTAAAGGCGATAAGTTTAAATAAAAACTTAACAGCAGTGTGCAATGATGGACACAGAATCTAGTCAATGTAAATGGTTACAGTTGATGCAGTGTGCACTTAAAGCCACCAAGGTTTACAATTAATAATGTACAATTAAAAGATATTCCTGTGATAGAAAGGAGATTGATTTTTTTATATATATCTATGTGGAGGAAAGAGGTCTTTGGTGATAACATTTACCAATTACAGGGTAAACTGTGAACATATCATAAGAATTAAACATAAGTTTTGTTTTGAAAATTATTTAGATTTTAAATCCAGAGAAAATCGATCTGCCTTCACTAAATTGAGAATTAGTGCACACAAATTATTTGACCGTAATGAGAGAATTTACTCTAACTGTTATTTTACTTTCCAGTTTGAGTAGTCCAAGTGTACCTGGATATACAGATATATACCTATTTTATTAATATATGAGGTCACACCCTCAAATTAAGGAACAATTAAGGCCTGTCAAAATAAATTTTAATAGGATTTGATGGATTTTTATTTTGCAGAGTACAAAAGTTGTTTGCATACTGCTGCATACTGGGGTATATTTGTATGGTATACATATTGGTATGTTGTGGTATCATGGGCATTATATGTAGTACATATTTGTAAAATAGTCACTTTGTTGTTAGATCTCCACCAAAATGCAATTTTTTCTATAAGTTCATCTTTTTACTTCAACTATTTATATCATGTTTTTGTGTGCTTGCAATATATCAAAACTTATTGTAAATTTCTAATTGTAGTGAAACCTGTATTTAGTGTCTCAAGATCATAGCATGATAAAAATATAGACAACAAAGCAAACAGATTGCTGAGCTCACGTGTGTGAAGGCGGTCGGTGGTGCAGCCTGTGCTCCTGTGTCTTCCAGATATTCGTTCCACTCAAATTCTACCTCTTCATACTCAACACGATCTACAAATCCAAAATGCTAACTTGTATTTTTCTTCATGTACATTTACACATTGAATGTATTGACAAAAACAACCGATTCTTAATGAGGTCTATCAAAACTAGCCAGAATGATTAGGCAAATGAAAGTACTTAAACTTTTAAACAATAAACACTATTACAGAAAACAAAATATCTACTTCCAAGAAAAACAAAATGAGCATGTATATTTCAGAATTAAATAAAAAATAGCTTTAATTAGCAACAATCTTTTTCTTTTAAATTCATGAGTGTAAATAATGACATGCTTACCATTATTGTTGTCCTCCAACTTTGAGTCTTGGTTTTCCGTGAGTGTTTTGCTACTTTCGGTGGAGTTGTTCTCGCTGGATGCCTGACTATTTTCACTGCTGTTGGACATTACTACGTACGATGCGAGCTGCGACGGCGAAGTTCTCGTTTGGGGAGAACTCTGAGAGCTCGATAACAGCTTGGTCACATTTTGTTCTTGATCAGTGGCTTCATCAATTTCATTCACTTTCTTACTACTGTCCCTATCAAACAAATACGGCTCAATTCCATTGAGTTCTCAGTCTTTTGTTTGTCATTTTTAGTGTCCTTAGTGTTTGAATCTTCCATTGCTTCTTCAGTCTATTTATTTCCACTTTGCTCCATACACTGTGCATCAACTTCCTCTTTCCTCACATTATTATCACTATGTACTTTTGTGTCCTCTACTCCTTCGCCTTTCACATTTCCAGCTAATGGTCCACTCTGAACCGGAGTCTCTTTCTCCTGATTACTGGCATCACTAGCATTGTCTATGTCTGTCATTGTATTTCGTATGGACAAGTTAATCGGTTGGGGTGAGTCCTCCTGTTTGACTTCTGGCTTTCGTGGGCATGATAATGTTAGGTTTAATGGAGCACAACTGTCATTTTCTTCCTCTTTCTTGACCACAGCTGATGGTTTTCCGGAACAGTGGGCAGGAGGAATGGACGCGCCACTGTGTGCTGGAGAAATCAGAGATACAAACGACGTTCCAGATTGGCCCTTTGAAACCGTGCTTAGAGCTGAACTAAATTGTGGATTGAGCCCACTTGCCACCTGTATATGTGCTGGCGAGGCCAACGCCATTCCTGAACTGTGCGCTAGGCCGCTTGGAGAATTTCTAGGAACATTTGGTATTGACAAGATTGGAGATTTGAGACTTGCAGGAACTTGCTGATACATGGAACCACCAGCACCTCCAGAATGAGTAACAATGCTAATAGGACCTTTCAGGCTTGCCCCCGCCAAAGGGTGTGGCTTTCTTGCAGCAGCAGCCAAAGTTGGTGACATTCCTGCGGCTTGCCCACTATTGGCTTGTCGCAATGTGACGGCAGCGACTGATCGACACCGTGGTACTGGGATTGTGAGTGGAATATTTGTCTGACCCGGAGATGTAATTGGTCTAATTTGTTGAGCCATAGCTGGTCTATTTTGAGTTTGACATTGAGACGGCCTAGTGCATCTTATTTGTTGTGCGATTGCTTGCGGAGGTTTTTTCAGTAAAGACTGCGGTTGCCTATTTACAAGGCAAGCAGAAACTATCAGAGCTTTTGGATCCTCGTAAACTTTCGGTGAAGGTAGGCTGTTGACAGTTGAATGTGTTGACTGAGGTCGAACTGTCGGTGATTTTACAAATTGACTACCTGATGCTACTGTGCCACTTATGGAAACTGTGGACACAGTTTCCTTTGCTAGTGATGTAGGTATTGATGCATTCATGCTAGAACAGAAAATATATTGCACTGTTTTAATGAGGGAAAACAAGATGGGATCTCATGATGTATCTTCATCTACTGGTTAACAAACTATCGTACTTTTAAGTGTGGAAAATTTGACAAGATCCAAGTGGTCCAACGACTTAAAGTGCTCGTATCAAATTTTTAATCAAAGTTTAAGCTTGTTTTTGGTAATTTTATGAACAGTAAAGAAGCAGAATATAAACACATAAAAATGAGTCTAGTCAACCTAATTTTACGCTTAAAAAATCATACTTTTTTTATCTGTAACTTTGTAAGACACATTTGAAGCTAACTCACTCTAAGTCTTAAGGTCTTTAAGACAAAATAAAAACAGCTCATTGAAATACTGGCCAACTACCATATTTAGATTGGCTTACTTTGTAGGTACTTTACATCACAGATATAAAACACATTTGTTTAGTCATAAACTCAAGATATTATTCCATCTCAATCAAAGGAGTACTGTGTATTTTGCTCCATGTATTTACATACTTGATATACTATTTTCTTTCGAATTGCCACATTAATTCTATATAACCATTCTCAATAATCCTTCACCCCTGTTCAGAGAAATGGACTCTTCCAGAGCAATGGCAACATGGCGGAGTAGATCTAGCTGAAATCGGCATTTTTTTTCAATTAAAAGAAAAATGTGTTAATAATCTTCAATGAACAACATAAACCGTTAAAGTATTCTGCGGATATTTATGTTTAATTTGCACAAATTACAACAGCATACACGCAGTATCATGCCTAATAACTGCTCCCAAAATCTACAATATCACCACATGACAATGACACAATACACCACCACAACCACTGACAGTGGACGCTTTCAATTTAAAAGAAAAATATGAAAGACAGCAAAACTTGCACACATAATTAAGATTTACGTAAAAGACATATCATAGATATATTGTAGCTCTATAGCAGGGAAAATCTGTGTCGTTACACTTGTTTAAAAACAAGATTTTATTCATCCCTTTTCACGTTTACACTTCCCACTGCGATGCCAGGTAAAAACAGCACTTAATGAATAATTTGCCTCCAAATTCCGAACAGAAAAACGGATGAATAAATTTCAAACTGAACACACCTGATCTTCAATAATTGTTGTAAAATTTAGTTCTATTTGAAAATTTACAGATAATACCTTTCATTCTTAAAAACCGCTTTACATTTTTTCACTCAATCAACTGTTTTGCGCAAATCCAAAGATGGCAGGTTGATCATTACTGCGCATGCGCGGGCACCTGCAGGAAATAAACGTCAGTGAATGAAATCTTTCTTTTTTTTCATTGTGAAAAAAAATCTCATTCATGCATTTGCAAATAGTTTTATTTCTAAATGATACGCGCGCCAGCAACTATTTGCATTTATTTAAACTTTGAAATAGTGTTATTTTAAATTTAGCTTTAAATGGGGAATTCACAAGTAGATATATCTATTATTTCATTGAGCAGTTGATTATTCAATATAGATCTAGTCCTTGTATAATTTATCATTTGCAATGTGCATGCATGTAGCAGCTCGGAATTGAAGCATGTATAGCTTTATAAAGGACATAATTGATTGATAAACTGAAAATCAGTTTAACCATATCTGTTATCCTGACAAATCTAATTTTTATAAAGGGCATCTTATTTGTGTAAAACAGAATCCGTTTGATATAATTTAAAATTCTATTTACAATTAATTTCTCAATTTAAAAGTCATTTTAATAGTGTAATCATCATTCATTCCAGGACACTAAAAATTGTATATAGCTTCATAATTATTTACCTGGTAACCATGTGAATATTGTTGTAGTCATTTAAATAAACATGTAGATCTATCTTTTAATATTAGATCACGGCTGGTATCATGAGACACAATATGATCATCATTAACATTTTTTAGATGTGATTAACTAAACCAAGCATGTAGGCCAAATATGTGGGCCGAATCCTTTATCATATGACATGAAAAATATGAATTTAAAGTCATTAAAAGACACCTGATTAAAAAGTCGCATTATGTTACAAATCAATTGTATTTAAAGATGATGGTTAAATGTATCAGGGATAAGCTGTTACTGTTAGTGTTTTCCAATTGACTTCATTATTAGTCCAGGTTCGTCTTCTACAAGGTTGAACAATCATCTTAAAAAAGGCTTTCTAGCTTTTTATAACTTTGTTGACTTAAAATGGCTTCTTTGCAGTGGAATATAAATAGAGTTATAGAGTTTAAATGTTTAATCCAATAAAAAGCCAACAATTTAGTTTTAGTTTAATATATTCACTTGAAACCACATTTTTAGTTAAGTTTAATCATATTATATATGTAAATCATGATTAACGTCATGATATAGTCTGAGGTATCAAAAGACAGTACAATTTCTTTGTACTGCCGGCTCTGGTCCATTTTGATCAGATCCTATGTAATACAATGTAACTTTGTAGTCATAATATGCAGTCATGTAAATAACTTCCTAGTAACTAGAATGATCAAATGGTGATGAGTTCATTTAGATTCCTAAAAGTTTCTTCATGAGTGCACCCCAGTTCTGTGGCAATTGTATGTACAAATGTTAAGAACCAAGTGATTATACCCCTGGTTTTACTGGGTGCATGAGTGTGTGAAATATTTTATCTACTTTAGTCTTATGTTACAATAAATCTTTTCTATTTGCTTATTTACTTATTGTCCTGACACCAATTTTATTCTACTACTTTTGGGGCTGTGAAAATTTTTGCTCATTAGACCCTCACTTAGTAGTCTGTAAATTATTGGAAATGATTCACTCTAAAATGTCCCACCTACACAAGCGATTTTGTGTTTCTACATAACTTGGAAAGATGCGCACACTTACAAACATGCCTTTTCAGATTTGACTTTGTAAAATAGGCATTTTGGTATGAGGCATTTAGACATTAATTGGAACAGCTGTGTTTATACGCTTTTGGAAATATCTAAGTATCAGCTGCTAAGTATCGCGTATTTTAGGTCAAGATTTCAAATCCACTCATGTCACTGCATAAAAATCAATGGTGTTGTATAATTTTCTATGAAGTTGGATATTATTGAGCAAGCCGACGTATTTTTTTCTACGCTGATCAGTGCTGGTCCCAACTATGCAAATTGCTTGTACATTTTAATTCAACTTTACCTGATCAAAATAAGTATATTTGCCCATCTGAAGTTTTGAAAATGATTAAATTTCTGTAAGTGTGCATGGTTTTCTAGGTAGAAAGAATTAAGCGCAACATTTTTCTTGTGTAGGTATGGTATGGTACTTGAAGTCACTTCTAATAATTTCTAAGCTACAATGAGCAGTGGCGTAGGCGATGTGTATGCACAACTACATTTTGAAAAACAGTGCCAAAGGCACTGCAGCGAGTGTCGTATGCACGAATCCCATGAGGGCAGTCTGTGAGGTATTTCGGATTTCCCCCAGAAAAGTTTTGAAAATTGGAGTAAAAATGGTTGCATTTGGGGCAATCTGTTGACAAAAAGATCTACATAGATTGCTATGCCTATTGGTAGATCTATATAGTTTGCTAAAGGAAAACAACCACCATAAATATAGTCTTTTGGCTATTATTTCAGTTACTATCTGTCCTATACTTGTATAATTGCGTCGCTTCAGCAGCTGAAGCTAGAGCATGGTGTTTCGTTCGTTTGTAACTATGTATGTATGTATGTATGTATGTATGTATGTATGTATGTATGTATGTATGTATGTATGTATGTATGTATGTATGTATGTATGTATGTATGTATGTATGTATGTATGTATATGTATATGTATGTATGTATGTATGTATGTATGTATGTATGTAGCTAGAGCTTTTACGCTTCACCCTATTTCGTTCAAACTGTACACAACTATTTGGCATGACACGACACCAAAGTGGTTCGATTTTGGGCACTTTGCCAATTAAATTGTGCTTTTCATAGTGCATTTTTGGATCCATTTTCAACATTTTCTGTAATAGTTTTGTTGATGCTTGTGAGAAAGCATTCAAACTTTGTACAATGCTTACATGCTCACTGAACATTAACTGTATTCAATTTTGGCACTTTGCCAATTAGAGTTTACATTTCAGAGGGCCATTTTAATAATTTTCTTTCTATTTTTCCACTATAGTTTCAATACTGTTCGAAACATGACCATCAAATTGGCATAGTGGTTATATTGGAATAAAAGTGCTCAGAGAGCACAGCGTTACCATATTAATGTCGACTCATGGGCAATAGATATTTACTTTAGCCATGTTTAGAAAGTGCCTGCAATCCAATGCCAAGAACATAGATGTAGGATGAGTCACGCATTAAGTAAGACTTTTTTTCCTGCTTTGATTGCTAAGCAAACATCTTTATTGCCCATGGGTCAATGTTGCTCTAGCGACGCTGTGCTCTCTGAGCACTTTTGATCTAGTTAGTATTGGTCAATCAGTGGTAATGTGTGTTCTATCCATACATTATTATACTGATTAATTTTTAAAAATACGAGTTATAAAAGCTGTGGTACACATTGGAAAATAATGCAACAACGTGGTCAAACTAAAGTGCTTGTAATTATTTACTATCTACTAAAATCTCATCTCCATCTAGTATGTTGTGGACAAGCGTATATATAATTAGTTCTTGTTCGTAAATAAGACAATTGATAGTCATTAAGCACATAAATATTGTGTCAAAATACGACCCTTATATTTCCCTGTATCCAAAGCACGTGCCCCACGCATCCTCCATCATATGCTTTGTGACGGCGAACGTACGCACGTACATGTATGGACTCAAACTTAACTGCTGTATTAAAATGAACAACAGGTTACTATAGTGACATACAGTATTACGCGAATCACGTATCATTTTAGGGTAAAATGTGTGCGTTACAGTAGCTATGCCACTGCTGAGTGTCTTAGGGAAAAAAAATATCATATATCATGCAAAGGGTAGCGGAATAAAATTGGTGTACGCAAAATCAATACAATAACATGCTTTTCTCGGTTAAGTTAGTTATCTTCAAATATAAAATGTATTGCGTGAAATACTGCATTATGGGGAAATGTTAGAATATGCAACTACAAAGCATGTAAAGAGAATTAGATAGGCCCTATAAAACAATATTATAGTACATTGAAGAAATATACCATGTTTGGTAGTGGACAACTAAGTGGTATATTGGTTAATTCATGGCCCGAATTTATGCAATATTCCCCGAGATTTGTGCAATTTTCCCCGAGCATGCAAGGGGAATATTGCACAAATCTCGGTAGGTGCTTTTAGAGAGTAATAGCCAATCTGGAAAAAAGGAGGCTGGGAAAAAGATGAAAATCACAAATGAAAATGTGAAACAAAAAGCTGAGAAAATCTATTTTTCTGGATCCAATCATCCACTGTCAAACTGGTACCACATAGAGGAAGGTCTCTCAGTGGACTTTGGTGACTGTGTACTTATGTTTGGATCCATTGAAGAGGCATACAATGTCATGTATAAAAAAGCAATTGATGCAAAAAACAAGCAGGCTGCCAGAGAAATTCTAAAGTGTAAGAAGGGTAGCAAGGCCTACGAAATAGGAAAGAGGATTGCTAAGAGTAACAGCTGGCAGAGAAAGGAAAAAGATGTTATGAAATCTCTGTTGGTTCTGAAAGCTGAACACTGCAAGGACTTTAAATCTTACCTAATCAATTCAAAGGGTAAGGATTTAGTTGAAGATACAAAACACCCTATTTGGGGATGTGGAACACCAGAAGAACCCGGTCAAAACCTTCTTGGCAAGCTTCTTGAGGAGGTCAGAGATTCGCTACCATGCTGATATCTTTTGTCTTAGTGAAATACATTGTGCTGAAGCCGCAGTGCCTATTATTGATGGGTACGGGTGTTTTAAAGTTTGTAGACCAAAGTCAAGGATAAACAGATATTTTGGTGGTATAGCAATTTATTACAGAACTGATATAAGAAAAGGCATCAAATTTGTTATAAGCATGACACTGATTTTGTATGGTTGAAAATTTGTAAGTCTTTTTTTAACATGAGACAGGATATTTATCTATGTATGGCATATATTCCACCTGAATATGACGCATATTATAAGAATAGAGGTGTTGATACTTTAGCTTTGATTGAGAATGATGTAATTGAACTTGAGAGAGTTGGCTCTGTAATTTTGATGGGTGACCTAGATGTAAGAACTGGTGATTTATTAGATTATATTCAATATGATAGTAACAAAGGAATGGAAGATATGGATTGGTATGATCCCGATATTATGTCATTAGACAGAACCAGCTTTGATAGTGTAAACACATGCTCTAGAGATAGAAAATTGCTAGAATTGTGCAAATCAGCAAAATTACGAATTCTTAATGGCAGAACAATGGGTGACTCTATGGGTAGTTTTACATGTTTTAAAGAACAAACTCTGGCTACCTCTTTGGCTGTGAGTCAACGTGGGGTCCTCTGACCCGTCATGCGACATGTTATGGGGTCCCTGAAAGAAATGTATACTTGGGGCTTCTTCTGCTTTTGTACTTTCGTATTAAAGAGGAATTATGTGTAAAATGTTGGAACAATCTGGGGCTCCATAATAATGTTTATTAAGGCACCTTGTTATTTGGGGCTGTACGTTATTTAACAGATTTCACATATCTTGGCGCCCCTGCAAATATATATACTTGGCCGTGGGGCTTTTTCTGTTTTAGTGCTATCGCCTACAAGAAGTACAAAGAAAGATGTTGACTAAAACTGGGGCCCCATAGTAACTTTTATTATGGTCCCCTATTATCAGGTGCTTAAGGCCAAAAAATTTGCGTGCGTAAATTTTTTGCCAAAAGACGAGGGCTACCTTTATGTGGGGGCCCCTGGCTGCAGCCCGCTCAACCCCCCACCCCACCCCCACCCACACACCTCGGGTACTGTTTCACGGCCCCAAACCTTCATAAATTTCATAAGGCTACCAAAATGAACTGCTGTATATATATAGAGAGAGCCTCGCTATTGAGACCACCTAACACTGGTCCCAAAGATTTTTTTTTTTTTTATTAAGCATGTTAAAAATAGTAATACTTCATACTTTATCAAAACCTGTTATCTTCAATCTTCAATCTTCAATTATGAAACCCAAAATGCCCGAAGGTGTACCGGCCGTGTATTGTTTTGTGTGCCATACTGTGCAAGGATAAAATATTATGTACAAGATAAAAGATATGTGCTGTGAGTTAAAAACAAGGCTTTTGAATTTACAAAGTCTACATAATAATAAAAACAAAGTTTGAATTTTCAATTAACATATTTATTGTTGACCGTTATATTAATCATGAGATAATTGAAAAATGAATAAACAGCATACTTATGACAGTACCCTACAGATGTTATATGTACAATGGTTTTCAAAATGATATCACAGATTTGATGTTTTTATACTGCTGGTGAAATATGTTTTAAATTAAAAAGTTGTGTATTGCGCTAATTATTCATGATATGGACATGAATTAATAAACAAAAACATGACGAATACAGAAACATAATCATGAACATGCACAAACCATATAATTTTACAACATTCAAGAATGTATCATAAATCATGGAATCTCAGTATGTAAAGCTGAATTTTGAATTTTGAATCTCTTCCACATATAAGTAAGATTATTTCACAATTTGCCAAAATCATTTGCATCTGTCTCCACAACATTGCATTTTCATTTGATGGAGACACATCATCTATTTCAAACCACATGGGCAAAACTTTGTGTCTTTTTTTTTACTTTTATAATACTTCTAGTATTGTTTTCAAATATATTTTAGTGGATTTCCGCGTAGACGTTAAGCGGATGACGGTTTCGACACAGTCCACACTGCCCACCTTCGTGGTCAAGTGCAGGACTAGTGTTGTCATGGTTACTCCTTGACCGACGGCTCGGCAGTCACGACAGCCCTGGTTAGAGGGTAAACGTGTGTTCCGAGACTGGATCGTTCACCACCGCCACACAGCAAGAGAGTTTTCTCTATTAGCACACCGTATTTGGTTTGGGGTGTGTGTTTTGATTTTACTTTTTTCCTTCAAATCAGCTCATCACAAGATCAGCCCAAGCAGAGATTGATTACACAGTTTATGCTTTTTCAGCACAAATACTATGATTCATGTCCAGTAGATTTTCGCTATGATTCGTGACTTTTAGGAATTTGATTTTTTTTTTGCTCATAATCAATTTATTTACCCATATCAAAAATATGGGATGTAAATTTGCTGATGGTTTGTGCATATTCTGAATAGTTGATATTTTAAGATGGTCTGAATTTACATTACTTTGCATTATTAATAATGTTCTAATGAACATTCAAATAAATATCACAGATACTGATTTAGAAAAAAACTATAACCATTGAAAGGACATAAGAACAGTTTGACCCATAAAAATGGTTTAGAAATGATTAAACTGTAAACCAGATAACTAATTCAAACATAATAATAAATTAGAAAATTATATCAAGATATTATAAACATTATCAAGAAATAGATTTTTGGATTGTTTACAAATAGAATATTTGTTTATCTGATTCAAAGACGAATAATAAAAGCTACATTTAAAGTAGTCATTACATAAACTAAACATATTGACACTCTTCCAATTTAAAAGTTCAGCCAAATTATAAATCATTAATCACAGAGAGTCAAAACCAGATATAGAAAAGAAAAGGATAATGATCATAAATTGCACTATTTGCTAAAAACACTATTTGACCAATTTGGAAAAAACAAAATCATTTAAAAACCTTTGACTCCCCAATTACAATGTACGTGTATATGAAATGGCCTTCTTAAGTACCCTCTTTTCCCTGATAAAGTTCCTCACTTTGTTTGCCAAACTTGGTTTCCCCTGCTCTCTGTTCCAGGCAGCTCCCACCATCTCACGAAGCTTACCGATGGCATGTGTAAAACTTATACGGATGTGGAACTTGCGACGCATGTCCTCTGCAAGTCGCCACAGGCGAGTGTTGTGGGAAAAGAACTCGGCCATGCAGCTGATCTGATCACCAATGGTGAATAAGTCACTGAGATCATCAACACGGTGCACTATAAACGCTTCCGAAGGAACGTACGAGTACTTTGTGTTCCACTCCGAGATGGTGATCATGACAGAAGGCATCTGAATATCAGTGAGGGAGAAGTTTTTGAACACAGTCAGGCCCCAGTGGTTGATCACAGGATGAAGCTCACCATCTTTGTATTGGAGAAGGATGTTTTGCATTCTGAAGTCAAAATGCACGCACCAAAGATACTTGTTGATAGCATGGGCGCTTTCTACCACACGCATGACCAGTCTCAGCCACTGAGACTCTTTCATCAGAGATTTGCCTTCGCGGCTCAACTTGACATGAAGCTTCCACGCATCTAACATTGTGAGTTGGAAACTCTTCCCAGGGATACAATTTATGAATTCCTGAACCAAGCCCAACTGAATGAAGTTGTGTCCTTCATCACGAACTGCAACCAGACCCATCACTTTGGGGCAACATCCAAGATGCCTGTGTACATACTCCTGGATGGCCATTTCTCGCAGTAAGTGTTCAATCTGGAGCTTCTCTGTCAGAGGCAACAGCCTATGGCCTTCATCAATCTTGATGAACCTGATTGTCACTTCCTCCTTGGTGGAGCGCATCTGTCCTCGGAACACCAAATTGCCATTGTCTTGAACGACAACCGGTCTCTTGAACTTTTTCCATAGGAACAAATCGTCTCCACTGTACAGCTTGGGTGTTGTGACCTCATTAATCGCCCGCTTTAGAAATATCTTCTCGGCTTCTTGCCAACCGGCATCAACTAGGATCTGAGCTGCCTCGAGGTCAGCTTTTTCAGACAGCACTTCAGGCAACATTTTGTACATCCACTTATCCTTTTCAGCTACATGACGCCGGGCAAACTCAGCTGCATGTTCGAGGCAGTCCATGTCACGGGTGTACTTCTCAAAGTCCCCGAGTTCGTTTATGCCTCTGTCATTCATGAATGCGTTCAGTTTTTGTGCTCCCTCCTCAGGGAGACCGATAGCTTTGTCTGGGGTTGTGGTTCGGAAGAGCTCAGGCTCTTTCAGGGATGGTTGATACCAGGGGGCACGGGGTTTCAGTTCTGATAGCAGACTGTACGGAGGTTTGCCACAGTACGTGCTAAATGCTGGCAGGCGCTTGCTGCACGGGTCTACATCGCCAGAAGGGCCACAGGCGGGGCGGTACCGCAACTGCTCATTCTTCTTGTACGCCTTTAATGGGTCGTACTCTTTGGTCTCTGGAATCCAGCCTTCTAGCACGAGGTCTGGCAGCCTGTACTCAGGCATCCTCATCACCCCGGTCTCGGGGTCTTTCACTAACAAACTCGACATCGTTACAATCGTTTTGAATATAGTTTACCGCTCAAATGAATTTGAGAATGTAAAGTTACACAGTGTTCTCTGAGAGTAACTGGATAACTAGCAACCGTACGTTGAACGTGTTACCACGGGGCGTTACGGAACGTTTGACGTTCCGATTCCTTTGTTGTTAGCGGGGCGCGCCGGTTACGTTGAACGTTATTGGCTCTGGCTTTTACCGTATGATCTTGATTCGGCGCTTGCTCTTCTTTCTGCTACTACGACGAGTCTACGTAGAAAACGTACCTGTTTCACTGAGGGTGCTGTTGATTAATTGTGAAGTGGGGAACGGCTTTAATATTCAGCGTGACGTGGGAAAATTTGCTTTAGAATCAACTGTGAAGTGGGACATTTGCTTTGGTATTAAATGGGAAGTTGAATATTTACAAAAATGCATAGGTGCTCAATGAGAAAAGATATTCAAATCTAAGTGCGAAGTGGAAACAGGAATCCTCACCCGACCCTCCTTAACCCTCATTATCAGTCGTATGATCTTATAGCTTCCCCCGCCCTCCTTTTCCCACAAGAATGTCAAATGTGTGTGCTTTTTACATGCCTGGAAAACCATCGCACGTACCAAACCAAAGAAATCCACTGGCTGGATACCCCCCCCACCCCCACCCCACCCCCACCCCATCCCCTCTGCTAGTAGTCACCTAGTTCCGCTATTTTTTGCGCTTTGTTGTTGATTTTTTCTTCATATTAATCACCAAATACAAATTTATGAATTATTAATTTTGCAGAATTTTGATAGATATGTATACATTCATACACCACACGTACTTACATATACATATATACACACATACACACACACACACACACACACACACACACACACACACACACACACACACACACACACACACACACACACACACACACACACACACACACACACACACACACACACACACACACACACACACACACACACACATATAAACACACATATAAATACATGTACACACACACACACACACACACACACACACACACACACACACACACACACACACACACACACACACACACACACACACACACACACACACACACACACACACACACACACACACACACACACACACACACACACACACACACACACACACACACACACACACACACACACACACACACACACACACACACACACACACATATATATGATATATAGCTACATAAACAAGCAACAACAGTACATTTAGAATATTTAATATTCTAATTTAATATTAATCCACCGATTTGAAACCAAGAATCTTTGACCAAACTGACGCAGGCCCAGGAGTAGGAACATCAAACAAGAAATTATACACTCAATAAGTATCCTTTCAGCTGCACAGAATTGCACTTAATTTTATACCCGCATTCATACAGCAACAGGTGATTGCCAAAATCCAGTGGAACAAACACAGACAGCAGTTGGCAAAGCCCTTGGTTATGGACATAGGATTCATGGGGAGTGCAGAAAGATGTTTGATGGATTAGATGAAGATGATTAGAGAAAGAGTCTTGAGGAATGTGCGGAGTATGAGGAAGATAGGCAGAGATATACATGTACCGTGATCGATCCCGACGGTTACGATAATGGATACGGAACGTATCCTTGAGTTAGCGACAGCCCATGATATGGTAGTTGTCAATTCCTTCTTCAAGAAACCAGAGCAACATCTCGTAACACACCAATCAGGTGGTCACTGTAGTCAGATGGACAATGTACTGTTGAGGAAGAAAGATCTGAAAGTATCTAAGAACATCAAGGTGTGAAGAATTCGTACCTGAGCACTGGCTCTTAGTCTGTGATCTGTTATTGAAACTGTTACCTCCCAACGTCAAAAGTGCACTCCAAAGCTGCATATTTGAAAGCTCAAAGACCAGACATGCACAACAGAGTTTTCAAGTGAAATTAATGAGGTCCTCCAGACAGTCAGTCGGACAGATTCTGTGGAAGAGTCATGGCTGAACCTACAAAAGAGGTTACTTGAATAACAGAGAAAGTACAATGTATGTGGTTGGTAAAAAAAGTGCCCCCTAGGAAGCACACTTGGTGGTGAAATAATCAATGAAGTGGGTTCAGCAATACATGAAAACAGGAGGTGTTGGAAGTATGGAAGACGACTGGGATAGATAAAAATATGTATCTAGCCGCCAAAAGACAAACAAAACATGTAATCTATTTGGCTAAAGAAGTGGCAGACGTGTGAACTGCAGAAGACCATGGAGAGCAAGCATAACATTTATCGCATTGCAAAGCAAATTCGAAGACAAAATCAAGATGTGACTGGTGACAAGTGTGTGTGAAACGATCTTGGGGAGATAGCAATGGATGATGAGGCGAAGAAGCTTGCGCAGAAACAGCACTATGAGAGACTTCTCAATGCAGAGTTTCCCTGTGACCAAACTATTGTCAAAGGTAAGCCCTGTTGAGTGTTTCTGGGAAGATGGGCATTGAAACAGTGAGACTCTTGAAGTGTGGGAAAGCCGCTGGGCCTTCTGCTATAGTGGCAGAATTGCTGAAGACTGCAGGTCCAAGATGTTTTACAGTCCTCACACACCTACTTGATTAATATCATAGTAGTAGAAGGCCATATACCATCTGACTGCGAAGAAAGTTTCGTAATAAACCTGTACAAAGGTAAAGGTGATGCTCTGGAAAGAGTTTTTTGCATGGCCAAAAAACTTTTAGACCAGGTCATGAAGAGACTAGAGAGAATTGCTGCAAAGTTCATCCAAGGGATGCATAAATGACATGCAGTTTGGCGTTATGCCGGGTAGAGGCACAAGAGATGCTGTATTCATCCTTCATTAGTTGGAAGAGAGGTATATGGCAGAGAATTAGACATTCTACTTCTCGTTTATTGACCTTGAAAAAGCCTTTGATTGAGTTCCAAGGGAGGACTTTAAATGCCTTGCTTTATACGCATGGTGATAATTATATTGATTCTATTAGGACATAAATGTAGATGTTCATTATGATTTATATGAGACAGTGAAGTTTGATCACTGCTGTTAACATATGAATGCCTAGAATTCAACTTTAAATTTCATGAGTATACACAGTCCGACCCCCCCCCCTCCTAAAAAGTCATTTTCAAAAGTTCGACCCCCCTAAAACCAACCGACCCCCCCAAGGAAGTCAAAATGACTCTTCCCTAATATGGATGTAACTGTGAATTAAACTTTTAATATGATATTGCTAAGCAATTTCATCATATTCTTTTCTTTTCTACTAAAATCAACATTTTCGTCAACACATTTTCCTCAGCTTTCTTGCAGAACGGCGTTTGCTTACTTAATTTTGATTGTTTGTTTTGGGGAGTCCTACTTGCAACACTTCATAAGTTTCCAGCAATTAAAATGTTCTCAGCAAACAAATAACCTAATTGATTAACTAGTTAAGACATTCATGAACCTAAGTGACCTTTAATCAATCTAAAGTTACAAAGGACAAAACAAAATGTATGTATATGAATACTTCTGACATAAACTTATGTACTAAGTACCATGCCATTGAAAGAAAGTTATTAGTATTACTCAAATTAGGATTTCCACATAACCATCTTAAGCAATATGAATAATCAAAATTTATCTGTTATTCAAATATCATGTATGCATAAAAAGTGGTTGACTATATTATAACCAAAACATTCAATATAAGAAAACAGAAAAATGTAATCTTCATATATTTCTTGTAAAAGTGGTAAACTAACACACTACTATTATAGATATTTCCGTCGGCTCCCTAGCCTACCCATAGTGGGTTGGCTAGAGAGCTGACGTCGGCTCCCTAGCCACTTCCAATTGAAACTGAAAATTCAAACATTTAGTACATTTTGTCATTATTATGAATATAATATGAATATATTTGAATTAATATTTTGACCATACTGGTATGTTCCTACACCTAAACATAAAATGTTGATGCTAAATAAGAGTAAATTTGATTTTCTGATGTGGAAGGAAAAGTGACTATTAAGTAAGAGATGACATAATTTCCCAAATCTACTTGTGAATCATTTACCACCAAACACTTAATACAATTTTGCAAATCCCACTTCATTTTGAAACAAATTTCCCACTTCACGCTTAATTGAGGCCATTTTCCATATCCATGTTTTGTGCAAAGATGATATTATGTTAGAGACGATGACTGAAATGCAGGTAGACTGTCCCGATATTTGTGTCACGTAATATGAGTGGACGATAAAAATCATAATGTAAACTTCTGTTATTTTTTCTAATGTCAATTTCAACTCAGAGAGTTAGTGAGGGCGTTCAATCTTTTTTATCTTGTCAATACCAAATGACCACCCCCCCCCCTGTACAACTAATGATGGTCGCTCCCTAATGCCTGATGACGACTGCAAACTACAATGTCTGACCATTTTATTGTTCAAATCTATCACATACAGAATTTTAGATATATTCTAAGTTTCTACCAAACCTACTCATTGACACGAACACTCATCAACAACCAACCTAAAATGACACATAAATGATCTAGTGAACATGACTAATAAACCATAAATCAAGTTTATATACAAGTTCAACAATAGTTTCTAAACAAGGATAATAATCAGTTCATACACTGAGCTTTCGACAGCATCCGCCATCTTGATCACAGTGGTTGACGTCATTCGTCGTCACTGGGACCTCGAGAAATCCCCGGGTTGCGCGCCCCCCTTCCCCTCTCGGGTGAGGACATTGTTCCAGATGGAAGGAAGCTGGTACCTGCCCCCCATCTCTATTTAGTGATGGGGGCAGGTACCAGCTTCCTTCCATCTGTAAGTTTACTGCTACACTTGTTTGGGATTGTGTATGAGTAAAATATTGGCAGCAAATCTGTAGAATGTGAAGCTTTTACATATCCTTAGATCTTGTTTGATCTTTATGGTATATTGTGGTGAAATGTGGTGCATTTGAAATTTGGAAGATATTACACACAGGAATTTATGTTGCTTCAAGACTGTTTATTATAAAAGAAGTTAAAACAATAATGCTTGTTTATAGAGATGTATATAGCTTCATGATATGGGTATGTCATGACATAACCAATGGAGCACAGAATGAAGCAGTCCTGGCGGTTTATATGCCGTCATGATGCCGTCGTGGTGCCGTGGGCAAAATTGTCAGGAAATTTGGGTGATTTCGTGCCGTGCTCAACACAGTTGGGGTAAAACGGTGCCGTCAACGGCTCCCTTTTATACCATTTCACGCAGCACCGGCACTGTTATGATCGGTCGGTGGTACGACGCTATGTTTCCCCATGTTAGATTGGACGCCGCATGTGGCGTGCTCAAATGTCACAGGCGGCATGTCATGCCGTCAGCGGTGTGGTTGAAGCCGCCGACGGCATAAAAAATGGTAAAACATGACACCGCAGACATGCTTGTATCCTCGGCAGCGTATACCGTGAATATTTCATGCCGTGGGTGGGACACTGTCGACGTCACCGGGCCATTTTTTCGTGCCGTTGATGGTGCAATTTTGATCATTTTCGTGCCGCGGGACGGCCAAATCCAGGGGGGCGTGTTGGGTAAAATCCAGAAGAGACATCGCCCACGGCATGACTTTTTAAAACCCGTCCGCACTTTTTTAAAAAATTTTCAATTATTTCTAATATTTCCGGCTGTGTACGCGTATTGTGGTTACCCCACCCCCCCTACCCCAGGCTTCAAGGGGGGGGAGACAATGATGAGATGTAATGTATAGTGAACTTAAGATATGAACATTGAAGATTGCAAGTAAGATTTTTAGTGACATTGAAATCAACATTAGGAAGATTTTATAGGGGTACACTTTTTTTTATATAGACATGAAATGTCAACGTCTTCAAACATGTCTGCAAACACTATATTTTTATATGAGATTACACTTTTTTTTATGAGACATGATAGATGAACACATTTTGAAAGATGTTTGCAAACACTATATATTTTAAACTTGAGATTATTTGTACTAATGAATGAGTATGAATATTTGAAAAATGAACACATTTTTAACATTGGGATGTTTATGAGACCATATATGTCCTTTTTAAACTGAAGTCGTTTACTTCTGACACCATGTAATTATGAAAATTATGAATATTTGAGCGCTTGTCCGTAGAACAAGTATATGCTGACGCCATGTATTAATGAATATTTGAGGGCTTGTTCGTAGAACAAGTATATACAAAGTCCAACTACATGTACATCTTGTCATATGGTTATTATGAGTGAATATTGTCATATATCATTTATGTGTGTGCTGTTTTTCAGGGTAGCCTAAGTGTATTAATAAATAGTAGCTAGGAGTCAGACTAATAATCCTATATACATGTATATTAATACGCTAATTTTTGGACTTTGTTCGGCTATCTCCTCTTTAACCTGACTAGCTGGACGCCATCTGACTACGGGAGATTGTTCATGGTACTGTGTAGTTTTGCACGAATATGTTTTTCATCGTCAAAATGGCCCTGAGAATGGTTAATTAGCGGTTTTATAACAAAAATAGCAGACAGCGGCAGCCATGACAGCGTCATGTGGAGTAGTGTGGTGTCATAAAGACGCCAAAGGCGTCACATGGGTTCAAATAGTAGGGATTACCACCACTTTGCCAATTGGGCTATGTGTACATTAGAACCTTCAATTAAGACCACCTATATAAAGACACAACCTCTATTATAAGATGATTTATAACAGCCCCAAGTCTTCACAAATAGACCATTGCATACGTCCCCAAAGAGACCACCCCAATATTAAACAACTTGACGCCAGTCCTCGCGCACTCTTTAATAATAGGGATGTTCTACTGAAGTGTGTAGGAATATCTGTACCACGAAGAGCATATGTTCCCATTATCAGAGATACTAATTTTTCATCCCATAGCTTTTGCACGTTACATGCCAAGTGCATTTGCAGTGATCAATGACTTGCATGAGAAATACTCCTACGATGTTCAAGTTGTAGTCAATCCAGGTAGTTCTTATAAGGTCTGCGCCAAGTATACTACATACGAGCTCAGAAATCCGTAGCTTGATCTGTTGCTTGACTTCTAGCTCATTGCAAAAAATATATATTGTGGTATAAGAACTCCCCTTTCTCAATTTACCTTCAGTCTTAATTGTTGTTCCAAACCACACTGTCTCCATATCATATTTGATACTTGGAAGCTGTCAAGATGGGAAGCATGCCATCAGGACTTGGCGATCAGTGTCAGATTTGGGGCTGAGCTTTTTAGGACAAGGGTGGGTGCTGTCAGGACGATAGGTGAGAGTGGATGGTGTAGACCCGTGCTAAGCAATATTTGTTATTAATTAATGGTGGGGTGTGTGGGATGTGGGCAGGTACTGCCAGGACAGGGCGGTCGGGGTCGGGTTGTCAGATTGCAGAGTGGGCTTTGTTAGGACAGTGGTGGTGCAGCAGGGGGAAGGGGAGGTTGTTAGAACAGTGGTGAGTGTTGTCAAGACGAGGCGTGGGATGACAGGACAGTGCAAATGGTGTAGATCCGTGCTATTTGATAATTGTTGTTGAGTAGTGGTGGGGGATGGGCAGCTGTTTAGTTCAGAAATAATGTATATTTTGGAAGGTGCCAAGTTGTCATTGCAATGAAGTGACAATATTACATATTTGTGAAATTGGTCAGAGTCAATGTTGCAAAGTACCATCCATGTCCGTGGTTTGCACAAAGGTGGGTGCTGGGGGAAAAAAGTGCTGTAAATCCCTGTCCTATGTCCTTGGAGAGCATTATGTTCTCATTTACATAAACACGAACATTTCGTACCTCAGCTGTGACTATCATAACTTGGTGAGACTTGCTTTAACAAGCATGTATTTGGAGTGGCAGTTACTGTGGTCACGCAATCGAAGTCCTCATTATAGATGCTTGCAAGATTAGTAATTTCTTATCATTATGTGTCTGGGTGGGAGTGGATGGTGTACACCAGTGATGAAGACCCCGACTACGTAATATTTGTTATTAATTAGTGGTTAATTATGGAATGGGGGATTTTTGCAGGTACTATCAGGACATGGGTGGGTGGTATCAAAATGCGGACATTGCGGACTGGCATTTATTTTTGGATGGTTGATGTTGTGAATTTCTTTTCGTAGTCGACTGCTGTTATATGGTTCCGAACACCTCCCGTCGATGAATCATACTTGATGCTTATGTGTGCAGTGTAGTTATTGTGTTAATATTATTATTTATGTGTTTGTACTCTCTAAATAAGAATACTTGTAGCCAATGTTGGTGGGAAATTTCAGTGGCTATTACAGAGGATGGTCACCCTGCCATGTTTACATAGTCAAATTACTGTCTTTCAAGGAATTAATGACGCCGTGGCTTGCTCTTGGATGTTGTGTGTATGGGGATGCTGTCAGGGTGCTTTCAGGATGGGTGGTGGTGCAGTCAGAACGTGGTCAATTGTTGTCAAGACAAGGGTCATTGAAGATAAAATGCTGAAAAAAATCATATTTATACACTCAACAAATATGTCTTTTGTTCTTTGTCCATGGTGGGCATTGTGTTCTCATTTACATGGACACTAACATTTCCTCCCTTCCCTTGGATGTTAGTTTTAGATGCCAAGTCAATCGATCTCACCATGATTTAGTTGGGAAGTATTTATACGATTATGTAACTGGAGTGATTCTATGTGATTCTCGATCAGCATGCCTCTTTGATATATCCCACGGGTATAAGCTAGTTGTCATTAAATGGAAGATAGTAGTAACATTGGGTCACAGGTATAAGTGTTTAGACTGAATTAAGATAGTGACATTGATGGATATTTGTAATATTGCATTGTGGAAACTTTTTAACAAAGTCTAAAACAGTGACAGTTTACTCTATATTTATATAGGGATACACACTTTCTCATATAAAGCATGAAATTTAAAAGTTGTCTGCAAGCAATGGATATTTTCATGAGATTATTGACTAATGAATGAATATTTCTTGGTAAAAGGAACATATTTCCAACATTAATGAGAATATACGATGTATGTACTTCATTATGTAATCAATAGAAGATATTGATGAAATAAAGAATATTTGAGGACTTGTTCATTGAACAAGGATCACTGATTACTTTAGGTATCCTGTAATGTGTACATTTTAACCATGACACACATTGATAAGGGGTCATCAAATTCAAAGTTATTAACCCCAAATTATCCCCACGAGTCATCTACTGTAAAACTAGAAATATTCGCGGCTATTTAATTTTGCAGTTTTGATCCATAAATTATTTCGCGGATATTTAATTTCGCAGTTTCTAAGAATGTGGAATTTTCATAAGAATATTTCAGCTGAATTTTTCCGCACAGATTAACAATTAATAAATAGAACTTTTCAATTTTATCTTTTATTAATACTTGAAGTAAATATGACAAAGTAATATGACAAAGTGAACCTTGTGCGGTCCTTGTGTAGTACGTCCTTTGTCAGCAGATGAAGAACTTCAAGAACTTCACAACATTTGCATTTAGCAGCAGCCACAGCTGTGTTGGAATCAAGTGGCAGATTAAAAACATCTTGATCATTAGAAGCAACATTGTTCGTCTTCTTGAAAATGAATGTATGTTTAGTTGTTTAGCCATTTCAAAATTATTTTAGGCTTTATTACACACCAGAATATCAACAAAGTAGTGTAAATGCACATGAATACTTATAGTCTACTGTATTTGTTCTGCATCACTAGATCTAGATCTACGTCACTTGCACTATGAAACGTCGCCCTGCTACCCGTGTCTACAGTACTGTAAACTTAGTAATATGTGGTGCGGTAAAAAATATTTGCAAGCTATTAATTTTGCAGTTTCCATACCGCCTGCAAAATTCGCTAATTAAATTGTGCGCAAATATTTCTAGTTTTACAGTATCTACTACCCACATCCTATGAGGCTCTATGAACCTCAGCTACTTTTATATATTTCTAAAAAAAAAAAAATCAAATCCATCTTTTACATAAATTCTCATTTATTACGCATTACAAAACTGTAATAAACACAAACCATCATAATTCATAAATCTCCATGATTGAATGCATGCAAATAAATTCTATTAATACAATTAACACACTTATAAACCCATTAATTGCTACAATATATCCACAATGAATATTTCTCTTCAAGGTTGATTGTCATCTTATGTAAAATTAGAATATTTTGAGGCTATTAAATTTTGTGGGTTCGATCCATCAATTATTTTGTAGCTATTTAATTTTGTAGTTTTGAAAAATACCTGATTGTACAGGTTCTTAAGTATGTCCTAATCTTACAAGAAAAAGATAATTTGGTGGCAAATAAAGTTGAGTATGAGTAATGCAGTTGTTCTATTATATCTTTATAATTATGTTCCTGTTCACTGAGGCAACATGAATGCAATAATACCTGTACATCTTAAATTTAATACGATGCACATACTGGGGGCCAAACTCGCAGAGCTATCAACAAGTACCACACAAAGGCTACAGGATTGATTTGAGTAAATTCAACCAAAAAAAATTGTATATCTTGATTTCTATTCAAAAAGACATGTTTAAAAGTCTACAAAAATGATGCTGATGCCTTCGTTTGTCAGGGTTGCATGTAAAACTAGCATGATAATAAGCAATGCACTGATGATTCAATTTTGCGGTTTTACAGTAGATCTAAACTGCGAAATTAGCAAGTTAAATCTTCTAGAAATATTTCTAGTTTTACAGTCAGTGTTTTAGATTATTAAATCTTTCATTCCAACATGTATTCATCACATTCACATTTGCAACATTGGATAAAGAATAAACTCCTTATACCATGACATCAGCTACTTGGCGTAATTAGGTAAATTGCAAGACATGATTTTACAGTAAAAAAATACTAAAAACATGCTAATGAGACTAGAGCAGCTAATATTCAATTATCTAGTAAATACATTTGTAAAATTATATATGTAGGTTCAGTCATGACCTTCAGTGGCCATGCATTATTCAAGTTTATCTGCTTTAAAGGATTTCTTTCATGGATCTGACAATGCTTGATTTGGCTACGTATCATCTGGTATAGTTTGTGACTTATCTTTATTGTGTGTTTTAATGTGCTGTGTAAGATTAGAGGAATCGCTAAAGGCTTTTTGACAAATTTTACACTCATATGGTTTTTCACCACTGTGTATTCTCATGTGTAACTTTAGCCGTGAACCAACAATAAATGCCTTGTCACAAACAGTGCATTGATATGGTCTTTCTCCAGTGTGTGTTCTTAGGTGATTTGTAAGTGTTGAATTCTGACTAAACGCTTTCTCACAGTAAATGCACTTATACGGTTTTTCACCAGTGTGGGTTCTCATATGTTCTTTCAAAAGTTTTCTGATACTAAATGCTTTTGGGCATTCAGTACACTTAAATGGTTTTTCTCCAGTATGAGTTATCATATGTTTTTGCAGGCTACCATTATCAGTCCATAACTTGTCACAAACTGGACATTTGAAGTTCTTCTCCCCACTATGATATCGCAAGTGGATTTTTAGATTATCACTTCTTGTGAATTCCTTCTCACAAATGAAACACTTGAATGGTTTTTCTCCAGTGTGTATTCGTAGATGCATTTCCAATTTTGTGTTCTCTATAAATGATTTTTCACACAGATTACACTTGAAGGGTTTCTCATCTTTATGTATTCTCAAGTGTCTTACTAATGATGATTTGGCAGTGAAAGATTTCCCACATTCATTACATACATGTGGTTTCTCACCATTCTCTAACTGGTGTGAAGATGATGTATCAGAAGTGCCTTCTTCAATAAAAGCATTCTCATAAGTACCTGCTTCTAAACATGGTTTCTCATAGGTACCCCCCTCATAACATGGTGTCTCATAAGTTCCACCTTCATAACAGTCAGACATTGCAGTCAAGCTCACTGACTTGGCCATGTCAAATGGTGATAATGCTAATGCATTTTCATCACTTTCCGGCTCTTCCATTGGAGTGTCATCCTTCTCAATTTTTACTTGGATATCTAATGCCATTCCTTCAATATTATTCCCACTTTCTTGAGTTTCTACACAGCTTTCTTCCATAATGTCTCTGCTGTTATATTTATAATCTAGACCTCTACCTATCCAATATTATATGTGGAGTTTTCAGAGCAAACATTCAAATAAACATTGTAGATCTATACGTTAACAAATGTCTACAATCTATGTCAACTTTGGCCCGAATGCAGGGAAGATTCCAGCCGCGAGTAGTAAATTGAGAGAAATTGCCGACTTTCAATGTTCTGCAACATCTGAACATACTAGATGTATTGAGTTGGATGTATTGGCATTTTAAACAACAATATACTTAATATGCTGATCTCTAAACAAATCATTCTTCTCATAACAAATGCTACAATTTCATATTCATCGGGTTTAACATATGCAGTGAATGTAATCACTTCAAGCACACACACATTATCCCGTTATATTATTGTCATAATATAGTCCTCAACACTTATACTGCACATTCATTTTACGAATTGACAAAGGAACGATACAAATGTATAGAGTGCAATCAGTAATAAAGTTGTTCTAATTTTGTATAACATCTTTTTACTATTGAATAATTTATGTAGTTGTATTAGTAATTTATAAAATAAATATTTTATTTTAAAAGGTTGTTAAACAAAATATAACTATAATCAATTGATATTAAATCTTTGGCAATTTTATCATTTTACATTTTTGTACACAACGCAAACCAATGAGTGTCTGTTACTCATGCACAGGCCCCGAATTCAACAACAGCTCTATTTTGCCCCCATTGGGAATACTGACGGTCCACACCGTCTGTCCTATATTACAGACGATTTACAGTTCGTTGTGGCATAATGGTAGTTCTTCTGTATAAATATGTTTCACTTTGTGTTTCATGGCAAATTCATCTTATCTCGATCTGATACACGAAATATCACATCTGCAGTAAGTGAGTTTCACATTCACTTTACCGCGCTTGGACTTACGATCACAGTTTTGACGTCGTAATCACATCTAAATAATATTGCCTTAATTAAATATTTGTTTATCAAATACTACTCTCCTTTTATAATAGGATGTACTATAAAATGAATAGAATTAAATTCGTCTAGTTGATCTTCCATAATTACATTATACATATATGAGATTATGCAATGATGTCCACTAGTATTTCTACCTCACATACTAGTATACAGTTTCAGGCCATGCTCAGTCATGTTTCATGTTGACGTCGAAATCTACAGCTATAGAATTGACTCTAAGTATTAAAAAATCTCTTAATTCATATTATGGTTATAGCCAGAAGTGCAATAAAGTAGTAAAAGATATTCTCATGCATGATCAATGTTCTTGTGGTTTTAGTTTTATTCTGAAATTAGTATCATGGTCTTTAGGATATTAAAGGGGCGTTGTTTCTATATAACTATTACATTTGACAAAATGAAGTATTGCTTTTATTTCTAATAATATACTAGTTTTCTATGATAGGACAGTACGGTAGCACACTATCCAGGGAAAATTCTAACATATAATTTACGCTTGCTGGTTGCATTGTGATTTTGAGTGTCCTGGTGAGTAATTTATTATTAAAGAAGATTTCTTTCGGAAATACCTAATATCATACGCAAAGTTTACTCCTTTTTTTTAATGAAAAACCTTTGGACAATGCTACTTCATATATTTCGACCTGCACACACAGTTTTGAAACTGATTGATGTCATTAATTCAGTGTAAATACATGTATATGCTATATTATACGCAATAAAACAAAATCGTCTATTCCATTGAAGTCACCTTTTTTAAAATATATGAGTTTGTTCAGTATCGCCCTATGTACACATGGAAAGTTTTATCCGTGCTGTATGCGGATTCCACGGTGTTGCAAAACACGTAGGCACTGGAGCGTGCGTGCACAACGGTTGCAGGTTGCATCACAGAAGAGTGCTTCGGTCATGAGGAGAGTGGTTCTCAACGGTTGTAGGTCTTTGAGCACGTGTTATCCCCAAGTTGGTAGATCTACGTTTTCTACGTAGACTCGTCGTAGTAGCAGAAAGAAGAGCAAGCGCCGAATCAAGATCATACGGTAAAAGCCAGAGCCAATAACGTTCAACGTAACCGGTGCGCCCCGCTAACAACAAAGGAATCGAAACGTCAAACGTTCCGTAACGCCCCGTGGTAACACGTTCAACGTATGGTTGCTAGTTATCCAGTTACTCTCAGAGAACACTGTGTAACTTTACATTCTCAAATTCATTTGAGCGGTAAACTATATTCAAAACGATTGTAACGATGTCGAGTTTGTTAGTGAAAGACCCCGAGACCGGGTTGGTGAGGATGCCTGAGTACAGGGTGCCAGACCTCGTGCTAGAAGGCTGGATTCCAGAGACCAAAGAGTACGACCCATTGAAGGCGTACAAGAAGAATGAGCAGTTGCGGTACCGCCCCGCCTGTGGCCCTTCTGGCGATGTAGACCCGTGCAGCAAGCGCCTGCCAGCATTTAGCACGTACTGTGGCAAACCTCCGTACAGTCTGCTATCAGAACTGAAACCCCGTGCCCCCTGGTATCAACCATCCCTGAAAGAGCCTGAGCTCTTCCGAACCACAACCCCAGACAAAGCTATCGGTCTCCCTGAGGAGGGAGCACAAAAACTGAACGCATTCATGAATGACAGAGGCATAAACGAACTCGGGGACTTTGAGAAGTACACCCGTGGCATGGACTGCCTCGAACATGCAGCTGAGTTTGCCCGGCGTCATGTAGCTGAAAAGGATAAGTGGATGTACAAAATGTTGCCCGAAGTGCTGTCTGAAAAAGCGGACCTCGAGGCAGCTCAGATCCTAGTTGATGCCGGTTGGCAAGAAGCCGAGAAGATATTTCTAAAGCGGGCGACTCCGATTAATGAGGTCACAACACCCAAGCTGTACAGTGGAGACGATTTGTTCCTATGGAAAAAGTTCAAGAGACCGGTTGTCGTTCAAGACAATGGCAATTTGGTGTTCCGAGGACAGATGCGCTCCACCAAGGAGGAAGTGACAATCAGGTTCATCAAGATCGATGAAGGCCATAGGCTGTTGCCTCTGACAGAGAAGCTCCAGATTGAACACTTACTGCGAGAAATGGCCATCCAGGAGTATGTACACAGGCATCTTGGATGTTGCCCCAAAGTGATGGGTCTGGTTGCAGTTCGTGATGAAGGACACAACTTCATTCAGTTGGGCTTGGTTCAGGAATTCATAAATTGTATCCCTGGGAAGAGTTTCCAACTCACAATGTTAGATGCGTGGAAGCTTCATGTCAAGTTGAGCCGCGAAGGCAAATCTCTGATGAAAGAGTCTCAGTGGCTGAGACTGGTCATGTGTGGTAGAAAGCGCCAATGCTATCAACAAGTATCTTTGGTGCATGCATTTTGACTTCAGAATGCAAAACATCCTTCTCCAATACAAAGATGGTGAGCTTCATCCTGTGATCAACCACTGGGGCCTGACTGTGTTCAAAAAATACGCCCTCACTGATATTCAGATGCCTTCTGTCATGATCACCATCTCGGGGTGGAACACAAAGTACTCGTACGTTCCTTCGGAAGCGTTTATAGTGCACCGTGTTGATGATCACAGTGACTTATTCACCATTGGCGATCAGATCAGCTGCATGGCCGAGTTCTTTTCCCACAACACTCGCCTGTGGCGACTTGCAGACGACATGCGTCGCAAGTTCCACATCCGTATAAGTTTTACACATGCCATCAGTCAGCTTCGTGAGATGGTGGGAGCTGCCTGGAACAGGGAGCAGGGGAAACCAAGTTTGGCAAACAAAGTGAGGAACTTTATCAGGGAAAAGAGGGTACTTAAGAAGGCCATTTCATATACACGTACATTGTAATTGGGGAGTCAAAGGTTTTTAAATGATTTTGTTTTTTCCAAATTGGTCAAATAGTGTTTTTAGCAAATAGTGCAATTTATGATTATTATCCTTTTCTTTTCTATATCTGGTTTTGACTCTCTGTGATTAATGATTTATAATTTGGCTGAACTTTTAAATTGGAAGAGTGTCAATATGTTTAGTTTATGTAATGACTCCTTTAAATGTAGCTTTTATTATTCGTCTTTGAATCAGATAAACAAATATTCTATTTGTAAACATTCCAAAAATCTATTTCTTGATAATGTTTATAATATCTTGATATAATTTTCTAAGTTATTATTATGTTTGAATTAGTTATCTGGTTTACAGTTTAATCATTTCTAACCATTTTTATGGGTCAAACTATTCTTATGTCCTTTCAATGGTTATAGGTTTTTTTCTAAATCAGTATCTGTGATATTTATTTGAATGTTCATTAGAACATTATTAATAATGCAAAGTAATGTAAATTCAGACTATCTTAAAATATCAACTATTCAGAATATGCACAAACCATCAGCAAATTTACATCCCATATTTTTGATATGGGTAAATAAATTGATTATGAGCAAAAAAAATTCAAATTCCTAAAAGTAATGATTAGAATGCTAATAAAGTCATGAATCATAGCGAAAATCTACTGGACATGAATCATAGTATTTGTGCTGAAAAAGCATAAACTGTGTAATCAATCTCTGCTTGGGCTGATCTTGTGATGAGCTGATTTGAAGGAAAAAAGTAAAATCAAAACACACACCCCAAACCAAATACGGTGTGCTAATAGAGAAAACTCTCTTGCTGTGTGGCGGTGGTGAACGATCCAGTCTCGGAACACACGTTTACCCTCTAACCAGGGCTGTCGTGACTGCCGAGCAGTCGGTCAAGGAGTAACCATGACAACACTAGTCCTGCACTTGACCACGAAGGTGGGCAGTGTGGACTGTGTCGAAACCGTCATCCGCTTAACGTCTACGCGGAAATCCACTAAAATATATTTGAAAACAATACTAGAAGTATTATAAAAGTAAAAAAAAAGACACACAAGTTTTGCCCATGTGGTTTGAAATAGATGATGTGTCTCCATCAAATGAAAATGCAATGTTGTGGAGACAGATGCAAATGATTTTGGCAATTTGTGAAATAATCTTACTTATATGTGGAAGAGATTCAAAATTCAAAATTCAGCTTTACATACTGAGATTCCATGATTTATGATACATTTTTGAATGTTGTAAAATTATATGGTTTGTGCATGTTCATGATTATGTTTCTGTATTCGTCATGTTTTTGTTTATTAATTCATGTCCATATCATGAATAATTAGCGCAATACACAACTTTTTAATTTAAAACATATATTTCACCAGCAGTGGCTAATATGTGACCTCTTAAATTGAATTTTCTCGGGATATTTGGAAGGAATTTCGCATTTACAAAAATCATTTTGTACAAGTTTAGGCTATTTATTTGCAGTTTTGCTGTTATTTATTGTGAAAGGTGTATGATGAGATCAATGTTCTAATTCATTTTATAATCATTAGGAACTTTTAGTACATTGGATTTAAAAGAATGAATGTGATTCTTTAAAAGAATGTTGCCAGTCCTTTTAAGGACTTTTGATGGCTGGTATTGTGTTTGGTTTATTAGGATTTTGTTAAACTATATCAAGCTGAAATGTGATAGACTGCACAGACATCACACAAATATAGCACTGCAAGTATGTTATGTATAAATATCAAGGGAACATTTAGTAATTATAGTGATATATTTGGTAGATTTTGTCTGATTATATTTTATCAAGTTACAATTTATCTGCTGTCCATGCAATACAATCTTTTTGTATATTACATGTGTCAATTAGTGTATCATCTTTATGATACAATATTTTTTTAAAAATATATATATATTACATCCTGTGTATATCATTTATAATAATAATTTTGTTTTTCAAAGTAGTAAGAAATAAATTGAACCTCACTGTATTTTTGTTTCAATTAGATTCTAAAATTGTAATGATTGTGAATACACAGTAGTGTATCATCTTTCATACAATATTCTAATATGATTTGTATTTTCATGTATTATCAAACTTGTGAATTTTTTTTTGTATACTTTGTCAATTATCTCATGATTTTAACGGTCAACAATAAATATGATCATTGAAAATTCAAACTTTGTTTTATTATTATGTAGACTTTGTAACAGGTTTTGATAAAGTATGAAGTATTACTATTTTAAAAATAAAAAAAAAAAAAGAAAAAAAAATCTTTGGGACCAGTGTTAGGTGGTCTCAATAGCGAGGCTCTCTCTATATATATACAGCAGTTCATTTTGGTAGCCTTATGAAATTTATGAAGGTTTGGGGCCGTGAAACAGTACCCGAGGTGTGTGGGTGGGGGGTGGGGTGGGGGGTTGAGCGGGCTGCAGCCAGGGGCCCCCACATAAAGGTAGCCCTCGTCTTTTGGCAAAAAATTTACGCACGCAAATTTTTGACGCAGAAGCACCTGATAATAGGGGACCATAATAAAAGTTACTATGGGGCCCCAGTTTTAGTCAACATCTTTCTTTGTACTTCTTGTAGGCGATAGCACTAAAACAGAAAAAGCCCCACGGCCAAGTATATATATTTGCAGGGGCGCCAAGATATGTGAAATCTGTTAAATAACGTACAGCCCCAAATAACAAGGTGCCTTAATAAACATTATTATGGAGCCCCAGATTGTTCCAACATTTTACACATAATTCCTCTTTAATACGAAAGTACAAAAGCAGAAGAAGCCCCAAGTATACATTTCTTTCAGGGACCCCATAACATGTCGCATGACGGGTCAGAGGACCCCACGTTGACTCACAGCCAAAGAGGTAGCCAGAGTTTGTAAAAGGTACGCACAAATTAAGCGTGTGGTGCTAAAGGGCAATGCGTGTCACGATGCCCTTCATATTACATCCATATCACTTAGTTTTCTTCTAATCATTATTAAATTGCTGAGAAAATATTTATTTTCATGTTTTGTAGATATAATGATAGAGTATTAAGAATAGGTTCAGAGATTTTTTCAGCTCACTTTGTTTCTATTGTAATATTTATATTTATTTTGTTACAATGAAATACCAGTACAATTTCATTTCAAGATTTAAAACAAAAGTTATCCCTTGCCACACCACCGAAAAACTTACTTGTTGTCAACGCATTTGTAAGCACACTTAACTAAAGATGATCTTTCCTTTGAGTTAATAAGCTACTAGCACAACAGTAATTGCGCCCAGTGTGAGCACAAAATTGGAGGCACCCCAGCAAACCATAACTTACGGAAAAGCTGGTCAAAATATTTCAACTTCAAATCAACGTTACCTTAGGCCTTCACTTCACAGGTTAATAATTAACTCAATTCACTATTTGAACGGCAGCAGATCCTCCCATTATTGTTGTTTCTACGTGTACATCGTAACTGCTGTTGAAAGGTTTGTCAAAGGCTAAGTAAGCCTACTTAGCCAATAAATTTTAGAAAACCTTATTCAAATTTATCCTTCTTTTGACAAACCTTTCAACAGCAGTTACGACGTACATGGAGAAACAACAACAGTAATTAACTGATAAGACAACTTTAAGTGTTCTAAGTGTTAGTACTAGCAGATTACACAATGGGGGATAATTAACCTTAAATGTTTTTTATATATTTTTAAGCAGCACACCATTTCTTTACAATGGACCAATTTTGAAAAATTGTATATGTTACCAGGAAAGGGTAGGTCCCAATACAATTATGGTGTATTTCTTTTAAAAAAAAGGGGGGGGGGTACGCACGTGCGTACTGTGCGTATACTTATATTACCTCCCTGCTCACAGCCCCGGGCCCCATTAAACCTTAATCGGGCACTGCCGTGAAAGGTAGTCTTATTATAGAGGTGGTCTCAATAGAGGGGGTCTTAACAGTAGGTTTTGCTGTATGTGCCCGCACATTCAGAAATTCCCAATCATTGCCTGCACGTTGCGATTATTTTGGCGGAGATCATTTTGTTTGCAATTTTTTTGTGGTCAATGATGAAAGAAGATCATCAGAAAATGGCTGCCACATATGCGAGTGTGATAGCCAAGCGGTCAATATTGTAACTGCCCGCAACGCTATTGTGAACAGCCTTACATCATTCGACAAATCAAGGGTAGCCTTACAGGAAATCATATTGGAGATACGAGTAGGAAACTCAATCAAGACTACACTGAAGAACCAGGCCAACTGGACGGCGATTGTAGAAGAAAAGACCTGCAGTGGCTGACCCATGATTTTCCAGACTTGGGAACTCTGCTCATCCATTATTTGAACTCGGAAGTCACCCTCCCCGCACAAGCTACTTGATCGATTGTCAAATTGTCTGGAAACAAATGTTGGTCTTCTAGATACTCTTTCTCGTATCCCCGAGCTCCTATACAGTGTCATCGGAGAGGATAGACAAGTCATCGACGACTGCAGATTGCAGGTACATGTACTTATAACTAAACCCTTTTCACGGGCGCTTTCTTGATATTTCTTGCAGTTCAACCTCACGTGGACATTACATAGATACAAAATAAGCTGTTACGGCCAGAAGACACGTGATCATACCAACATTTATACCGTGTGTAGGCCTATCAGTCTCCATGCATCAAAGTGTTGGTCATCGTTAACTAGTGCTATCATCATTGGTGCTTTTGAGTAAGGGTGAGCGCCGACAGTTTCACCAACATAACTGACAATTTTGTGGATTCTAAACATCTCGCTCACACGGACATTACTTCAAACTTCAAAGTTAGTCCATTTCCTACAACAGATGCAGACCTACACATTGACCAGACAGGAGGCAACTCTGATCTGTAAATCATTTCAATGGGTGGTCTGCATGTAGCTATTGTGAACATCTCGCTATTGTTGCCTCCCCACAAAGGAGGCTGCTCGTTTTGATTTGTGACGCAAGCGGCCTTTGTATCACGTCTGCGGCCGATGACACCGCCATTTAGCCGTATAAACACGTGATGACACGGGGTCATTATGACCTGATGCTATTACCGATTGCTGGCGCGGATCATGATGGTTATCTCTCAATCCAGTGAGGGTTATGTCAGTTTCATAATGGTTAATGATGATGCACCCTTAAAAGTAACCAGCTTTCATCACCCCCAGTGGCATGCTAATACTTGTGATCACCAACTAAATGAATTGTGAAATTATATACATTTTGGAGCAAATTCTCAACCAAAAAGTACAACTACCCGATTACACGCCTTTAGATTTCCCTTGAGTATGCCTCAATAGTTAAAAAGTAATGCACTCCGCCACACACGCGCCCATGGCCCATCTGGTCTGGGACTAGCCTTCCCTCTAGCCCGGGTATCTATTATAGCCTACCCATTTTTATATTGACCCACCTTACAATTCGCCTCACTCTTGGAAATGAACTATACCATTGTGACCGTTTATGGGCACTGTGGTCATCTGGGATTGGCTACTTGTTTATATACAAAAAACTTCTTTCCCTCAAATCTTTACTTTGAAGTCTACTGCTTTCCAATTGTCATAGCCTAGATAAGAATTATAAACACAGCACGTGCATCATAATGATACAGGCTGCATCACAATATGACACCTACTACATGTTAGTACAGTTGGCTGGATGTTGGTTACAGTGGGCTGTCGTAGGTAATTTTCAAAAAGTGTCGTGGAATGTTTGAATGTGTGTAGGTTCGAAATCAATACTTGTTCGCATGTCTATTTGCACGACAGTCGTGCATCTAACAATGATTAGCCCACGGCCCCACGCATGCCACGAAATGAAACTACACAATCGGATTGTAATACCCAATTTCACATATCAAGAACTATCAGGTTTTCACTTACATTGTCGCCTTTTAAAATTCACGGATCAACTCCCCGCTTCACACTTACCGTGTTTCGCTCACGGGTATTTATGCGCGAAGCTCCTAATTTTACGGTGTTAAGTAAACACACGGGATTTTTTATTCAAGGTGGGAAAGTGTGACAATTGGGTGAGGTCCGGGACCTGTTGTGGCCTGAAGTCGCCCACGGCTGTTGATTTTGGCGGGTCCTTTGAATTTTCACGTTTACAAAGTAAATTGGGTTTTATGCGCATGAATCATCTTGTGAACAGTAGGCAAAAGTCGCTGACTGTTGGCTAACATAGATTGATTTAAGCTGATAAAGATAGTTTCTGTTAATAAGGCATACTGTTGCTATCTAATGGCGAACATATGCTAATCGAGAACAGAAACTGGTCGTGAACGTACGAATAGATTTATTCTGAGCGAGAGGGAACCAAAAACAAAATCAAGAACTTAAATAACATTTTAACTGCTGAAAATGAACATTTCTTGCCTCCAATCTTCTGTAATTCTGGCTACGGCACTGTTCTTGCGCATTAAACTACTCCTTGGATCTGTGACCATCCGCCACTGTACATATGATGTTTTCTTCTAATTATATAGTAATACTACAGTTAGTACAATATACAATAGGGGTCCGTTGTTCACAGCGAAGTGTTTTTTGGGGAAAAGTTTCATTTTGCAACCCGTGAAAACAACGCTACAGCATTAACATTTTCCACCAACGACAGCAAGTCTCGGCGGTAGTGTTCCTGTTTGCCGCTAGACGTCACCACCTGCTTTAGCTTTTCTGTTATTCTTATGTCTGCAACATTCCCCTAGTTTCAATGCTTGTTTTTAATGAGTATTTACCATTGTTTACGGATAGAATTTTATAGCATTTTACACGTTTTGACACTACTCGGCATAATACCAGACTCAGCGTAACTGCTCTTACTTTCGTTTTTGCTTTAGTTTTCGGTGCACGGAACGCCGGACGGCACGACGATGGCTCACATAAAGATTCATGATGTTCAAAACGGCGCAAATAAAATAAAAGCAAAGTAACATAATACTAATCAAATGTTTCGTGCTTAAATTTGTGTATGCTACTTATACAGCTTCACGTTACCAACTGTGCATGTGGTTCGTGCCGGCTACATTGGATTTCTGTGAAAATTTCCCTAAAAGTTCAGTCAAAGTAATTTCTATCAATTGAAAGGATAATCTTCTTTTAATGTAGCATGTTCTGTTCATTATTCAATAATAATCATATGATTATCTGAGCCCAAACAAACTAGTATAAGTTTTCTTCACACTCTTATCGTGTCTCGGACACTTCGCAAAAGTTTCGTTTCCCGCCGTCTGGCGGCGCTGCGGTCGCTGTGATGAGTCCGCAAAATGTCGTTCGCTGAAAACGAAGACGAAGACGATGTCGGTTGACGAGAAACCGGCAGTTCCCAAAAGTGGATTGGTGGGAAAAGGTAGATTATCGCCTGTCAAAGTGAGCATTTTATTTACTTATTTACAAGGATTAACTTGGATGGGATATCCCACGATTGTGACTGCATTATTTAGATTTTGTTCGACTTTCTTGTAAGGATATCTCAGTATTATTTTGTTTTAAAAGTGAGTGAAGACTTGTGAAAGTTTGGATTAACAGTTGAGTTTTGTATACAAATACAGAAGGACGGTTTGAGTAATATCTCTGGTTTATACGATTTTAGAGAGCTATTAGAGCCTATGCATTTTTATACGAATTAGATGAAGTTCTCGTCTACGGTTTGCTCACGTAGGAAGGTATAGTTTTGTGGATTAACGCAAAGGATTTGCTCAATGCTAAGTTATCATTTTGTGCACAAACTTGTGGATACTTTTGTAGTTTGATTCATATTAATGGATACTTCTTTACTAAACACTTATAGATTACTTTTTAAAGGGTGGTCATTGAATAGCAGGATATCATATTTGCTGATATCGTAAGGTAAGATGTTTTGCTCAATGCCATTGAATGTATGTATAAATGTATTGAGAATATTTTTGCTCAAGGGTTGTAATTTGCAATTGAGCTAACATCAAAATGAAGCTCATTCGCATTTGTTTTAACATTTTCAAAATTGAAACTATTAACAGTAATGGCTATTGACTGCTGTATCAAATTCATTAGCCAAAGATATATACAAAGTCATATGAGGGTGGAAATGTTGCCAAGAATAAAATCTGTTAATCTCTTGCAAGAAGTTATTACATATAGCCTTGCTATTTAATGAGTCACAATTTAAGATATGTTACCATTAAAAAATACTTTAAATTTACAATGGCTGGTCAATTGGTCAAAATTGACACTTCCGAAGGACCTCTGATACTTTTAGAGGATTTACGTCTAGGCTTTGTAATTCCTTAGTCTATTAGTGCATTTTTTAGTATTTGTCCATTTACACAAATTTAATAGTATGGTTACTGAATATTATTTATATTAAACTGTATCTTTTGAAATGCACTGCAAGTTAACTCATTACTTTACATTACTAAAGCATTTTTCTTACATACCCCATTAATGGACACCTGTCTACTATGAATACCCTTGACCAATGTCCACCGTATTGACATATATATATACTTCACATCCGTTTGCCTCTCATGTTTTGTCCACTATTCCCTCAGGGAACATTTTGCTATGTACAAATTGGGACTTTTAAAAGCACATTTACACTTAATAATAGCCTCTGAAGGCAAAATAGAACCAGTGCCGCAGAAGGTAAAGGAAGAATCTCATTGAAACAGTTTAAGTTTTAGATATGCATGATGAAGAATATTATCTATTATTTTTGCTTCCAGTTACACTTGGGGAACTTTAATAGAAAACAACTTGAAAATGTTATCGTAATTCAGTTTCCTAAGTTTAATTTGCCCTGATGAGAAGTAATTAATAGACTACTTGGCGTGAATTTTATCATTTGATTAAAATCATTGTGGAATACATCAAGTTTATCTTTAACAAATCAATGTTTACCAATGTAATGTTTAAGTACAATGTAGATAATACAGATTTTTAAGCTAGCAAAATTAATTTGCATTTGGAAAATCAAATTTTCCATCATGTCAATGTCTACAGTTATACAGTTTAGACTATCACTGAGATTGAAATCATGAATCAGATAGCGTTATGAATTGTTAATGGTTGCTCATATTAGATCATTGTTCATTAAAGTTGATGATTGGGATCTAGATTTTGTCTCAGGCTGCCAGTTTTATTTACGTCTATGTTATTCTGGCGGGAATCTGTGCTGCCAAAGTTAATCAGTGTAATTACAGAGATACAACCTCAGGTGTGGAATAGCTAATGCAGATCAAACTGTACCTTTTCGTGGCTATTCTGGTATCATGCCCAAAACCAGCATTACAGTAGAACCACAAAGACATGACTTGCAAGCTGTAAAGCTCATAGTCTCTGTAACTTAAGATCAGGCACTATTAATTTGGAAGTGGAGGTCATGGTACTGAGAACACCATTTCCCTATGTTAATTTCGTACTTTGTCCAGTATTTGCTTTGAAAAAAGCTATGCCAATAAAGACATAAATTTTAAAGATAAGCCGTTTTCAAATAACCAATTCATTGAAAATCAGTACAACTTGATGACTCAATGTTGGTGCATATGAGCAAACCTCGCATAATTGTAGCCAATTATGAGAATTGCATGGCATAAACACAGCTGTCACCGGCAGACGCGCTTTCCCATGAGCTGTGTGCACCCATCACAAGAGCCTGACAGCAGCTTTTTTCAACCACGTCTCCCAAGATTGCTGCTAGGTACAGAGGGGAACTCAGATGATGCTCATGTGAAGGTCTGTGATATTAAATGTAAAGTATTTGGTATAGAGGGATGTAGCCATGCTGTAGAGCTGGTATTGTCATACAAGATTCCTTTCCTGAATCATCATTGAAAACAATCCTGTAACTCCCTGCAGAAGATTCACCCAGTTTACGAGAAAGCAAGGCCTTGAAAATTCTGAGAATATTTTTCGAAGACTTTGTAATGCACAGTCAAAATGAAAAATACCATAATACCATGGTGTTAACCCTTGATCTTCTAAAGTGCCTATAACTGACCTTTTTAGTTCTCACGCAAAGAGGTTACTTCCAAAATTGCAAAATTATTGTCGAGCATTAGTGAAAGCAGGTTCAAGGAGTACATAGTTTTGCCATATTTGTACAAAAAAATACAGCACTATAAAGTTTACCCAATACCTCGTTCAATTATCATGGTTTCGCATACAACACCATCTCTATGAATATTCTGAAGACAAAGTTTTAACCATCAGAATGCCAAGTTGACACAAGCAAAGCTATCATATAGACAAGCTGACAACTAAGACATGCTTTTCAGGGCCATGCTCATATTTTTGGATGACGTGAGATCCTCTGGATTTGTGTCTGACAGATATTTACATTCTGTGTCCAGCACAGAAATGACAAGTTGTAGGCACTTGATAGCTCAGCCCAAGGCATTCTTACTCTACTTGGACATATGAGATGCATATGAAATGTAAATGTTTGTCCAAATGTTCCCGTTATATGTCTTTCCCAATTCCTGAAAGAGAGAGAAAGTTAGAAATGCGAGCACTATATATTTTGTTGTTTTATGAGTGTGGGAGCAACTCAAAGCCAATGTTGGTTCATACTGATCCTAGTTGGCACTTATTTAGAGCTCAAATGGATGCTTTGTCATTGAATCGAATTTTAAACATTACTGCTTCCACACTGTCCATATCATGTGTGATGTTCTTTAAAGGGAGAAAAGCTTTATGGAACAGAAAAACCTTTATTGTATGACCACTTTTCGAGGACAAAATGGCATTGCACGGATAGTTTGTCATTAATGGAAAAAGTAGGATTACGTTGAACAAGTTTCTTAGACTGTACTCTGGGCCATAGTGTCTACTTGTTCAATATTATCTTGTATGATTATATCTTATATATCTCGTATCTATTTTATGGTTCAGAAGCTTGTTTTTATTTTCTTATGATCACCATATCTATAAAAATACAATGTTGAAAACTGCCCTTTCACTTTTAATGTGATTTTAAATACAGTGTCTGTTGTCTTACATGAAGCAAAGATCAAAATCATGATGGAATATCTGATATGCGTTCAATTTAAATTCATATATTAGTGGTCTACAAGATAAGATAAAGTGAAAATGCAGATTGTACAAGTACGGTACATAGATCGCATAGATAGGAAGAAAAAGACGCCAATATGATGTATGCTTTTAGATGATAGACATGTACGATGGTTTGTATTACACAAATTTCTAGCATTATACAATATCAACTATATTCTTAACAATAGAGCATTATCAAATATCACATAACCTACATGCATGTTTACACACTGGTTCATTCATGCAAGATACATATATACATCTTTCTGTTCTCGTGACTAACAGACACCAGATTCAACAGAAACTTTCCATTTGGAGATTCCATATAATGAATAGCTTTCTCAGTTCTGTAGATCGCATCTACATGTATATCCATTACTATTATGTTCTACTTTCAGTAGCTTGCATGTTAAACATATTTCATGAATGAGTTCCAAACGCTACTTGTCATTTGATTGTTTTGTGCTTTTTGTGACCATATAGAAAAACAGCAATAAAAATGCTGCTTTTATTTGAAGTGTTTAAACTGATTAGTTTCCTTGAGCGATGCACATCGTATCGATATCTACTGTGGACACCCCGAGAAATGGCTTTTCTCACTATTACGCTCACTGATCCCAGCTATTATTGGGTCTGTCCATTTACTGCTTTATTGCTCACCTCGGTACATTTATCTCTCAAAAGCTCAATGAAATCTCAACTCGATATAGCTACTCTGCATTTGATTAGATATTCTATGTCTATGTTTGCTCTGTTACTACGAGCGATGAGATTGCATTTATAGTAATGTGAGATATGTTGTATTACACCAGATCATTGAGACAATGCTTTCATTTTTTTCATCACAGCCTGTGTTGGTAGATTGGTGCATATTGAAAGCTGTTTACTTCCTTTTTAACAAGATTCTTTCACTTTGGCAAAGATCTAACAAACCGTGCGATGATGTAGTTTATGATGAGACTGATTCAATTCCAACCTAATGGAAAAATCGCCTGCGGTGTATTGAATCAAGTGATTCTGCACTCGGAAACTGTCCATATTGTTGTCTCCATATGAAGCTATCAGTTAAAACCTCATTGTCCATGTGACAACAATCTCAACTCTGTCAATATTCAAATATCGATAGATAGTATGTTTATTTATTTTTATTTAATGATCCATACCCTATCTTATTATGACCACTTGTTGCACTGCATCAACCATGATGCTCTATTGCTAAAATCTACCCAGCTATATTGCGCTGTACCCCTTAAAATCCTCAGCCTGAACCACTCTCCATCTCCCCATATCTCTGCACTGTCACCTGCTCCTGTCCTGCACATCTCCGGTCTACCACAATAAGCCACAAGTGACAGGCCGCGCCGTCTCAACACCCTTCACCATGGCATGGAGGGACTCACACATAATGCTTAATACACTCACTCAAAACTCCATATCACTTTTATTGAATGTCACACTGACAGGCCTTCAAAAAAGCAACTTGTATATGTACAAGATTGGTAAAGTGACTATCTAAGAACTGAAGGAATGAGTAATGGAAGTGTAATAGGGAAATGTACAAATTTTTATGCTAATTTGTCTTATCGAGTGTTGTTGATATGTTCACAAACTACTAATATTGTAGAATACATATACAGTGTACTACTAGTTCTTTTTATATGATAAAACAATTTATGATATGATCACTTTCCTACTTGTGAGTGTTGTTTTTCAAGGGTGGTCAGTGGTCACATTATCAAGTCTATTATCAATATCTATTATGACAGAGGTCATGACGGTGAGTCTACTGTGAGGACTGCTCCACAATCAATGGTCATATTTCAAAGGCTACTGTTACGACCCCATATCTCCACTCATTTATAATACACAAAAAAGCGTTTTAGAGAATGACAAAGCATATCAATGCCTGATGTTCACATCTGTTTTTTCTTTGTCATATACCATTGTGGATATTGGGCATAGCAGAGGCATCAGCCCAGAGGCATGCAAGCAAATTGTACATGTAAATATGTTATGATTCTTACTCTCTGCCTCTCTTCTGTTGGTTCATGATTACAGCTGTACAACCTTTCCTACAAGACAGACTCTGCACAACTACTATCTTAAAGTAAACTTCATCATTGTTAAGAATGCATGTCTGGCAACTCTAGAGTTATATTAATTCCATAGATATAGCATTTGTCTAGGACTTGAACCTCTAAAGTCGATGATGAAAGTGATCTATGAACATTTTCGTGAGGACAGAACATAATTCCTGAATCTGCACAAGCTAATAAATGTGAAGATAAAAGGCAGTGATTCACAGTTACCATGCACACTGACATATTGCACGTTCAGTCCCCAGATTCCACATAGTCCCGGCATCAGTTCACAGGTATGTGGCTAAATAACACTCATTGCTCGTGCAAAATACTCAACTGATGGATCTGACAAACTGAGTGCTCTTCGCAGGTTAACTGGCTCACTGTTTCCCAGGCACAAAGGTATGATAGAGTGGGGCTTGCTCATTGACATCACACTGTTTTGGATGTATAGTTAAATGAGTGTTCACTTTGGCTGATGTTCGTTTTAAGACTTACTTGAATGATGGATTGTGCATGGAGGTAAATTTGATGGGCAGTGAAATAATGGCTTTTAGCACAGGTCATGAGTCACTTGCTTCCCACAGAGGTGTAATACATACATACAGTTACCATGCTCGCAACTATTCATTCTTACAACACAATGTGAAAGCGCCCCCGTTAAATAACAATTGATGGAGTTTCTTTCTAAGTTAAGTGGAGAGCTGATTGATTGAGCAAATGTGTAAAGTTGATAGCCACTTAATAATCCTTTTTAACACAAGTCAAACAAGTTAAAATTCTGGAGAAGTGTCTAGTTATATAGAATAACAACAGGCATCTTTTTGGGTTAACATAATCCTCAGAGTAGGTTGAAAAATAACTGAACAAAAAGCAGTATAGTAGATGAATGAATGAAGTTGGTAGCCTCTTAAATAATCATTTTTAACATCCACCTCATATGTTTCTGTGCAGGGGGCACAATGTTATGCATTGTTATGGCACATTGCTACAGGGGAATGTAAGTCCGTATTTCAAAGGCAGGAGTTCATTGTAAAATACTTACTACTGATGGATGGAACAAATGGTTAAAAAGTAATGTCATAAAGTATTTTTTTCCCATGGGGTGGAAACTGTAAACACAGTGCCTGGAGTAAACTGCATTATTACAGCATACAGCTGAAGGCATGCAGTCAAACTGCAGCTCAACGATGTAATTCGTTGTAAAACAGATTACTGATGAATTGGGAAACACTCAAAGTTGGCATGCAGGTTAATTATAGTGCTTTTTTTTCTCACAAATCATACGTTATACTCATCTGATTGTAATGGTCATTGTTGCATAGTGCTAAAAGAATGTAGCTAACTAAGTGTTTCATTGAGCTGAGTATAAAGTGGCTGGGTGATTGAGCGACCAGTTGGTGAGACATGGTGCCAGTTCATATTAACAGGTTGCCGTGTGTATCATTGTGTCACCTACACGTTCCTTTTGTTCCTTTCGGCACAAGCAGGAAGGGTTTGCTATATGCTTTTATTCACAGAATAATTTGCAATTTGAACATTGACAGTGCCAAAATGATTGACTGATTCACATTTTTTTCCTGGCTGTGATAATTCTCAGCAAGTTCTCACTAATGATGTTCCATTTCCTAGTTTTACAGTATTACTTGATTTATTAAAAGCATATTCTATTTATAAACCATTCATACCAGTACATATATGTAGGTGTTGTAAATGTTACCTCGCTATTGCCAATTCAATTGAATCATTTGTACTTTTAGATGTATCAATCTTGTACAAAGGCCAGTGGCTAATAATCACTCATTGAAAAACAATTTCTAAAATAGACCCTTTGAGATCGCACTGCCCCAAAAACCCATCAAAGCACCTGCCCATTCAGCGCAATACAGCGACGATGATGTGAAGGTTTTTCGATCGCGACCGGCAACTAACAAATAGTGTGTGTGAGCGTTAGTGAGTTTTGCATTGATTGTGTGAGAGGTTCGTTTATTGCAGCACATAAAGCGCTGCGGAGATGGATGTAGCAATCTGTGCGTGAATAAACGCCACTGGTGGTGTAGAGAAGTTATTCAGACTCGGTGCAGAGATTTGAATGGCAAAAACTTTAATGGTCACCTATTGTGTGACTTAAAGGTCAGATATATTGATAGTTAACTTTCATACATGTAGGTAGAAGACACCAATCTTTGTTTTTGAAAGGTTTTGTGTTTCTTGGTAGAATACGTAGTTCCAAAATTTGAAATTTGTTGATTTTGAGCATGCTAAATTCATTTTTCAGAATTCTAGCAAAATTGTATCAATGAGTGAACCTTGCCAGCCATTTGATAAGTTTAAGAGCTGCTCCCTTTTATGGAAGAAAAGCCTCAATATACAGCTTAAAAGCTTCCCTTTCAAATCCCCTATACATCTTGCTAGGCGAGTTGGAGTTAAGTGTTGTGTGATGTATTGCACAATTTCTCTGACTTTAAAGTGATCATGCAAAGGACCCATACTATAGAAGTGGTCACTGTAGAGAGGTAGTTATTTGTTTGCATTGATACAATATAGCAGTTGGAGTTTGCTAAATGGGTGTACATGAGCTGTAGCAGGCTCAATCAAGCCAAGGCTGAGCGCATGAAAAGTGTTCATTTACTAGTGTTCATCTTACATAAGATTTTGATTCATATCGACCACACCCATATCTACATTACTTCTTATTAAAAGCTGTATGCACCATAGAATTACAAATTATAGTTAATAGCTGTATGTGCCATAGAATTACAAATTATAGTTAATAACTGATGCACAACTCATGATTCGCTAATAAACATAAAACGTGCCAAATCAATTCAATGACCCCAAGATATGCAAATCAGAACAATTGTTAACCCTTTCAATTCCACCGGTGCACCCAATCTACACTACCAGCAAAATCTTACACCCCCAAATGCATGGAGTAAAGTGTGAATCTGATGTATGGGCCAATTTCTGGCCACGAGATGGGGGCCGTAAAGCAGCGATTTGTGGGGGTCAGTGGGCCGGATACGCTGGAAACGGCTCCATCCACCACGATGGCTCTATAAGGTGTAAAAGCGTGGGTCACTGGAGTGTAAGGGAGGGGGTGGTGGGCATTGGGCTTTGCATTTAGAGATAGAGATCTTTTGTTGTAGAGTTGTGATGGTTTTCACTATCATTGAGGTGTTTATATTGTTTGACGTGTAATAATGTTTGTGTTGGAACAGAAGATTTGATGACATTAAAAGGCAGTTTTGGTTTAAATCAATATTTTGTTTTTATCATTTTAATAGATAGTAAGAAAAGAAAGTGTTGTCTTAATCACATTTTTCAAAATTATGTACCTTTGATTGTAAAATGTCTTTTTAAGATACAATTACATTGTCAATAACAGGGCAACAAGAATTTGACATACATAGTCATGATAGTTTGTTATCCCTGACAAGATGGTGCATTCCCATGGTGCTGACTGGGTGCAGATATGCATGGTGGGAGGGCGCTGGAGTGTGAAGGGCCAGGATTAGAGGGAGATGGGCGATGTGATCATCTCTGTGCTGGAGATTGGGGTGCTGTGGTAGAGTACCACATTATTTCTGCTAGTTCCTATATATGTTTGAAGAAATTAATTATATATTTAAAAAGTAGTGTTTCAAAAATGGAAATGTATGAGACTTGGGAGAATTTGGATACTAGTTTAGTGAGCGTTGTACTATATTGTGCATTTTAATGCAAACAGCTTTCACTGTGTTGTTAGAAGTGAACAATAAGCAATCATGTACCAATGTTGTTTGATTTTCTATGAAGGTAAAACAATCAAGAGCTCCTGGTAAATCTTTAAAAAACGATGCAAATATTTTGAAGCTGTAACCTTTGACAGGTTACACAATGATGCATTGTTCTTGCAAAATCTATGTGGGGCAACTGTTTGAGGGAGGGATGAATTATAATCACTGTTGTTGCGTCTTGCTTCAGTGGCCACACAACTGCTGCTGGCATCAGCTGACAGTCTCAAGATCCTGTTACAACCATCAACTGTCTTCTGTACTTGTTACATCTTCAATCTGAAAGCACATCTTGTATGCATAAGATGCTTTTACAAAGTAGTTGATAAGCAAATGTCATCACCTACAAGTGACCAAACTCCATTTAGAAATAGAGTGAAAATGCAGATTCTCTCAACTATTCAATACTGGATATGTAACTAACAAGCAAATTCCATATACATCAAAGTAGAAAGCAATTACTTGGTAGAACAAAGGCACCAAAACAATGTTCATAAACATCTACATTGTAGTGTGCAGTAGATCAAAGTAACTCACCATCAACATCATGTAATGGTTCTCAAGTAGAGGTCAAGGTGGGGTCAAGTAAGGGGTCAGGATTATCACAGCAGTGCTTCAGAAAGATATGTTCTGCTGTGTTTTGATTGTAGGACTATTTAATATATTTGTATGCCTATCAGAAAATGCATTGGCTATAGTTAAACATTACAGTTGATTTGTGAAAATTAACACTGACATCATTATATTTGGTCTCAGGAGATCTATTAGGTCTAGGTATTATTTAAAATCAAATTTTTCACTGATATTTTGTTAATTAAATGACATATTGTTGAAGTCATTTCTGTCTAGATGTGAAGCTTGACTTTGGAAAAGTTTGACTTTGGAACTTACAACTTGTGTGTTTATTTCCATCACCATGATCACTCTACTCACGGCATCAAAGAACTCACAGGGTTTCAGCCAGGCCATTGAGGTCCGTACAACTTACAACATGTCATTCATTTCAACTGCTGGGAAACAATGTGACACATGCCCTTTGCTAAAAAGTATCATTTAAGTGGCAGTCCATTGGGGCCATTCACTCGATCCATCAGTCACCCACTTAACATTGAGCTCAACTACACGAATGATGCTGAAACCATAAACATCATTAACCCTTCTTCTTCAAAGGGGAACCCGAACATTAACGTGCCTTTAAGTTTACCTATTAATGTACCAAATGGGAGCATAACTGTGCCAGTTTGTCATATTTATAGTGTAGTATTGCATATTAACAAGAGTAGTATGAACATTGACAAATTATAAAAGTAAGAATATATGTGAATAGAAAGATTAGGCTTTGTTTCATAAACATAAATAGTGAAACACGTGCATATATGTATTCTCAAGATGAACTAAGCAATGTAGTAAGCATCATGAAATATAAGATAGATTAAACAAGCATGGTCACAGTGGCTAACCAAAAACACTACACGCACCAGAAGTGTTACCAACACAACCTGTCCATAATGATCACCTCTTCAACCCACCAGGTGGTCCATGTATCCGTCTGCATACCCCCATACATGTATGTAATAGATCATGGAGTACACAACTGGTGAGTCCATCACACGGCCTGTTGCTGGGTCAAGTGGCCACCATCTTCCCTCAAGGGCCCTTGTCTGGCCGAGGAACACTTTATACTCTGCAAATAGTGTGCACAGATTTATTTAGAGCAAAGTTTCTGTTTATTTGTTTGCTGATGAGCACTTTTTATACAGCAAATTTATAACTATACAATGTAAGTATATGTGACACAAAATTAAAGCTCTTTGCTGCCTGCAAATATTTTTGTTATTCTGGGATTTTAATCATAAATTTTACAATTTATGAAAACTGTAATATGGGATGAACTTTGATGTATTTTTTATATCTTCAAAAGCAGAAATAAAATTACATGTACATGTAGAATACGGATTTCATTATATTTCATAGCAGGATATAACAAATTGCTGTATCATTCATCATGAGCACAATATATTTTTGTAAGAATGCACAGGAGGTATAGCACAGCTTATGGCATGAGACTGAGGCAAAAAAAGACAATTTGAAAGTGCAATTTGCATGTGAGTGGCGCTGATGACTTCTTGCGGGGCTTTATAAGTGGCAGCCACGTGTGGAGTAAATGCATGAAACATTACAAATTTGATTCTTGTCTGATTTTCTATTAATCAGACGCTAGTGATATGTGTTGGGAGCATTCAAATCTTTTTGATATTTTTTTTGTTTTTAAGTTTGTGAGATTTGTGAATTGTTAATGGCGGTAAGAAAATCAATGTCCTTGTTTCTACTACAAGCTGTTTTTAGAATCTTCATTTGGGTGTTGCAGTGATTGCAAAGTTTAGGACTTTCTTCAATATGTTGCATGTATTTATAAAGTTATCATCCGATCATTGGTTTATAAATCCATACAACCACACATGAATTACTCATCGTTGGAATAAGACCATGTGTAATTAAATTGTCTTGTTATAATCGTAGGCTTCAATTGAATACAGTGTAGGTAAAAAAAATGAAAATGGGAATTTTAGGTAGTAATTTGCATATAAATAGCTGTGATTGTTGGAGTGTAAAAGGCTTCACGACAGGCTGAGTCTCTCAGTTAAGAGGCTGAGAGGATCAACGGGTCTCACGGTCTCAACAGCTACACTGATGTATAAGGAACTATTTTGGACAAAGTATTAAGGCTAGCTTACTAGGCACAACTGAGTATCATCTGGCTTTCCCAATGTAATTTGATGGTCTGTTATAGCCATATGGCTGGCTATTAGCATGAATTCACACCTTGATTTGAATTTTTGAAAATATCTAATGTTAACTGAAAATGAAAATGTAAATACTGCAAAGTGCTGACTAGAAGAATAGTATTAGATTTAGTCCATAGTTTACACGGTTCACATACATGTAGGAACTTCCTTAACCTACATGTAGCTATAAACAATATACAAATGAAACTGACCCTTTCAACTCTTTCTTACAGCAATGCCATATTTCACGTTGGATACATTCTAGGCAAGCTAAATACCCATTCACATTTCACCTAAATCAACATGGGTTGTCGAAACCTAAAACTCAAAACTCATTGGAAACAAACATAAAACACCCTGCAAGATATTGTGGTACACATAAAGTTGCCACTTCAAAGAGGCGCTATTGATGCTCAAGTAAATGTTGACAAACGTCGCCGTTGTCGCTGTTTGTCGCCGTGTGAACGCTTTTTGCTGGAATCGATCAATTACGCTGAATGTTGCTAATTACACATGAAGAATCTGGTGATGACATGCAGTGCTCAGAATCATCAGCCTGTGGTGATGGAAGCACAAACACAAGGTGGATTTCTCTCAATGCTGAGTTACACTGATGCAACAGCTGTTGATGGGTAATATGGAAAAATCACCTGATTCCATGTCCCAGTCTGTGCTATATTTTGGAATTCGGGGACTCCTTGTGGTCGAGCCATCAAGCATTACATAGACAATTATAGCTGGAAAGTTATACTTTTTAATACCCCCATTTGGCCTCTTTAAAGAAACAACATTCTTTTTTTAAAATGCATATTGAGACCATAAGTGGCTGTAGAGTTTTTATCCATCCTGCTTTTCTGGATTTTAATCATTTTCTTACTGATTGAATTGAAGACAAGAAGTAAATGGCAAATGGCTCAAATTGACTTGGTAGAAAATTAAATTTGGGACAGACCTGGATGCCTGACTTCTTGATGTTTTATGTTTTATGTTTGTACCTTCCGTATTGGTTACGGCATCTTTTGCAATGAATTTTGCAATTTAATGATCATTGATTTCCTTAGTTTTATACAACACCTGTAAATGGTGTAGTGGGATTTTACTATCACTATAAAAAACAAAAAGAAATAGTAATGTACACATATTCTTGTACATGTATATATGATTGTCAGAGTGACAGCGATCAGAAATAAATCTCTTATTTACAAACTAATTCTGCACAGAATCTGCTATATGATCTCAATGCTACATCTTTTACACACATCTCAAGTTCCTCATCTTCTTAAACCCAAACAAATTCCACAAATAATCAGTGATTACTCTAAAGCTCATTTTACATTGAGCTTGAACCTTCACTTTGTCTAACAGAAATTTCTGCCAAAATGGCAATTTACACATTTGATAGAATTGCTAATGAGAATCCCACAATAATCGCAGATCAGATGGAGGCTCATCTTTCTTTGAACATTGCAATTTTAGCTGTGCTTTGACAAATGAAATAAGTTTAGTTTGAAATTGCAAAATTCTTGCTTTTAATGAACCATTGGTTGGAAACCCTAGTAATGGGACTGGTAAATAGCTGTAGTAAGGGTTTCATGGCATTTCGCACCATATTCATCACATTTCATTACCCTTTTATTGGTTACATTAAATGACTTCTTGATTCATTTTTTAAAAATAAACTTGAGTTTTAACCTAATCAACTGATTTTACATATGGCATATGGATTGTCTCGCAATTTTCATACGAATCAATAAAAGTCATCATTTACTTATATTTGCATGAATAAAATTCATTGAATTATGCGTATCTTGAACTCTTCATCGTGTGAAGCAGAAGATTTTTTAGCAAAATAGTAATTTCCTGTTAAATGAGCACATTAGAAGGAATCCTGCACAATCAGAGCAGTGATATTGCGGAAGCCTTTGTTAAATATTCAATTTGATGCAGCCTTGGGGAGAGAGGTCTCATAGGCTTACTTTATTACCATCGTAATTGACTGTTAATTGACAAAATGGAAGAGACCAGCCAAAAATGTTGCATTTTTTCTCATCCACAAATATGTTTGACATCTTGAGAAATAAAAATGTATGTACTAATAAATAAAAGTATATGTGTACATGTACTGAATGCGTTTTATTGAACTGAGATGTGAATTGATGGGACTCTATTTTCAAGATACTTTTTCAGTTTTAAAGCCAACAAAAGATTTTTTGTTATATGATTTTAAAGGTTGTTTATATATAACCATAAGTTAGAAGCTGCGTTCACGTCACTTTCATATCTTAATGATTACCTAAAGATATTCAGAATGTACAAAATGTACATAATTCTCCAGAGAGTATTGAATATTTTACCCTTAACATTTGACATGAGTGTGAACTCCCTCATAAATTGAAGATGAGCTGACTGAAGAGTGTGAGCGTTGCCAAGCAGCAGACAACTCTTTTCCGTGGCAATAATTATCTGTTATAATGAAAAAGGCGCGCACTGTCAGTTCACGTTAGCAGACGACACTTGTAAGGTCACCATATTCATATCACGATGACCAGATAAAAAAGGTAGAGTTCTTCCCAAAGTGTCACTGTCGCCAATGGTTGGGGTGACTTGAATGTGAGTTTTGTGATCCTTTGTAGAAGTCCTTCCATTAATTAGAAATTATTTTTCCTGGACTAGTTCCCTCACTCCAATCATGTAAGTTACATATATTTAGAAATATTTGTGTAACATTTGTATGCTGATATGATGAATTTTATCGCATATGAAAAAGTCTTAGAAATCATCATAACTATTAAAAAGAATTATTTTCATTATTTTTCCAATGGCTAAGTTTGAGTGACAAACGTAAAAAGCTTTTATGAGTTGACATTTGCTGCATTTGAGTCAGCACTTGTTGTGCAGATGACGTGTTATTAGTGGACTGCCACTTCCGCCTTGGAAAGGAGGGTGGGGGAGTGGGGGGGATGGGGAGGGGGGGGGGACACTCGCCTTATTGAGATTCTCGTCTCTCAGGCTTATAACAACAATGACACTTTCTGATCAGTGTTTGTCACTGATATTTTCATGCTATGTGACTGAATTAAGGAATTTGTTGTGTGGTGGAATGGAAATTGATAGTGTTTGAAGATGCCCGGCATTACTGTCTGTGACTATAAAGGTGCTGTTAACTTCTGCTCAATCTTATCGTAGTTTGAGTGAATAAGGAATTCAAAAAACTCACGTTTAACTGATTTGGCGCAAGAGATTTGAAAAGTCACATGGATTATGGGTAATTTGTACATAAATGGCAATAAATGTGTGGATTTCAGGGGATTTATTGGAAATCCAGATTTATGGTCACAATTTAGGTGATAAATTCATATAACGTATTACTTCAACCTTTATAGAATGAGTACATTTCTTTTGACTATTGGGAATAGGTGTTTTTGGATTTAAAGAGATTACCAAAAGCTCTTGATATATGATGGTAGTTTTTTTGCAATAAATCAATCTAGAGCTACGCCTCTAAAGTTAATTGTTTACATGCATTAAAGAGTGACTCGTAATTTATATTTCGCTCAAAAAATTAGATTTGGTAAGAATTATTGGACATCTTGCCAATTAATTAGTTGATTTGCAAATTATTCATATGTTCATGATTGAGGCTTGATATAATAATGTTGAGGGAGAGGACAGTGTGTCCCCATTTTGTATTAATTGAATAACATGCTCATTTATAAAACACATTACCAAATCTAAACAAATATTATTTCTACCAAATCTGGGGATTAATATCGCTGACTACATTGTCAAGTACCCTCATGCTGGTGTCCTGCGATGGTATCACCACCCAGGGTGTCTCCTGCTGACCATCTATTGTAGCCAGACACACATATATCACCATGTATCACCCACCCACCCATGCATCTCTATTTGCTCCACTTTTGCTGCCGGCAGATAAAATCAGTGTCCAAATATGGAGGTGGGATGCTTCAAGCTCGACATGTGAACATCACTTTGCTTGCTTGCATGAAAGTTACCCAGAGATATCAGCTAAAATCAGCCTTACTATATAAATAGGCTGAAGTCGATCCATTGAATAAATGGCCACGAATGTATGTTGATGGACAAGTGTAAGGAAATAGAAGACATGACAAGGATGACATTTATGCATATGATTGTTTTATCCACCCAGGTTCTCTCACACAGAGTATCCATTTTTGAAATTCCATATTGAAGCTTTGGCAAGCTGTGAAATTGAACCCATCACTTTGTGCCTGATGTGAGCATATGTACATGTACATGTATATATATGCATCCATGAATCATTGGTGTTGTCCATGCATCTCCATTTGCTGCTCTTCTTCCTTCTGAGATAGACAGAAGCTCGGTTACCATTACCATTGTCTTGATTCCTGCTCTATTTTTGTACCTTCTGATTTTTAGTTTTCTCTTCATTTGAACCATTACATAAGGATGGTGAGTTACATTTCTTAGTCCTTATTGTCCTTATAATGAGTCACTTTAACAAATGTTCAAACCTCTAGAGTATTTGTTCAAGGCAACACCACATCTATATAATCTCTCATCATGGACACTGTGGAAATAAGGAGCCACAGTAACAGTAATTTTTCTGTGGTGGCACTATGTTGTGCTTGTGGATTAATATGTGCTGTGATTGATGATGAGAGGGCCGGTGGAGGGATACGCTGGATTTGGCTGCGTGCTACTGGAAGATCACTGCGCTTACCGCCTAATACACCAATTAGCCACGTTATTTATCGAGCGACATTTCAAGTTTGGTTGTTCATAAGCGTCTTTCTTTTTGAGAATATTTTTACTCTATGTTTGGCAATTTTTATTGTTAACTAGAACCCTGTCTCTTTGCTTTGAAAAAGATATTACATTTACTGAAGATTCATGTGACTTTGTGTCCAGCGTCTTGTAAAAGGCAGCTTCTTCCAAAAAGAACCAATGCTTTCTATGATAAACATTTGAAATTGACATCTTCATCTCTTATTTAGATTCATCAAAACCTAGAGAGTAAACACAAACGAGATGGACTATTTTCTGTTGAAGAGCTATAGTTACATCTTGAACCTGACCTCATCATTGTGCAATGGGAAAACCTGCATTTGATCTACTTACCATATAGAATGTGGAGATCAGGACCGTACCCTATGTGGTCTCAAATGTGTGAACTCATCTCCCTGGGTGATTGAGTGAGCGGTGTTTAATGTGCAGATCCATGTCACTTTCCATGAGGGGGTCAACCTTGCCATGCCGAATAACCTCATAGTGAAATGTTGGACTGATTGCAGGAATTAGGGATACCCGTATGCTCTATCTCCATATGGAGTGGGTTTGTGAAATGTGATTATAGCATTCAGTAGATTGTACAGATGCACCACCGCATTTGTTATGTGAGACTGATGACTGTTGTGTGAATGCAGTAAATTAGGATCATCACATTGAAGATTTTTATATGGTTAAACTTACTATGATGGCCACCGGCTCTGTTCATACAAGATGAACAATTGATCGTTGTCTTAAACCTAAAGAATTTAAAAGTGCTTAATATGACAAAGGTCAATTCTTGTACCTTGTGTATCATCACTACCGTCAGACTTTTCTCAATACACTGAGTCTCATAGTTACGCCCCAAAGACAGGTCTCACTGTATTGTCCTTCATGGCTGAGAGATGAAATGACGGCTTGTATTAGACCTCTGACTGGCTCCAAATGGGGTTGCGCATGCCCATGTTGGAAATGATAGAGCGAGTGGTATTTGATGAGAACGAATGATCGATGGCTTGTTTTTGCTCACTTAAGGTTACATCTGGTCTTAGTCGCTTTAACATTCAAACTCCCGAAAGCATTTTGCTTTGCGTAAACCTTCATAAGTGCCAAAGTGGGAAGAGATGTCATTGAATTGGACACTCTATGAAAAAGATCTGTAGGCTGGTTGCAGATTTATGTATTTGGCAGTGAAACATTTATTTGCTTTCATTTCATGAGTATAATTTAAGAGCTCAAAATTGCATTGACAATTGAATCATCCTCATGTAAACTAAAGAAGGCTACATTACCTTTCCTCAATACTACATGGTTGGAATAAAAATGAAGTTTTGTATATTAGTGTGTAATTGTAATTGTAGGCAAGCTCTTTTCAAAGCTTTGCAAGCTGAAGACCTAAGCTGGATGATAAAATATCTGACATTTGATGTACAGGAATGATCGATGTCATGGTAAAGTTACCGCTATAGGTTATGTCTGTATCATTGCTGATAGGGGACTTTTTCTAAATGCAATTTTATATGCTAGACTTTATAAAAAGGTACTTCATTATATCATTAATGCAAGTGTGCATTTATAATAAATTGGTGATCAAAAGGATAAAAACCAGTGCATCACTGGTAAGGGGCCTATAAATATTTTATATTGTCAAGGCTTCTGATACAAAGAAGATACTTAATTTTAGAATTTTCTTTGGTAGGGTTCATGCATCTAAATAACACTCGATCCTATTTAATTGACATATGATGGTATTTCACTAATGTTATACCTCATCAATAGACCTTTTGCAAACCCAGGATCCCATGAGCGATGATGATACGAGTGATATTTGATGACTGATGCATCATTGGGAGAGGTTACAGACACAGATTACAGGGGGTATTATGGGAATAACATAGTGTATGCTTGTCATATGCCCGCCACGGTAAACATACTAGATTGTATCTAAGCGGTGGATTGAGGGATTCCAGTAATGACAGATGGATCACGGATATATATGGTATATGCTGAGTCATGAGCTCTTGGTTATTACATGATAGTATACAAAGATACAGCACCACAGACATTTTGCATATGGAAAGTGTCTGAGTTGTTGTGGTTTAGGGAAATGCGTGTTTAGGCTTTTTTATGCATAAGAAGAGATGTGCAGAATATTTGACATGAATTTAGGATATAACCCAAGGGATATAACCTATGATGTTACTTGGTGCAATGGTGCATACTATTCTTTTTCATGCATAGAGAGTGCTACTGAGGATATGCAGGAAGTATATACACTGTAATGTGTATGCATCCTTCTGCGTTCTGAGCTTATATTGTTGTTTGGAGACTAATAAATTGTAGATATCTTTATGATGTAAAAATTGAAATTTGCCGGATTAAACTTATGACTTAGATAATACACTGATGAAATAATATTCTACATGATTCAAGCCATAAAAAACATCACAAAACAACGCTGAAATACAAATCGCAAGCCATAAACTAACATTGTTTAAACCAATGTACAAACCCCCATCCTCACAGGCTGACAGTTTGCTGGGCTGGCCTTGGTCGTGTATGGTAGGTGACCTGGTGAACAGGCCATAATTGGGGCGGGTGGCGGATTTCCCCATCCTGCTTCCTTAGTCCCCAAACCACGTGTCTCTTGTCGGCCTTTAACAAGATCTCATTTGTTCTCATATCATTTCAAGCTGTACATTACTGATTTCATCAGAAGGATACAGAAGAAAATTTTTGATAATCACGTCAGCCTGATTACGCTAAGATACAGTACTGATATCGGAAGAAGGATACAGAAGAACAATTTCGAGAATTACGCTACGATTTCTTACGTTTTTCTTCTATTTCTCCTCATTGTTGGAACTGTTTCGAACAAAAAATGTTCTGTTGCTTTCACAAGTTATGGGGTTCTTCATAACTCCCCTGAAGTTACGTTTTTTCTGATTTTCCCTTTGTATTACGCAATTTATGGAGGTTCCCGTAATAAAAAGAATATTTCTAAAACTTCATGAATACTACGAACATTTTGACAGCTTTTCATTTATTTGGGTGTCTGTATGGCGTCAGCACTTCTAGGGCTATCGCTGTTGCGGAATTTAACGAGAACGCCCAAATAAATTCCAATATTAAAGAGCAATAAAGGTATCAAAGATGGATGCCAATGTGCGAAAGTGTAAGAAATTATTCTGATTATTACGTTTTTTCTGTTTATTTCGATAATCGTAAGTATCGTAGTTTCAGTGATAGAGCAGTTCCAAGAAAACCGTGATGGCGGTAACTTTGTTTCAAATTGTTACGGATATAGTTACGTTTTTTTACGCTAATTTCTCTAATTTCGTTACGATTCTGTATCCTCTTGCCATTATCAGTACTGTATATTGACAAATAAAATGTGCATTGGACAAAAAAATGTCACAAATTCCACAGCTAGCATGTTATTTGTATGATGCCCAGCGAGGTTAATTGTACAGATGAGGGACTTCCCTTGTAATTATGTCTCAGCCCCAATCGTTGTGTTGCCTATACTGTTGAGTAGGACTGTGCCATGAAACGCCTTGATGCTGGAGACTGCTGTGATAGGAGGATTTCCTCAATATTAGCCTCAGTCATCCGTCTAGACGCTCTAAGAATATGGTAATTTTTCGATGCCCTGAGATATAGATGATGTTGAGCCTACATATACATGCATTAGTTTATGACTAATTCAACTTAAATTGATTCAGCCAAAGTGTAATTCACAAGAATTTAATAAGCAAAACTATTTTCATCTTGTAGAGTAAGAGAATTTCATGCCTGTATAGTAATTTTGTCATGATTCAGTATGAGGATTCAGTTAGTTAGTTTAATAACAGAGTGTTTGTAGTATATGGGAATTTCTAATGTGAAACTAACAAAATGTATACTTTTAAAAATTAAATTATTGACTTAAAGAATCGCACTGATTTGCAGGTAAAAGCTACTCTCGAAGTTTCATTGAATATTTATAGCACATTTATTTAACTGATAATCACGATTATACAAAATCATAACTTTACTACCCAATTAATCAAATTCATTGCCAAGGCCTTACTCTAAATGTCCATTGCATTCATGCGAATTTAAAACATGACTCTGACATGGCAACATTTTATCATGCTGAGAATTATTGTAATTCACTTGCACATGGTGTAAAATACATTATAATCAACTGCTTTACACATATCTTGACAAAGTACTTAGTTGTTAAAATCATTAAAGTCTGATGTTTATATTTAAATGTTTGCAATACTTAAGCTTCTTATTCGAAAATGTCTAATTTCTTGCAAGCTGTATTTTGTGATGCTTTTTAACTCTAGAAAAGATATTACTGAGGATGTATTAATATTTTATCTAAATCTCTATCAAATATTATTTTTCTGTCTTTTCAGACTTGCCCTCATCACTCATTGGAAGCTCATGCAAAGAAACCTGACACCAAAGTCCAATTGGAATATTTCAGTACAAATTAAGCACTTTCGCCCATTACCTGGATCACTTTGGAAACTTGAGGATATTAGCTCAGAAAGGAGCAGCCAGTTTGGGTATTAATACGGCCGTGTGGTATTAATATTGACGTGAGGTAACGGATAGCTCACTTATCGGGATAATTCATGCTTTTTGCATGCTATTATTGAAACAAAAAGCTACACTTGATACCTGTTAATTTAGATAGGACCAGTGTTTTCAAGGTCTGCACTAAAACATTGAAGGTTTTTTGAAGGATAATTCCGTGTGTAACCTTCATACATAATATATGATTATTTCCAGCTTTAAAACAGTTCTAATGTGCTAAACGTTGTTAAGTTCAAATGTAGCAATCTTGCTCAATTCTGTAATTCAAATGCATCAAAAACGAAGAATGTTGATATTATGATACAAATTTTAACAGAAACACTTCATATATCATGATTGATATTTGAAAGCCTGAAAACACTTAAATGAGCAAAATACCATAAAACTGTAAGAAGATACCAAAATGACCTTGCAAACCTTCAGTACAATGACAATGTCTGCACCATCATGGCTGTTGGTTCTTCGTATGGTGCTGTCGTCTTGGTTTCTATCAGTGCTGGCATCAGGTCAGGCCCCACGCATCACATACACCATCATGGAGGAGCTTCCACCGAACACGTTTGTGGGAAACGTGCGGACAGCCGCGGGACTCGATGGAATGTACTCACAGGACGTGGTCGATACCTTTGCTTATGGCATTTTGGGGAAATATAAGGTGAGGAGGGGGATTCATATGTATAGAAATTTAAACCATAAATTACAATTCTGTGAAGAATAGAGTATTTTTATTGATGTATGTTATTTTCTACATGACCCATTCTCATCAGTCATCACTGCATTTTAGTTTGGTTTGATATATAGTATATCAATCACTATTGTAACCACCATGCATCGCCTATTCCAGGAGTACTTCACGATAGAGGCGGTGTCAGGGATCCTGCGCACATCCTCGGTCCTGCTGGATCGTGAGTCAGAGTGTGCGTCATCGCGGGACTCATGCACTTTGACTGTGGAAGCAGCCGTAATCCGACCCACGCAGTACTTCCAGGTGTTCACTATCTACATCCGCCTCGAGGACAAGAACGACAACCCACCACGATTTCCCAAGGTAGGCGGTCCTGCTGACCACTCTTTGACACCACACAACGACCATCCTGATCCAATCGACACTAAATCAGAAGTCACAGTGAACCAAGTCATTCAAAGTCACAGTGAACCAGAACAGACAGTGCTAGGTGACTCGGATGCTGACCACTCACTGCTGACCACTTATATATGTATATGTTTAATTCTAAACATATATTCTAAACATCATCTTGAATATCTTGTCTTCCCTTTTCCAGCCGCGTATTGACCTGAACATCTCCGAGAACGTGTCTCCTGGAGCAGCCTTTGTTATTCCGACGGCACAGGACTTGGACGCTGGTGCACATGGAGTCGCAACCTATGAGTTCGTCTCTAACTCCTCCAAGTTTGATCTGAAAGCTACACAAAATGGGGATGGCTCCACAGACCTCAGGTGGGTTGTATATAAAAATCTGTTGGTCCAGTGGTAGGTGTAGGGTGGTATTAAGCGTTATGTCACCTCCTTATTGAAAACAATTTGAATAGTACCAGAGTACTGCAAATAGTACTGAAGTACTGCAAAATTCTCTAAATATAATTCTATTGAACTGAAAGTTCAGATAGAAATTCACTGTACAACTTGGCATTGCTGCACGGTAAAAATCATTTGTGTGGTCAGCATAATTAAGTCACACACTTATTATAGGCATTTGATAAATAAATTGTCAATGTTGCATTGAATATGATCGCCAACGGATGTTTTCTCCTGTATGTAATTGTGTTGGTATATAAGGAACAAATCAATGATTCTAACTGCTATGATTAAGTTGGTTATACATAGACATAGCAATCAAGTGAGTAGATACAATTAATGAGATAGACTCTTCAAGACACTTCACTTCAAGTGAACATACGCAGTGTATTAATGTCAAGTAGGAATCAATGATTCTCACAACTACTTTGAGTAAACATGATTATCTTCTGTAGAAACAGAATAGATACTCATGTAAATGCCCATGGGCTATGAGTTATTGGTGAATGGTGTTGACATGATAAATACTTGGTGCTATGTAGAAATTTGCACAGTCGCCATTGCATTCAATAGAAGGAAAGTTTCAAAGGTTGTATGTTTGCATTGCATGGAAGACGATATTTCAATGCTCACGAAATGAAGTGTGATCCATTATTCTAGTGCAGTTTATTCTGTAAATTTTCACGTTATCATCGTTGGTTGGGTCAACACAAGCTTATAGCTACTGCAAGTCGTGTGTCTGAAGTGACGATTGATCACTTTTTCGATCATTGGTCATCATTGACTTACAGCCATGAGTGGACACCATCTTAATGTTTGCTCCTAGGCAAGTCCTTTGATTGCACCGGTTGATTCCTGATGCATTTTAATTGGTGATTGAAAATCATCAACTTTGTTATTGATACCTTTGCTGAGTATTTGATGAATAATAGCATTAGGCATAGTGAATCTATATTTGTGGTACATATTACTTCAAGAAGCTTTGTCACTACAATCTGGTCAACACGTTGATGTTTGTACAAGTGACCAAGGTGGACACAAGTGACCATGATATGTCTTTGCGCACACAGTGTACACCACAGCATGTGTTCACAGTGCTCACTGTATGATACAGGACACACACCTGATCAATATGTTTGTGGACTTTGGGGCCAACTAATTAACAAACTTCATTACTTTGGTTGTTATTCTGTGCATGTGGACACAACTGACCATGATATGTGTATGGATGGGGTATTTGCGTACACTTGTGTAGACAATTGTGTGGTTTGGAGCCTACTCGTTATAAGACAATCTAATGTGTACTGTGTTATTTTCTTGGTATAATGCCAAGCAGATATTAACATAATACATGGATATATATTTTTGTAGTTGGACATGAGCATATTCATCATAGGATATGTCTGTCTAGCTATAATAAAGACACCTACTTGTTTGTTTCCTCGACAGATATGCACAGCACAACAGTATGACACTTGTATGCTCAATTGCTACAACTTCATTAGCATTCCTCATCACAACATTGTAGTTACCTGTATGTGTTATTACAGACAGCCCCATGATAGATGCATATAAACTGTCAATATCTCATTAACTTTGTTCATTACTTTATGTTATTGTAGGTCACATGTATGTCCTCACCACTGATTACTCATGTTAATTTACCAGCTTATCCATACATGTAAATCAGGATTCTTAAACGTGTAGATTCTAATAGGCAACTTAAGCTTTGGGTATTAATATGGTTGAGCTCAATATACACCATAGTTACAAGCTCAGACTAAAAAAGTTTTAGAATCTACAATAGTTGCAGTGTTTAGGGATTGGCAACCAACCTGAAACTACAATAATCTAGTCCCAAATTGGAAGGGAATAATTTTATTATTATCTAGTAATGCAATTACAATACTATCTCACAATAATAATCATCCCATGCCTGTTCCAGACTGATGCTGAAGGAGAAGTTGGACCGAGAACAGGTCGCAGCCTATGACCTCAAAGTCGTTGCCAAGGACGGAGGTCAGCCACCGCAGGCAGGAGAGCTACAGGTGAGACACCAGATGATTGGTATCTTCTATATCATCCATCTTTGAACGGGAACATCTTTGAACTTTGAAGCTACATGTATCTTGTTTTGTACCAACAGCTGATTGGAATTTTCTAATCATAAGTGTATATTGCACTGACAAGTTCTCAAAAATACATATTTCATAATCAGTAGCAGGATTTAGTCCTTCCATGTTAATATTTCACTATCTGACCTTCATCATAATCATAATTCCAACAGAACAGAACCATAAATTTCAATTGTGTATGACTTGCTATGAAAACATATCAATTATTGTGCATTTACTGGTCATTACCAATCAAATCACTCCCATTATACTTCTCCATACCATGGCTATTGATCTGACCTTCACTTGACAGTAATTGTGCCAATGTTGGTGCATCCTGCTCAGGAATAATGGTGTGAAAATTGGGGTTGTGAATACAGGCACATCACTGAGATGGTCACTTTACTAAGGTTACTAATATATCCGTATGGATTGACCTACAAAGTATATAGTGTGCATTGCTTTGCATTTTCGCTGCAATAACAAAATCTCCAATGGTATTGAATAAGAGTTCAAAAGAAATGATAGAAGATAGAGATGTCAGTCCCCCCCCCCCCAACACACACACAGTCCCCAAACATGACTAATTCGTCATATTGCAGAGAGATGACATCACTACACAAGTGGTCCTACTGCAAGTGTTCTCATTACAGAAGTGGTCATGGTACATCTGCTCTAAGCTAGCAGTAATTGCATTGCTATTTCCACTACAATAATCTCAGTGCCTCCTGACCTGATCCCACCCAATAATAGGACCAATTAATGGCCGGACTCAGTCAAACGGCAAATGTGACTGTAATTGTAGGTTACACTGAGATGAAATATGTGGCATGTTTGGGAGTAGTTATATATACACTTTCATCTTCTATAGTTGTTTCTCATATGAGAGAATGCATCCCTTTTTACTGTGTTTACAGTTATTTTGTATTAAGCTAATGATAACAATTGCAAACTTCAAAGCCACTTCTCAATGAACAATTGGAATACTAAAAGAGTAAATGTAATATGTTACAAATACATGTAGAATGATTTACTTGCTATATAAGGAATGTCACATTTGTGAAGAAGTAGTAAAAATTAACAATTTGTCGCCAATATATGACAATAAGCCACAAATTCCTGTCATGTTTTTTCATTTCGGGTATTTAGCGGAGCGTTTTAGCACAGTAATTGTTGTAGAACTATTTTCTGCCTTGTGATTTTTTGGGTCAAGTTTGTAAATCGGTTAGTTACTCTGAGTCTTGCAACAGAAAAACGCAGAATGTAAATTAGTCCTAATTTGTCAAGTTTTTCACACTTCATAACAGAGATAGAAAGAAATGTGTTGCAATTGATGCTAATAAAAATGATTGTTATTGAGATATTAAGATTACAATTTGACAGAAATTGTTGGGACTTATGTTCAATGTTCATTATTTTTCAACAGTAATAATTATTCATGTTAAATAAGGTAATGATATTATTATTATGAGAGATGTGAGGAAATGTCACGTCATGTGGTTTTCTATCAAAAATAACAGTTGTCAAATATTTGACATGCAAACTAATAATGTTGTATTGTATGTTTGAAATTACCTCAATCAGTAACACCTAATATTGCTAGTGTTAAAATATTCAAGTTAAAAGTGAAAAAAAGGATCCAAGTGTCATGAAAAAAGCTGAACTTGAGATATATTTTGTGAAGAAGTGGCATGGTTAGCATAAGGCAGTGGTCAATTATGTTTCATGTAGGCTTTTCAAACTTTTGTAATGGGATCCTCAAGGGTTTGAACATATTTTGTTGAGATACATATTTTGAAATACATATACAAATAGATCAGGCATAGTTAAAATGCAATCCTTTATGGGTATACCTAAATGTACATATCTACAGAATGACACACTCATTGATAGATACAAAACGACTGAATTTAAACTTTGGACAGAAAATTATATTTACAAAACAATATAAAATACAAGAAATGATTTGGTGATCTTGCAATCATAAACCCTCAAAGTCAGATAAGACTGATGTACAATGTACAATATATGTAAATGTAGAACATGATGATATGTTTCCAGTGTTAGTTAAATACCCGGATTAAATGGCTCTTGGCAAAGTTTAAATTTATTTTATGATAATGCCAGGTTTGAATGCGAAGATCGAAAAAGCCTGACAGTGTCACTGCTTCATGTAAATGTCACATTCATTTGAGAATCAAAAGCTTATTGTGTGATAAATACATTAACAAAATAGACAGCATCATTCTTGGCATAAAAAGCATGTATCTTATGACATATAGAATAACATTGGGATAATGCGAGTGGCATGTTTATATATACTATCATGCATTCTATGGCCCTAACTGGTGGCAGAATTTAATAGGCTCGTTAGTCCAAGTGGGTGTGTAGGGATGTATAGACGGGACGACTAATTAGGGGTGTGTATGATACTTGTACAGGTAATGAGGGGGTGGCGCTTTAATGTGGGAAATGTACGGTTATCGACTATTATAGTAGGTTATATTATGTCTTGGGTATTGTGGTGGTGTCTTTTTTATGTACTTAGAGTAAGTGATGTGTGCCGCATTACAGTAAGAAATACACTTAGAAATTTCAAATGGCTACTATTGACTTATTATTATTTAGGGGAAGATATTTTTTCTTGATTTTGATTTTAGGTTGTTCTTGCGATTGTGAAAAATGTTTGCGACATTTCATTGATTAATTTCTTTTATATGAAATAGTTTGGAATCAATTGCTAATATCACTGTTATAAAGAGTGAATAAGGAATAAAAACTCCCAAATGAATGATGAATTAAATATTGTATCACAATATCTGGAACAATTTGTATACATTTTACAGTACAGTTATTTATTTTATTTCTCTGCATTGTTAATCAGCAGCACTTGGGACTCGATTAGTGCATGTTTTTCTACACTATTTCCCCGAGGCAGGCAGTTTCCAGAATTGTGCATCAATTGGAACCATGTATAATTGTGATTTGAATTAGTAGGAATAACAAAAGTAGTGCCGAGCTCAGGCTACGAGACAGGTGTATATTCGGGCTAGGTTACAGTACACATTTACATTGCAAATTTATTCTGTTACATTTTTGAATTATCTAAAACATATTCTCTCACCGTACAATTATCAAGATATGAGTACTTGTGTATAAGTTGCATGTTATTTATAACATGAGAGCAGGGTCATCACTTTGAAGAATTTGACATGGTCAATGTAGAAGTTGATATGGTCGATGCGTATTCAATGAGTCAATCATTTGGTGGTTGAAATAAAAAAGCTACTGATGAGGAGTTTTCACACTATTTATAGCAATGTGTAGATATTTTAGATCTAAATATTGCTTCCTCATTATTGCCTTGTACACTGTTCATCTCATAACTTCTGCTTCCACATCAGAATAATCCAATATGCAATGTAAAGAAATAAGGCAGACAGCAGACAAACAGATGTATATCATGTTATATGCGTCTTCACAGACACAATCGCGCACAAAACCACATTACCTCTTGTGGCCATTTTCTTCTGCACTTTGCATCAGAAGATTGCCAATAAATATAGGTCTCGACTTATGACTTTATGCAGCAAATGTCTGGCTTTACATACATGTATATGACAATGTTAACATCTGTATGAGTACCTGTGAATCTTTGAATACAGTAGTCAATCTTGTGTTGTTTAACTACTAACCATTGTGACAGTTGCATCTTGCTTATGATAGTACCCCAACACGCACCCTCCACAGACACACAAAAAACCATACTGGTTGTACACAAAAGATAGACGAAAAAATACATGTTCATTGAGTTAGAGATGTTTGAAAATGTCTAAAAAATACATTGCCAATAAAAGCTTTACCGCTACCCATTGCAGACACTTGCACATGCACATTTACTGTATTTGGCCACATTATATCAGACAATGGGCACTGGATGTTGTAAAGACGGTTGTAGATCCCAAGAAGGAAGGCATTAAAATGGCCGGACAGGTGATGTACAGTTGGTTAGGGCACAACAAATGAAGTATTTTTCACAGAGAATGAGGCACAGTTTACTCAATAGTTCATTGTTTGAACTTAAATATTTTAACATACATGTACCAAGCTGATATTGAGACATTAGTGTCTTGTGGCACCTACAATCAATTGATATTTTTTCATCTTGTCTGTTTTCTTGTAAGTGAAAACATATGCTGTTACAGCAACAAAACAAATTGTATCATAGGAGCATTCTCTGATTTCTGTTCGTTAAAATATCAAAATGCTGAAAGAAATTCATTGTATCAAACTAGATGTATACCTGACCCTTAACATGTAAGAAGATGAACGAATGAGAAACAATCACTGCTGTAATATAAACAGACATTGTCCTATTATGAGCAACATAAACAAGAGAATTGGCTGGGAAGAAGCTACAGCTGAGAAGTCATAAGTCCAATGAATGTCAGAGTAATGTCTGTGTCCGGCATGCATGTTTCACGGATTGAGCCAATTCTGTGTGTTAAACAACAGTTTTACACTATGTTGAGCGGATTCTTAACAAGACGTACATTGCTTGCACTGCACACTTATTGGCTGCAAACGTTACTAAAGTATGTTTTGAGAATGAGAAATGAGAAAAACCCAGCGGAATTTGCTATTTTCATACCTTAAAGGCAATTTATTGTGATACATCATCATATACCAGCCTAACAGGGTCTAATAACAATAGTTTAGGGTATGCAGCTTTGATCTTAATAGAGCATGTATTTGCGTAATATGCTACAATCAGTAGGAATATTATATAGATTACATTTTTATGGGTTAAGTCAATTTGCTTGTGAATGATATCGGTTGATACCCTACAGAAATAAAGATCTTTCTTTTCTCAAAACATATAGGATGTGCTCTATGGTGTTGGATTTGTGTGTCTAAGAGTGTCTCTACCTCATCCCATCAAGCTTTGAATTTCAAAACAAAATTCTAACATCAAATAACAGAGCAATCGCCCCTATGTGAAACAAAGTCAAAATTTTACCCCTAACTAACAAAACTCAACATGTCATGCAACAATCTACTTCTATTTTTTCCACTCAACAACCTGTCACCTTGTTTTTTCAGATCCGTGTAAATGTTGTGGACTCCAACGACAACTCTCCCGTGTTTGATGAGCGAGTGTACAACACCACAGTGCCAGAGGATTACCCACTGCGCACCACCATCGTAAGGGTCCACGCCACTGACAGAGACACAGGACCCAATGGAGAGGTACATGAATATAAGGAGTGAATTGTGTTACAACAGTTGAAACAAAACCCATTGAGAGAACTAGATGTATGCAGTGTGTGCATATATATGTGTTAAGTAAGTTAGCTGTAGGTAAGATAAATTTTGAAACAAAGAGGATGTGCATTCAAGTGATATACAAATGTGAATGGTCTAGTCATCACTGTGTACACCTGAAACCAGTGATGTATTACAGTAACATAAATAATTTGTTTGGATCAGTGTCTAGCTATTTGAGCATCCATGTAGTCTGTGGTCAGTAGATTTCAGGTAAAGTGATCACTTATTTATCACCGAAGTAACGATGCATAGGTTCCAGTTTCCACTGATTCATTATGAGCCTCGTGACCACTGTGAGAGGAGCCAACACGTGCTACATCTAAAGATGCCAACTTTACACATGCGAATCACAGATGTGTAGCTAGATACCTACAGGCACTAGTAGATGGCATAAATACATGTACAATGTGATTCCTTATGATTCCTAGAACATCTTCCATCAAACGAATGAGAGACGTTGGCTATGTAAACGTCCATTGACTTTTTGAATAATGAAGTACCCAGAGTTTGAGTAATTTCCCGCCCAAATCAACCCAGCCACTGCCTTTCCTGTTCACCTGTGATAATCCAATCTTGCTGCCCTGCAGCCAATCAGGGAGATAATCCAGTGTTTGCAGATTGTTAAGGAGCATGCTGCCACGTCTAATTTAGCGGGAAAACTCCTGTCAATGATAGCCGCTGATATTAACACCACTCATACAATATTTACACAGAAATCGTAACCGTTTCTCCACTGGTCCAATGTTTACTTTTGTTTTTTCCTTGCTGCCGTCGGGCTATGATTGGTCAGAATTCCCCGGCATTGCGGGTAGTCTCAATATTGACGTTAGATATATGTTGCTTTTGTAGATTATCGGTAGTTTTGTGCTGCTATTATATTCTGTTTTCATGTTGATTTTGGCCGGTTTGGGGGTTTATTTCTTGGTACGTTTGTGGTAAGGTGTGATTTGCCCGATTAGCACTTGTTTCTGTGTGTTTATGCAAGATAAGTGAACCTGATTCTGTGTCAGATGTGATTTTATGAGAGGCTTGAAGTTCTGTGACTGATTGCGCAAACATTCTAAACATTTCATATGAACCCTGTGAAATAGTTCAAAGAACTCACACTTAATTTTATGACTTGTATGGCTTGTAGGATATTGAATAATGACTTTGGCTATAAAAAGTGCAATTTGAATCTGTAAACATTACATCTAATCTATCAACATAAAAAACTAACAACTTTTAGCAGCATTTGAAAAAGTTTTAAATTGACTAAAAATCCAAATATTCCTCAGTTTAAAGTAGTACTCAGTAGCTTGAAACAAAATAGTGTGTATGACGGAACTCAGTCTTGATATTTTCATTTTTCAATGTAAATCTTAATGTAAATCAGATGAAATGCTGAGATTGTGTAAACATTCTGAAATCACAGTGGCAAAAATGTGGGAAATTGAATTTCTCTCTGGGAGGTGGCAGATCTTAATGTAAATCTCTATATGCTGGTTGAGTGGAAGAGAGATGGGCTTCTAATGGCATTATTGCAATTGCTTGGATAGATATAGATGGCTATGTGGACGTACTATATCAGAACCTTTTTTTGGTGGTTGGGGTCGCCTAAAAATCTGGGGTGGACTTATAAGGTGTCCCAGCAAATTGCCAGGGCCTGCAATTTTCACACAAATTTAACCAGGGTGGGTGGCGATGGAGGTAGTATCTGGAAATCGTATACCGTAATATTTTCATTTTTCATACTTCATTGAGGCATAATAAATGGTTATTGCCTTGTTGACAAGGAAAAGAATGAATTTATGATGGAATTCCCTTCAATATCTAATATTTCAGACCATATGTAACCCTTCAAGATCAAATGAATTTGAAATCAAATTCCCAACTTTGATTAACACAATCTAAATGTACATCTCAAGTGTGTTTGAAAATATGACAGATGAATGCTAGAGTGCAGTGGTGTCCAATGTCAGGATCATAGGTTAGGTGGGTCAAGCAGAATCATGGGAACTCAGGAGGTGGTCAGTGAAAGGAGGATGGTAATGATGGTGCAGTGATGTGTTCTTGTACATATTGTAACAAAGGTCTATGAATATATGTATGGCATACCTATACCGGGGTAGTTATGATGTATTTTTGTACTGTCGTGGCATTTGATTATGGCTGGATATGGTTGATAATATTGTTTATGAGCTAGGAGGTGTGAAGTACCCAAGTATTACTGGAAGGCAATGGTATTAAAGAGAAGCTGTTTTTGTGTGTTTACTCTCCCACGATCAGAAGCACTTTATAATTTTGGTATAAGTCATAATCTCTTGTTTAATGCAATCACCAAGCTTTAACAATTTATAAGTTATGAGATTTTTTAGTCAATATTGATAGTCTGACCTAATGTTAAAGATATCTGCTATTCGAAGCATTGAAATATTGAACTAAAAAAAACAGTCCAGAAGCTCATAAATGGTTCCTAATGAATTAGCTGTCATTTGTAGAACCGCCTTTTTCAGGAGATTTAATCTTTTAAAAAGAAATTTATCTCATAAAAACATTTCAAAATCAAACGCACTTTGATCTCTGGTATAGAACATCCATATATTGCATGGTATGATATCCTTGCTTTGATGTTTATCATGGTAAAGACTAAAACAGTTCTCAAACATTTCTATAAGAATTATAGCCAATCCCACCAGAAGGCCTTGTCTATTATGATCTCATGACTTTTCCTCTGTGCCACAATAGAGCTTTATGTCATTCATCATTACCCACATATGCAGAGAAACAGAGCCAAGCCATCTAAATGGCATATCTATGTTCTATACACACACCTTTGTCCTTGTGTCTCAATAATAATTATATTATTTTTCTCTGTGAGAAAGGTTCATTCTCTCCCTTCATTATCCGCATATCCAACTGACTGGACAAATTAAGTCATTTATATGATATATTTGCCAGAATTGTTTGAAAACACTGGCCTTGCTTTTCAATAAGCATTATGTTATCTTTGTCCATTATATGAGCTCCTTGCTCTCACTTCATGATGAAACTGCTATATCTATGGTATCTCTATCAGAATGTGTTTAGCACAATGTCCTCACATTCCCGTTATCATTACATTTTTTCTAATCATGTCAATATTTGGTTGACTGCATATACGTAGTGGCCCCTGTATTGTGGTGGTCACAATGACAATGTCAAATCACATCTTTGTGTAGGTGTGTCTGCATATATATACCAGTATACCATGATGGTTAGTCATTAGTTTTATCATCACTAGCTAATGTTGATTAGAACTAAATGTCAATTTTTCTCAGCAAGGCTCAGTTGTACTAGTGTTTATGGTGACAACCTCTGTTATATGACCATTTATGATGGCCGAATGGATAGGGAGTTGGACTTGTGACCAGAAGGTCGTGGGTTCGATTCCCAGTCGGGTCTGATGGTAAGTGTTGAGCAAACTTACCTCTAACAGGTTGCACACTGCTCCATGGTACCTACACGTTAAATACTTGAACATTACCCATCACCAAAAACCTAGAAGTAAATCCATGATGTTATCTGGTCGCTACAATAACTATATTGTAAGGGGGCTTAGTACCTACATGTAAGTCTTCATGTTGTGCTATCTGAAGCACAGTTCAAAAGTCAGCTACATAAAATAAACAAGCAATCTTTCCCAAAGTTGTTGACACTTCACAATGATTGTGCTGTTATGTAGTTATCAAATGTAGAATCTGTAGAGAAACCATGAGGAAAGAACACTGGTGGATGCCACTGACATAACACAAACTTTTTACAGCAAATCAACTGGAAATATAATGCTGATTTGAAACAACAAGATATTCTTGTCAAACACAAGTTTGAAACCACAAAACATAATGATTTACTTATCAAAAGTAGAATCTGCATGAAAAAGTCTATTATTTGCTATTGAGGTGCCGACTGTTTACCAGGTAAATACCAGAAATGTGATCTGTTCTCTTCATAATGGACGATTCATGTTCGACACAAACTGAACCGCTAAATATGTGTATCAGTATGTAAGATCTGTAGAAAGAAGTTGATTATATATTGGTGAAATATAGTCACTATGTTTGTGAAATCGGGTAAAAGTGGAATAATGATAAGTAGACAATGTATCCTTCTTTCAAATACAGGCAAAGGAGTTGAAATGACTATCAAAATGCACAATCTCTGTACTAGTCTGTAGAAATAGTGTTTTTGTAGTTTGACACAAAATGCTACTTTATTTGAAAGAACTATTTTTGTATGTAATCTTTTGCCACGATTTAAATGTTACAACTTAAACATGATATTTAAATCCTATGAGAGCATGTAATAGCAGTTTTTATTCAATACAGAATGTTAAAAGTAATATGCTCTATACATGTAGGGTAGAAGTATTGTACCTAGCAGAAGCGCACCAACTTATTTATTTTAAAAGATGCGCACATAGGGATCTCTGCTATAAATAATAAATAGAACAAGAACCTGATTATCAATAGATATTCAGAATATGTAATGATGCTTGTTTTATTACAAATGCTCCATCTTTGACATTACACTGATAATATAAGAAAATTACAAATACAGGTCAAAGTAAATTTGTGACTTATAGATGTTTTACTTAGACAGTACAGCTTTAGCCCAGTGTAAGAGGAAAGAAATCCAAAATTACAATAATACAACACAATAGATTTCATTGCATTTAACATTTTGACAGGACAATATTTTGTGAAACTCAATGTCAACTGGACACAATTAATTATGATGCACAATTTGAACCAATTGTTGTGTTACAATTCATTTCCTGTGGAGCTGGTAACATTGTCAGCTCATTCGAACTGATCAAAAAATGTTGCTATTGTTGATCCTTTTGACTCCTTCTTTTGTGATGAAATTAGAAGTTCTAACACTAGATCATGTCAATTGGAAATTAATTGCTTATTCCAGAGCTGGTGTGGGCAATTGTATCAAATGTACACATTAATTGCTTTTATCTTTGGGCTCATTTTTTGCAGGAATGATTTATTTCCAGCTTGACCCTGATTTACTTTCTGGGCTGCGTTATTGTATATGTTTAATCCTCCAAGTCAGTGATGCATTTTTCAGACTAAGACATTAAGTAGCTGATATTGGCCTAAATTCTGTCTCTGGTGACAAGCTGGCAAGAATGTGGTACAATGTGATGTGAAGGCATCTGGTTTCTGTGCCAGGCTACAATTTTCTTTTGTTTTAACATTCTTCATTAGCAAACATTACCATATACGACCATTCAAGTGCCCACCCTCCTGTAAAAGCCCTCCCCCCTCTTTCTGAAATGTTTTTAAGAATTATGTAGTAACTGCGCTTACGTGTAATAACCCACCCCCCAGTTAGAGAAAATTTCAATTTAACGACCGTGGGCGCTTGGATAGTCGTATATAGTACAAATGAGTATCGCTTGCATTATTGTTTACCTATCAGAATGAAGTAAATGTAAGTGTTTTAATTCTAAGTCTTATGTAACTTGGGTGGACTTTGCACTGTGGAGTGATGATCTTGAATAGACTTAACATGCTAAACACTTTGACCATATTTTGTCGTAGAGATGAAGTGGAGGACTGAAGCAAATGGCATTTTATTAGGTGCCTTCTGGCGAGACTAGGAGATAATCTCCTTTCATGGAGTAGACGAGTAGACCATGATTTAACACTGTGATAAAATGTCAAGGCTCGGTGGATCCGGTTACTAACAGCCTAATGTTGTGCCAAGTGGCTACTCATGGTGCTCATGACGTACATGTGTACAAACGCTAAATTTTATGATGTGTTTGTGAAAATTTCATTAAATATATGATAGCAGGGATGCTGATGAAAGTAATGTAAGATCTTGTGATGCACTAAGTTCAAATATGATAGAACATAATATCATCAACTTAGATAAATATTCCAATATCCTCTTAGATTTCTGCATTGTATCAATTTTGACTGTGCAAACTTTGCTTGTTGCATTTGCTTGCTTTGTGATTTTACAACCCATTTTCCCTTTTCAATGAATACAATAAAAACTAGACTCTCACCTTGTAAAATGGCTTATATTGACAGTCATTCCATTACAGAAAAATCTCCACCCCTGATTTATCTCATTATATCCTCGCCACATTTGAGAACAATCACTCTCCCATCCCCCAAGCTCCCAGCTCCGTACATAAAACGCACCAGATTTAGCATAAAGTCTGCAATCTGCACAGGGATCTCAGAGCTGCCTCGACGACATGCTGATGGCGGCTGTTTATACGTGCCCAGGAGAGTCGTGATGTCATCATGGCACAGATTACATTATGATACTGGCCTCTCGAGTCACAGACCTGTCCACGTATGGACATACAGGGGACAGGGGTCGATAACCAGGGCTCATGGCAGAAGGTGTTAGGGCATGGGGGTTATGATGGAGGTCTCAAGAGGGACAGGGCTGTCTGTATATGGGTTAGATTGGCTCTCTGGGGAAACAAGGCTGTCTATCGTAGGGCATGTTGTGATGGTTGTAGACCAGGGATCATTGTGGCTGTATATATAAAATTATGAACTGGAAAGATAAGATTTTTTTTCAATTTTTGGAATTTTTTAAACCAAATTTATCACCCTGCTGAGAGAGTTAAATAGACGCAGCATGCAATACATGTATAACCTGGCCTATAGACAAGGTGTTTAGAAATGAATGTGAAAATTGCAAAAAACCCAGGAATCTGTAAATTGTGTATGGTGCAATATCAGAAGCACATTAATCACTTAAGCACTAACCTTTACACCACCTTCATCATGCGCGATATGCTCATACAACTGCTGGGAACTGTAAATTGGCTCCAGCACTCACTATAACCCGACCCCTACATCTCCATGGCAACCACCCCCCTGTGTTGACGGTCTCTGGAGCTGATAAGTCCCACCTCTAATCAGACCCGCGTTTGTTTACGTTTGTCGGGAGCACCCGCTGTAGCGGCCAATTTGCTGGAAAATTCCCGCTCATGATCCGCCTGATATTTAGAACTTACATTGTACATGTATGAGACAGACGTGGGGATCCAGCTCAGGTGGGTACTCAGTGTGTTTGCTGAAGGAGGGGATTTTGAGCAATGGGTCTAATAGATTTCAAAGTGATTCATATTGGATCAGCGAGTTGTACTATTATTCTCACATTGACATTATATATTTAGAAGTTAAAACATTATGAAGTTTATGTGGTATAAAAAAAATCCTTTGTATGTTGACACAGCTACCTCGTGAAAGCTTTCCTCCGTAGGAAGTCCTGGTATTTATGCTAAAGAATGCATATCATGGCAATCATACATTTGTAGCATACGTATACAAACAAATTTTTGTTTTTTACACGTCTACAATGTAAAACTGTAATGTATAATAAACTCTTAATAGGTTTGCACAGTAGCATACTAAGCAGTTTATAAACAGCTTATATATCAACTTATCAAATAGCTGCTATTGCATTTCAAAGGAAAAAAATAAGTATAAGATGCTTAGTTTCCCATGACACCCAATACATGTGCTGTAGGCAATGAGTTTATAATACAGAATTAATGCTATTACAATGTGATACTGCCAACTAAACATGCCTCCAATAACAACATGGCATTACGATGTGACAGGAACAAGTAAATAACCATCAGAGGCGACATTTTCAGCTGCTTTGGAGTAACTGATCCAGTTATTCTATAGGTATGCTTTTTATTGAATATAATACTGTGTGAAGAGGTTTGTATTATATTTTTCTTGATTTACTCATTGGGTGTATATACACAGATGAGGAAGAATGAAGAAATTGTCTATCATACACATAGTTACGTCTGTATCATTTAGATAAATCATCATCCATACAAGGCATGTACTGTATATACATTAGTAACTGCATCAGAAGGACCCCGAAACATAACAAAATAAGAGGAATCAGCTTAATTATTATTTTCTTCTGCATCCGCACATTGCTGTCTATCTTTAATAACTTTTATGCTCATAAATATGCAGATTTGTTCGGGGATTCTCATGACATTTCGGACACATCAAATGCGCTGATTGGTTAAAAAGGTGCGGAGCATGTAAATAAAAATCGATTAAAATGTCTGGCATGATCATTAAATTTCAGATTTAGAAATAAAAATTATTATGGGGAAAATCTGAAAAATGCGTAAATTCACGTGTAAAATTAGAGAAACCATGTAACTTCAGGTGAAGCAAAAAGGAAATCCATAAATTGCGGAAGGAATAGTGTTTTTTTTTCATTAGTATGTTGTCACAATGAGAACAAATCGTAAAGAAATGTAAACAATCATAATGTAATTCTTTATTTTTCACTTGGGGATCCTTTTGATGGAGTCAGTACTGTACATGTATTTTTTTTCAACGCATGAATTGACCAGCATCTTGGGTCTTTAATGCTACGTTTTTTACATTGAGTCTATCTCATCCACCACAGGTGCTAATATTAGCTTGTATAAACAGATATTATTTTTCAACACAATGCACCCCTTGAACAAACATGTGTAGTAGACCCTGATCCGTGGGATCGAGTGTCAGTGATACATTACGATCTGACACGCAAACACAAATACAGCATCACATGAGCATTTCCTCATCTGACAGGTAAATGATCCCTCGATATCATGGATTATGATGGATTAGTAAGATTAAAACAGGATTATCTCAGATTATAGCACACATTTTCGTAAGACGTGAAACGCACACCAAAGCACTCAGTGTGCCAAGAGCAAGTTAATGATTTGAGTTCAAGAAGTTTGGTTTACGCAATCACAGTGTTGTAGATTTATGGTTGAGTTTGTAAGTCATATATCTCCTGCTAAAAGCTGTTTAATGGAGTACGCTTCATAAACAGTTGCCAATCGCAAATGCCTTGTATTGCTTTTTTATTGGTCTCTGAGAAATTAGTGGACCTTTCAACATTTTGGTCTGTCATAGAAAGTCACAACAGATATTCCATTACATATTACAGCAATTGTGCTTTTCCTTGTGTTTGGAAAATCTACTAGAGCTCCCTGATGGTTCAGTTAACATTTAGTCACTAGCATGGCAGTTTTCACAAAGAGTTGTTTTTATTTCTCTAGAGGTTTTGATTTCTTTTACATACACGACTAAGACAAACATACAAATATAAAAAACACTTGCCTCCTTTTTTGTTGAGCTTTTTAACTGTATAATATTTCGCTTTGGACAACTTAAGATGCTGTGCGTCATTGATCTTGCTGAGCCCAGGTGACTTCATGTAAATGTTATCCAAACATAGAAAGAACAACATTCTTGTATTTTCATGACTTCATTTTCCACAATCTATCATCTGAATCCCCTGAAAAAACATGTCATGCATCATTGTATCAAACAACATGTTTGTAAATTGTTGAATATGGTGAAGTAATCACTCTATACCAGCAATTTTCAACACATTATCAGAAACTTTCAGTGAGAATGTCCTTAGTTGAGCAATGCTCAAATCAGACAGGTACATATTATAATGTGACGCTAGGCTGAATAGACACATAATAGCAGGAATAAGATCCTACATGTATTCCTGATTATAGGTATGGTCTTTTGTGAAGGATTCGTGGATAATTATATGAATAATTGCATTACAATGTATTGAACAATCACTATCTGCCTGATATGAAACGGTATAACATGCATCATTGACCTTACAAACCCAGCTGACAAGGACTCTCATAACAAAACTTCTTTTCTCTTTTTGATGAGCTTCACTATGATATTTCAGTGAGATGTGGGAAGATTACCTGGATCATTTGCACATATGACACACAGATCGCTGAGGCAAAAAGTGAGGTACATGATTGTGAGTGTTGTTACAAGTGCAGATGCTCACTACACACACAAACACGGACCTGCTGACACGGTGGCAATGTCGCCCAAACACACTGCCGACATACGATAGGCTGCACACTTTAGACTGGCTGCTAGTCACATCATTATACCGGGAGTATGCACTTCATCTTGAAGCAGTACTAAGTAACTTTGTCAAAACTAACTACCGGTATAAATTATTAGCACATTAGTGAGTCATAGTTACGCTGCGAAGGTTACTACTAAGGCTACTACTTTTAGACGACAATCAGTGTGCCTTATTCAGAACGTTCTCTATGAACACTATCTTTGAATCCCATCCTGGATTCTAATAACATGACACTTCCAGATATTACACAATGAGCAAGGTTACTTAGCCTAACTATAATGGCTAATGCTATATCTATGTAAGATATCTTATTGTAGTAAGCCTAATGTTTCGTAGACGTCATATTTTGCCAGGCTCCCATAACTTGCAGCGTGTGTTTATGTAGATCTGTCACAACAGTGTATTGTGTGTACAGAGGCTGATTCATGGGGACACCAGGTGGAACAAACATGCACAGGAAAAAGAAAAATGGACACTGTAGATCAAACTTTCTAAATGTCTCATTTCTTGTTAGGAAGAAATTTTTATGCTGTAGTGATATGCAGAATATGCTGAAGCTTTGGGAAATTATTCAAAAGAAATGTTTAAATGAAATAATGAGCTTTGAATAAATCATCTTTTGACACATTCGAGCACACATCTTACTATTGTGAGGAACGTGAAAACAATGTGTGATAATTGTTTATAAATGTGTTAATGATTGAAAAATCGACATAACAATGTAAATATTTAGAATGACTTAAAATGCAAGTGTTCATGTTTGTCCCCTGAATGAAATGGAAACCAAGTGCAAAGTATAAAAATCATGAGTTAAAAGTATTGGTACCATTAGACCACTCTCTTTTGATCCAAATTTAAAATCATAGTGACAGTTACAGTGAAATGTGTATTACATAAAAGCTTGCTTCTGTATTACAAGTGATGTGTTTTGTTACATAAAAACACATGTGTGTGAGCCGTGTTAATGGGCCGCCTTTTATTATAACGCTGGGGGCTGCTGACCCCTGACCTCGACATGTGACCTGTAACCAGAGAAACACGATACATTTCATCAACTGTCATACTTGTTGGTGATATGTGCCATGTTGTGGAGCTAGGGACTGGACGTAATGGATTTGTTGGTTTTACTACTGGAATTGGTGATTGTGAAGTTAATTTTGTTGTTTTATAGCATGTTAATGAAATTGAGTAAAATGATTAATAATTGCAACAAGCACAATTTTTGGTATGTACATAATTATCCATTGTCGGTCCATATGAATTTCTTTTCCTGTGTACATAACGTACAGACAGCATAATATCTATGTTACAATCACAATAACTTGTGATTCAAATAATGTTAGACTGAAATAAATAAGGATGAGAATTATCATCAGTCTTTTGAAATGCTTCTATTAAACTAATGTACATTGTGATCCCCATCAGCACAGCATGTGGATGGTACAGATGAGACAGTAGCGGTGTCTTTGGTTACTGTTGTTGTATCTACATGACCAAAAGCAATGCCTCTCCTCTTACTGTTTGGACAGTTGTGGATAAACAGCTATTACTCCTACATACACACAACTAGTTTGAAAAGAAATCCTTTAACCACAGATTTTTATCAGGAACTTCTGATTTACTCAGTCTACATGCAGAATATGAAAGTTTGAACACTTGATTGTCATTTAAACAGGATTGTGTGTTTTCCACAGTTTCTCGATCAATCTATCAACATATTAGAATCCATCAAAGTCTTCAAAGAAACACACAAAGCATATGATTACAATTTTCACCTTTCTGTCAATACAATGATATCAATTTTAAGTGATCACTCAGTTTTTCATTGACCCTAACTTGATCACTGGGTATTTTTGCGACCTTGACAGCTGATCTTGGGCATGTATTTCTTCGCCTGTCAGTTGAGTGAAAACATTTGTGGAAGAAGAACATGCTGTAAATTGTATCATTAAATCATTTAAATTCAAGTGCTGCTCATCGCTGTCCCTGTGAATTCTATTTTATTTTGATACTTTTTTTTAATGTGGATGGTCTGAAAAATTAGCTTTTTTCTTAACTTGACATGGAGTTTTTCTAGTTTTGTTACCGTCAGTGAAACCTGTACGTTGTGGACACATTTGGTAGGATTGAATAATGTTCATGTCTAGCTGGTGTCCTTAATTGAGAGGTGTCCAAATGGACAAGTTCTACTGTACATAAATTGAAAAGAATTTTGAAGGTAATATGAATTGCTTCGAAAATGCTTATGGTGATTTTCCATTATTAGGATTTTGATTTATAAATGTACTAGTATATTGTTGATTAAATGTCTGAATCATCTTGGTTGAAATAAATGAATGAGAATCACTGACTCAAATTTAATTTCAAGAAATGAATGAGCAATAACACATACGTCGTCAAATATTAATATCAATGAATGAGTGTGAAAAACACCTTTTCGTGACCTTGATTCATGCGATGAGTTTCCTTGGCTGTCAAAATTTGTCAGAGAAGGTGATATTTGAGACTGGGTTGACAGTGGGAAGTAAGTGAATGTCAGAGCCATGCATCATCCTGTATTAACTGGCATCAAGTTCTGTCACAATCGTGGGGAAACTTTAAGTCACTAACACTTGATATGCTCCATGATGTCTTGTGTTAGTTTGGAAAAATCTCATGTCATGGTTTTCAGTAGGTTTGAGTGTGTCACGTATTAGGTTGTAATGTCACGCACTTTTAAAACTTTCAGTTCCCTGCGTATTACAAGTGAATATAGAATATGGGCCAATTTTATTTCTTAATTTTGAATAAGATCATGAAGATTTAGGAATAAAGAATTAGATAACAATAATTGTATTTATTTGTTAAACATAAAATGTGTCAATTAATTCATCACACCTTACTGTTTATTTGACACAATTTTTTTTTCTAACGTTTTTTGAAATTTCACAATAAAAAACTGTTTGCCACTACACCTACAGCTTTAATCCTCTATATTTTCAGATTGTGTACTCTCTGTCAAGCCAGACACTGTCCCAGTATGGCCAGACATTCGCCATCAACCGCACATCAGGTGAAATCAGCCTCAATGCACAACTTGACTATGAAACAGAGCAGACATATACGCTGCTGGTGGAGGCTAGAGACCAGGGCCCGGATGGGATCCCCGAGCATGCCAAGGTACGTGGAGTATTATAAGGCAGCATGAATGGAGCTATTACAGACATACTGTTCTATATGTTACGTCTATTATATATGAGACCCATACAATTTGTTTTAATTAGAAACACCTCATCTCTAATGTTTACAATGCCAAATTGATGAGGAGAAGTATATAGAAATAACTTTCTTGGCTGAAAAACATTATTTTGAATAATTGTGGAGTAATGGTTGAAATTTAATTTTAAGTTAAACTGCATTCTGTGAGCGAAAAAACACGTATGAAATATTACAAATCCAACAAGATGAATACATTCACAGACACAGTGGAAGCTGTTTTAATGCAGAGGTCTTTTAGCAGCATATTTCTAGCCTTCGTCGCTGCGTTTTCCGCATGTAGAACCTGAGATGTGATGTGAGCCGACAGATTAAAACACGTTCTCTAACCCGAAGGTCGTAATGTCCGCCTCAGTGGGCGAACCACTCACCACAGATTAACACTCACACTCACTAAAGAAAACTGTTTCTCAGTCTTGGTGAACGTCTGTAGTTAAATATACTGAGCAAGATACTTTTGTGTGTTTACTATGAGTTTTCTTACCAATGATCTGGTGAATGATTATATTATATGTGTTTTCTACAGAGATGCTATAACTAGCAAAGATAACTTTTTATGCACAAAATTATGAAGATGCTTAATGCTCAGAGCATATTTCAACTATAGTGGTCACTGGACCCTGTGTTACTACCATTGTGGTGGTCACTCATTCTCGGACCCTCATGTAGGTCACGTAGAGACAAGGTCACAATGTGTCAGCTCCATCAAATCACTGCCTGGATCGCACCGGAAGGTGGTGGGATAATGTGATCAGATGGAAGAGCTTCTCCCAGTCGGTGAGTGATGGAAGTCCCACTACGCTTCCACAAGGCAAAATGCATTCTCCTTGGTGCTTGGAAATTGCTACACCACCTGACTAATAGTGTTTATTTGTTAGAGAGTTGTCATTTGTGCCATGGACATGGTCACTTTAGGGAGACGGTGTCCGTAAGAAAATGAATATTTTGCTGAAAGAAGCTGCATTGCATGATCTGTGGATACAATAGAAGTTTCCACAATAGTCGACTGATTCTCTATCTGGAGCGTTCAGACTTTCTCCTCTCTGTCAACCTGATATCCCAAGCTTGCACTGATTGCACTGGAGCAAGAAGGCCAAGCTGGTGATGGAGCTATACCAATCCCCACTTTATGCCCAGAGGACCAGCCTCATGAAACATTCACACAAGATGGAGAGATGGGGTGATGGAGGCTGGGGGCTCCACACCGTGGCGTGGTGTGGTGGTCATTTCAGAGTTTTAAAAACGTTGTGAGAGCATGTTTTGTGGTCAATAGTGTGAGAAGCCGCACGTCTCTGTTTCACCAGGGTTTGGTTTATCACCAGCCGTATAACCAAATGAGCCAAACAATTGGCTCATTCTTTTTTAAAACACAAACATTGAGATAATAACATGTACATCATTTTAATACTCTTTTTCTCTCCAGCAATAGCTTAATTTAGTGAAGTACATTCGTGTATGGGCCAAAAAGACACACAATGTTACAGTAAGATGCTGCACGTACACCAAGTCATGCCTCAAACCTGGTATATGTGTTCTATATGTAAATACAGCGGCAGAAGTCAGGCCATGAATATCGGTGAAGTATTATGTTTGGAATCTCCCTCATGAATAACCATGGCATATTATAAGGTGCTTCTATCAATCTTGGGTCTTGTACCTTTGAATTAATAAACAAGCGGGATATTGAGGTTACACCGTGTTAGTTGTTCACATGTTCTACTTAACTCTGCAACATACACGAAAGTGCTCAAGATCACCAATTATGTTTAGTCCTGTCCACGCCCAGCAGTCTCCTCATCGGTCAATGGCTGGCTGATGGATACAGAGATCACACTCACGTGACAAAAGCTGTTTTAATGCTCAGCCTCATCAGTCTGTCTGTACCGCACGCTGATCTATATTGCATAGTCGTGAGATAGCTTTGTAAGTGTCGAGAAGCTACAAATGTGTGTAGTAGCCAAATATAGAAGAATGTGTCATGTGGAAAAGATTTTATTTTCTTGAAAACTTTCTGTCCTCATATTGTTTTATTTCATCATTTTATAGAAAAAAAAACATACTCTGCACAAAGAGAAAATTACCTTACAAATGTTCATGAAGATTTCGATCCCTCTCAGACAAGCATCTTATTGGATTAGCCATTTAAAATGTTAACTCATCTCAATTGCCTTGCATGGCATCTACTAATGAAGAGCTCCCGTCTAGTTGTGTGGATACAAGACATAACCTTTCAAAGGTAGATATCTTCCAAATGCAGGAAATGTATGCTCAAGTCTTACCACTAATGAACGTGAAGTGAGAAGCTTGTGATTTTCTCTGTTCAGCTGACATATGCTGTTTATAATGCCTGCAGCGAGCATGTTTCCTACTCCAAGTCATTACCAAACATGTCTTTCCTCCCTAATCCCACCATTTGTCAAGCTGGCTATATATTTTATGCCCCACAGCTAATGAATATGGATCTGATGCATGCTCTCATGTGGTCCTTGAAATCAGGTGATCAATTTTCATAAAGAACAATGACTGGTTCAAACATATAGTCCTTTTAAATTGTGAGCCCCAAGAAGAAATGGCTTATTACAAATATTGCCTTGGGCATCAATGAAACCTCATATACATTTAGGGTATCAATAGATATATAAACATAGACACATCAGCTTCGAATGACCACCTTCATCCTCATGTGCACACAGTAATTAAGTGAACTTAAAAACTCACTCTCCACTCAAATGTCTGCTAAAACACAGCTCAGAGCTCTAAATGTACAAGTCATCCTCAAAACTGAAACATTTAATTGCTGCCAAACGTAAAATTCCATTAGTGCTGTGCTGGCGTGGCTTTTAGCACATGTTCACCACCTCGTCTACATAATTGACGACCCGCCGCTTCACACAGCCGCAGCAACCGTGTAGGTTTAATTAAACTCCAAATGAAAGTCTGTAATGGCAAATAAAATGGACAGCTGGGTGCATAAACTTTTCTCCTACATCTTGTCTTGGTCAGAGCACTTACTTTATGTGCTTGGAACATTCTTGTTGTTACCAAACTTAACAGCTAAAGAGTGGGCTATATAAAGGGGTTGAGAAAGGTGATACATGTATATCCTGGTAGTTTGACAAGGATGCCCACTGCACTGACAGACCCAGGTTTTTGGAAAATTGGGGTGGGGGGGGGGGAGAGTTCAGAGATTTTATGGGTTTTGTACATGCGATCCATGGCGTACATGCCAAAAACCCTATGAAAATGAAGTAGTTTGGTGGAAAAAGGGGGGCGTGCACTCCCTGTGCCCAACCCACTCTGGATCAGCCTATGATCCCTATGACCTGATGTAGATGTAGTTGTCTGATCAGGTCTAATGCAGATTTTAATTCTAAACAACCACATTTACATTTACTTCCAGTATTATAAAATAATAGTAGCGTTGGCATAATTAACGTCTTGCATGCCCACGGCCCATACAGACGTGAGTGAATTTTAGGTCCATATATGTAATGAAAAGGACATTAACTTTTACACAGAGATTTAGCTGATTAAATGGAATATAAAGCAGTGAAGCTGTCTAATTGCACTTCACGCTCACACTGTAATAAGTAAGGTGGCAGAAAGGCCAGAGGTGACATGAATTTTATGTGGTCTCTGTGGAATATATAGTGCTGAGTAGTTGACGTTTGGATTTAAGTGTTGTGCGAAGTCTATTAATTTGACCAATATAATGAGAGCATGTAGGAGAAGCAAGTCAGTTCTGTTGTAAAATCACAACCATGGTTGTAGAATAGAATGGATGAAAGTAGGGTATCAATAGCATAGGGAAAAGATGAGTTGGGTCTCTGATTATATTCTGTACAGCTGGGTGCACTGACTGACTGCTTTAACCTCCTCAACAATAGCCAAGTGGTTCTTTTCATTCAAGCCTTCTTTTTAGTTGTAATATTGATAATTGTCAAATTATATTGTATATTTATAATTGCTATGGTACGCATGAATATCTTTCCCAAATTGTAATTGAATATTTTCCAATCAAAGTACAGACTATTTAATGGCTGTCGCATAAAGTGCAGAAGAATAAAGTGGGAATAAATTCCTTATTAAGCGTGTTTTTACCTTCAAAGGCAGTGAGCACACAACCAAGAGGTCAGCGTCTAAGATTGAGTTGCACGGAGTCAGTGCACAGCCATAAATACCATGTAATAGAACCTTTAATTATTGTTTTGCCTTGCTCCAATCAAAAGCAAAGGTAAAAAAGGCAGCATGTTGTTATTGCACTCATAAATGATGCACATAAATTGTGAGCAGAATTGATATTTTTTGCTATGATTCCCAAGAGTAACATAATGAAAGTTATTGGAGATTCTGTTGAAAACCTATTGTTTGGAAAAGTGATAGGAGGAACAGTCTCTCGCTTTTAGAGTAACCCAATGCACTTCATCGTTTAGAATCGGTTTAAATGCTGTTTGATGATTTAAAATAAGTTAAATTATTCATATCAGATTCATGGCTAGCAAAGTAGCATACTGTAACATCTTTCATCTAAAGCCACACTCTTCTATATTTGGCCTTTCCTTTGACTGCATATTTACTGCAATATTTTCTGTTCATACCGCTCCCAACTCTCCTATACAAATTGCATGTCGTCACAAAAAATAGTTCCGCTTTTTATCTCTGAACCTTTTAACGATTATTGATTATCCAAGGCTGGTCCTTTGGAGAATTCATGTCGACAAATCGTGTGAACAATGGCTGCTTTTGTCGTCGGAATGTTACGTTGAAGCTTTCTGTGCGATTACACACACCAAGATCGTTAGCCCAACCAATATTTGGCAATTGGGGAAAAAAAATTCAATTTGAAGAACTTTTACTGGAGCCAAACGTATGGCCCCATTTGAGACTTATTCTTTTACAAGGACATCATGAGTTTCAAAGGCAAATCATTCATTTGTATCAATTGAATATTGGTATATTCATAGAATACATGTTTATCATTCAAGTCAATACTACAAAAGGTTGTAGATAAATGAAAAGGTGTTGGTTTAAGCCTTTGTCACAGAGAAGGCATATTATGCTATGCGCAAAAGGTGTGTATATAATGACTAAGGGACCTTTCCCCAATATTAGCAAAATATCGAATTTAAGCATTATTGACTTGTCCAAAACAGTGATTCCGAGAGATTTGATGATACCATGGATGTTCAAATCGCTGGAAAAAACTAATTTGGATTGATATCATTTTTAAAATATGCAATTCAACCTGATGATAAATTATCAGTCACTCGAACCGTCCTGTGGCAAGGTTTTTAAACTATACAATGTACCATTAGTCTTGTTGACAGACAGCCATGCATATGAAGAATTAGGGTCCACAGAAGGAGAGGCAGTGACAAATGATGTGTCAAAATGAGGAGTAAAGAACAACACACAGAAATTAAACCCATGTTGTATCATTTAAGTTAAAACCACATCATTTATCTGAATGACAGAGAGCTGTATAATAGGTAGAAGAGTTGCTTTCAATTCATTTCTGTGGGTTTGGAAATTGAGAACAAATGCATATGACTAATCGCCTATGTTGATTAACATGCACACGTACATGTATGTCGGTTCAAGTTAATAGTTATTTTTTAAACATAGTAGTTTACTGTATAGTCACACAAACATATTAATATTAGCAAAAGCATAAGTCATGAATGTTTCTACTCTTGCACATATGGAAATGCTAATATTCATTGAAATTGTAGTGTCATGGACTTGTCATATGCCAATTGTGTTTTCCCAAAAAGAAGAGTGGGGAAAATGAGTTCCTCACCTTCAATAATGGAGCAAGTGCCTGACAGATTGTGGGGGCGGAGCATATGAGAGAAGCTTGTTACTACAGACAGGGTGGGGACATGATCGTAGGTCTTTACATTGTAAATGGTATACATGTATTTCAAATACATATTTGGTTGTAGTGTGAAACTGGCCACCACATATACACCAAGACGTTTTACAATGTGTTGTCTTCTCACAATCTATAATGATGTGTTAGTGTACATGTATTATTCAATAATGTGGGTCTTAATTAACATTTTTGGAGAATTCTAAAATCATGATTTAGCTATTGCCTAATCGTTTTACGCTGAGGTTAAACTCCCACACCTCTGATATTGAAATGGAATACTTTGCCTGCACTCAGTAGTTTTAATGGGAACATGTCCTTTAAATGGGAAGTGTAACTGTCTGGGTCTGGTGGAATCCCCCATTGGTATTCATTGGTGTCTAATGCCTCAGTCTCACAATGTTAGAGTCTCAACATCACAGTTTGAAGTTAGTATATTGGAGTCACCTTTTCTATTGTAGTAGGCTTTATCACATGTATATATTCCAAAGTTTTACCATGTATCCAAATGAGCCTTTACTTTTCAGAACATGTGTGCATGAATATTTACATATCACTGAATGACTCAATCACAACCACCTCCCCATCACAACACCTTCCCATCATAATCACAACCCTCCTAATCCATACTTTTTGTGTTTTCCAGGTTCTGATCAATGTGCTGGATGTGAATGACCATGAACCACAGGTGACCATCAGCACATTGACCACGTCCGGCCTAGCCCAGATCTCCGAGTGGGCCGAGGTGGGGGCGTTCGTGGCCCACGTCAGGGTCGAGGACCTCGATAAAGGTAAAGAGCATTTCTATAGCTAACATACATGTATCTTGTATTGGCGTAATTTAATTAAGCTACAATTGTAAATAACTTGCACTATGATATACGGTTTTTATTACCTACATAATACAGCTGAGAAACACAAGATACGATATGATCGAATTTAGCACTGTTGAGAATAGTTTAACACAATTCATTTTTCAAGCTACATATATATATATTTAAATACAGCAGCTAACTCTTAGCCTGTCTTTGTCAGTGATGACAGATACCAAATGATGCACTAAACTGGTCCCTTTTCCCTTAGGTCCGAGCGGTGAGGTGTCATGCACCCTACAGGACCCACACTTTGAGCTGCGCGCCATGCCCCAGAACCCTGGACAGTACAAGATCCTCACAGCCGCCACCTTCGACTATGAGCAGAGGCAGTCATACAGGTGAGTAGTTGGAAAGAAATGGAGTTTACACTTGTACTATTGATAATTAATGTGTGACATTGTCTTTTCGATACACACCTCCAACAGGTTTCATGGTAATTCACAAACACATTGCATTTGCTGATAATGGATTAAAAGATGAGCCTCACGCTGTTGTTCCTGACTCAACACTCAATCTCCGCTATAAAGTGTATCCACAGCTGGTATCTGATCATTCATAAACATTGTTCAGTGCCATATGTAGGTTACATTTCAACTCCCTATCTGCATGTTTTGATTTCTCTGGCTAATCTTGTGTTAATCATGAGATAATGTGAAGCGTTTACACAAACAGTATCAGTTGGAAAGGTCACATCTAATCCCCAGTGTTGAGTTCCAAGTTCATGGAACTGCACACATCACACTCGACGAAGGGAACACTGCAATGTTACAGGCTATATGCAAAAAAGTTAACTACTTTTAGTCTTTTTATATATGTAGATGTAGATAATAAAGAAATGATTCAAACAATCACATTGGCTCTTATAGGCATTGTCAATTTGATTTTGATGGTATAAAGATATATTTGTATGGTTCGCGGAAGAGCAAAATACCTGTCAAATTAATCTCAAATCTAACTGCACACCTTTCTGCATTTTCTTCATCAAATCACATAAGTACATCATGAAAACCTAAATGTAGTTAGAAATGCACTTGATATATGTTTCAATCACGTCAGCGGTTTATTGAACCACGTGTAATATACAAGGATGATAGCGGCCGAGCGAAAAATCCGTTTGTGGCCATTATTTAAACCACACAATTCTTGTCAAAATGATCTGTGATTCTCTCCAGTCAAGCCGAAAAGACACTTTGTACTCCTTTATGCTCTGTATAAGTTATGCTAATAAGTTTTTGTGGTGCATTATACGGTCTTTACCATAAAGATCTGCATATAAGGCAATGACATCTCTATTTATCAGAAGTTAATAGGATTGTGTAATATCGTGCAAATGTCAAAAGTTATTTATGGATCTCTTGATTTCAAATTTCGTTGTTGCATTTTGAAGTCAAATAACGTTAGCAATGTTGAATAAGAATTGAATTATAGTAGAAAGGTGTGTTTTTATTGAGAAAAGCATTTTATAAAACATAACAAAATGTGTTTTAAAACTGGAAGCAAAGAACATACAATTAAATACATACATGTTTATGTGTATTTACTATTTGATGTAAGATTGACTTATGTTTGAGTAAATAGTATACATGATATCAGATTATCAAAGAATTTTTTCTCAAGATTAAATCACCCAATTTGTCAGTTAGCTAATTATGTATCATGGTGGATAAAGACATATTGGTGTATTCTATTATATCTTGTCGAATGTCAGATCTTCGTGATAAGTGCTGTAACATGTTAAAACATGGAAGTTTTCACAATGTTGTGTATTCTTTAAAAACTGTGAAGGCTCCTCTTTGATGCTTTTGGAGAAAACGTGATTTCAAGACCACTTTGTGAACCAAACAATCATTGAATGATGATGCAAGGCTTAAAATGAAAACATTTTTGTTGACCATTTATGTAGAAATCCAAGGCACTTTGTAAAAAATCACACACAACCCTCATGACCATGAGAATGCCCATCACTCCCCTATTGCTGATGTATGCAATAAAGCTGCCACCCTCATAACACATTACCTCATACTGTTTGTGTGTCTGCCCTGTAGACTGCTGCTGACGTGTGAGGATGGCGGTTCTCCCACGCCGCTGCGCACCACGCGGGACCTCATGGTGTCTGTGCTCGATGAGAATGACCACGAGCCCGAGTTCCTGCAGCGCCGCTACACCGTCAGCTGCCGCGAGAACAACTCACTGGATGCCGTCATACTGCAGGTACTGTAGAAGTGGATGAACATATATTAAGACGTATGAGATACTCGTACAGTGGGTAGTGCTAAATTGGGTACTATGTATTATGATCATGACTATAGACTATCATAGGCTGCAGGAGTCAAAAGTAGGGTGCACCACTGTGCCATATGTTGCTATATTATATTTATTGGAAATTATGGTGAAACAGGTGATGCATTATCTTTTACAAACAATGAGATAATTAGATTTACCTCATTGTTAACTTATTTCATAATGAAAAGTTGTGTATCAGCACAATGTTGGTCAATTACATAGAACCGCTCCTGTCTTTAGGTTGGCGCGAGTGACCGTGACGACGGGGAGAATGGTCGTGTGGGTTTCTTCGTGACGGGCCCGGCGGCCAGCATGGTGCTGGTGGACGAGGACTCGGGTGCCATCACCACGCTCAAACCCTTCGACCACGAGATGATGGACTCATTTGTCTTCGAGGTGAGAGTGGTGATGTTAGAGGATGGAATAAAATAAAGACCTATTCTTTGATATTAGCTATTGTTACATGTAGATATTCATCATAGGTAGACGTACACTAAATGCCTTACCAATATAGGTATTAAATAGGCCTCATTGTGAGAAGTACATTAAACATTAGAATTATGTATGAGATTAAATGTGTTGAGCTTGTGCTGTCCGGCAGGTGGAGGCGCGTGACCACGGCAAGCCCCAGCTGACCGCCACGGCCACCGTGTCGGTCACCATCATAGACATCAACGATGAGGCGCCGCAGTTCCTCAAGGTGAGAGCATGCAGTAAACTTTGTACTATGTAACAATCTGAAATGAAGGAAGTATCTAGTATCTTCATTAACAAATAATGGTTCCAATTCTATAGTATACCCATTAATCTATAAAATATATTACACTTCCATCCTCAAATCCTGTCTCCTCTTCCAGGACTCATACACGTTCGGCACCTTGGAGAACCAGGCTATAGACACCGTGATTGGTTCTGTTGCGGCTATAGACCATGACTCGCCACCTTACGATGACTTTACCATGTTCCTACACCCGGATCGGGCGGACCTGGATACGTTCGCGATTGATCCTCGCTCTGGGCAGATCCGCACCAAGCGTGTGCTGGATCGAGAACACCAGCCGCAGCACTACCTCACTGTGGTGGCAGCCAATACTGCTTATCCCAGGTATTCGTGATGATGAAGCTGTAATAAGAGTGATGACGTTGTTTTTGCTTTGGTTGGTTGTATACAGACTTTGTTTAGCTCAATAGTTTACATGCACTTAGAAATGATCAACATCGTATTTATCAAGAATTTTCGTTTTTGCAGACTGTCGTCGACGGTGACTGTGACAGTTTTTGTGGGTGACGTCAACGACAATGCTCCTTCCATTCTGTTTCCATCACCTAGCAATGACTCTGTCGTGGTGTCAGCTCATGCACCTAAAGGGTAAGTACACTCTCTTTAAAATTAACTTCATTGTTACTTAATATTAAGATGCATGAAGTTCTAGAAAAGCAAGTCGTACGTTCATAATAATACATGAACCCTGTTCCTAATATATTACCTACATGTATTATCACCCACCATTTCAGCTACATCTTCACTCGAGTCGACGCCAAAGACGCAGACTCAGGCAAGAATGCAAAACTGTTGTATCAGATCGCCAAGGGCAATGAGGAGCACCTGTTTGACATGGACCCTGTCACGGGTGCTCTGAGTGTGCTCGGTGATCTAGTCGCCTCAGGTCGTGATGAGGTCAATCTTGTGCTGCTTGTCAAGGATCAAGGTAAGTTGTGGATGGGTTCAGATCTGACTCAGTTTTGAGTGTGAATGGACAGTAGTGACGGGTTTTACATTGATACAGCTTTTTAAATTGATCATACAAATATTTGTGTTGGCATAACAATGGACCAAGACAGAAAAATCTCAACTGATCATGTTTACATGCAGTCATTACATTTTTTTCATAACTTAAAAATGCACAAATGTACATAAGGTCAAGAATAAGCCAAATTATTCTTACAACAATGATGTCCTCAAATACCCATTTCCTTTATATACATTCCAGGTGAGCCCCAGAAGTCAGCAGTTGCCTCCCTTGATGTTCTCATCGACCGTGAGTCCGGCTTTGCGGGACTTTCAGACCCAGGGGAAGCTGGTGGTTTGTGGGGCTGGGGTCTCGGCTACCATCAAAAGATCATTATCATCCTTGGATGTGTGACAGCCGTGCTGGTCATCATCTTACTGACTGCTATAGTGATCCTCAAACGCAAGCAGGCAGCACAGGACAAGGAGACGTATAAGTACACGTGCCGCATCGATCTCGCAAATAGGTGAGGGAATAAGATGGATGTGGATGTATGAGTTTTTAATCTACTTTCAGTCTTCTACTAGACTGCTCGGCATACTTGTTATCAGTTATAGTTTAACCAGATCACTCTTATGTAATAGATGTTGTAATGGTTTGAATTCATTCATCATCATGGTTGTTAAAAATCTTGAGATCTTACAAAATAGAATATGGATTTTATTAGCAAATCACTCAAATTCAAATATTTCAATTGAAGTTGTATTATTTCAGGTTGTGTAATTCGGACGAGGCATCGGATGCAGGAGAATCCATGGCGTCAGATAATTCTATGTCCAAACAGCCACAGCCAAAAAAATCTGTGTCGTTTGATGACTCACGGGAAGGTCATGACCTATACTCTCCTGCAGGGAGTCACAAGGGTGGACATCTGACGTTAGAGGTAGGAGAGATTGATGTTTTGTGCAGTGTGTATATATAGGAAAGCAAGTGTGACAAAAACAAAACATTGCAGTTGAACAAATATAGTCAATATTGCCCAAGAAAGAGAATCATTGGAATTCCATAATATGGGCAAAGTAGTTGAAAATTCTCTAATTCTATAAGTCATTTAATGAAGTCCATTGTCAAATTCAGGTTATATGTTTATGCTCTATTCATGTCCAGCCTGAAATATGAAGTTCCATGAATAGCCCTTAACTTAGGACCTTTAAGAAGCAGTCTCACCATCAGACATCGGATGAAAATGACTGGCCATTATGATACACAGCGCGGAAGCAGTGTGCTCGCCAGACTTAATCACCCATATTTCTGTGCCTCTGTCCCTTCTAATGCGGATACCGCGAATAGAACCTTATTAATCCCAAATCCACAGGGTCAAATGCCATTCCTAAATCACAGCATCCCTAATATAGAGGAGCATTAATCACAAGTCCTGTGGGTGAGTCCATCATACGCCCTGTGACAGTTTTATATTGACACAGTCAGATTTAGCAGGTCTCCTCATCAGAAAGTGGTCCTTGGATGAATGGTTGCTTTACAGAGTAGTTCGTCAATGGCATTTTTACTTGTGAATCACACTTTTTTATGACAATCGTTAATAAGGATTTGTTAGCCTGCGTTCATCCTTTCCCTGTCTGAGTGGGGAACTATTGAGTTTTAGTGTAACTTGCATGAAGTGTCTTGTAATTTAAGGTTCTAATAGTTTGTTGGATATCTGCTATGATGGTTATTTTTATACTTTGGAAAGGACTTTGAGTTGAAAAAGCATGCTCCTAAGCATTAACATCACCAAGAACTTTTGTGATTGCACAGAGCACTCTCCCACGTACGTTTCTGTCCATACAGCCATGATATGTGACTGGGATTTATTAGATAGGCCCGCTATAAAGCAGCAGACAACATGGTTTGAGCATTAGTTGACCATTTGTTGTGCCATCATGCCACAATTGGTGGCCATGCTATCTGTCTCTACCTACTGAAAAGGACTGTCACATTCTTTGCAAAAATTGTCACCATTGTCCATGTGTTTCATTTATTATGTCTGAAATTCACACATTTCAAAATGTATGTCCATTGGGCACTTCATGAAGATTAATCCAAATCAGGCATTACAGCTTCGGGGAACCAAGGAAGGTAACGGATTTTACAGTGGAGCAATAAAGCCATTTAACCCCTTGCCAACTGCTTATAATTGCCCAAATCAGGCTTTGGGGAATGTACACTTTAAAGGACAGCATCATATCAAACAAAGGGGCAATGGAGCTATTAGCCCCGTGCTGTGGTGTTCTTAATAAACCAGCTTGAGATTAGGCTTTAAAGTGTTGGAGGCGGCAGTTTTAATTTTCTATGGCACTGTAAAACGTGTGAATTTAGGAAGCATTTGGACAATGTGATAGCGGGCGATAGAGTGAAGAATAGTGCTAAGTGGCGAATAATGAAGATACTACACATCGTTATATGGACCTTTAATGTAAATTCTTCAATATTTTATTTTCCAAATGCAGATAACTGTTAGATTTTAGGATCAGTTAATTTTAAATCATGGTTTTATTGTATAGCATTTTACAAACTTAAAAAACATATCAAACATTTTCGCATTATAAACAAACCTCTTTCAAAAGCAAAAATGTGCAAAACAATTGACTTCCTCTTGAAAAAAGCGTATTGCACAATAGAAAGCCGCTTTAGCAAGCAACACAAGCCGCTTGAGTATAATGAGAAACGCTGCTAAAAAGGCCACGTGTCAGATGCACAGAGAGGAAGACGGATACAGCGCGAATATAACCTAATAACCGTGATTAACCCTCCGCCTCAGAGACCTCAGCAGCAGCGATGGCCCACGAATCTGGACCTCTCAATAGCCATGCACAATGAAAGGTTGGGGATTATCACCGGGGGATAACAAATGATGTGAAATTGTCATTAGTTTGCCTTTATGAAATATTGTTGGAAAATGAAAATAAAAATGATGTAGAAAGTGAATTGCGTAACATGCACATGGATGTTTGAATGTCGAATACATTTTTAACATATTTTAGATTCATTGCGCTTCTCAATGAAATATATAACATTTTCAGTGTAGATTATATACATGTATATATATTTAGCACAGTTCTGGTTTTGCACTGTTTTTTTCTACACCGCAAAACAACTTGTTGATTCACACTGTGAGGCAATTCGCACTGAAAGTCACATACTATAAAGATGTATAGCTGTTCATGGACATGTAGGCACTTTTTCAATAGACCAACTATCTGCAAACTATGATGTTAAAAGTCCTCTTTAATGTTCATGTAACATCAGGCACTTGACATGTTCACGTTTTTTTTTCAACTTCAAGGATATCAGGTGTCACATGTGGAAATCCTATAAATTGTGGCCAATATCTGTGTATACATCAAGGTCAAGTATTTCTCGTGCTTGTGACACTGATTAAGTTTTACTGTAATTTTACCACAATGACATAGAAAAAGTAAAGGCATGTCTTGTTAACAATATCAAAATCAAATCATGTTCTAAGTTTTCAATGTAAAAACCAAGATCAGACATATTTTTCCTAAAATCTCTATTATGTTCAGATAAGAAATAATTTTGGTTATATCATAATCAAAATATTCCTTTTCATCAATGAACAACTTTGCAGCAACCATAATGCCCCCATTGCTGTTTCTCTCTTTTTCTTGTCCATGTGGCCAGTTTAGTTTTAAAATTACCAGGTGTTCAATTATTGTATTGTTGGCGTAACTCACTAATTCGCTAATTACAATATCTTGTAGCTGACCCATGTCCAATCAGGGTATAATATATGACCTGTTGGTTCCGTGCTGTTAAACAGACGTCCTCTAAAATGAAGCTAGTTAGCAGCCTGCTGAGTGGCCTTTAATAAACCAGCATGAGTTGCTTCTTTATCATTGGAAATCGTGATTTAATGAGTTTTATATAAAATTTCACCCCCTGGAAATTTGGTCACAATGACGTGGAGAATAGAGCTACTTTTAGCCTGTCAAGTTGTCATGAAAAAATTCAAATAAGAGAAAACAAATTCGACTAATAAATTCTAGTTTGTAAAAGGATGTCAAATAGCTGTCAGATGAAAGGTGCATGTAAAGCTAAAGCTATTTATAATTAATGGGATATATATTTTCTAAAACAAGTGATGATAAAAGTCATGAGTGATAAATATGAATATAAATAATTCATTTTATCATAATATTACATCTCACCCCTACCAGCCATGTACAGCATATGTTCAAGTAACAATATTTTCCCTTGTTAATCAAATGATTGTAGGGTCAATATAAAAAGCAGCAAGTCAAGTTTAATTTGGCGTTAACGAACCCACTTGAGTGTTCACACCATAAAGCCAACAGCCCTTAAAATTGTCCATGAATACAGCCTCATGCCCATCTGGGTGACTCAAGTGATGCCAAAAAGCCTTAACAAGCCTTAAAACCTGCCTTGGAAGCAGCCTTAAACCTCCATCTCTCAATAGACCAAGGACGGACAGCATGCTGGGATGGACAATTGTTCACTCCCTCATTGTCCAGTGAAGTAGGGCTTGAGGCACCTGGTGGATTTTATGTTGAACAGACGGCTATGAAACATTGGCGGCTGTCAACCAAACCACCAGCCACTCTTAATTGTGCTGTTTGACTTTTCATGTGGGGGTCAGGTTTAAAAAGAATGAACTATAAATGTATCTTTTTTTGCAAATCTGTCACATGTACATGTTTGCTGGACCAAACTGTTGCACTTGCCCTGTTAACTGTAAACTTGTCTTCTGGTTGGTGTGGTCTTTTAAGGATGAATAATGTGTATTCATTAGGACATCAGCTTGAGTCCAATCTGTTCAGATTGACCCATGACTGATATGGTCAGTTGACAAAGTAACTAAGTGACCAGGAGTTAGTTGTCTTGATGTTGCTGTGACAATGGCAGTGGTTGCCATAGCAGAGTTAATTTTGATTTTAAACTGAAAACACTTGCTTGGACTAACGGGACTTGTGAGACCACAAGTTTATGACATAAAATTAAAATTATCTGATTTTAATGTACATTTATTTTACTATGATTGACCCTACCCATTTGCACCCATATTGAAGTTCATAGGTTAAGTGACCATTTACAATAAATGCTCAGTGTGAAACCATAAAACTGAAGGTCGTGAAATCTGTATCATGGGCACTTCGTGCTTCATTAAACTCCTCCTTTCCAGACCTAACAGATTAATGCCTTGAAATCGCCATTTATTTCAATATCTAGAACAGACTGCTTTAGATGCTGGTATCTGTGGATTATATCTGTCATTTTTGCTATTGTCATCAAGAATGAGAGGGCAGAGGTCATTTTCAACGTCAGGGGTCATGATAAATGACCTTATGGCAAAGTAAAACCAACTGGATCAAAGGGTAGAATTGACTAACGATCCAGTAAATGAGATTACAGGAATCAATTGGTCCTGTGCGGAATCTCCAATTTTGGTCTAATCCTGGGTTATAAAAGTGCATTACGGCAATGACCATTAGAAAAGTGCAGCACAAATATGGTCATTGAGAACTGTAATGGTCATTATGGCCCCCACAAAGTTACGGGTCAATGTTGAGTTGAGCAAATTGAATGAATTTTTATGGCTCTCAACTCATTGTGATCGTTTGACTAGGTTGGTTTGGTTTTTATGTCTGAAAGTTACATTAACTTAATGCCTCTTTACTTTGCTCATCTGGTTATGCAACATCTGAAGATATCTGAATAAAACAAGATAAAAAAATGGTCCATAAAGGAAAGATGCATACAAAATTGACTATTCATCAGTATGCATCTGTTATGTGATATGACAAATTCTTGCATTTATGTGTTGCCGTAGAATGCTGCTAACTTCTAGTGACGCATACTTCTTGAATATTGGGTATGTTTTAAAAAAAAATCCATTCTTAATACTTCATCTATTGTGGCTCATCATTCCCTACTCCATTAGACTTGAACATCTATGATATGGGTGACATACAATGTGGACATCATCTTTTCTGTAAGATACAGGTTGGGGATACAACAAGTACTGAAAGCATCTTGTGAATGCCACCCCTGATAGAGCTATATCGTGAGCTTGAATTTACAATGTGCAGGATTATGTATGCAATCAAATTGATACAGGAGCAATCATAGTTGGAAGGCTTGACAATGGCTGTAATTCCACCAATCAGCTCAAGCATATACAGCCAGACATTTAATCTAGAATGAGCACGCTTACAGAAAGACCACGACCAATGGCACCAGGTATCATTAATTTTTGTATCTGTCTGTTATCGACATAAGTGAAGGAACCTGCTCATCAACTCTCACAGGCGAGCATGTGACAAAGATTTTGTTGTGCATGTAATTCTCACAAAATCTCATTACAAATAACAAGTTCTGAGAAGCAATCCCTATCTTGTGAAACCCCTTCAGATTCACTGATGTTTTCATAAGTGAATTTCCTATATATCATAATGATATGTCACACAAACAATTTTCCATATATTTTATGCTTTTACTTTTTAAATTAGATGAAAAAATATGCACAAACTAATCTAATTTTCTTCATCCATTTATTTGTCTTATTGAACATAAAACCATGTAATTTTACCTCCACATAAATCTTAAAAAGCACAAATGCTCCCATTTTTAGCAAATGAATGAAATGCTTACAATTTATTCCTATTCCACTCAGACATGAGCCAAGTAATTCAATTCATTTCACTAATTCGACTAAAAATATTGTCGTGCAAATGCAATCTCGTTTATTGTTTAGGTCTTTCTGATATTAATAACAATAATACCTTGGCACAATCTGGGATATAAGCATAAAATACCACCATATGAGACAGACTAAATGAATGAAATTCAATTTATCGTTGGTGGTGGCGTAATTCGGCTGCATTGTTATTGCTTCCGTGGCACAAATTAGTGCCTTTCACATTTATTGTTTGTATGTTCGTCATGAGTCGTGCATTTACCGGTGCAAAGTAGATTACGGTAGATAAATTACTTATTGCACTTGTCAAATGTGCCTGTGTCTCGTCAGAAATCCTGCATCAAGTCTTTTACTGATGGCAGTGAGCAGAATTGGTTTCAGAATTGTCAACATGATTCAAATATCTAAAGTTTCACCTTTATTTGTAAAACTGTTTCCGAAGGGTTATCTTACAAAAGTCACAATGCTAGATCATGGCAAATATTTATTTGGACGTTCAATAAATTTGTACAACAAAAAAGCTGTGAAGAAGTTTTCAAGTGCAAACATTGCCTCTTATCAACACTTGGGCAACACTTGCTTTCTCTGATTCCTACCCCTCTGCTGGGTAGTAACAAAACACTCCATACATCTTACCAATGCATATATTTGTCTTGTATAATGAACAGAATCCTCAAGTGGTAAAACTTAACCCTCGTCAACTCATTGTTAATGCAAGGTGATCTTGACTTTTTGTGATCTTTCGTAATGTCATATTTACACCATCTTAGTTGTTTTTATGTACTTATTGTGTGTGCAAAATTTGTCTTCAGTTGGTCTGATTAATTGGCAAACTGCTATTGATGCCCTGGTACCAATGAGGTGTTGTTGAATGGCTGAATGGCTTTTGTTCCAAAATTTTAAACCATAAATTCAATAAAAGTATGTCTTCAATTGTTTTGAATTTATATTCGATGTGTATAAGTGTACGAGTTGTATTGATATAAATAATTTATGAAGGAAAAATAAAGTTTTTAGTATTACAAAAATTACTACACATCAAATGAAGAATCAATTCAATGAGACAATGGCCTTAAGTTTGAATAACTTACAAGATCTGTCTTACCAAGTCGAGAAGGTGAGGTTTCCTCTCTATGACTCAAAACAACACTTTAAAGTGTTCACATATTCAGCTCGTAAACATATAATGGCTGTCAACATCTTGACTTTCTGTGATCTGTAGAATCTCCGCCAATTATATTGTGGAGAGTGTACACAGAACAAACAAACAAACAATCTGAGCACTTTTTATACACTCTCCTGAAGCCTTCTGCACAGTTATACACATCAAAGACACTGACGTAATGAAATGTTTGCTAGGGTTGTTGTCTTTGTACCTGAATCTACATTGTATACATGTTACATAACGCTTTAGATATATTATCTTCATAGAGCAATATGTATAATTTTGGCAATCAATGGTTTTATGAAGCACAAAAGAAAAATGTTACACCAGTGGACACTTTGGTAAATGGTAGGTGTTTCCCAAATGAATTTTACATAATCAATTAGATTCCTCATGACTAGGCTGTGTTGTTTTAAGATAGAATTGAATTCATGGCTTTGTGAAGCTACTTAAGAGACATTGACCACTCTTGTGAATACAAGTCTTCACATTGGAGGGTTGGGATAATTAAACAGTGCTATTCTATTTCTTTCACCTGCCCCATAACGATGTCATCCCTGGACGCAACTTTCCCACAAGCATGTTACGCAATTCCTTTGGCAATTTTAATGATGGTAAGGACTCATTTATTTTCTATGTTTGTCTAAATACCCCAGTGAATATGGAAAAGAAAGCATGGAAAAGTCAATATGGTTGATTTTAGGAACTATTCAGTGATAGATTTTATCTTATTACTGATTTAGAGATAGGATGTATTTGCCCAGGAGGGAGGAGGCTTGGCACTTGGCAGACTGATCATGGAAGCCTAGTGGTTCTGGTATCACAGTTTACTTCATCTTCACTGTGGTGCTATGCATAGATTTTGAGTACCAACCGGTACTAGTAACATTGATATTTGGAGCATTACAACATCTTAAATCTATTTATATATATTCTATCTATTCATCACTTACATTGTATTTTTTCATCACTTACACCTTTTCAAAATCATTATCTTTCTACATAGATCCTTAAAATCTTCCCCATATCTAGGAAACCTAGTTTGACACAGCAATGTTAATGCTTATACTGACAGGGTAACCCCAGTAGATCCCATGGTCAACACCCGTGTTTGGGAGGTGGGTGTTGGAGTGGGGCAAGTGTGTGGCATATCATGGGGATTGGCTTATATGGATCAGATGCGACGTAATGTGTAGATTTAGATGCAAACATCACAGATTTGATAACAAAAGGTGCAGCTTGGTGTAAGTTTGTGGTGTTATATTTTGGATCTTGTATTCGTAATTAGTTTGTACAATATCTAAATTTAGTGATTATAAGGATAGACATTTTGATGTAAGAATGCTTTAGCCAATATAGGCACATGCAAATAAGGTGCTTTGAAGAGGAGAGGGTTTAAGATACTTTGCGAATTTATAATCTACTTTGTAAGATATTGTTCCAAAATACCAATGCTCTTGCCATCATCAACAGTTTATACATGTATGTGTCTTTCATGATATAACAAACCTTTACTCAGTAAAGCCAGTTGTAAATAGCATGTTGTGAGGACAACAATGTTAGTGTGTGCAATGTGATAGAGCTGTATGGATTGTTCAGAATGTAACTTGCAACGTGTCATGGGTACTTCACAAATAGTCATGATTGACAAATACACTGGTACAGCTCTGATCTGTATGGCTCATGTAAAAGGTTCGCTGTCTTTCCTTGGCAAATAATGCAGAATTAGGGAAAGGAGTTTGAACTTTATTGACAATTCGAAATGCTAAAAGTAAGCTTAAACTCAGTTAGGTTGAACAATGGTTAAGTTCATGGTCCTGGAAGCTGGAAAATTCAGTGTATTGTAATGAAGTTCTAGTATGTAAAACCGAAATTGAAAAATTGTTGACAAATGCAATTTATTCATAGAAGAGGGTCGATAGTAACTTCCAAGCACAATGAAGTGTGTGCTAAGAAAAGACAATGTGGGGCCAGCGACTTCACTGACCAAATAAGGTGTATGTAGCGAAGTAGGGAGGTGTGCTGAGGTGTCCATCCAAGCAGATTATAGTGTTTGTTGGCAGATTATAGTGTTTATAGGGGATTAGCAAGTGAATGGTCAGTGATTGAAGGTGAATGGTTTGTGATTATAGGTGTAGGACGGGGATTAGTATGCTGACCACATCATTATCTAGTGTCGGGTGGGGCATGATAGTTGAAGAGATTCACTTGATAAATTATTATTTTTATTTGGAGGGTGGACAAGGATTTGTTGGATTTGAATAGTTACTTGTTGGCATTCCAATACTGATAGTTGTTTGTCACAAATGGAAAACTGCCCTTTCTTTTCCAAGGAATAAGTCTGCAAATATCATTGTTGTGAATTCTAGGTATTGAACGTTTATGAACAAATCTTTATTTTAGTTACACAAGTGGAAATTGTGCCCTTTCTTCTCTAAGACTTGAATCTAGCCAGTGTGATTCACAATCAAAGGGGTAAAGGCAAACAAATGTTTTGTCCAAAACCGGCTAGGCACAAGGACTCACCTGCTATAACCAGGGTGTGAAATGTCACGCACAAACAAGAGCACATATCTTTTGTACTTTGGTGTATGTTGGATCCTGCTTCATTTGTGGGTGGGTGTATTTTGGTAGGTGTAGATTGGGGAGAGAAGAAAGTGTGGTCAATATTGGCTGTGGCATTTGTATTGATGTATGTTTGTCTCGGCAACTGCAAAATCTATTAACATGCAGCACTCGTTTACCGACAGCTGGGTATTTTAAATGGTGTCCGTGTTTAAGTTATTTTTATGGCTGTTTATTTCATTATGACTAACAGTGGCTTTTTTTTTTGCAATTGAGTATGTTGGAATTATGATCTGTTATTTGAGTATTGAGTTTTTAGAATGTTTAGGTTGGGGAACTTAAAAATATATCAATACATCTAGTTTTAAATAGCATTTATAAGTAAACATGTCAATCAAAATGTTATGCATGTTTACAAGATGGTACTAATGACTTGAGTAATATTATGAAATATTGTAAACCTATATGAATTTAATTCTAACATCAGCATGAAATATTCAATACCATTTCACGTATCCAATGCATATCAGTCATCAAATCAAAATTAACAAATCTGAAGTTTGTATGTGTTCTGCAGCAGCTGTATGTCTGATAACTGCGGTCAATAGTGTATGTTTAGTTAAACTACATGTATGTCTCTTTTGGAAGATTACTTTTGTTGTTTTAAACTTGCCAGTCATGAGTTCACCTGTTGAGCTGCTGTACAACCATTGTTCTAATCCATCATAGCAAATGGTTACCATATACAAAAGGCTTGAGATGAGACAAATTACCACCCTTGAATTTCATCAAAGTGCCCTTTATTGGTATTTGCACACTTACCAACAATGAAGTATATATAAGATTAAATAGCCCCAGATTGATGTATTTGTTATAGGCAGACCTATTAGTCTTAGCACACTCACAATCTCTTATCACATAAAAGAGGTGTTCGAAGAGAGAATTTACTCTCTACTTGAGGCAATGAGCGCCCTCTCTCTCCTTCGGAGGGATCTCTAACAGGTCTAGTGGATTTCTTCCTTATTCTGTTTTCTCTATGTGAGAGGTTTGCACTGCCAGTCAATAAGGAAACTGGGCTGATTTATTCATTGATAGTGTTACTGATACTGCTTGTTAAGAATGATTGTGTTTATTGGATGGACTTGTATCTTAAGTTATAGCATTTCATAATTTACTAGGATGTGTGCTATGTATACAAAATGCTTTATAAAAATAATTCATCACAGGTAAATCTATTGAACGAAAGCATTCAGTATCAGACTACTATACTGTATATATAGTTCATTTTCTAGTTGGTATTGTGGGGTTGAAGACCCGCAGACCCCCAAATGTTGTGTGAGGTTGTGAGGCACAGAGCCCTGTTTGCCCCCAGCTAGTGGAGACCTTTACTGTGTTTATATGGCTTTTTGTGCAGGAAATGAGGGATTATGGTGTCATGTTGTGACAAGGCAGGCATTAATCACATCTGCCGTGATGTAACACAACTGTAAGAGGCTTACAAACCACAAGTGGCTGTTGGGCTGTTTGATTTGTTGTTTGTCTGGCTGTTTGTTGTAGTTTTGTGACTCTGAGAGGCTGTTTGTCTTGGCCTTTGTCGTTTTAATTGGCTTGTTGAGGCTTCATGATCAGGTGTTAATAAAATGTGGAGGTTTGCTGAGATTATGTTGTCACCTTTCAGTGGGAAGAGCATACTCAAAGTAAGAGTTTTATGTTGGTTTGTTAAACGTTTTAAGCACCCTGCACTTAAGAGCACTCACTGAGCTACTCAGCCTTTTCTGTTACAGCACAAAACCTACTATCTCAAATTTTTTATGTGTCATAACTTACTTGAAGTCATATGTTCAGCGATTTGAACATGAAAAATTGTGGTTATATTTCAGTGGCAATTACGATTAATTGAATATATAAGAAGAATTTCACAGGAGCCTTTGAGTTTAGAATTTGATGATTGACAGTTTAACCCCCAATTTCTCTACTGTGGATATGACTCAAGAACTTTACAAAACTGTGCCGGGAGCTTCCAAAGACCTGCACTTTCTATTCAAGACTATGTGAAAGTTGAAAATTTTCCCACAATCATAATCCGAGTGTATCAAAAGCAATTAGCTATCGAGTGGTGTCTATATGAGAATAGAAGTATATTTGCCATATATGTGTTTGCTGTCCATTGATTAGGCCGCATTGAAGAAGCCTCAATCAATCAACGGTATTTACACTTTACAGACTTTTGATGATGTTCACAAAACCAAATCATTTTCAGGCTAAAATAGACGTTATACCAACATGCATTATATCATGTATGAACTAATAACCATATTGAATGCATGTTATGTAATATTTTGTAGCCACATAGATTGCCACTTAATGCATTAGCTGAACTCGTGTTTAATCCATGTGGGAAGATCCCATATTGCCGACCATGTACAAAGCAGAGGTGTGAAAAGGCGCACGTCAGACCTTTACAGGTCTCAGAGTAGCACTGTAAAAGGTCTCACATGGGTGTTTCCAGGTGAACACACATAATGTTTCACCTTTGTGTAAATCTCATTGTCATCGGTTGCAGTAATGTTAAGTAAACGTGGATTACCACTGACTGTAAGCTCACCTCATTGCCGCGTGTAAATCTGCTTTGTTCAGTGAAACTTGACATTGAGTTCACCTTTTTATATATTGCTCATCTTGATGTCATCATGTATTAGATTAACCATTAAGAACATGTTTGAAGTTGAAATCTTTTATGAGCATTTGGAAAATTTTAAAACTTGTCGTTCTGCAGAATTTTGATCAATTTTATTTTGATGATGGTCATCTTATAGACAATCGACTGCCAATTAGAATGTGTCAACAATGTGGCTGAAAAAGCCTGTAGATCATGTTGATTGCATGAAGACGCTGCTACCAGGGACGGTGGTTACAGTTTGCTCATGTCTATAGCACCACACAACAAAGTGGAACGTGGGGGTCACTTCAAAGACGTACACTGGTCAATATTAATACATTGCGTTTCTTCAAAGGTACTGTTCAATATTTGAGTAGACCTCTGCCTTATAACTATTGATAACATACACTGTTTTTACTACATGTAATTGGTTTCAAATATTTTAACAAGTTTTGCTGAATTTTTGAGAATGCTCTTAAATTTGAATGTAAATTTGTGTAAAAGTAAGCCTACAATTTTCTGTTAAAGTGCATTTTTGAGCTGTTATTTGGCCTATCACAATGGACATGAATCTTTACACTCACCAAATAACCTGTTTCTATCACAGGAGTTCGTGGCTTCACAGAGTGGCGGGTCAATATTTAATTATTGTCTTCGGACAGGGAATGTTAAGCTGCAAAACGGTAAATTGTGAGTTGAAAGTGAGGCTGAGTGTGGAGTAATTACATGTCAGCGGGGCATATATAAATCAGTAGGTATCAGGGTACTGGCCGGGGCATAAGTCAGGATAGGGGTCTATATTCTGTGGGAAGTCAAGAGGCCCTTTAAGCTAACATACATGTAACATTTTGAAACAGTCATATATATTTTAATGAAATCAATTAATGAAGGTGTACTGATCTGCTTCACTGTTTCAGATGGCTTACAAATTAGCTTTGCATGTATTGTATGTACATGTACACAAGTACACTCGATCAAAAGTCTGTATTGTGCAACATTTTAATCATTTTCCAAGTATCACAAATAATGAAGATTACGCTTTCCTTTAGAAGTCATTACTGAGCTAAAGTGACCAAATGTTAAGTATTGAGAGGACATCAAAAGATGTTTAAATCAGAAAATCATTGTCTTCTGAGTGTTTCTCTCATACTGAACATAGTAATAGATTAGAATACCTGTTTTATGGCCCTTTTATAGATCTTCTAAATCTGCTTGCACATTGCTGTAGCTTATGGTCTTGATGACTCACAGGTTCAACTGTACATGTACATGTCGTATTGAAATAGTGCAACAATTTATAATTCACGTGATCTACATGGTCTCGGGAACTGAGATTCAGTCGCCAGTAGCACTGTTGACGCTCATGAGACATGAGCGAAACGTCTGAAAGTCAGGTAAAAAAATGGTTCTGAGAACAAACAAAATTGATCATGTCTTTACCAGAACCCAGTAGTAACCTCCATTCAAGAATTTATAATTCCTTTTAGCCATTTGGATTTAAGATGCATTTTCATTTACTCAGAATACATAGATATATCATGTTAGTGAAGACCTGACAACTCATAAATGTATTAGCAGATACTGTCAATCTGAAGTGACTTTTCATGTACAGATCTATTAACAAAATATATTAATATCCAGGATACTCACTTAAGATTTATGTTAATTGATATTGATAATGGCACCCTGACCCATAAGCTTCTCAGTATTGTCAAAGCCCTACAGGGCACCATACATTTTCTCAGACAGGAAGCCTCTTGACAGTTACAATACTTTTGTGTACCCTTGTATATGCCAGCCATACTTTTGTATATCCCAATATCACACCAATATTGACTTTGGCAGATTTAAGTGCTGGAAAGAACTTGAAGATGCATACATTTGATTTGTTTTGTGTTCGAAAAGATCTATTTCTATGTCACCCCACTTGAATAGATTGCTATTGTAAGTGGTTGTTATTGTTGACACTACTCAAGAGCATTTATAGGCACATTATCTATTTATAGCTCCAGCAAAGTCGTGGTGATCAAACAGTAATTGTCTTAAACCTCAGTAGTCATGTAACAGACGTGGCCACTTTACAGATGTCATAGTCAAAAGATTTGTTTTAAAGTGAATACTTAATTCAAGGTCTCTATTATGAAGATGATCATTCAGGAGAGGTAACCACTGGAGGAGGCTGTACAGTATCTGGAATGGTGAGTTGGTGAGTGTTTATATTATCTGCTGTAAAAGTGGCTATTGTCACTGTGAAGTGTGTATATGAACACATGATAATCTCCTATTTTAGCAACAGATACATTGTCGACCTTGTTGCTGAGCAAATGAAGGGCTTTTAGACAATGAAAGATGTTTATTGTGTCATTGTGTACCCCTATTAACAGGCTGATATTTGGCTATCCAGGGTTTAAACTTTATTGTAATATGCTAATAATAGACATGAAAGTGTTGTAATGTAATTGTACCTTTTAAGTGGACAGGCAGGACAGGGCAGAAATATTGTAGTCCCGTTTTAAAGGTTGAGATATGAAGAACAGTTAATGAGTTTATAAATTTGGTTATGTTTGTCTGTCTTGGAAACAAGGCTGATGTATGATCTTAAAGACTGTTAGCCATTTAAATGTTCACACAGGTACAGAAACCCAAAAACCTTACCAAAGGTTGTAAATGAGAAGCATTAGTGGCCACCCACTGATGATAACATAGGCTTACACAGAAAGAATACAGTGGAAAACAATCATGCCACAGAATCATAGTGGACTACAAGAGGAAGATGGTCCCATTATAGAGGTGGCCATGCTAAATACCACTGACCACCCACTGACCATAATAGAACTATAAGCCATAAAGATTGACACCTGACTACTAAAGATTGGTGTTAACTATTGTGAATCCTTCTATGGATTGTAGTGTGAATGCCTTCAATGGAATATTATAGGATGTAGCAGATCTAACACTTTCTTCACAATGAGTCTTTATGGACTTTTCATACTTCTAATGGCTTAAACATGATATTTTATGAGTGTCATCAAAATGCTATTATGCAGAGATTTAATATAGTAACGGAATGTTGACATGCAATCTTGGAAGCTTAGCTATAAACAAGCTTCAAATGATCATTTAGTCCATAGGACCAACTTTGTTATGTGACTACCTATCTTACTTCTCTCTAATACAGGTGCCCATAAATGCAATAGTGATTACAAATGAATAGTGATTGCCAACTTAGTTGTACGTTGCATTTGGCTTGACAAAAAACCCCACGGAATCACCACGTTTCCAAGTATAGAAAAGGACATGCTAAAAACATAACACTGTAAAGCTATAAGTATACAAAACCATAATCAGCATAATATTAGTATAGTATTATATATAAGAAAGAAATAAGTTTATCAATGACACAATCTAAACCGCAATGCAAGGTGATTATAAGTGTGAAGCATTGAGCGATCACTTCAATCAAAGCTTTCTAAGGCAGGTCGTCGTGTGATTATAGTTTGAGTGACAAATCATGTCGATTTACCTCTTTATTCTGCATTTTTCACGGGTTACAAAAGATGGTGATATTCTGATTGTGGGTACATTTTTGTGGTGTGACCACCTGGGAACATCTAATTATTTGGCATGCAAACAATGGAGTTGAGTCAAAATCTTAGACACAAATGGCAGAATAATTTTAGTGAGTATATGTAGAACAAATGTTATCAATGGCATGACTAATAGATTTAAAATATTGGATTTTTATGAAATCTGTAATAGACTTTTCCTGGCCTATATCATAATTTGTTAATATTTCATATTTCATATATGGTATATGACTTATGGAATGCTTATTGTTTTGTATGTAATTAACTATCCAGTAGTACATGTGTAAATACATTTGAATTTTTATACATTATTGAATGATTCATGTGATGTTATTGGACCTTTATTTTACATATTTATTTGTTGTGCCTGTCTGTGCACATGTAGAATGAAATATATACTAATACTTACATCAAACAGCAAAAGGAAAAATGTGTTTAATTTAAAGTCTGTGCTTGATGTATATAGTGCAATATGCGAGCCATTTATCAGGGCGCTCAGTCCGCCTGTCACTCCACAAACATTATTGCCTCTTACAACCTCCGTAAGCTGACCACCTCTGTAGTGGCAACTTACCCGCTGAGTTCTAGATCTTTAAGTTGTTATTATATTACAAGTATTTCTTGCATACCTGTGGCCACCTGTGTAAGAAGGATTCTGAGCTCGATTCCACAATAGTTTTTATTTGGTAGTACTAGCAAGTATAAGATGTAATAAATGTGTAATGTATCAAACCTTTCAAGATGCGCTTGCATCATTTGTTACCTGAAACAATGTCAGTAGATATATATAGTAGGCCCACGCATTTTTACACCGAATGCCATACATTCATCATTTAAGTAATCTACGAAATGGCCACATCTGAAGAAGAGACTCTAGTTTGATTTTCACAAAAGCCATTTTAGGACGGTGGACTGTAATGTTCATATGTTCACCACTGGATGAGGGTTGTAAGACTGACTGGTCTTGATAAAGATGGAAGGTCGGGGAGGGATGTCAGATTTATCTTGTGCTACAGTTTACAACAAACACTAAATCAGTCCATTCTGGGTGGTTTGAAATAGATATGTTGAATATACATGTGAGTTTGACAATTCAACTGATAAAGTAGCTAAAACACAGTAAAATCTCCATATTTGTGACATACACATAATTGAGATATTTCCAATGTACACAAAAAACAGCTACTTCACTTATTTCTACTTTATCATCTGACAACTTGTGCCACTTTTCATGACGAGCCAACAATAAACATAAAAATGCATTTACATGATTTCTATAATGATTGCGTGGTACATGTAACAGTGTTTCCTGTAATGTCTATAATTGTAAGGAAGCCCACAAAAGACATGTTATTTTGCTATGATATGTTTCGTATATATGCGGGCACCAACGTGAAGGCTGCATATAATGCTGGGAATGTAGAGGCTAAATTATAGGTTCAGGCAGAAACCTCAGATGGTCTATATTTGGTAAATGTAGACATTGCTATGATCTTGCAGTTTAGTTTCTTTAAAATGAGCACTTGTTGCACTTCAGTGATTGTTATAGCACTGTAAATGTTCGCCCGATTATATAGGTTGAAATTGAAATATTAGATAATGGAACATGAAGTATGATTAAAGTTTCCTTTTTACTATAATAAAAAATGTTTATGGGACGTAGAAAAAACTAATAAAAAGACACAGACCTACTAAATTATCCTATTGATTGATCAAATAATCGTACAATTTCTTTGTTTCGCCTAAGAACCTAAGAAAACAGCCTGTTTCCGTGTACAATGTATTTGATAGAATCATCACTTTGCCCTCCCATTTGCCTGATATCAAATGTTTTCCTCTGCAGCTGAATATCTCTATTGGGGCCAACTTGTGAATTATCGTGATTACACGATCTTGTGCGATATTTTTATAGATTTGACACGATCACAACAAAAGACGTAATTTGTCAAAGTGCTGTATCTTTTGTGCTGCTGGAAAGGTGCAGAGTGTAGGTGCAAATTATCAGATCGTGGTCCAAGGAACGTACATGTACAATGTATTAATATTGGCAGTTTGCTAAAACTATACAAATGTGCTAATAACTTAAGGTATATATTATTTGAAAGTTTCTGTTGCTGAAGTGTTCATTTATATGTGTATGTGTTTTGAGATATGATTTATGTAGAAGGGAAATTCAAGGTCTATATCCTAACCATAGGTAGCTTCAGGAATTTATTCCTGGTAGCTTCCGAAGTTCCTACTACATTGTACTAGACATGTCCCAAAAATGATTGTTGTTTAAAATATGACTATCCATTTCGTAGACAATTAAGGTTAGGTAGAGTTGTGGTTAGACATTAGCAACATAAGGAAAGAAGTATTCAATGGTCTATGTTTACAAAGGCATAAAATGTCTTCACAATATAAATTATTGCAGAATTTACGTGACAAAGACATGTTTACGAATACGCTGCGTCTGTTAACTAGCAATTAGATGAGAACCATAGGAATTCAGAGTGATGAATTTGTTTTACAATTATATTCTTTCGCAAATTTATGGTGAAACTCTTACATCACAAAGTAAGATATCAATATATAATGTACATGTCATTGTTAAACAGTACAAAGCTTTGAACAAGAAATAAGAGTTACCAAACTTTTCCTTTTTCAGAAACCAATTTTATTTCTCATTTCAACGGAAACTAGTTTCTCTACAAATGAAGTCACAGAGATCATAAAAATCAGTACCATTATGGCTGTGGTTGTTACCATTTATTGTGACTAATTTCTCACTTTTGCAAGCCCTAGATAAAAGCCATAATACAAACAGGCTCTACGATGGCTAATTTTCTGATACAATCCGCAAATGACTGAACAATAATTATATTGCATCTTTCCTGGTATGCATTATATCACAACTACAGTTTGTCTTTGGTAGAGATTGGACGAATCATGCCCATATTCAGTTGTGCCCATGTCAATTCAATGTTGGTGTTTTTTTTTTGTTTTAAAGTAAGGGCTGAATTGCTTCAGGTTATGATTCATGCAGGAGATGAGGTAGAGTAATGTTTCATGGGAATGTGGATTTGTTAGAAGCGTTTTACGAGTATAAGAAAATGTGTGTTTTTAGATAAGACCACTTAGCTTATCAACTCCTAGCTTCACTCAGGAAAGTGATATTTTTTACTGTCAAAAATGCACTTTTCATGAAACTGAATTGTGTTCTTCAACTTCAAAATATTATAGATTATAAGCACTTAACATATCTTAATAGGCATAGGAGACTATGTGGATTTAAATGGAGCGTTTATTAAGCCATCATTCATCATATAAAAAGCCATGTAAAACATCTTGCAACTTGTTGGCAAAACATTTACCATAACACTTGCTGGACATTTGAGAAGCTGCTAACATGCAAAAACTCAACGGCAACATGAAATAAAAAACTCAATGCCAGCCTCTTATATTCACTCTTCTAAAATTAACTTAAATGATGATGAAAAAGCAAGTGTGAAGTGAAACTGCTATGAAAATCTGCGTCATGTCAATTAAGAGTTAATTAATGAGAAATTTATAGGTTTTGGGGGACTCTTTTGGGTATTATTTCAATATTGCTGACTATCAAAATAATATTTTTGATATTTGTGATAAATAATTTCAGTAAATCTAAGATTTAGACCCTTATAGAATGTGATAAGGATCTTGATAATTTAAAAAATGTATTTTTTTTCCAAGAGCAGTTGCAATCTGAGAAAGTCTTTGAAATATGCCTGGCCTTTAGTGAGTGAAAAACTGCAAGATAAAGAAGATAATTTATTATATGACTGATTACTTATGCATGGGGCCGAACACCCTGAGTTTTTGAGGCATAATAAACACTGATAAATAGAATTGACTATGTTGTTTGACTTATGTGTAATGTAAACATGTTCTTGAAATCAGCCCCACCCCCCCTTCCCCTCTCACAAGTACATGTAAAAGTGTAGATTCTTGCCAAATGAATGGTTAGCTATTTACCTTTTCATATTATAGCGCCATGATTTTAGTAAAAGATAATTACTAAAAAAATTGCATCACTAACATTTAATTACATAAATTGGGTAAAAAAAACAGACTATTAACAACATATTTCATTCATATTTGATAGCAAAGGAAAGCCGTCATTTATAGCAATTGGCAGAAAAGTCAGTTTCAAATCAAAGCACCTGCTTGTTTTTGCTCAATGTAATAGAATGAAATGAAAACACATTTTAACTTCAGCGCAAAAGTGCTGTAGTAAGTGAATGTCAGAGTTGGGCTGTAAGAAGGTGTAAGGCAGTGTTTGATACACATTGTACACGCACTAACATGTTCAACATGTTCGGATAGTAGTACATGTCTGAAGTGTGAACATGTTTTTGATTCTGTGTCAAGGTACAAGAAATCCAGAGTTGGGTTGCAACTGTCAACCACAATCACAATGCACATGCACAAGTACTTGTTAGATATTTAGACATAGATAAAATATGTGGATGAGCTAAGATTATGGAAACCAGGCCAGACATCCTTGTAAAAATTTAACTTTGCATTCTGTAAGAATATATGTGATAAGTTGCTTTGATCCAGATTTCAGTTACAACAGTTCAGAGACCCGGGTTATAAAAAGTGTTAAGTTTGTTTCAAAGCAACACCTAAATACCAATCACCATAATACTATTGAGATAATTCTGATATCCAGATCACCAAATATATGAATAGAAGGCCGATATTTGAAACTATATAAGCAGTACATTCACATTTATAAGATTGTGTTTCAATTGATCAGATGAACCGGTTTCCAGACTCCTGTACAGTGTAAAAAAGCAGACAACTGATAACATAATTGTGGAGACAATCCACACTGCCTCGGAGACTGATGATCGTAGGTTCCAGGCATGAGTTTCCCTAGGGCCTGTGGTGGGAAGTCCTACTAGAAAGTCTATTGGGTGGAAAGGCAGCTGGAAAAAAAAAGAAACCTGAGCTTGCAGACTTATTAAGAATTGGAGTTTTGTTTTACGATTGGGCAAAACCTGTTGTTATTTATTATTCCACATTTTCATTTCTGGACAATAGCATGAATAGTGTGCAGATGATAACTGCATGTTATTATTATGAACACCTTCATGAATGGAACAGGATGGGTTATTCAACCATAAAAGCTTAGAAGCAACACTTTGACGTACAACCTTGACTATGCAAGAGTTAAATCTGATTATCTATAAATGAAACTTTTTATTGTGTGGGCCTTTGTGATGCATGCATGTACAAGACTCTATCTATTCCTGTAAGTTACAGTAACAATATAACACTACACTGAAATAAGGTTACAATAATCTTATATCAATGACAATACAGTTACATGTGAGTCAGTCACACTGATCCTGATCTGCCTCCGATCTGTGGGACGGGCGGGGAGGGTGATCACACCCGGCGTGCTGGTATAACCGTGTTACTGTCACAGTGAGTGTTACCAGCCGCCCAATATGGCCACTGGCACAAAGGCCCAGGCTCCTCATCATGGCGCTACAATCACCACGATCACTCGTAAATCATAACGTTACGCCGATCTGGTGGTCTGCGATGGCTTTATTCGGGATGGGTCATTGTTAGTCACTGACACAGGGGTGAGAAAGATGCTGCAGATTGTTTATGGGGCGGTATGAGAAGAGGTTTTTTTATGGTGGAAAGGGGCAGATGTAATGTGATAGATAAGGGACTAGGGCAGATGGAAGAAGAATGGTAGCTATGAATTGTGATGTGTGTATGAGTAAAGATATTTTAATGGTAGAAAGAAAGATGGGATTATTTTGGATTTATTGCTTTCGTAATGTGTGTGCAAAAAAATAAAGCTGCTAAAGATATCAAAGATATAGTTTCCCCTATAGATATGAAAAGACAAACTGCATAGGAGATATGGTGAAAGAAACAAATTTATCATAATCCATGTACACAATTTCTGAATGACTCCTTAGAGTAACTGAGGCAGGAACGTTGTGAACTTTGTGACAAAGTATCTTCTTGTGACAGAGCATGAAGACATGAGCACCTGTAGCTGTCTGGACCCCACGCTGTGACTCATCCCCTCATCATGTGACAATACTCACCGGAATCACATTGGTGCCTCGGCCCCAACAAGGACAAACGTTTCATCTTACATTTGCCACTATGACGTCCCCATTCTCCTTTATTACCCATTTGCTCCCATTAACCTCCAAATCTAACACGATAAGTATAAGCCGCTATGACTTGTATTTACTCTACAAGACGGCGTAGTAATACAATTACGTGACCCGCCTGCTTCACCCGACAAAGTGAGGCTGCCATCAATGTGTGTAATGCGTTTTTTGCTACTTTGTATCACAGCCATCTACAGCGGAAAATAGATAACGAGATTAGTACATCAGATGGCTGACAAAGCCGTACAGTGAAGCTTACTGAAATGAACGACAATATCATTGTTCAACCAACATATTTGGTAAATAAAAAAGATAAAAGATTTTAAAAAGATTTTCAGGCTTCAACATATACATTTGTATGTCAATTCAACTACTTTCGACCTTAGCATAGAAGTGACAACTGATATTGTTTAACTGTCTTCCTCAAGGTCACAAGCAGTCCATTCACAGAGGTCATACTGCTCCAGGATTAACCCACAACAAAACCAGTGTGCGGATAATGCTTGTTTTCAATAAAGCTGGTAACAGGGGAGCGTGCCGCTCAGTAATTAGCGCATAATGGGTCGTTACGGGACAAACATTGCATCGTAAAATGCACGTTATAGGTTGAGATCACGACGTAATGGTCGCAATCAATGGCAGAGATGGAAAGTTACTGCTTTTGGCTGAATATTCAAACATGAAGATGGTTTTATGATTACATTTCACAATTTAGAGGTACAATTGATAATTTCATCTTAGCTTATGACGTGCCCATATTGTGACTTCCTCTCAGAGTAGGTGAAATAAATTAAGTGGAGTTACCAACAGAGGGGCTTGACTTATGCTAATTCGTTCGTAGTTTTTTATTACATGATCAATGATCATTGTTACATGTATTAAACTGGAAGTGAGATTCAAGTAGTAATTTGACAGTATTTCTCATGCGAGTACTTTATAAACATTTGTGTTCTAAACATGAAATATAATCATTTGAAAATTAGCATTGTGTAAATTACTTTGAGAGCGACAACAGTTATAATGTCTTGATTTCAAACTTATGCACACGTTTACTTAATTGGTCTATAATTATGTATAATTGCGAAGAAGAATTAAAATAACAGTGATACATGACTTGTAACTGTCAGAGGGAAATTTAAAAAGGCATAGTTTAAACGTGTCACATTGCAAAAGTTCTCACATTTTACAGTTATGGAGTTTTAATTAAATAACGGAAAACTGTTAGCAGTAAACGAGACATTTACCAATGTATCAGGACGAATGCAGAAAACCTATAAAAAAGAAAACTCAGTAGAATAGTAACATCCTATTTTTACTTTTCTTATACTAACTATATAATGCAGATAATAATTATTCATTACCTCCTATACATTGACCACCTTTGTAATGGGATGAATTGGACATGTTATTCAGGATCTCCTCAAACAGTGTTTGCACTGTAATGCGAGTCCATATACATAAGAAATGCAGGTGCCATGCATCTGTTGATATCACAGACACAGGGAACATTGAGAGACAAAAAACGTAAAATTCACATTTAAGGCTTTTAAGGTGTGCATTAAAGGTCTAAACGTTACTCTTTGTTATTAATTATCAAGTGCTTAAACTTGTTTACGCATCTGAATGTCTTTCAGCATATTAATTAACTGCATAAATAAAATGGTTGAGTGTATAAAATTCTATTTGCAAGAGTCTCCTCAACATGAATGAACCATGCAGATGACGTGCAGGTGGTTCCTGGTTCTCAGATTATGGTCTTATGATTACCATTCTGAGTACTATTATATGTTAATTGTAGCTCTTCAGTGGAGAGTGTATGTAAATTGAGTTAAATCAAAGTCGTTAAACCTTGCAGCTGAGGAAACGTCAAGAAATGTAACTACAAATAGTAGTAGTGAAAATGATTGGAAAGGAAATTTTTTATTAAAAAAATAAGTTGTGCCAGAAACATGTTTTTGTGTAAGGCTTTTTTATAATGATCATGAAAAAAGCACTCTATGTTTAAAAGATAGACGTATTATGTATCTAGCTACTTGTTAGCGAATAGAATATGAACAGTTAGCAATCCCCCGCGGCCTATTGAGGTGTCTGCAAACCCACAATTACCATTATTAATGGGGTCTGCTACTAAAACCCTCATGAATCTTGTGCAGGAATAAAGTGTCAAAGATATGACCATTAAACCCAATGAAGACATCCTACGGAGCCTTGCAAGTCACTTACCCATTGACACAATGGTTTGATGAAGATAAAACCCTATACCTCCCTAAGTTGTACTCTTTTGAGAGATATGACTGATGAGATTGCTTCGACATGGTTATTTTGTATGTCATAAGAAAAACCAAAATGACAATTCTTTCTGGATGTCCAGACAGGTCATTTTACAGGAGAACCACCCTAACAGGAGTGGTCATCTCAGAAAGGTTCACTGCATTTGTGCACTAAACTCATGATTACGATTTTAATGGAGTACATAATAATATTGTAACCTATAAATTATTGGGCCAATGACATTGCCCGAGACAAGTTGGAAAAAGAGACAACAACACAAACTATTTGGATTCTTTGTTGGCGCTGTATCGTAAACTGTCCAGGCTGTATAATCATCATTATTCATGATATATATAGTGTCAGGCGCACATATAAATCACGCATTGTGATGTTTATTAAGACGTTTGTGGTCAGAGAGCTCTATCGAAAAGGCTCGCGTAAATTTAATCAGACTTAATGGCCAGTTTATTTCTGATGTGTCTTCTATACATTTTGTTGTGACATGTTTCTGATAGATGAGGCTTTGTCGTTTTACCTTTTCCATGTTTCTTGTATAGCTCTGTCAAACTGTAAATGATAATACTTATGTATAATAATTATTTGTGTCTGTTTTGTGAGACAAAACTTAATACATGTAAATATAAGATAGGCACAATATTACAAGATGTTATTCATTAAAAATATGATATTGTAATCGTTGCTTGCTTTAAAAGCTTTTTTGAATGTAAAGACATTGTTGTTGCATTATTTGATAGTTTTCTCTTTATTTTGCAGGTAAGATAATGAGTTTTCTACCCCAGATACTCTGTATAAGGTAACATTCACAAATTATAATATTACTACTGAATCCCAGCTTAAACACTTAGTAATATGATAATACAGTTAACAAAATTTCTAAAATTTTATATTTTCTTATTGTTAGCACTCATGGATTATTTCATAACAATTTAAAACAATTTGAATATTGTAAAATCGATCCAATCAGGATTTAACTTCGACATCTTGGCTGTCAAGTGTTCAATATCAGAATAATGTTAACTTTGAAAAGCCAACTTTGATTTTAGCAGTAAATTTTATATGCAAAACAAATGGAATGAAAATTTTCAAAAGCTTTTTTATTAAACGCTGTTAGCACAGCTAAGATTTGGAATGGTACCAATTTACACCGACAGATCAAAGAAAGCTTGGATCTCACAATTTTTCCCATCTGTTAAGATGGCTCCCTAATTGACGTTGTCAGCGCACAGTTTATATATGACACAAAGATCATGGACACAACTTCAGGCAAGGGGAATATATCACTTGTGGATCAGAAGTCATGACTTTTGGCAGCAGCAATATATCGGGTGTAGTGATAGGGGGAGGGGGCAGAAACGTGATCCGGGGAGGCTGTGTGCCATATGTGGGTGATGATGAGGGACTGTCAGTGCTCAAGGCTGTTGGTGGTAAAGGCTAGATTATTAATAAGTGATGGGTAAGAACATTTGATTATCATTCACTGGGTAATGAGAAGATGTTTGTGTAAAGTAATCATTAAATCTACTAATCTACTAAAATATCCTAGTTATTATTATCATACCAATATGGCAACCTATCCAAGGTGTCAGCTTATAAAGGAAGGTTTGATAGAAATAGAAAATTTGTATTTAATACACAGGGTCGATATATGAACCGGTCGTTGTTTTGGACCAAGGGCTGTGTAATTGTTGTAGGGCTTGTAATGATGCTTGTTTAGGGAGGCTACATGATGGGGACTGGCATCTCAAGGTAAATGATCGATGATTGTAACTAATATTATTAGTAAAGGTATGAGTTTTCACCTTTGTTTTCAAATGCATTCATTTAAAGAGACGAACCATCTACATTTGGACAAATAGTTTTCTAGAATTGTAAAAATTTCAAATGTCTAAGTTACTAATTATCATTAGTTAGCAGCTTCACTATTACTCATATTTCAGGCTACAAGCAACCTAAAAAAGCATTTGAAATTTGTAATACTAGATTTGATATAAGATGGTGGTTTCATTTGACAATTTCACATGATATCACATTAGGTTTTAAAATGAAGATGAAATAATTTTTAGGTAGCAATTAGCATTTAATCACGTTCATAGAAGATTGTGAATGAAAGAATTTCTAAACAACAAAAGTCACCAAATAGAATTTAGATAGGCATGGTAAGGCAGTGTATGAATAGTCTGTATATGTATCAGTAAAAACTGTTTTACGTTCAATGAAGATGTAAATGTCTAGTGGCTCTCTTGTATAGAACATTATGTAGCATTTTGTCAAAATAATTCAGCAATATTAATTGATGTACTAATTGAATATGCAATGTTTCCCCTATTACATCATTTACATTAATAGTTTACTTTTAAGACTGATGATTCAGAAGCTTGTGAAAGCGTGAAAACATGGTCATTAGTTTTAATAAATAGCTATGTCCTCTCTTATGCAAGACATACTTGTCAATGACAAATACTCATGGCAGAGTGTGCTGCGATTTACGCACCGCAGAATACGTTAACTGTGTCATCTTACAAAGCATAAGCAGCAGTAAAGCACGAGTTTGTGACCGTTTACAGCGACTTAGCGTGCATTATACCGTAATTACCTGGCATTATCTGTCGTGCGGAATCGTTTGATGTCCCTGATGTATGCAATGTTCCCACAAAAACTGTTCCTTTCTTTGTTCTGGGAAAAGTGACAATGGTTTATTGGTCATCACTCACACACAATCACTGGTAACTTAGAGATAAAAATCACACTTCTTAACGCAGATTCCGATGACGAAGTCAGGTTTGACACATGTTTCTCTGTTCCATCATAATTATTTTACCCAGTTTCCCATTGAAAATATAAGGGTTTGTGTATAGAACATGATATGACGCATTAGACACTATAGACTCTTTTGTAGCTTCAACAGTGTGATGTTAAGACCCCATAATTCATCTCAGTGTCGGGCTATTAGCATGCATTGACAGTGTAATTGTGTGACAATCACATAATGAGAGAGGCTGGGCCAGGGTAAGGTTGTGTAATGGTGGCCCACAAGGCTGCACCCTTAGGGGCCGGACTACTAGCTTATTTATGCTGCCCAAGATAAGGTGTATTTAACGCATCTCCCCAGGATATGTAACTTTTGTTATAGACATGGTTTACCTTGCATTGCATTATCTTATTCTAATTCATCGTCTTTCAACTTTTAGCTAATAGAAACTGATTTTTAAGGCTGAATAATGAATTTCGACATGAATATGTTTGTAGAGACGTGTTCAGTCGGACAATCAATAGACTGGCATTGAACCCTTGTTAAGAAAATAATATTTTAGCGGGTTTATAAGTCATTTAGTATCCAAATATTTGTGTTTCATTGGCTCTCTTGTGTCAATGATTACTTACGGTAGTTATATTATGTTAAAAGGTTGAAACAAACTTCTTTTTATGGAAGATACAACAGTGGTGCTTAGATATTATACATGTAAAAGTAATTTTGCGGGGAGTAAATACATTAAAAGCATATTATTTCATCCTCTTCTTAATAGCATTGTTCTCTGGGTCTCCTTTCTAACATTACCCCCCTCACACTATATGTGTTTATCTCTGTCCTCACAAACCCAATAGTGTGCCCAAATCACATTATTAGCGGTGGTCTGGGTGTTCTGCGTCTGCTCTAGTTTACCCAGTGCATTATGACAATTGCCACTGTAAAGATGCTGTAAAGATGCTTGTATTATTGGCATACGTCTCTGGTGACCATCTCCCTGAAAAGATAAGCTAAAAGAAGACCACCTCTTCAGTTAAAAGTTCAATAATATTACTCTTGATAAAACTGTCTTCAAGCAAAAAAATGACTCGTAATAAAGTTATCAATGCAATCATTGTACAAATCCCTGCATATTCCTACTGTTGTTCATGCGAATTATGTCCTTCAGTTGCTGCAAAAATCATTGTACAAAAGGCATGCTCATGTTAATTAAACCAAACAACCTATGAACATGTGAAATTGGTCTCCAACATAATAAAGACATTGCCTTTAATCCCTGTACAAATCTGGTTCCATGCTCCGACACTGGTTTATCAGCATTATGGTGGGAACTGGCGGAAGAAGGTGGCAAAACGCGGGCATAATAACTCCCCGCTCGTAGATCTAATAAGACAGCGTTATGTGGAGGAAATCTGTGCACAAATCTGTGTATTATTGTGCATTAGTCACAGGAAGCTACTGACGCAGCATTACGACTTTCTATGGCACAGTTTGGTGGGAAAAACGCCAATGGATAATCATGAAATCATGTTTTGGATGTAAAGATTTGTGTGGTATGAAATAGAAGATTATTTGTATGATTATAACTTGTGAGCCTTACTGCAGTTTTCCATCAAGTCTCAAAACTGTATTCCCTTTCTTTTATAGCATGATCCCTACATGTATGCTAGCTATGACACTTTTAAAGTCACTTTTGCTGCTGAATCAATAAACTAGGCTATTTTGAGAGCGTTTGTTATATAAAAGCAGTTAAAACTTGAAATCCATATCCACAGCGGTGTCCTTAAATCCATGATAGCTATTATGACGAGAAAATTGGAAAATATAAAAAAGAAAAGAATTCATACCACACATTGATATATGTTATAAAAAGTTATTTGATGGTTACTCACACTGATGCTTTATACAGCGAGTGTGTGAGTGTTGCCCGGGGCTGTGTGTCGTCAGCCTCTCTCTCCACGCCAGCCATAATCAGCCCATTGTCTGCTGACGACCCACACAAATATACTCCCATCACGCAAACACATGACGTAAAAAATAATATTGGTCTTTTCAGGAGCTGATTGTCGGATTTTCACAATGGTGCAGGTTTACAGAGTAAACCACATATGTATGGGATCTTCTTTCGTGTGATAAGTCGATCGTTTCTCAAATATGAAATGCTCAATGGCAATTAGACGAGCGGAAATCACAGACAATGCAGTGCTATCGTTCTGAAATGGAATTTATTTTGATATGATAAATGTGAAGTTTATGATTTACGCAGGAAGAAGCAGATGTTATTATAGTAGATGATGTGTACATGAGGACATGGGACTGCCTAAGGCTGTGTGTCTTTGGGAAAGGTCCTACTGCCAACTGTAATCAGGCCCTAGGAGGTAGAAGAACACAAATTTACCATATCACGCAATAGGCTTACAGTGGAACCTTTGTAATGTGACCAATTTTGACAGTTTATTGATTTGTGTCTGTATACAAGGTGTTATTTTACCGAGGGATTGAATGGTAATGTGATTGTTAATGTGGAGAAGTATTAGTTTTAAAAAGTGGGCTTTAATGAAATTTTGTCTTATTCTGTATGTTTTATGGTACAAGAAGAAAATAACTTGGCCTCTGTAGGAAAATTGATCGAACCATTTTTATAGCCTGCAGCAATTGGAAATTGTCATCTATTAAATTTGTGTTTACAATGACTGAGTCCATTGGGATAAAAAGTGACTAAACCTATAATGGGATATCCCAGAAATTGTTTTTCTCTCCCTATTATATGGGTGAAAAAAAGATTGATCTTGTTCATTTGTCGTGTATATTGTGCGGAATCCCCTAGGGTGCGCTTTCTGCAGATCCCGCACGATACCATAATGAGCGCATTGTGTGTCATGGAAGCACAAATTTACACTTCGCACGCTAAGGGGCTGATTGTGATTGGTGAAAAATTATATTTATCATGGAAAATGGACACAATTTTTTTATAAATAACAGAAATTAAACAAAAAAGAACATATATGCCAAAGTCATGAATAGTTGGAAAAGCTGGAAAGCAAACTTCAATGAAACAAAGAATCAAGTAATTTGAAGACTTGAGCTTTTTATGTGAACCTCAGTATGTGCACAAATATCAATCTATAAGCAGCATACAACGTGACAGGACCTTTCCTGCACAATATCTTATTTGGCTTGTTAGTGGACAAATGGCACTTGATGGTTTGAGATAGAATAAGTAATGATGATTTCCAGAGGATGTTTAAACTATGATAAAATCTGTGCAAATAGAAATTTGTAAAGCCTTTTGCAATGTTTGGATATGTATCTTAAAAAAGTGATATTTTCCCCAAAGGAATTTATTGTCTATCTGTATCATGTATTGTTGAATATATACATGTAGATCTTCAGATATAATTGATTGAAAAAAATGTCATCCATCTTGTTTAAACATTATTTTTATTTAAAAAATACTTTCCTTATGTGACTGAATTCAATTTTATGTATGCATCCTCTATACATTTTCAATGACATATGAAGAGATAATGACCATCACTCATCAAAGATGTAACATGACGATTTTATAGCAGTAAAGTTGTCACCAAAACCCTTGTGTTAGCTTCATTATAGCGATCAAATAACAATGTTCATCTCACCAACGAACCCGAAAATGTACCTCATGTCAATGGAGTTTCACATCTCACTGAAAGATTGCATAAGGCTTGATAATCATGTGGTGTAAGGAAATAGAAAATTTGATAATGGGCTTTGTGAAGATTTAAAATCCCATGTCAGGAAAGGCCCTAAATTCACACCCATTTTTCAATGCATCAATTCTCGTTAAGAGCATGATGTACTTGAGTGACCATTTTTTTCTCTAGTGTCACTTTCTGTATGGGGCTGAACCTTATCCCCCCCCCCCCCCCCCACCCCTGTTGGTCAATTACCCAAAGCAGTAGAGTAGATGTTTATTTGAAAGCACAATAACTGGTTAATCATTCTGAACATGATTGTAAGTTAATACTATACTATTCTAGTTGATGTTATTGCTCATAATTGGTTCAAAGGGCTATCATTTGTCTATTAATGGTTTGAAATATTTAAGCTCCTACTCACCCAGGTCAAGCATTTTACATGTTTCTAGTGAAGCTGTCCAGACACAAGTTTTCCCTGGCGCCATCTGTGGCACTGACCACGTATTATGAGGTCGAGTGTCAGCCTTTATAATTACAGGTTCAGTGACAGCAAATTCTTCATATAACTTACTGGAGGCACCACAAAGCTGCTCTAATGATCATCACGTTAAATAATAGAACACCTTATAACTGACCACATGATTGTGGAGATTAATGATTTACGAAAATAGCGGGTCTGTGACAGGTAATGCTATTAAGCTAATGAAGTATCATCAGGCGAAAACGGTTACCAAGTATTGAATGAATTTGTAATCAGTCAGACTTTCTATATCATTGATTAACTTAAGTGGTAGGTTGTTTGACAGCCTATAGTTTATATAATCTGTGGGGCGTATTAACTGAAAGTCAAATCTAGACATGCCGCATATGGTGCTATACAGTCTAGACATCCCATTCATTGCGCTATAACAAAAATGTCTGTGTGAGTAATACAAGCTCATTACTATCATTGATAACCTTCAACTTGTGCTAAGATCCATATACTAACATAGTTATCAGTATAGATAACCTTTGACTCCTAGATGAATGTAAATATAGGTCCATATATGACATAGCCAGCTTATCTGACATACACCCTCGCTGATACTTATCGGCTCGTTACTTCACAATGGGGGTTTGTGTAAGCAAGCCGATGATATGATCTCAGGACCCCAGATGATCTGACCACTTTATAAGATGGCTTTCAAGTTTATCTTTCACTATATCAGTTGAAACTTATCCATTCTCTGCACTGGTTCTCTGTTGTCCAATCTAATAAGGTAGACAAAAACACATTATCTGAAAATGACTTTCATTCAGTTTAACAAAATGAAAATGGCCATTGTAAAACAAGACACCACATATCAAAATCATAAGAATAGTAAAGACATCCAATTTCTAAGGCATTGTGAATTGCATCTTCCAGATTCATAAAGGTAAGGGTTAACGAAAACCCAGAGGGGTCATTACGCAAACCAACTGTGTTTTACATTCTACAGTGAGCATTTATGTGATATTTCTAATTTTGTAAAACTGATGTACAATGTGTAATGTGAAACCATTGAATATTATTTAAATCAAGATTCAAATCATGTATGATTACCGCAGCATTACTCTCGAGAATGTAGACAACACTACGACAGGCTTCATAGCTATGTACATGTAGTTTGTGAATGTGGGCAACTACAAGAAATATGTGGTAAGTGTGTATTCCTAAGAATGCCCTTGCTTATCTCCCATTTCTCCTTTGCACCCAACCTAACCACCTTCTGCCCAGCAGCTGGCTGTACATTTAGCAGGCTCCGATGGTTGGTTCTAATGACAGGCCCCAGCGAGGCCTTTCTTCACAACTGCTTATTACGACCAAGAGTTAGTGTCTTTGAGGTAACATTCACATTCACCTCTCATCTAACGCTATCATTATTAGCCAGTTGTTGCCGTTTTGTACTGAAACGTTGATCCCCTAGATAGAGATGTTGTATAAAAAGGGTCCTTTACAGCTTTATTTGTGTCAATTTGCAACCTGTTATTATCAGGTAGAAGAATGTTTATTAATATCACAAGTTCGTTTGATATTAGTTCATTTGATCTGATCTACAAAAACTATTTTGGTAATATCCTCATTGCCTTACTTTAGAGTGAAAAGGATGCAACAATATTATGGACTATCTTTAAATGCATCTACATCGAACACTATTACATGTACATCTTGTTCTGAAAGTCAAGCTCTATCAAAACTTCGTATTACGGAACATCAGCACTTTATAACTCTATGGAAAATTGAACACAAAAAAATGAACACAAGTTCTATTTCATATCATTTCTATTACCATATAAGTAATTAAAAAAATAACTTTCCAAATGGAGCTAAACCCAATGACATAAATAGAGAGCCATAGAGAGCCAGAGACTGTTAGTCACCATGTGTGTTCAGAAGATTTGCTGCCACCTGTGATTATAGCCTAACATAGATGCTGGTGATTGTAAGCTTTATGTAAGATAAAACAGGCCTGCAGTCAGGGTTTTCTCCCCATCTCTAGAGTAACCTATCATTAGCCAATATTGGTAGGAGTCTTTTTGTGAAAAAAATCTCTAATCTTATAGATGCCAAAATAGGATTAAACAGTTGTGCATAATTATGGTAATTTTGTTACAAAAGCAAAAAGTGTGATTTATTTTTTGCACCCGTAAAAGGTTTTATTTTTGCGAGATGTGTAGAGATTGTGGGATTGAGGGAAAATCGCTCTTTTATTGAAGTTAATTCAGCGGCAAGAGTCAAAATGGTGGCTTATTTGTTGACAGTGTTGCCTAATGGGAGGATTTGTTGTTAATTTTTAACAAAATGCTTGTGTTGTTTGTCCTGAGATGCGTGATTTATTTGCACAAATGATATTATTTGTTTTTATTTTCTTCTGTGTTAGTAAGACATTATATAGTACATTTCATTGCCAACATGGCAAAATGAGTTGCCAATAGCAATGGATATCTTTATTTGGTCATTTCTATGTAAATAATCATCCTGTCATTCATGAAGGGACAATTACATTATGAATAATAAGAGTTGAAGGTTGTAGAAAAATAAATTTAGAAAACATCTGTGTTTGAATCGAAATTGATCATGTCAGGAACATATGACAACTTGACTTGGTCATTTTCATGTCAAAATTGTCTTTGGGGAGCACACAATTATCTGATCATCATACACTTTAGACTGAGCCTGAACAAAAAAAGATCTAATGTTTTGTGAACATAAAATAAACGTGTCAGTAGCACATGCAGTATGACTTGGTCATTTATACGTCAAATCGTCTTTTTTCCTCATGCAGCCACAAAGTTGGCTGTCTAATGTGTATATTGATGTGCGATTGTCTGGTCTTTGTGGTTTGCTATAACAATCACACATAAAAGACGTGCAATCCAGCCAGAGATTTATGAAGACGGACGTGCTCCTTTGTTGTGACAGGCTCCAAGGACAGGTTGTGGGATTGTTGTGGTGCGATGGTCAGTGTAAAGTGGGAGGGGCAGGAACGGTATGAAAGGTGTAACAAGCAGTCGTCAGTCAAACATGTAAATTTTTATGATGAAGGTGTGATTGTACAAATTATGATAGTTATGTTTTCACATGTATTCTGTTTTGGTTCACAAACAGATGGCTTTTTTGTTGAAGCAAAATAACACGTGTCAAAGTATGAATTCTTTTGTTACAGCAAAGATTGCAAATTCATAGACAAATTTTCCCAAACCCAAATCATGCACATTATAGCGATGATCACAAGGGGCAATTTTACTAGAATAAGACATAAAAGGAACATCAGTGTAAAGAGGCAGGGGAGGGTTTGCATGGCTCACTCCAGGGGGCTTCAAAGTGGCACAGGCGCCAAATGATGGGTTTAGTGTATAGGAGGGTGGGGCTTTAGACTCCTGCTGGGTCTGGATGTTGATTTGACATTAGACTTACGCTATTAGAGCAGGTACACCCCATTCATTACCAATGTGGAGTGTGGCTACCTCTTACAGTTACTGACTTGATACACACAACTGATTTACATCAGTTTTGAGGTAGATGGTAAATTCAAAATGTGAAAGTGAATAATGATAGTGTCAAGTTCCAAGCCCCTACAGAGAGGTTAATGACAATTGCAGACCTATATATAGTGGGCAGGGTATATGATACCTTAAAAGGCTACTTCATTTATTTCAACTGTGTGGTTTTTATTCTTACCGTTGTATTTGTATTTTTAGAAGTAAATTTCATTATTATATCGAGTTGATCTTTCTATTGGAAAATCCTCAAGTTTCATAAGACACCATTCTAGTCAAGGCTGAAATAACACATATAAATGTTCACACAGTTAGAAGGCTACTTTACAATATACAAAAAAGTTTAGCGCCCTTGTAAATGTCAAGAGCAATTTTACATGAAAGTAAATTTCCTCGCTTCAAAATCATGAGAAGACATCAAATTATATGCTTGTCTCTCATCTAATGTAGATTCAATTGTTGGTTCACACCATTTGATATCTGCACATCAGTTTATTTACATAACACCTCTCGACATTATGACATCACTAATTTAAAGCATAAAGCGAGCCATAATAGAGAATATGATTATCAATGAAAACACATAATTTGAAACACGTCGTCGAGGATGTGATTATTTCATCGAAAAACTTATAATAAGCGCAAGGTGTCAATAAGAATGAAAAGCCGTGTCTGATATGTTTCTGAGGTATTCATTCCCTATCAGAGTGTTAAAAAAGTTTGTCAGAAAATTACAAGTATTATTTATTTTTATGCACATTGACAAGCCTTTAGCTTTTGTAATTGAAGCTTTGACGTGTTTGAGTGTGACAAAGACAAAGCGTGAATTGTCTATTGTCCATGGTTTAAAAAAAGAGATGGGTCTCCAGAACATGTAAAGTATAATGTATAAGTTACGTGCTGTTTATTTTTCCGTCTTGAATGAGAGATTGTCATTCAGGCTCATGTATAATTATCTTAACATCAAGTGTACATTTTTAAAGGTTTTGTGTGAATTTTTAGCACGATTTGATCATCTTGTCACTGATGTGAAATGCATTTCTTATTGAATCTGTTACACAAACAGTGAATACAAAGGTATCTTCTATGACACGTTTATTAATATGATAAGTAACTATTTAGCGCTAAAATCAATATGCTTTTGGAAATGAACATATAAGAAGTAAACAGTGTAGGCGCCATTTTAAATTGTATACATGATACATTTTGGAGAGCAACTTTCTTCTATCAATTATTCAAATTGATGTATCTTAGTCATCAAATTATATGTCTCTGGGTTGCATCATGTAAATCAGTTTAATTGAGCACACATCTTTTTTTCAATAGGTAATAAACTTGTCATTTTCGTGAAGGAGCAAAGCGAACAATGCAAATCGGAGTATATCTTTAACACCTTTCTTATGTCATTTGTACAAGTAAATTTTTTTCGACATTAAATAGTGCATAATGATGTATGTTTTGACACCCATTTTGGCTATTTGCGACACCAGTTACCTTCTTCGTTGTCAAGTGGAACGGAAAAAGCGTTTTTAACCCAACAACAAAGTGGAGTCAAGTGAAAGGAACGTCAGTTAATAAAATAAATCACCTCGTCAAGTATGTGTTGTCGGGTGCGAGGGTTTGTGTGTAACTACAGGGGGTGGCAAAACACACTTGCTGGAACCACAGGGGGTGGCGAAACTGTTCAATGTGTGACTACAGGGGGTGGCAAAAGTGTTGTGTGTTAGACTACAGGGTGCACAGGAAACATCACACTTCAGAAGACACCTTTATGTCTACAAAATTAACACATCAATGCAAAGGGAAAACCAGCCCTTAATTCTAGTTTCTACGTACAATAGGGCCTCAAGCAACTTAAGAATTGTAAATATTGAGTGCATTCTGTACAGATAATGTGTATTTGAAAATAGATATCTCTTATTTGATATTTGTATTTCATGTGTAGCTGATCCATTTGATAATCTTATTTTATGGGCAGTGCCATGTAAAGGGTTAACCTCTGAGCTACTCCGTAAATTATATCACATGGGGGGTGATGTGCAGTTTTACCTGTGCATGTCCAGGAAGATGCTGAGATCAGGAAATGATGATGGCATGCAGGAAATTGTTCCTAACCATCTGCCAGAATGCAAGCTGAGGAGGACCTATTGTCCTGGGATCTGTCATTGTCATTACCCAACACAATCACCAATAGAAACAGGGCTTGTTATTTATGGTATTTTTCTTATGAAATTCTTGACTGCAAGAGATGATTTGCTCTAGAATTGAAATTGCAACCAAAGCTTATCAAAGGCGAAATGAAACAATCTTGAACATGGTGTCAATGAAAAAACACATGCACATACATGTACATGTATATTGTGCAAGTGGGAGAAAGGAAACTTGTTTAAAAAAGCATTTTATGAACTGGTGCCCATACCCCTGCTGTTATGTTTAATAAGGTTTGCCTTGAGAAAGATCTCTACAAACAGGTTGGTCTGGTAAGAAGTATTGTAAAGACCCCAGGGGTGGACACGCTTCATTGCACACGGAATATGATGCTCATTAATAAGCAGAATGCTCCTGTATAGTATGCAGATACAGATACATTTAAAAGGTGCAGTTTTCTGGTTCAGTTGCCCATATTTTAGAAGCTACTTCAACGATTCAATGATGGCTCACCAGGGGGAGTGATGCTTCATGTACTGTCAATATGGAAGGTGTTAGGGCAAAAAATTGCAAAAGAATGCACCAATGAGTTTTATGAATGATTAGATGAATGCTAAGAGTGGACTATTGGGAATATTGTAAAGAGCTGTGTGAAACATTATAAAACATTAAAATTGTGATTAATTTGTCACAGTGTAATGATAGGAGATTTTGTTTTTATTATCAAATGTAAATGTTATTATATAATACACTCGATTTAATCTGATAATGAATTTTCATAAGCCTGCATGTTTCTTCATTCGCTATTACCTGAAGACTTCAATGTACATTGAATCATGATTGTCATCGCGCTATATGCTTCTTTTGTAATGATATACCTGTATGGCAACTGCAGAAATACTTTCCTTTACACAATGATATAATGGGATATTGTATGTGATTCATGTAAGGCTGTTAGAAGTAGTGTGAAGTTATTAGCATACAGAGTCAGATGGCAGCAGGTTATTACCATAGAGAAATGGGGAGGTGGAGATAGCATCTCTCCCACAAATAGGCTGCCAATGTGCCGCATACACTAGCTATGTATTATACATGATACATGGTGGCCGAATTGTTTGTATGTAATGGCTCAATCTTCCAAGGTGGATAGAAAACATAAAAAATTGTTAATTGTACATGAGTTTGAAAATATACTTTCATGGGACTGCTAATTTTTGTAATACATGTACGTTCATTTTGAACACAAATGAGCCGTTAGATCTACATGTACGGTGAAGCCCAAGATATGTCCATTGAAATGAGTTGTAGTGCGCTGAAGATTATCTCACCATGTTTTTACTCTTATGTTTGAATTGTAATATCCTGCTGAAATGAAGAATGTTCTGTGACAAGACTATCACACACAGATACGTTACACCTTGTAGTGAGGCTATATCTCATGCGGCCATGAATAATACGGAGATTCTTGGGACAAGCAAATGATCCTATTCAGGCGGCGATATTAATGTGAAACCATTCTCTGATATTAATGCGTTTTGCGCGCCAGTTACAAAGCAGTAATGGAAACGTAAGATTGCATTAACGGCGCAAAATTGAAAAAATGCAAATGCGCTTGCCATGTTGGCACAATACACATGGAATAAGGAGTATGATGGAGTGGTGACCAGGGAATAGGGAACAGGCTTGTTAACATAGAGGTACAAGGGTGAGATATTCTTATCTTACACTCCTTGTGTTCCTTGATGAAGTGTGAAGTTTGGGACATCTAATAATGAAATGAATGTCGGATTTGAATGTAACTTAATGCGTGATGTGATCTTACTTTTCATTTACTGAATTGTTTTAGTCACTCTTCATAATTCTTTGTGTCAAAATGTACTCATATGTGTTCTGGAGTGAGTGATTAGGGGTGAATGTTGCAGTTTGCGACATTACTCTTATTCTTTTTCAATTAGCCTTGCCTTTTCCGTCTGGCATTTAGTGTATTTTCTAATTGCACATGGTGGATTTATCAAATAAACAAATGTCAGGCATCAGAAATGCTTGTAGAAATCTATGTCTCATTTTCTTCCTTTAGAGTGTCACAAAAATAAATTTAATACATGTATTCTATTAACAATAGATAAGCAGTTGCAACCAGATTGGCCACTACAATACCTGATACACAGACAGGGTTGTATGATATATTACCATAATGGGAATACGCTGGTACACTTGCCCTGTGAGAGTCTAAGGGGTGCTTAGTTTGTATGCACCACAGACTCCTATCTTGCCACTCATTTCTGTCTAAAATTGGACTTGTGTGGTAAACAATAGCCATATAATAACACGAGGTAATGGATACATTATAAAACATGTTCTCCCATATGGTATAGTGCTAGACAATGGGGAAGAAGATTTGGTAATAACATCATCAGATGAGGCACTGGCAGTGTAAAACAGGGTGAGATAAGACCTATGTTAGGTGTTTTTACATTGGGCATTGCCCCTGTGTATGTATGCATAGTATGTGTAAGAATCTTTTGTACGATACATGTAGGTGGTGAAATGGGGTGATTCAGGTAATGGAAATAATATTTGTTCTCTAGCAGGGATGATTTACTGGTATATAGGGAATGTGGCAACAAGGCCATAGGTGAAATGAGTTGTACTTTCAAGTAATATTCATTTTGGGAGTTTTCAAATGTGTAGGTTTAATTTGAAAGTTGCAATGAAATCGTAATTTCATTGTAGTAGAAAATAGAAGCTTTCACTTTTGTAGACTGTATCTTGCAATTTGAGTGTTGAATACGAAAATCTGCTGGACGGAAGATAAGAATGGGAAGTGAGACATCTAGAGAGGGCAGGTGACAACGTCAAAATCAGCCTCGGAAAATGGAAAATGCTAATGTGTTGGTACTCCACGTCTTTTTTGTATTGGAAAATGTGATGGAGTGGAATGTGGATGAATGAGAAAAGAACAAAGTGTATATTTGTAGCTGTCTCTGCAGGATTTGTTAACTACCATTTTACTAATGATTGATATGTAGAGATGGACTGCTGTATATTTTATGTAGAGGGAAGCATGATGAGTGGGAAAACATTTTCATTGGAACATAATTTGGATTATGATAAACTGCAAGGGGACATTATGACTGAAATCTGTAATGGACCTACATGTATGAGACCACCCCAGATTGTGCAGCTCCCATGTAAATATGACTGTGCTGATGTTTACATAATAGAAATGACTCTTCAGTCTCTGTAATAGAGTATGGTCTTTATTTATCATTTGAGGGGAGAATGTGGCTGTTACTTATTGCGGCAATATGTCTGTTGTCATGAGGCGGTATTAGACCGGGATCAGTGATGATCCCATGGTAATGTAAAAGACATAGACCCCAATCTCCCCATAATAACACGCTACTTATCTATTACAGGGACATAGATTTAGCCATATCACATTGTACATGTATGTATTGCAGGGTGAAGTTGATTCACTGATATTAAGCAGCTAGTAGGTTGCTGCATATGTATGGCAGTTTTATGTTGTGAAATTGTGCATGCATAGAACACTAACAGCTCTAGTGGACTGCTACGATATGCTATTGGCAGAAGTAATTTTATAGGTAATGTCTTATACACGTATGTTATCACAATGTATGTGGAACGTATTATAGATAAGAGATTCAGAGTAAAAATTAACACTTTTGTTATTTCTGTATTTTTTCTAATTCATCTTTACACTATTCATTCTTTTTTGCTTCGCTCTTATTGGATTAGGAAAAAGTGGAAATGAAGGTAAATATTGTAGTGTGATAATTACTAATTAGTAATTATCACGATTTTGTGATAGTTTCATTATTGTATCATAATCATCCCCTCTCAGATGTCATAATGTTTGCATGAACTTCATTGTCTATATTATGTTTTATTTTCTGATTACATTCAGTTTATTGTGAACAAATTATATTTGGTTGTTTACATATTGTTTTCCTATTTTGGAGAGATATTCTTATGTCTTGTAAAAGTCTTGACATGAAATTCCAATTAAATAAAAGTTTTTCAAATGGGTAGAAACAGTTGATTGATAGTTCATAGTGACTTTTGTTTGCATGCAATTCAAACATACGCTTATATTCATGAAATGGTATTAGATTATTGCATTATTAGATTAAAGTATATGTATATACACACATATTTAAACAGCCCATGGCCTTTCCATACTTGCTTCTTAGTTGACGTCTTCAGAGTTAGAAATTACCTGTTCCTGATCATGACAAAGTGAGCTGCAAAATGCTCACTTTTTCTCTAGTAGTACCTGAGCTGTTGCCCTCACATCGCTGTCAATTAGGTAATGACAGGCCCATTGAAGCGCCTTTTTACTGCCTGGCTCTAATGAAGCACCTCACCATATAATGCAGCGCAGAGGATTATAGAGCAACATTGATCGTCTGTTTGAAGTTTTGACGCTCATACCTTGTATGAGGACTTTTTCTGATGGCTCATTAGTGTTGATATATATGCTTTGTTTTGTAATGTACAGTATACTTTTGTTTTTGCTTTTTCTGTGATTGTCTTGTCTATTTTCATGCAGAATCTTTCATGTATATTACTCATATTCATTGTTTTTATCACTTTCAACATGTGCATCAAATTACCATTTGAATAACATATTTTATTCTTTCATTAGGTCTCCTACTATGTATGTGAGGTTTTACAGTATGGGATGAAATATATATTACCCATAATTATGTATATGTAGGAGTCAAACTGGATAAACCTGTCACTGCTTGTTTACGCCAATAACTCACACTTGGCATTGCTACATAACAAAATCTGACTGTAATTGCCCTTGTACAGCATTTCTCCATTACAGGAGAGAACTTCTACTAATGTTATCTATAATGAGCGCAAACGGTGTTTTCTTTGTGCATGCAGCATGCATCACACTTGATGCAAAATGTTTACTACTTTTTGCCAATGTTGCTGCCCCTTTAGGTGTGATGAAGGTGTCAATAAGCAGCACGTGGCCATTATACAGCAGTCATAATGGTGATGTATCGCTGTCGCATGGCACAAACACCAGGAACCGTTTACAGCTTCTCACAGTTGTGGGGCGAGGCACCCATAGAAAGTGTAACAGTCCCAATACAGCATTCTGCTATTACTGAAGGAAAGTCCTAGTCAGCAGTCACATTGATTGTGAAGCTGGCGAGAGTGCTGCAAACCGATCACTTTGGGGCTTGTTTAAGTTGGTATAATGTTCATGAGAAATCAGGGTCTGAAAATAACTGAAATTTGTATATTTTAAATATGTAGAAAATTTTTAAATGCTACTTACAATGTTATAAAGGAATGAATCAGTAGGCTTTTTCCATGCATCCTGCTATATGGAATAAAATAATGAGTATTACAATATTCAGAACTTGCAGAATTCTATATGACTATTCATGCATGTCCGCATTATTTTTTTTGTTTGAAAAAAAATCATTGCTCCTGCGCATTTCAACAACTATAAGTTACACGTTATATAGAAAACACGTCATTTGTGCATACATGTATTTAGATGCTTTGCAGGATTGTTATTATGCATTCTAAAGGTTTCCATGTAAATCTGCTGTGATGTAACACGCAAAGCCTCATGGCACCTCAACTCTTACACTTACAAATGTCACCCTTTATATTTCTCATAAATGTCACCAACATATGTGATTTTAAGAGCTTAAGTAAGTTAATTTGTTTAAATGGAAAGTCAATCTATAGATACATGTAGTACGGAATATGTAATGCATAACGAAAAATGAAAGATTTCATTCATAATTAACACTTTATAATGTAATGGCAATGCAAGCATTGAGCAGTGCCTGAGACATGCAGTAAGTTTGTGAGTCACATGCATCAGCCTTTTAACCCATCAATGAGGGCCTCCAAGGTCTCTCTACAGCCCGGTATCTGCCAACAAAATGGGTAACATGATCTAATTGACACTAGTTCCCCCCTAAGCCTCACACACATCATTGTGCAAAGGCTGAAGTGGTATTGAGAGTGTACGTGACAACCTTGTTTATTCCTCGCTGTAAAGAAGATTCTCCAAGGCTAGTTCCATAGAATTTCAACTGTCGTGTGCTGACCTTGTCTCATATAACTCGCCTTCATCTTCTTTGCATCAGCTCGGTTCATTTGATCTCAGCTCACAATTCAATATAGTAATTAACAACACATTATGATAACCCGTGATCATTAGCAATACAAGCTGAGATTGTAGATTATACATGTAACAATGGTATGTATATTTCAGCTTTGTTGAGTATAGCATGACGGCTGATGTATCATAATCCAAGCTGCTAATTGTCATAATTAGCATCACGTTTACATCAGCTGAGATGTGTGATTGAGTGTGACATCAATGAACGTGGTGATAACAAGAAACAGTGCTGAGGGTGGAGACCTTGCACTAAATTGTATGCTTACCTTTCTATCATCAGGCTTTGAGCCATCTAAGTTCTATAATTATTCATCACCTAAGTATTGTAAATGAATATTATATATGATGAAAAATTTATGAAAATGATGATTATCATTACAATGAAATGCAGATGGATAGTGAAAAAATCATTCTATGATATATCTAGATGAAACATTCGTACTAAATATACTTGTCTAGTGTCTAGATAAAATAATCTTGTTTTACATTAAGGTACCTGTAAATATGAATAACTGCCCCATATTTTCTTTTCCATATCAGACCTATAGAGATAAAGACTTTAATGTAATTACATGTACCAGTACATACATGTACATGTACCATTTCACAGTGGCTTTCTGTAAAATCATTCATTATGTGTCATAAGAAAATATTGTAACTGTAAGAACCTTACATGCATGATGTTGTTGTTCCTTGCATTGAATGTTACATAGAAAAGTCAGCATTTTGCTCACCTATTCAAATCGACAGGTACAATCAACTTTTTTATAACTACGATTTCAAGTTGAGACTTTCTCATATCTAGAAAGGGCCCTTTTCTTTATACTATAACTGGGTAAAATCAGTGTGAGTTATTTTTCCTGCTAAATTGTGAAATTAATTCTGGTTCATACCAAAATCTATCTTCAGATTTCTAAGGCACATAGTGCATGCTGGTGAGCTGCTATTAGGCATCATTACAAGATTAAAGGCACCAAGAATCCATTACGAAAATGACGGATCTTGCAGGGCTGTCTCCTTGCCATCCTGACATTGGAACATTGTGTATGTGCATACAACACACACAGTACATTGTGTTTGTTCGAAGTAGCAGAAGTAGTACATTGTGTTAGCCCAACATGGATAATCACTTGCAGCGTTATAATGCAATCAATGAGCAAGTCAGGCAGGAATCAGCAATTGAATGGGCAAATCTGCCATCTTATTGTATGAAAGGTGCTTGTGTGACCATGTGGCATAATCACCACCGCTTAAGGTGACAGAGCACTCAATGGTGCCAGTTATGAGATAACACCCAATCAATGCATAAAAGCATTGTTGTAGGGAGATACACAATGGACAGATGTGTGATCTATGGACTAGCAGTCCTGCTGTGTGGAGATAATCAGGGCCAATTGGTGATGTAACCTGGCAAATGGTCAGGTCTGGTGATGATCATTGTGCATGTTTACATGTTCGTTTGACCTGTCTGGAATTACTGTGGTTTAGATAGTTGCACATGTTTGCACATTGACATGGGATCATTCTGCAAATGTGACAATGAGAAGATTGCAGGCCATACAAATTTGACTTTCACAATTTCACAATGAGGTCCTTTGGCCTAACTCTTAGTCCATCACTGCATCATTTTAGATCATGTTAAAGGTGACAAATGACCACTGATTAGCAGCACTTGCCTGTTTTCACCCCACTAAGTGACCACTTAATTGCACACACTCCGATCTGCTGCCCTCAGCATTACAAAGCATTACAATGAGCCGCAATGTTGGATTGACAGGTGTAGCAGTTACCCTGTGATTTGTGCACGTCTCTTTGTGTCTAATGAGTTCACATGCATTGATTCTGTGAGCTGCGATGCACGGCTGTGTGCTTCTATCAGGTTCTACCTGCTCCTCTTTCATGCACAAGCAAACACTATCAAATTAGCAGAGGATTTGTAACAAGTAGCTCGTAATAATCAAGTGAGGTGGCATGTTCAGATGGATACACATGCCTTGATTGCTGCACATGCTCATTCTATTGTTCATCTTCATATCCCTGGTGTTTAGATTCCTATGCATGTTATCAGATGATGTAGTGAACAAAATTGGACATGACACAGATATACGGTGATTATCAATCTTGGTCTATTTTGCTTAACTTCAAGTCACTTCTCATTTTTTTCATAGATAATTGCTCAAATACTGCTTCACAGTCTAGCAATCGGAAATTCAATGCAAGATTTCTTCTCAGTTTTAATCATCATCACCCCTTTAAATGGGAAAGTCTTCTCTGTTGTCTAATGATGCTATTATCGTTGAGCAGGTCATAAAAGAACTTGATCACCAATTATCATCAGCTCCATATAAGGTGAATCCAAAATTTTCTTGTACTAATGCATTGCATGTTGCGGGTGATGTTATTAGCACTGTAATTATGTCCTTTCATCGTGTCTCATGCATCCTGAAAACATCCTGTAGAGAAACACATGCAGTTAGTGCAAGACAAGGTTACATGCTGTTGGTGTTGGAAGATTGCTGTCATTTAGGTACAACAGTGAACATGCACAGAATACCTGGGTGACGCCTAGGTGGTATTTATGGGCATTTGTGTCTTAAGGGCCTCTGAGGCACTTGATATGTGATTTGTTAGATTTTGATTGGGCCTACATTATATCGATTAAGTGAACTGAAAATGCTTTTGAGTAGGACATCTACATTGTAGATTTATATGTCCGTAATTTTTATAAATTATACAATACCCTATCAAAGATATGACAAAGACAATAAGTTGACATAGCTTTAGACAGTAGATCCATGTCTGTTAAATATCATACACTATTCTAGTGACATCAACGACACTCCACACTATGAATACTTCACATCATCCCATGTCACGCTCGACTGACACTTCTTCCACCCCACAGATCAGAGAGTCACAGAGTCAAGTGCCGCTCCTGACACACAGCCATCAGAGTGTTATGCAATACAACAGTCATACATGAGTGGAGCCAGTAACAACCCCCTGGAGTCATGGTAACCACCATGTTCTGACTGATAACCCCCCCCCCCCACTTTACAGACCACCCTTATTACCCTCCTCCCCAGCGAGTAGTTATTGCCACCCTCCACCAATTTCTGTCATCGTGCGTGTTCGTTATGACTTCAGTACCTCATGTTTTTTTGTCCGGCGAGAATGTAATGTGTAAAATGCAGTAAGCGGCTAATTTTGAGTTAACTACACTAGCCCATTGAGACTCTGTTATTAATGGTTTCTTTGAATTCTCATCGTTCTTCATACATAATACTCATTTATTGCTCAGCTATGAGTAAAAGCTTGAGTGGCTTTGTTTTTATGCATGGTGCATGGCACATTGTGATTATTCCATGGTTTTAGTCATGGTCTTAAGGCTCCATGGTAGCACCCCGTTATTACACTCAGCAAAAGATGGTCTGTTATCATCATGCGTGTGCCGTATTCATTACCACTTCATGCTTTAGTGAGTTTACAGACATTTTAGTGTGTACTAAGTTGGTATCAGAGAATTATCTCAGTCACACTTGAGTTTATGCTTGTTTCTTGGTGTACCTTGTGGCCACAAGACACGAATACTCTAAACAGTCTCTTTTCTCTATTGCCTATTGTCTGCACACATGCACTTTTCCACCTCAGGGCCAGACGAGCATTTTCCATTTTTGTTGCCTTTTTCCCATTCTACTACATGTATGTAGTCGTCTGGGGTAAAAATCACCTGTGAGACACTTAACTCCATAGATGTTTCCTTTGACTGCCCCCAGGCTGGGTATTGACCTACACCTGGCCTGTAAGAGGGAACCACTTGAGCTATAGTGGAGTGGACGGAGGGCTTCTTGATGCGAATTGATTCACTCACACATTGTGTGATCAACACATAACAGCATGCAGAACTAGAAACATGCTGGTAAGTTGGGGTGTTATTTAGATGGCAAAAAAATATCCAATACTGATAACATTTCATAACATTGTATTTATTCAAATGACATCCATCCAAGTTGAAATATATTGTGTGAATGTAAAACCAGCATATACATTGTACTCTATTTTCATTCACATAAAAGTCTACACAAACTGTTCTCATCAGATAAGAATTTACGAAGCAATGCCATATGAGCTTTTATTGGTCGACAGTTATAGTCCCTCCAAAAAGACACATGGACCACACACATGACTTTGAGACCTTCATGATGTTATTTATATTCGTTAAGCTCTTGTAATCATATTCACGATAATGCCCTTGTTCCATGCACAACAACTCTTAATTCACTCTCTCATAATGCTGGACACAAAAATTACAGTCTTCATGCTTTCCTGTGGAGCACATTTTCTATGGAGCACACTTATTTGAATGATTGAATGGATCATCATAATAATCATTATGTTATTATTCTGCTTGCATAGATAATCATACTTCACACAGAATAAGATAACGCATGCTCCAATGTGTGATCCAACCTTTGATCAAAACCCTAGACACAAGGCAATAGAGCCCCTCCCTACATCCGAGTTAGCCCCCTGTGTTGGTATTCATATTAGTTGTCACTGAGCAGCACTTGTAATGATATTGATGGTAATGAGCATGTTCCATTGAGGGTTGTACCAAATGCACCAATCACCCACCAGTGTCTCCTGGGGTCGGTAATGGCCGCCGATGCTGACCCCTTGCAGAAATGCGACCATATGAATATGCTTGTGCTTTGTAATTTACATTATTGTGTTATCCATGAAGACAATCATGATCAAGACCCCTATATTAATATTATAGGCCCAATGAAGACAGTGAAGACTTGTATGAAGTCTATGTAGTTTTCTGTAGTACGAAATAGACAAGTAGTATAGCAAAATCTTTTTAATAGTTGGACTTGAAGTCAAGTGGGTTTATTTGATGATTGGTAATGTCATAGAGATGTAACATGGTCTCATCAGCATACAACAAAATTGTTATTTAGGCTTTTAAAGCTTCTTGATGTTCATCATAGAAACTTAGTTACTATATACTGTCTAATATAAATATGGTTATGCCATTTCCATTTACACCATATTATTCATGTAGCCTTTGAGGTAGCATGATGACACTACGATACACTGGTTGTATTTGCATCTCTAAAGCTGGCACAATTTACTTATGTCATTTACATTTACATCGTTAGCATCTTGTCAGCCAGTCTGGATCAGTATAAAGGCTCACAGCCATTTGATCTGGACTTAATATCACTTCACTAAGATACTATGGGACCATTTGCATGAGAATACCCAGAGGTCTCTGAACACTTAATACCAACCCATTTACATGTTGATTTACATGCGTTAGTTGTAAGTGTAGGAATGCATTGGTGAGCCACTCACTAGCATTTCATTGTGGTGTCTTAGAGAATGGAGACAGCTCAGTGTTAGTGTCCATAATACCAATAAATCCATTAAAGTGATATTGTCTAAGACAAAGCAGGGCTGTTTTGATTGGCAGTAACTATTTAGATGGTTGGTAATAGGTTGTTGGCATGAATTCATGCATCAATAAAGTATGAATAATCTAAGACATGTATGGCGCACCACTTTCGTCTTTAATTGTATTGTATTGGGAATCTATATGACATGTTTGACTTGCTTTACACGTTATATTAAACATAAAGGCCACCTACCTACGTGTATAATAAACACATGTATTCTTTATTAATGTGAACAATTTCAAATCACACTTTACTTGACAGTGAATATTTAGATTTCTTGTGTTTGTAATACATACATGTATACTCTCTTTATTCTGTCTAAATAAACTATGTATGTAGTGCAAGCTAACGATACATCTCAACTTAAGAAGTATTGACAGTGACACACACTGGGATCTATTGACTGTGCATGTGCATTAATTGCCGATGCTGGTTGGAGTGCAGCTAATTGATTTATGCAGCCTCCACTCTGTGTTGATGGTTACGGCTTGTGCCGTAAAGTGCCATGGTGCATGTCACCACTAGGCAGGGCGCAAGTCCCCAGCACTGTTCTTACGTAATTGTTACTACCAAAATGCGTGTCACAATGGAAGCAAGTGGTGGCAATTTAACAAACCCGAAATGCATTTAGGTACATATATAGGTTTTTGCCTTTTTCTTTTACAGAAGCTCTTTATTGAATCTGTACATGCAAAGACCATCGAGACTTTCTTGACAAGTTTTATAACTATTTCTAGTTATACACCTTAAGATTCAAGTTCATCAAATTGTTTATTTTGTTTTTCATAAGTTAGTGGTCAATTCATCCTATAATGATATAAGCCTAAAATTAATCACCAGCCTTTCACCAATGCATAAGATATTAGGGTCTTCAAAGATAATATGAATAATAAGTTCTTTTGAAGTTCCTTTTCAAGAGTTTCTTTTTTTAAATTTGAGGGGAAAAGGTGCTGATATCTTATTTACCCATAGTTTGTCCATCACGCACTTCAGATTAACAATTGTATAAAATCTTGTGATTTTCTCAAAATATGTGCTAATTGGCAGCATTCAGTCCCAAGTTCTGTCATGCCATGTTCTGTGGAGTTTCCAAAATAGCTGTAATTCAGCCCAGTCTGATTGCATCCTAACCCCAGGGTGCTGGGTCCACTGTCTTTGTTGGCATCATGCACAGCCAGAAAACACATGCTGATGGGCACCACAGGATGGAATAATGCTTGTCTTCTCGACATCTGTTGGCATAGTCAGGTGTGTCTTTATATGTATAATTGTGATGCTCTCGACTTTTGTCTTCAATGTTGACATGATTGTGCTGCATGTCATGAAGTACATGTATATTGAATATGAAACCTCAAAAAAAAGGAAAATTTGAAAAACACCATACGAATGCATACAGATTGATAGTTTCTGTATCTGAGAACATGCATGCACTGACTAGATAATCATCATACAACTCAGAGTTTCTCTCTCCTATTTCTTTATTATCGTCATGAAGATGAACATCAATCTTAACATTATAAGCCAGTTTTTTTCTGTTTATCCCCATGTTTCTCGTGTGGCAAGCAACAGGCTGAGTTCACCCGCTGTGTGTGGTGTGCTCATGCTGCAGGTTAATCAAAGGACAATAGGTATTTGCATACAGCCTCCTCCGTAATGAACCGCCAATCTGCATACTGATTGAGGAGAAGGGCCACTTTTTATAAGCAATGCCGGGCGCTATTGACTGCCAATTACATAGGTGAAGGTGAAGGACCTGGGAGCACAAGGTTGGGAGTTCTATTCTTAGCAAACTTGTGGCTCTCAGATTTGTAGTTGGAAAGCATTGTGACAACTCAGAGTATGCACACGTTGATTGCTAAGAAGTGTGGAATTGTTTCACCAATGCCAATCTTTTATGAGGCAATTACTTGGGACTAGGACATACCCCCCCCCCACACACACACACCGGTATGTTAAATTGCACCAATATGTTGCCACAGTATGCAAGTTGATTCCTGAGGTTTAACATTTTGTTTGATGTGTCAGGTGAATAAGAACACAAATATGGTTCAATATTGAATGTTCCATATAAACATTTTTGGAATACATGTATGGATCAAAGATTTCTTTCACACGCAAAAAAAAAAAAAATAGAAGACATGGCCACAGTATTGAGCCCCACATGAACTAATGACAGTTAATGAGTGGACACTCGGGTGCAATTACACCATGGCAACAATGAGTGCAATAATCCGGGCCGGGTCAAAGGGCACACAATAGACGAGTCCCGAGCTCCCTAAAATCGCTACTTAGGGTCGTAAATTTGCAAACTGTAATGCTGCTGATGTGTTTTTCTGTTTATTTTTCTGCCATAAATGTGAAGGAGTTGGACTAGCAACTGATGGATTATGGGAGAGGTCAGAGGTCACACTTAGATCATCTCACACTGCTGAACCAGGCTCCTTGGACTGCTATACAGTTATGATGTGGTATTGATGGTGTATTGATGTTGCATTGACGTCTATTTCTGCATCAGGGTGGAGTAGTTGGCTTGGTGAGGGGTGACCAAGGATAAGTGTTGATAGATGCTTACACAGGTCACAGGGCGTATGATGGATGTTCCTGGGTCTCACAGATATTGAAGATGTTTTAGTTTTCTAAGTTTCTTGAGCTTTAAATGCACTGTCAATGCTCGTCCATGTTCATGGTTTGCAAGGAAAATGTGAGTGCCTATGAGCTGTAAGACCTCGTTCCATCAGTTTCTTCTGTATGATGGTTTAAAGGCGAGTACAAGTACGCAATGTCGGGTGAAAATGTCACTTTAGACTGAGGTGTCATTATATAGAGGTTGTCACATTCACCTGCTGTGTCTTGGCTGAGGTCCCTCCTGTCTCTTTACGATGTGCGACAGAAGTGTTACTCATCCATATTACAACCATGTGGCAAAACACATCATAGGCAAAGTGTCATCAGGGACAATATCACGGACACTAAATATGCCAATTGTGACACTTTTCACACATTTACTCATTCACTAAACATGAGAAATATGACACTTTCCCCCATGTGCACATTAATTCTAAAGTTTTCAGGGTAATGTGTCACACCAACAGTGGACGTTATGTGAAGAAAGTAATTACAAAATTGTGAAGCTTTTTGTGGTGCCGATGTTATGTACTTTATGATTTATGAATCAAGATTCAAACTAAACACCTCGTGAGATGCAAGTCAAGCTATAGAGAGCTCAATAGATGGACATGCTTTGTGCATAAATGACCTCTTAGTCGTACTGTTCTGATGGAAAAATCACTTCCAGCTTGAGATGGATTGGCATCGTGGGGGTTTCTTTGTGCTATATAAGCTCAAACGTGGCTATATTGCCATCAAAGGCACCGGACTAATAGACCTGCCTGTTGGAGCACAACAAGGCCATGGTCAGTGCAGGGCTCAACGAAGGCAGTGATCGCAAAAGGATAGGTCTATTATAAAAGCATTGGAATGTGTGGGGTCTAGAGATTCTTTTTTGCATACATGTGTTACGTCGAAAGGGTGTCATTCATAGGGGCAGTTCTATTGCGTAAAGGGGTTTAGGGATTGTTGTCTTGCTGGTGGATATACGGGTGTGAAGTCAGAAGGGCAGGAGAGGTTGAGATGGTTATTGAAACCTCAAAGTTTGAACCTCAAATGAAATTGAGAGAATTGATCTTAAGATACTTTGTAAAGTTTCTTTTGCCTAAGTACTTTGATCCTTAGTGGGATGCTCATCAGTGGCTGAGCGGACCTTATAGATCACTATTAAGCCATCAAACATCGCCCATTAAGCTAAAATGTGCATTTTGCAGCGTTTAACTTCCACAATGAGGTTGAAAGGTGGCTGTTTTCCATAGTAACGACAGTCATTTATAAGCCAATCAATGCCCTAATGAGTCCCACGCCGTGTCCCCAGACGGCAACAGGTAACTTACGTCCTTGTCTTTGTCTTCGTACTCAGCCATGGATCAAACGAGACAATGTGGAATGGAAATGATGAACGTTGCACAATTATTAAATGATACTCACCATAAGTATCACAATCCCTCGATGTGACCACCATCTTCCTCTAGACTGCTGCTAGATGTGAGCAGTGTAACGATGACCCATGGTCATCTATTGTTTTTCTACCCTTTGGCGGCACACATCCTAACCTGGCCATCCATCAGCCAATGAGAACGGCCCCCATGACGCACACTCTCATTAGCTGGCCACTTTATTTAGTGCTGCTTTGTCGTCGTTTTATAGAGTGCTTTGTCCCCCACACTTTATCTGTGCCATCCTTTGTTTTACTCCGTTGGTCTGCCTGGATACGGTAATAACTTGGTCAGTTACAACACATACAGTCATGTACTATTGTATTTGTAACTTTTGAGAATGCCTGGAGGAATGGTGTGCAAAAACCTTCCTGCATAAATGATCCTTAACACATATACACATATACACATGGTTCTGTCATTTATTTTCAATACATAGAAGATATATTTATGCTCATGGAAAGCATACCTTCCTCACTATAGATAGTAATTTGCATGTTTAGATTTTGATATGTTTAATACATTTTTTCATAAGAGAATAATTATGCTCAATAGATCTTAGAATACAATGTATACACAATCACTCTAAAAGCTGTACAATTAATCTCTATCACTCAGTCACCCTTCCATTGATCACTGTAAATCACTGTATCTGAATCCCAACCTGAGTTGATTGATCATGATCAATGTGGCCTGTAATTATATAAATGTCACATGAACATTAATTATTGTGTGACCCTCACTTTTTCATCGCCGGTTTGTGAGGTGCAAGTTTTCCATTTTATCTAAATATCCAATCAATGAAATCAAAAGAAATTGATATGTATACCAGTTTAAAAATCAGATGTACAAAACGTGTTGTTTGCTCTATACTATCAATATTTGAATATCTTTTGTATTGTTAATGTATTTAAGCATGCAAAACACATTAAGGGAGACACAATACATTGTGTAAGGGTTGATTGAGTACAGCTGTGCATGAAATTGTCTCATCTTTTAGATATTATACATAGATATCTATTGTTGCTTACCAATTATGAATAGCAATACAATTTAGTAGTTAAAGTTTTGTAAATAATTTATTGTGTGGTACATGTAGTTTGGCTTCTTGAAAAAAGGGCCGTAGTTTTAACATGCAAAAGAATCACACTCAGAAATTGTACTCATATTGCTTATTTGCAGTATATTGCTTCCCAGAGTTCATCATTTATGAAACATTGCGATAGAGAAAGGTTACATTTTCAACAAGTTCTATTTCACGAGTGTTTTAAGTGGCCTTGAGTAGGAGTCAATATGTTAATGGTCCTCAGGAGAGTGACTCGTTACCTCCTGTAAATCGCTATTGTTCTTTTTATTTTACTAGCTCAAGTCTCTTGTGCTAAAACATGTGCATTCTCTCCTAATGAAAATGCAATCTCCCTGTGGAGAACACCGTTTTGAGTTTTATGGACCACACCAGAACCTATCTTTTGAAATGCCAATGGGGAAACTTTGTGAAAATGAAGCATTTGGTGTCCCTAAGAGTGTTCTCTGGAGTCCAATGTCCTCAGGTGTACACTTGGAAATGCTATTGACAGAGCTCATATGTACATTACTTCATAGCGTAAATGTCCACTGATGATGTTATTAGCTGTAAAGAGCAGTTTGATCTATGACATGTCATTACACAAGGGGCTAAAATGCTCATATTCAAATAGAATCCTGTGTTTATTGAATGTTGCGCTCTGACAACAATCCATTTACTCACAAAGAAGCAACAAACTTCAAATTGACAGGGTAGGATCACATTAACCTATTGGCTGAGTATCAGAACACATCCATTGATTCTTCCACGTGTATTATCTTCCTGTATATGCGATATATGAGGATCATTAATATGGTGTTGAATTTTGTTAGCTTCATTAACCATGCAGAAGTTGTAGACAAAATATTATCATGACGTCATCGTGAATCTGTTGTCAGCTGGTAGTGTTGAGGCTATTAAATACGATGTATCTTTCAAATAGCTTCCAAACATGGTTCTTACTAGTCTCCATCATTCAGACTGCTAACTAAGAGCTGCCGTCTGCTGCATGCTCTAGTACACAGCTAACCTTGCGGCGTGGAGAGGCTGGTGTGCCACAGTCTAGGTTCTTACATGTAAAATGTATAAGGTAGGTTTATGTAATTGGGTGAGTGAGCGAATGGTTGAGGAAGTTATGATAACAATATCTTAATCTAGGTAATAATGGGGATATTTAGAACTAATTGATGAACCAATCCCAGCATGCATCACTGGGCTGTAACACAACTAAGGATTGATCTTGGGTTCGTCAGATGAACATGTAATTTCATGCAGATCAGGGATCAAACTCCACTTGATTGTTCACTCCTGGACACAGGCTCCACTATGGACATCAACAAAATTGAAAAGGAGCAGAAAAGTCAGCAAGAAGAGTTACAATCTTGTTCCTAAGTCTATTCATGGATTCATTGTAGGGTAGAAATTGTCTTAGAATTATGCGTGATTTCACAGTTAAACAACACAGAGACCAACAATAACTCTTTGAACAGAAAGTATACTTGTATGCATAGCACCTTTCTTAATCATATTTTTCAAGTTGATTTGTTCAAGTACAACAGATAAACTGGAAATATCATTTTTTGTGTGAAAAGCAGTATACAGGTAGTTAAGTTGGCTCACAGATGAGCTGATTTTATGACTTGTGACTAACAGAGTAATAATAAGTTGCAATCAGTTTCTGTGGACGGGCGGGCGTGTCTGATACTGAGCTCCTAAAACCAGAGCAAGATCAACATGCCCCATTAAACATTAATCACAGATCTTAACAACATCATTACGTCCATGAAAGGAGAAGAGACATAATGTACGAGATCAATTCTCTACCCAGGATCTTGTTTTATGAGACGTATTAATTGCGCGCCTGATGAAGACCGTATGAAGCACAATCTATTATGGACAGTACACGGAGGGTGATGACTGTATAAAGCAGGCATATTTGTATTGGCAGCAGCATTGTGCAGGTGGCAGTTGATCATTCTCACTTATGTCAGGTGCAGGAAGTGGTAGAATGAGAGAGTTTTTGAGACTGTGCAAATCCGATTTTGAGCGAGACAGCTCTATATAATTATGCTATTAGCATAACAATTACATAGTTTTGGCTTTGTTTTTATTTGTTATTGATGTGTGATAGTAGGAGTGTTGTATCAATTTTCTTTTTGTGGATGGCCACAAAAGGGTCAAACCCTCTGGAATGATAAGCTGGTCCAAAAGTGCATTAAGATTTTTCTTAGCATTTTGACATGCGGATTGAAGATACTGAGATTGCATATTCATATAGCAATATATTTTTGAAATTGTTATCATTAAGATGTTAAATTCTTTTACATGATTTATTCATTCAGTTGAACATTTAAATTAATAAAGTGAAAAAAAATTTAAATGGATGTGTTGCCACGGAGATGGTTATGAAAATAAACCTGTCTTAATTTTGTCAGGTGAGACATGCTTGACCATGCGACATTTTAACCCTCATTACAGTACAGTCTGATTCTGCATCCATGTAGCATAAATCACGAGAACTCTCCAAGGCTGATAATGAACGCGAAGCAGCTCGGTCTAGGCCAGGTAATGAACGACATTGTGCAGGCAGATAACGAACACGATGTTAACGACGATGCATGCTCGTTGATAAACGTCGCTCACTGCACTTAGCCTTGGCCACAATGCAGAAGTTTATTGTTATGAATATTCATAGCCTTGTCACAAGGTATTGGGATGAATATTCGTTGACTATCAGGTGTATAAGGTGGGGATTGTGAATGGCCGACTGCTATAGTACATGCTGGTGGATAGAGTGGGTCCTCGGTGTGACATAAATCTGGTGGCTAATGCAGGACGTGCGGTGCTCAGGGTCTGCAGGGAGGACGGGAGATGGATGGACGGCGGAGGCAGGGCTTCTGAGGGATGCCAGGGTAGCACGACCACTTTTTAGAAAGTAATACTATAAGCACTTGTGTATTTTGACAACCTTTAGAAAAATACACATTCTAGAAGATGAGTACTTTTGTAACATGATAACCTGTATAAACAGATTATGTATACTTGTCAATAGGTCTAGAATAGATAAGAATAAAGCACACCTGTTTCATGTGACCAAGTTTGTTACAGAGGCAACTAATTAATGTGAAGTTATTTTGATATGTAAACTTCTAAAATGAAAGTACCTGTGTTGCTACAGTCTATTGAATAAGGCAATCTGTTATTAATGACACATGCATCTAATGCTATCAAATCTTTAATTGCTCTTTGGCAAATAACCAGATTTATTATTTAAATCATACAAGAGACTAGAAAAGTAGTACTATTTTGAGTACATCCTTAAAAATTGCTGTAGGTTCCACGTTTCCTATAATGTCTTACACAGGTCCAAGGCCGCCCTCCATCATGGGAAGCTCCTGCTATTGCACCTTTTATTATTGCCGCCTCGTTAATCGTCACCAAACGACCACAACTCCTTAATCCTGGCAACAACTTGTTAATCCTCGGCCAGTGATTAGCTGGCCCTTCATTAGAGTGGACACACAGGGCACTTGGGGATCAGGTCTAATGGTGAACTGAATTTTTAAGGAGACAGCAGTGGGTGTATTGTTATTACCAAAATAGGGCATTGGTTGGGATATTTCGACTATCATTGTTGCATCTACATGTATGTTTTGAACACTGGTGGTTTATCATTATTTGATCATTGTATCCGTCAGAATATGGATTTGGACATTATTTATGTTTGAGAATTTTATAATGGGTAGAGTAATTATTACATTATTATAAGATCAAAACATGAGGTTATGAATGAATCTTAACTGGTATTGAGATCAAATAGAACACAAGACCACCTTTTACAAGATGAACCTTTGCGGCAATATTCCCAATATCATGATCTACAGGCAAGTAACTTCGCATATCCTACAAATGGCTAAAAAATGACCACCAGTCAGGCTGTGTGTGTTTGGGGCACTCTTTTATCTGGCCATAACGAGCATGACTCGTTAGCAGGCTATTCATTAGTGATGTATATGCCCGGCAGGACCTGACATTGGCTTGCACAGTATTGCTGGCTACAAAAGTTAGCTTGTAATATAAGACAATAACAAATAATTATTAATGCAAATGCAGTTGACACTGTAATCTGTTATACTTTGATACATCTGTATTGGTTGGACGCTAGAGTATAGTGTCAACTTTTTTTTCCAATCTTAAGTATAGTTCCATCATATTTTCTATGACGCTTTATACAGGCAGGTGATGTGATGAAATGGTTGATGACTGCTCATAATCAATTAGAAATTAGTGAGAATCTGTGTGCCTAGTGAATCACCCATCAATAATTCGTCTGGATGGAAGTGTACTATGGGGAGGTGGTGGTGCACACAAAGGCTTGAGAGGCAATATTTTCCACAGAATTGGTTCGTCAATAACCTGGCATGTTTTTGTCCTGTCATTGTTCACTGGGGTCATAAAGGTCATGAGGTACACTATCAGTTGTGTTTCAGTCTGTCATACTTGGTTCTATTTTTGCTGATCTACCCAAAAGTGTGGGTAATTGCTTAAAATAATGGTCTTATTATTTCAAATACATCATATTGCAATTTATTATTGCAATATATATCTCCATTGATGGCTATATTATTGCTGTTTCTATTATTTGAAAGATGAAGATAATCCTCATCGTCCATCCATTAGGTCCACACATATTATGGTTTTTAATCATACCTGATGAACCCACAGAACATTATGACTGCCACGGCTATTGTCCAATATCCCCAATCACCGACAGTCATGTTAGAGACATCCAAAACAGCACTTCATTGACAGAGGATGCTCTGTGGTTGCTTATATTAACCTCGTAAATCAATTGACGTTTTATGTTTATTGGATGGAATTGTCAAATAAGGCCACCGCACAATAAATCGTATTTGTGCGATTCCGTTGCGTCTGATATTGCATTCTTGCCGTCACTGCCCCTACTGGTGGGTCTCTGTGCTTTTATGTTGATGCACCGACAATGGGCAGACATAAAAAGGGGTTCGGATCTCCATATGAATATTATACATATTTTGGTCATAACAACAGTTAGAGGTCCTAGATGTAAGCTCATTGCACTGTGTTTTTCATAGAGGTATAGTGATCTATGTCAAACAAGTCTGAAATTAATATGTATTTATATATAAAGTAAAGGCTTGTTATGCAGACTTCTCTTGTTAATCATCATATATTGAATTTTTCATATACTAAAATAAGTTTTGATTATTGATAATAAATGTACAACTACATGTATCTGAAAAAGTTACTTTACATGTGCCATGTTTAAAAGGAAGTAACATTAGTGTGGTGATTTGACAATTGGAAGAATGAAGAATGCATTAAAGCTACATGGCACTAAACACTGTGGACCATTTTGCATTCGTTGTAATAACAGACATTAGAGCATTGCATGCGGCAAGCTTTTTCCCAAACAGCAACCAAAACAGGCAAGTGGCGTGAGCAGACCTTTTGCCGCTAATGGAAAGCAGTGATTGTGATGACTTTGCTGCTAGATTACGCCCGTTTTTCTCATGTCTTATTATATACACTACTTTTTGATTATCAAGCCTTCTTTCTGATTGTGTATTACACATGATTTCTCCCATTATGTCTTTGATCACATGTTACTGAGCCCATTTTCTGGTGCACGTTTCCCGGATAGTCCATTACGGATTCTTCCATCATTTCATCAGGTATTATGGGTCTTTGTGACATTCTCCTGCCCACCCCGACCCTCCTTTCCTCAAACAAGTGTGACATTGGAGTCACAATCTGTGGCATTGAGCATGGGAATAATTTGATATAAACAGCGTCATCAGACAGCGTGCAATAGGACTCAGGACGTGCTCAGCGTGCAGAGGTACAACATACATGCAGGCTGCTGGGCCAACTTCTTAACTGGTCCAATCGACAGTATAAAAGCCTTACAATGGGATGAATGGGCTTCTTCATGAGGGCTACTGCTAACCATATGTATTGACTTGGATTTACGTTATACTTAATGGATTTATTCTATCCTTCAGCAACAGCCTTTTGTCTTTGTCAAGGTCTGATACTTGAGAAAGGTGTTTCTGTTGTTAACAGGTCCATTTTCCTGATGGAACCCTGTTGGGATGATGTTGTTATCTAGAAGATGATAGTGGTATTAGATACCAACCACAGTTACCTTATTCGACCATGTAACTGTTCACATGTTAGTGTCACATGTTTTATGCCTAATTGTAAATAGAAAGATTCTCCAAGGAAACAGAAATGAGGAATACACTTCAAAGCAAAAAGGTCACATCAGCATGTGGATATGGCCTTTTGCTATTGATTTCTTCAAATGAAACCTTGGCTTTGCGATTGCCGCCTTTTAATCTGTTTAATCTGACGTGCATTAATTACTTCCTGTGAAGCAGCTAACGACCTTCACATTAAACGACCTTCACTTTAATTGTACCAGCTGTTATCATGAATGCTTGATTCTGAAAACAGTGAAAATATATAAATGTAATACCCTTTGTATATTCTATGTGGTTTATTATCTCACATCTATTAAAAGGTCTGAAATAAAACCTGTTCATGTTTTCATTTTCTGATATCGGACATGCTCACATGAGCAGTAAATTTGTTTGCGATGTTTGAGATTCTTACATGACAGAAAAAAATCTTTAATTGCTCAAACTCCCAAAGGTCAAGGAGTTAACCATCGAATTAAGGCAGCTGTCCCTATGTTTGATGGGACTCGTGTTTCTGACAGCAAATTAACGTGATAAAAACCACCAGTGGTGCCACCTACAGTGCAGTGTGCCACAGAGGGAGGGGTAGATCAAGCTTCCAAACTTTAGACATTTAAAGCTTGATTAAAAAATTCTTTTAAGTTTGTTTATTTATTGAATTAAGTTGCCATTTATCCGCAAACAATGAAAAATGTTTTTATGTGCACACAAGCTGTCATATTCTTACTTAAAACCCCTGACATCTTTTTTTCTCAAACATTTAATCCATTTTCTATATGTTTTACAGAATCTTGGATTCAGTGCGATCTATTTGAATTGACAATGAAATATCTACCATAAGGCTTTGAGTGGCACACTTCAAATTATTTTATCTCCAATTAGGATGTGCAAACTTGAAACTTGTGAGGAAATGAAATTAGTTTGCAATAAGTCTTGCTACAAGTAATGTAATGAAAGCGTGATTTATAGAAGACCCGCCCCTCCATTTGCAAGATTGGTAAGATGTGTGTGAAACACAGCAGCGGTAATGTTAAAACATTACGTGGGGACTTGCGTTTCCTTGGAAGAAATGATGCGCATTAATATAAAAGTCTCTGCAACCAACTGCTGGTGTAAGGTTAAAGCCGTTCTGTGTATCCGCCCATTCCATTTGGCAGATTGGTAAAGTGTGTTCGAAACAAAGCGAGGTGGTGGGGATGTGCACAACTGTGCAGTGAGAAATGCCAATTCTTTTTAACTTGTAATGATAAGATAGGTGGTGTCGAAATGCTATGGTATGTCTTAATCATAAATCATCATCCATAGACTTTCTTCTCGCAAATTTTAAAACTGTTATTTTTATAATCTGGTTAAAATCATTTATACTTTTGACATTTTCAAAGCACATTATTTATATAGAAAATGCCCCAGCAATGATGCTGACCAGTTATGAATGTTGGGGCAGCCATTGATGGTAGATGCCCACAGTCACCCCACTATCATTGGCTTCACACTTGGCTGACACATTGTCATAGAGCATCTCTTTGTCCATAATGTACCCACAACCCCACCCACTCCATCATATCTGGTCATGGAAGCATATTGAAATGCGACAATGACGCTCTGTAACACTCCTTCCCTATCACATGTTTCATGCATGGTTGCCTGTTTTGCATACACAGTGACAAACTAAAGAGATATTTTGTAACACAGATAGCATGAGATCATTCAAACACATAAATAAATGTGACTCCTTTGGAGTTCATCTATTTCTGTATGTTCAAAATGTAAACTTTGTTTGAATTTGTGGATGTTTATGATTAGATGAAATCCATCCTCGTCATTGTAGAGTTCTTAACCCCACTTCGAAGTGTATCCCAGGCTTAACACATGACTGCATCTTCCCAACATTGTCACAGCAATAGCTGATCTCATATGTTGTGTGTAATAACTCAGGCCCCTGCTGACTGCAAATACCAGGCAGAGATGATTATAATTGTACCACGGGGAATACAGTGTGCATGGAATTATGCACGCAAGTGATAATAAGGATGCAAAAAAAAGTCATCATATTGTGTTCGTGTATTGATTGAATGCTGATATGTCTGATAAAATACTCCACAGTCTCCACTAACTTTGCAAATCCAAGAATTATTGGTTTACATCACTTGTTAGGCATTAAATTGATAGAATGGGGAGGAGCAAAAGCGTGACAACTGTTTCTTAATGGCTAAAATACAGAATAATTTGCATCATAATCAATTCCCGGAACAACACTGCTGTTTCCGTGGTTACTTTTTGTCGGCATGATCACACCGTCCCCTGCCGAGCACCCTGCTGGAGGTCAATTGAGGTCATGCTAGGGTCAAGGTCGGATGGGCAGCCTACAATAGATGGATTTCTCGCGAATTAGAGACAAATTCATGGAAATTAGGGAAGAAAGAGAGTATGTAAATGAAGCGGGTCTGAAGCGGGTCGGGTGAAGGGTCGTGGGTGTGCACTGAATATGGAGGTGATGTAAGGAGCTAGGGCCTAGTGGGTCACACCTTGTAAGCTGCTCGATCAGAGCGGAAACAAAAATAGGTTGCTTGGTAAACAGATTTAAAAGGAACAATATCCAAATATAAGAACATACCTTTGGTCTGTACATAAACATGATCAATCAGAATCATTAATTGATGCATGTTGTTAGCATTTGTAGTGTATATCACAATCTATGACCTTATTCAAGGCCATATAAAACCGTTCAGAAGCTTTTGAAAATGCACCTCTTAATGGAAGATTGTAATGAATAGACACAAATGAATCTGCCTTTTCCATCAACAAATACAAAATAATGCTGAAAAGACTAAAAAGCTCCCATTTTTTGCATCTTCGTGGGAGATAATCAAATGAAGAAGGCAGCTTTACGCATCTGTTGCTTTCATTAATCAAGTCCATTAGAACCAGGTGAATCGAACATCAACATTGACATGCACAAAATACCATTTCCTCATCACATTTACAAATCTCCCAATGAAGTTCTCATCATGCCACCACTATGTTACAGAAAGAAAACTGTCAGCTAAACACTGTTTCAAATAAAGCTTCGTCCTCTTTTAGCTGTCATTTGGTGACACTTTAAGATCAGTGTTGACATGGGTATGTGTGATACTGAATGCAGCATGATCCCTCCCTGCTGTCCTCGGCCCTGGGGCCATCCCTCTTTTCCTCCCCCAGACCATCAGCCTCTGGCTGGGGGAGCCACAGCACCACGGCCCCCAGGTCTGAGGGACTCCTCCCAGGGGCAGAAAGGCGACTTTTGTGTGAGACTTGATACTCTGATGGCAGCAGGCGACTGTCAATGTGTGAAGCTGATGGAAATATCAGGCAGTTCTCTCACCATTTGACATTAATATTTTCAGTTCATTGAATACTTTAGAGTGGACACCACTGTGAATTTTTTCTAGTACTAAAAATATTTTTGTCTTAATTTAGTTTAGTTTAAACATATTTTTATTGACTCATTGCCTCAAATAACAGGATAACAAAAACATGCGTGTCTTAATTTACTATTTTACCAATTTATTTTCATTGTTCTAAAAGCCCAAATAAAAAATATTTAACTATACCTTGTGAAAATTCTCTCATGTTCTAACAACCTTTTTTCGAATTTTTCAGGTAAGGCATTGAGATTTCTACAGCAGAGTAAGGTAAACTACTACATGTATAACAAATTTTCATGCATTGATCCTAGTACGCGGTTATATCCTTGCACCTGCCGTCTATCTCACAACCATAACTATACATATACTCATCGTATATGATGTAAGTGCAATCATTTTACAAACCATAAATTTACCATATATGAGGGAATTATAAATTCCTGCTTATAAATATATCACAAGAATTGGTGTGTTTGCTATAAGCATGCAGTAACTTTTATACCGGGGTACTTGTTACGGGAAAGCCAGCGATAGCATCCAAATATCCTCGTATTTCTGTAGACGCAATGCTGTGTGATAACCTTCTGGATGAGCTCATATTATCTAAGTGGGTGGGACCTGTCACAATACGCGATTACAACTCACTATATACCGGTATACAAATACTTCGACCATATGATATTATACATATTACAAACAGGATACATGTTGCTATTCTTCCTCTTTGTTATAATGAGATAGTTGTTTATTATGAGTGCATTGATTTCAGAAAATTGAATAAATACATACATTTGTCCCTTTTATTTTATCTACAGATAACTATATAACTCATAAAGATGGCACAAGTCATTATTACAAGGTGTCACAAAGACAGGTGTATGATAAATGCCCTGATAGAACAACATAGAGGTGGAGTTATAGCAATAGCTATCTAGTCAGTGAACAAACAGTAAATCATCAAATAATGATAACATGTTATCTTTGAGCTAGAGTAAAATTCTACTTGGTCAGACATCTGTGTGGGTTGAACAGCTTTAGCTATTATCATTTAGCATCATGATTCCTCTATCAATATGAAAACTGCTGGACCTTGCAGAAGGTATCCAAAAATGTTATTTATGATCCATCAAATGTAAACTCCAGACGTAGCCACAAAGATATTTGTCATCAAACACTGGCATAAATCATATAGAGCTAATGCATATGATGGTATGTTAAGGAGGTGTGGCCATGGTACCATTAACACCAGATTATAGGCTCATATGTCATAGGGCAATTGGCAGGAAAATGTGGACTTGAGAGATAAAGGATGCCAATGGGTTGGCCAGTATGCGTAAGTGTGGGATAACTATCGTAGTCAGCTTACAATAAAGAATAGTTAGTCTGAAATTGTCCCATGCAATATAATTAATCAGATTGGTCCCAATCTTAAAATCAACTAGAACTGTACTCAGATCAGTTTCATTTACAAAATGCAAACTGGCCTATTCCCATTCATTTTCCCATTTTGTATTTGGAAGTGACTGCAGTCATCTTGCAATCAAGAGTTACACTATATACATCATAGGGTCACCTAACAAGATGTCAGACACAACCAGATTAGTATATTCTGTCACCTTTAAATCATGGATTAAATCTGTACACCCCTCATCAAGATGACCCATTCCCTTGAAAAGTAGCCACAGCACTGACCAGATTAGTGGATTATCTCGCCCCATTAATCTGCACTGCCACTGCTAATCTACCCTAGTCCTAAGTGGGTCCAGACATTATAAATCTCAGCCTAGCCCCAGTCCTGACACAATCTCTGAGATCTTAACCGCCTCCCAGTGCATAAACCAAGCTCTATCTCTCACCATATAATAGCCTCTCACCAATACATTTTCTTACCCTATAATTGCTGAGTTTCCTCTGGTTCTCTGGACCATAACCTCCTTCCTGTCACTCCAATATATGGGTGGTAACATCTTGCCAGGAATTAACTGGTATCTATGTCTGGATCTCAGGCAATAATTGACTGTGTTCCTGTATCATGGATCTTATGCTGCAACTTAATCTACTCATTTGATCTTTTCTGCCACTGGATCATTATTGGGGCCATTAGACCATACAACCCCCAAGTCTCACCCCCTCATCATGAGCCACTGTAAGCTTATCTTCCATGGGGATCTTAATGTTGGGTAGACTTGCTGGCCAGTAATTGGCAACTTCCCGGTGAGTCAGTGTTTATGACACCCCTACAGCCCTATCACTGCTGGGATCTCCTCACACCCCATCCATTACACCCAACGGGGTCCAGCAACAAAGATGCTAGGATCTGGGCAATTAAGGTATGTGCATTGATCTCATCATTAATGTTAACATATCAGGTGATCCACTGCTGGGATATCTCAAATATATCCTAGTGACTGCCACAGTGTCACACCTTACATATTGTTAACTGTTGGCACCATCTTATTATTGAAATAAAAGGAAGGTCACCTTTCCCTCCGGGGAAAACTCTCTTACAATATTATTGTTGATTTAAATTTAGCTTGTTAAATGAGTCATACAATATACTAGATGATGAGTATTGGTTTTTCCATGCGGCTCAGCATACACAAGTACATGTACAAGAACATATGACAGCCCCCACGTATGGTACAACAACCTCTTCTATGGAAGTGAGTTGAACCTGCAGATGGGCTCCAAGTCTGAGCACCAAGTCACTGTCCACTGGGGTGTCTGTCGTCTTCATCCCCACTGCTCAGTGACCGCAGCTTGGATTATGACCTTATCTGGTGACCGCATCATAATGAAACCCATGCAGTCTGTTTATCTAGTCTGTATCATGGTCCATATGCCACAGTAGTGATTGAGTAATAGGACTCTGTCCATGTCATTACCATCTGTGACATTTTCAACCAAGAATAATCAGACTATGACTGTGATGCATGGGACAGCAATCTTTGACAGTCTACTCTTTATGCCTATACTGAACATCCACCTTGGGACCGATGTGATGTCTTAGAACAGAGGATGATGGAACAAATGTGCCATATTTGGATAACAATATACCAGGTACTCAGAATCTATGCTTGAATGGTTGACCATCCTGCTATGCTGCTAATATCACTGTGATTACCCATGGTTGAATTATGATGGCATTGAACTACAATGTTCAAGATATGAAGATGGCCATGAAACAGTGTTGTATGATAGAGAGGTGACAAGATCACAGAAGTTACATCCCCTACTGCTACAGCCTGAAAGCCCATTATTGTTCATAGACTCCATGTGCTTAATCCAGCCCTTCTGTGCTCTCACCCCAACTGAGGTCACGACCTTTAATCAGCAGCTACCATCTTAATGGTGGGATTCTGTAATCAACTTGCATCAAAATGAGCTGGATAATACTTTCTCTTAGTACTATTCTCTAACAATGAATGCTTAGAATGCAATCACTTTGTACCAACTGCCTCTGTTTCCTATTACAATATAAAGCAATTGAATCATGATTTGTAAACTGACCCATTGTTAATGAGCTGTCATTATGATCTATTGTCCCCATCATCCCAACTCAGGTCATGAACTTGATCAGTTGTTTAGACTAAGATGTGGTTTTAAATATTGAACAATTATCATATTTTACATGCATGGACATGAAACATACAGATATATGCGTTTGCATTGTTTCTGTATAATTCAGCATCACACTAACAGTACAGTGGTCACTATCTTAATCTTCAGACCCCAGGGGAGTTGTAATAATCCCCATAATGATCTGTTATAATCACTGAGCTTTAAGAAGATCAATGTTATAATCACTTTGATGTTATCTGTGGTGCTGTGTCTAATCTGGCCCTGCCAGGCATCTGCATTGCATGCCCATGAATGCGAATTCTCACAGCTACATGTACCCTTTACACACTTTACACATGGTCAGTCTCATTTTGTCTGTTGGATTTGATATGAAACTTGTAGAAGTTTTTTTTATTTGTATTTTATGGTCTTAGTCTGCAAGTTTACAAAATAATCTATTCTGTTTAGATTTCTTTGCCTGTTGTGACGTTGTCTCTTACATGTATGTGCTCAATAATCTTATAAGCTGTTCATCCTCTCAATATTTTAATCCTGCTGACCATCTCACTATCTATGTACCATCACCCCCACCCCCTGAGTCACACAGTCCATACATCATCCATGAGGACCACAGAAATAAGCTGTCTACCATGATCTATGGGTCATACAGATTATCTCATAATCCCAGAGGATTATCTCATAATCCCACAATCTGTAATCAGTGCACAGCCTCAGTTCACTTTTATGTGCTGTTTGCGGAAATACAGATTTATCGACTTTCATAATTCGTTAATTTTTCACTGTGAGCTGAAACCTTAGAGATATAAAATTATTATAATAGTCTCAAATATCTGTGGTTATCTGTCAGCTTATTTTGAAATACACATACATACATAAGAAAAAAAGGGATGATTAATTGAGGACTTAAGAAAGGAGGCCACATGTTTATCAATCTCTGGTACATGTATTTTATGAGTATTTTCGCCATTCTTTTATCATAATCTCTCCAAATACAATAACAGTATTGTAGGCTCCATGGTTGTAAAAGCAGGTTAATTGTATGGGAATGCTGGTTGTGTAGTTGTTAACGTACTACAGGGGCAATTTTATTGTGAAAAATTGAGATAAAGTGAAATTAGGTCACAAGTTTTCTGTAGTTATTATTTTTGTGCAAAATGAATTAGATGTGTTTTGCCTATATATCAGATATGTATAAAAAGAATCCCATCTGAAACATTTATTTCTGTCTTAACCTACATTGGTCTGTACACGTATTTGCTGCTATGATAAAAGCACAGTGCTTTTTACCAATGTGTATGCACCAACGAGGGATGTGGTGATATAATGTAGTTGTGTTTTAGATACCAACTTTCATATTTTTAAGAATACATTCACATGTGTAATTGTATGGGAATCTATAAGCTGTTCATCCTCTCAATATTTTAATCCTGCTGACCATCTCACTATCTATGTAGCGTATTGCTAGCTTGTAACACCTGGTAACTCATGAAAATTACAAAAATACTGATAAATGTGTAATTATATTTCACTGCTATCTGTATACTTGGGTGTGCAGTTTCAAGGACCATGCATGTGAAATGCGTGCTCTGTCCAGGCAACACACTAATTATGAGAAAATGCATGGAGTTTGGTGATAAAGCACCTAAAAAAGCAGTGTGTTCACAGACTAAACTGATAGCGGAGGTTGTGGTTGGTTTAATGGTTCATGTGTTACGTGGTGAAAAAGTATTGTCATTGGTACGTTTGTCTTTGTAAAGCTGGTGTTAATCTGAAATAGTTGGATTAATTATCCATATAATGATAAATGTTGATAATTTGTGAAATTTATATGGGTCACAGACACAGTAGAGATAAATATTTGGCATGCTGATTGTTTTGGTGAAACGTAAGTGGCTGATTCCATGAACAGTACTGATGTGGTTAAATATTGAAAAACAAAAACAAAATAAAAACAAATTGCATTGTCTTTATATGCTACTGGAAACAAAGTGCATTGCACACGAAACAAAGTTGAAACATGGCTTGATAAGTGTACCATAGATAGATTTGACTTTGTCAAGTATTTCACAGGAAAAATTGCTATGAAAACTTGAAATCAGAAAGATGATAGAAATGTAGCTAGGTATATGTCAAAAGTATTGCAGTTTTATACAGTCCTTAAAAGACCAAACATTGTTGTTTGTTTTAACAATAAATCAGTATATTTAGCTGATAATGCCAATGTAAAGATAACCTTATGAGAAACGATTGATAAGTTAATGCCACAATATGTGTGTCTTTTGAGCAAAATCATCCAATCATGCCTAACTAACTTAAAGAAAGAGGTGATACGGTCACAAAAAGTATGTTTGAACAGTGATCAAATGCCAAAGTACAAAAACTCAGGTGATGTTTGTTATCTTAATGGGCATAACTCATATCAGTCACTACAACAGGTGGCAGCACATGGGATTACAATGCAGGACTGAAGCAATAGGTGTCCAATGAGTAATATGACCAAGTGCAACCTTTTTTGTAATGTGACAACCATATCTGTAATGAATTGGATTTGAAATGTGAACACCACCGTTAATCTGTCACGGAACAATCTCTATAAATGTGACCATCATCATCTCTGTCTTCATATGAAGGATCACCGTTGCTTTGTGTGCACCACCTAATAGATAGCTCATCTGCATGTACATGTATGAAAAATCGTGTATGTTTAAATCTTGTCAAGTATGAATTACTGCATTCTGAAATAATTACATGATTAGGCTTCATGAATAAAATAAGAAATAGTGAAAAAGCACACTTTACATGGCAAAGCTTTTACCCTGCCAACAAAGGAAGGCTTGATCATCAAGGTGTAACGTGAGAACAGAAACTGTGACCTTCCCAGCTGTGGCCACATTATGTAGAGAGGGAGTCCGCTCTGGGAGAGGTTGTAACGTTGGTGTAACTTTTCACAACATCCTCACCCATACATCATCTCTAGTGCCATGGTGGCAGGGGGCAGATTATGTTACCATGGAAACTAGGTGGTCAGGTCATTGCAAATGTTAAATGATGATTTTATTGCGATATTGATATGGTTTTTCCAATGTTCATGCTTTAGATGATTTTTCTTTCTCTGCAGTACCAGATAATCATTGTATATCATGAAACATGTTTGTCTGTCTTATTTCCCAGTTTTCTCTCTGGTGCATCCATTTCAAGCATCTTTATAGCTAGTTATTACAACCCTTATACTTGCCCTGCTCCATGATGTATATTCCTCTAGTACATGTCCTGTCCTCCCCTCCACAGATCCATCAGTTCGGACAGAAGACGGGATCACATAATTGATCACCCACGATCAGTTATGATCACTTCATCTGATATTTTTCATCTTAACTCATATCTACCAGTATATTTTGAGATCAAACATGATTGGTGTATAATGTGTATTTGATTTGGTTTCAGTTTAGGTCTCTGAGTATAGTGATATGTGTAGATAGTAAAAACGATGGATTAACAAGTAGGAACAAAATCCTTAGAGAGTTGGTCTTTGGATCACATTATTATTTAATTAATGATGAATAATCCATGTAAAACCAATCATCAAAACTGTTCTACCCAGTACCCAGGCAATGTAAAGAAATGCTGCAGCACGATTTCCCTACGATAAGAACATCAAAGACAAAGGCCTAATTAGTCGTCACTGTGATTTGACAGACTAATTTATGGATTATTGTCGTCCATTTTCTTGCATCCATCACAGCTGACATCTTGTCCTTCTGATCAGTGTTTTTCTCATCAATGTCTTTCACATTCATAATAATCTCCATCAAAGTCTGCAATGATCTTCACTTGATGATAATATCAATGTATCACTCAAAATTAAAAAGTATTGATCGTAAACTTCTGTTATTAAAACTCAGCATTTGATGCACCAGAGTATGTAATGTAACATTGTTGTAGCCCATATCTTGGTAAATAAACACTATCCAACATCATTTCATGTTTAGAGTAAAGAGAAAAGAATATTTATAAATTACTGTGCCATTATGTATTATATAGCTACAATGAAGTGCCTGGGTGGGAAGAACCCATTGAAGATGGATGAAATACCAAATAACAGTGTGAAAGTCGATAATTGGGTAATTTTCATTAGATTTTCAAATCAGATACCAAATATCTCAGTACAATAGATTTATTCAGAGCACTAGAGATGATGGGAAAATTGAATCAGTTTTTATTGATCACTGATAATAGTACATTTCACCTTGTACTATAAATCATTTGAAAACGTTCCATTTACTGATTGTGTTGAGTGGGTGTGACCCTGAAGTGCCGTTTGTGCACACTTCACTGGATGACCCCATCTCAGGGCTCACAACCATTCCTACTGTTATTGAATAGCATATGACTTCATGCTTCTCAGACCAATGACAAGCAGCCTGCTCAATTCCTGGATATCCTTTTATGTCCATGTACAGTAGTTAGAGACAGTCTCTCCTTTTTAACTTACCTGTAGGGCCGTACTAAGTAATCTTAAATAAAATGTAAAAATGGGATCATTCTCCATGATTCTTTCTCTGTGTACAAATAAAAATAGCCACATTGTGCAGTTGTATACTCTTGGTAATGTGAACTCATATTAGTTTCCTTTCTTTTCCTTTTGGACTCTTTTCTATGATGCTTGAAATCCTGCCTGTTGTATGTGATGACTTTGTTTCTGCAGTTTCATCCAGGGACGGCATTAGCCAGTTTTTTCCCTTGTAAAGATGCTTTTTTTGAAATGTAAAGTTTTGTTATTTGGTATATTATAAAGTTTACTTATTACATTGTATTATTGTATCAACCCTTGAGCAGGTCTACTGTAATAAATTTGTAAAATATTCTTACAAAATTGAGTGCAAAAAACAACCAGCCCATATATTTGCATTGCCAAATTAAAAAGCATCCGATCATCCCCAGGTCCTCATTCCCTAACCTCACATATCCCCAATAGATCACCTGCTGTCATCGGCCAGACGTAATTATGCATCATGTGACCAGCACCATGCGTCATGTGACCCCCATGTGACGTTCTCTGCAGCTTTCTGCTCGAATGCTCCATAAAATGTGATTTTTAGAAAATATGTACTGGCATAGAAAATTATTTTTCTGTTTCTAGAGTTGTAAAGTAACTTTAGGACTAGTATAAAGTTTTCTTCCAACATTTACCATGTTATCAACAAGAAGCAATCAAAGGGCTTTTAACAATGGAACCTATTTCATTTTTTAACTCTAGATCATAGAAAGTATCATAACAAGAGCAATTTTATGGCTAATGATATATGTGTACTACATACTATGAAGAATAAAAAACAGACACATTTATATAGTACACATCAAAAATGCACATAATGCCCCACAAATCAGTGTGTGCTCATTGACATGGGGTGCTGTTACCACGCTCCGATCCGTCTATCCGTCATATTTCTTTGCAAGCCAGCCATCTCACTCACAGTGATAGCTGGTTTCTTAATGACATGCTTCTCATTCTGTTCAACTACCGCATTTTACAGGCGACCATGTCATGGCTGTGCTACTCCTGCCCGTCATAGGTGACCCGCTGGTCCTGCTGCGCTGACAGTCCCGAGTGATAAATGAGGCTAAACTCACAAAAATGGCAGTGATTTTTGTTATTTGATGGATCATTATTGTAATAATCACTTAAATGAAGGCTTAAGAAATTGGCAAACCTCAAATTGAGATGATGACTGATTGTCTTCTCCCTGTAAATTGCGTTTATGTATTGTAGTGTTTTGTGAAAATGACATCTTTCTCTTGATCATAACTTTTTTAAAACAGTATGTGGTAAAACATGAAACAGATATGAATGATTTGGCCTTGCAGGTTACAAGTATTTGGATTGTAGACATCCTAATTTTTCATAGTCTTCCACTGTTGGCCACAGATCAAGTCCAGTGATGGATGCTGCAGAGTGGGTCCTAATCTCACTGTCCTGTAGTGATGAATGGGACGAGAAGGCCAGATCATGGTGCTGTGGTTTATCCATCAGGATAGTCCCGGTAGGATGTATGGTGGAGACCTGTAATATGTCATTTCTTCATATAATCACATACTTATACAACCTTGCATCCTAGCGCATTACTGATGTACATCAACCAACCTTTTTTCTTACACTGTATGCTACATTCATCAAGGTTTTATAGAGTGATTTGCTCTAGAGAATGATCATCGCACCAGAATGACTTATAGCATCTGTAATGACAATCGTTGTCATGTTTTACACCAACTTTCATCTCGACAGGTTTTTTGTAGATCAGTCACGGCAAATAGCAGGGTCTGAGGAGGTTCTTTTTCTATCAGGCGGCGTTCCGATGATGTATTACGTTCCGCTCTCTTATGGGGCTGAGGATTGCAATAGTTTACATCATAATACATCTCTATTAGACATTCTGGAGTAAAACCCCTTCAGAAGACTCTCACTGTCATGTGGTCACCTCTATCAAGACATGAAATAATCTGTTTTTCAGTATCATCAGAATCATTCATACTTTTGCCCTATCCATGCTTTGTCCCTCTAAAATTGGTATGTTCAATAAGTTGAAGGTCGTGGTGCTGTTTGTCAATGGTAAGTTTGTAAGAAGGTTACAGGTTTAATCTTTGCCTAGGGGAGTGCATTAGTATAATCTGCAGTTACTCATCACCAATTATTAGGTCAGTGTGGCAAGATTTGTTACTCAATGCGGTACTAAGCACATTTATTTCTTTATTTATCATACTGAACTATTCTTGTTGTATTGTAACAATTTACATGTTTACAAACATTACCATGACAAATGTGTCAAAAGAGCTACCGGGGTATTTCCCATTATGGTGACTTTAATCATTGTGTCTCACCACAATACAGACCACAGCTCTGTCTCTTGTCACCATTTCATCTGGCAGTGTCTGCATTTTTTATATTAAGCCAGTCAATCAAGAGAGTGGCATGGTAGCGACTTACTATAATCCGTTATTTCCTAATGTGCACGATCCCCCACATTAGACACACTTCCTTATGGCCATGCTCCGGATGACACCCTTTCACTTCCTGGGGCTAAAACACATCTGTAACATTGGTATCAATTACGTTTGCTCATGAAAGATTTTATGAAGCACAAATTCAAAATACTTGAATCATTTGGTGAATAGAATTAAACTTGATATGTGCTACATATATGTATAACTTTACTGAGCAGCATTTCTTCTGTATTATGAATTTGATTTTCAACAAATTAGAATCTAAAGAGCTAACAAATGCTTCTTTCTCTATAGTAGATATAAACTGTATATACAATACAGGAAAGCCTGTCTAATATGATTGTATAGATTCTAAAGTGGTCATTTTACACATCAATATGATTAAACAATTACATGTCTTAAAAATTCTCACAATGGAATAAGACAGGAATGTGGTCACAATATGAAAGTGTTTAAAAAAACAGATTTTTTTTATACTTCCTGAATGATGTGTATGGACATTTGCTATCTTTGAATAGCCCATACAGTTATCACTTTTTACCATCCCTTGCACACTGTTTTTGTAGAAAGCTTTCCATATGGCATGATTAGAATGTCACCCCAAGTTCCTTCCTTGTACGGAACTAGGCAATATCTATAATGGAAAAAGCATTTCCTTATAATGAATATTACGCATTTCAGATGCAAGTATATTTGCATCAAATGATAAAAGGAGTGGCATGATATAAGGTACAAGTTATGAAATGACACTCTGATCGTCTTATGCACGTGCCTTAAAAATTTAATTTCTTGGCTGTCTTATATTAAATTGACACATGGAAAAATATATCTATGAAAGTATGTATGTGTTGGAAAGAAAATGTTTGCGAATGGAAAAATGGGCAGAGACTTTGCTATAGGTCAGAAGAGTCCATTACTTATTGTGCAGGCTTGGAATGATTGCATGTAATGAAAACCTGATTATTGTATGCAATATGATTATTTTATTATACTCATCATACGGCTTATAAACATTACGTAATAGATGAAACCTAAGGACAAAATATGAGGATTTCTTCATTAATTTGCTTGCTTTTAGATATCTGTGTGTGTCTTTTTTCAAATAAACTTGGCTATTATATCTTGATCAGAATATGAAGTTTTGATTGAAAAAGCAAGACAATAAAGTGTGTATGCATGACAACACAAGCATATGAACGTTCAGCCAGCCCTTGACATGAAACAGATCATGTCAATATGCATAGAGCATTTATTCTTTATTTCTCACTACCCCTCTATGTCTATCCTGTGTAACATGATGGTCAGTTTAATTTAAATATTGTTGCAGAAAATAGCAACATTTTGTCAAGCATATTGCGAGCATATACTGGTGGGGTGAGATGGATGTATATTAGACTTGGGTCCATTACCATATTGCTGGTCAACCAGCCACACACACAGTGCGCTCGGTTGGCCACACAATCACTGTGTGTTCCCACTAACGCTAATAGAAAAGCGAAATTTATTAAAGGTTGCCTCCCTATGTGTCTCAATCATTCAAATTGTGTGAAGCAATAAGACAAATAGAAAGTGACCATTCATCATGAACAATTTTATTGCAAAAGCTAAATATGACTCTTTGGCATTTTTGGTGCGCTGGATAGTAAATTGAACTAAAATGGTGTCATATTTGATACAATGATAATGTGTTTGCAATATTGAATTTGTGTTTTCCATCTATGATATTATGACCGACATTGAAAAAAAACACGCTCATTTTGCCTTTCCAAATTGTGTACACAGTGACATCAGTGTGTATGTAGAATCCATCAGCAAATCCCCATGTCATGCTTCAACGCAACTCCGCAACTCCGCTCAGTCCAAAACCAGCGGAGCATGACCGGATTAAATTCTTCATCACATATAGTGATTTACAGGAATCAGATTGCTCTTTGTGTTGCTTCTTCACTTTTGGTCTATCATATAAGCTGTTTTGCAGGGAAAAAACGTAAATGTTTGCTGATGGAATAAATGACTGACCTTGTGAAATTGTCAGAGTGTGAAGAAATAAAATTCCTGTGGGATACTATCAGTACATGTTGTGATTTATTTTTAATATGGATTTTCTTTAATGAAGATGAATTTTTGGTGGTGTTAAAGTGATTTTTGGGTTGATTGTGCATTTGCCACGTAGATAAGTTTATGTATAAATGATTGAAAATAATCTTTCTCATATCATTGAGATACCCAAGCATATTTTACCAAAAGCCATTTTGCCTGAGATTCTTTCTAATCCCTTAGGTCTTCATGAAAATTTCAATTTTGATAAGACTGTAATGTATGCCTCAACCTCCCAGCTATGCATAATTGTTGATGCGTGATGACCTAACATTAACCCCAGTCAGGTAAGTACCTCTTTGAGATGGACTCAGTAACCAGGATTTGGGGTTGAAGCAGACCTTGCCACTATCGTGACCTAGTGAGATCATTGGAGCATAAACCATCTAAATTCTGGGTAGAGATTATCACTGATTCCATAATGTGGAGTAAATTAGTAAGGAGGTTACATCTGGAGATCATTATACATGTATTTGTGTAATGTGAAATTTATAGGTTTGTCAAATACCGGTAATACAGTTCCAACACCTTTTACTTGATGCAAAATGGACTTTCAGAAGTGGAAGCCTTGCTCTATCTCAGCTCGTATACATAGCTCATAAAAATCAGATTAGCTTGGCCAAGTGCTAAGTGTGTGAGTTGTTGTGATTGTATCAAATGCTATTCAGAGCATCAGAATAAGCTAAGCATGTCCAAGTCAGTGAAGCATGAAGATTGTAGCAGCCTCAGAATATGTAGGAAACCTGCATTCTATATGAAATCATTGAAGTACAGAGGCATCAGAATTCTGTGGGTTATAGTTCAGTGCTTCTGTGAGATCACTAAACCGCACTTTAATCAAGAAGCAGATGTTCTGGTATCAGTGAAAGGAAAGTAATTCTGGATTTTGGTTTTATCTGTTTCCTTATAACCCTTCCACACAGATGCGACCAGATGTTTATACAAAATTTTCATTTCAACTGGAATTGCAGTTATTAAAAGTTGATAGCCGCTAATATATGAAAGGTCTATTCTTTGAAAGAAACAGAGGCCTGATAGAAAGTAAAATGACAGAAACCATATGTGAGTTAGATTTATGTAATGAGCAATAAAACTAATAATCTGAACCAAGATGTGCTAAGCTGTAGGAACTTGCTTGACATAGAAAAGAGAGAGAGAGAGAATAGAATCAACTGAGATGTGAAACAACATGTGTCACAGAAACAAGTTGCATATGATAATTGTGATGATTATGACAGGACGACATCACATGCTTTGTTCTTGACAGGTACGAGGGCTTGACAGAATATTTGAACAAACATGAGCATGGCATTATTACTACTGGTGTATTTAAACAAGACAGTTTCTTATGGTGGAGACAAACAGCAGAAATCATTGTTATTTCTTGATGACAGCTTACATGACATAAAGATATATAAAATATGTGTATCTAAGAAATATAATAATGTATGTATGAATGAACTATCTTGGTTTTAGTGTGGTAACTTACCGTAAATAGATATTTATTCAACACCTGTAAGTGTATGCATTTAGATGGCCACTTTTCATATATGTACCGGGTAAGTGAGCTATCGCAGCCACAACAATAGACTAACAGTATGTGCCTAGCAGCATGTCAGCTACGACAATAGATGCATACACTGCATACCCAAGCTGTTACATGATACACTCACCTGCTAGACTAAAGATAACCAATCATTATCAGCTGCACTTATCATGTGTTATTACATGGCTCAAAAAGCCAATATATTGTGTTACTCACAAAGATGTATATAATATTATGTAAAATCCCAAATCAGAATGTTTACAGTGTTGTAAAGATAATGTGGGTTGACTGTCCATTCAATATGCACTGTCTAAAGAGATGACTGCGAATTGCGCTTGCAGTACAGCGCAAACAGATCATCTACATGTACTTGTATAGTATGTTTAGAGATGACCATACAGTGCCATCTCTGACCATCCACACCAGTATATCTTGCAAGATGACCATCCTGTCAGAGTGCACATGGTGTATTCTACCGGTAAGTTGAGTTTGACAATCTTCTGCCTATTACGTGATGACCTTCGAGTGACCAACTACTGTGTGTTATGATCTCTTGCTGCCATCAGTGCAGCGCTGAGTGACGTAGTATGTAGTTTGATACTGTACAAACACATGAGCGTCACGGTCGAGTGGCCGCCTGTCACGGCTGAGTGAGCTTTATGACTAGAGGAGGCTGGTCTCCGGTGACAGCTACAATCAGTGTCCTGTTACGCGGCGATCATCAGGTCATCTCCTTGGTAACCTGGCAATGCTGGAGGTGCTGGCCAGTGATGACAGAACTATCTACGTATTATGCTTTCTAATGCTCACCTGCTGTTGTTGTATTTGGCCTGCATGATAACACTGGTATCTTTCAGTGCGCTCATCCTCTGTGTAATAAATAGCATGATTGTGAGTTACTTACTAAGTAAGTTTGGATTATTTAAGTTGTAAAAAGCTGCTCAAGACAGTTCAAGTATATGTTATAAATTGTAATTTTTTTTCCCCATGTACAATCATATTGTATTCAAAGGAAGCAATCCTGCATAGAAAATACATGCTTTTCATTGCAGCAGCCATGTAGTTATACGCAACAGCCTTCTTATTACATCGCTTTATCATGCCGCGTTATTGCGATGCCACTTTATTGTCAGTTGTGGTATCACATACATATGTTCCTCTTGGCCCAGTTGTGTGAGTAAACAAGGTCCATGGTCAAATCAGACACAATCCTCATTCTATGTATTGCCATAAATGCGGACATGTTTAGAATATTAAAGACACTTTTAGAAATTATCATGGTACAAGTGTTTTTCTTGACGACAATCCACTTTTTGTCTATTCTGTTGGTGCTAAAATCAGCCTTGGACTCCGAACTAGAGACAGTGTGTCTGCAGCATCGGTCTCCTAGTTCCAGTCTCAGCAGTGTTCTCATTCTTACGATAAGACTATCATCATCACTGTCATGATGGAGAGAGGGACCACCAAACTGGAAATGGCATTCATTGGCGGGATGCACAGTAATTGTGAGTGATTTCATCAAAAGAATAGGGAAAACTGTGGATTGGTTCAAAAGAGTATAACCATTATAAGTAACATAGATTGTTGATTGCAGTAACTTTTAGATCATCATCATACAGCAAATGGCTGTCACATTGATTCTAAAGTACATGTTACTGATATTTGAGCTGTGCTAAATTTTAGAAGTTTACTTTGATCGTCTAGCTCTACACTATAATGTTAACTTATGGGGTAGGAAGCTCAGTGTAATTCATTATTTCTTACACCTACAGTATCGTATTACAGTAAGAAAAAGTTACTTGTATATTCTTGCAACAATATTTGTGGTGGTCTAATTTACATACTCCATTCCTACTCATATTCATCTTCAAAATGTCCACAATAACTGTGCCATTCTTCATAAATTTTCTGTTCTCATTTCTGAATTTATTTGGCAATCAGAGTAACAACTCTAGAGGATCACACAACTTTGGTTAATGTGCTTTTATTAGAAGGTAGTGAACAATCAATTAACCACTATTATTGTTAAATGATTGGTGTTTACACTGTACATTCTGGGATGGTGTATGTGATATACACTGTGTTAATGGGCTAAGTTATTCTCTATCAATGTTGTCCTCATGTTACATGCAGTCATATCAGTCAGTGGTATATGCTTACGAAACACACTATAGGGGTCAAGTGGTCAGTAATTAATTGGTATGATAAGTTTCATTGGTGGAACTGAGACATTTCATATGTGCGATGAAGGAGCTAGTTTACTCACAATGAAAAATTTACAATGTGAGTGTAAGCTCTTATTCATTCTTAAAGGCATGTTTAGAGGAACACTGACCTCTACACATGTAGGTGTATTGAGAAGTCCTGTTTCACTAGACCAGAGTCTGGATCCTTTTCCTGGCAGGCCCTATCAAATAAGCGTAATCATTAGACATACAATAAGACACATACACATAAGAACATTTAAACCTTAGAGTGCACTCTGCCATCTCTCCCAAAACAGTCCAGCCCCTCACATTCTCCTCGGTTGCACCAAGCTATTACAGTAAATACTCCACCCGCTGGTACCGCCTGGCCCCTGGGGTTATACTGTGACCCCCTGAGGTTTGTGTTGTGACCCCTGTCGGGCTGTCGTGTGACCCTGGTGGGCTTGTATTACCAGCACCTTGGGGGTCTACCAGATCAATATCCGTATGTTCTCAATAGCTCATCAAACCTGTAGGTAACAAACTATTCAAGCAGCAGTATGTGAAAAGTAAAGATGAATTTACTGTAAGAAATATTGTATTACATTACTAAACACTGTTACCAAAATGATAACATGTCTTATCTACATTATGTCTGTTCACAGTAAATTTGTATAACATAATGAAACATGACAGTTGAACATTTTGATGAGTAGTTTACCAGGTCATCACTGCTGTAAGTCCTCCAACCCACTGCATAAAATGTCACTCACGTCCACCCAAACTTCATCAACTCTGTAACGTGGGCATAAAAATGTCCACCATGCATCGTTAGGTCTGATAATTAACTGGCAGCTGATTAATTACACAGTAACAAGGCCTGTGTGCATGGAGGGAGTTTCGGCTGTCATCCCAGTGCATTCATCATACTCTCAATGTCAACGTGTATCATATTGGTCACAGCTGAGTGGATGTGTTATATATGTCACAGACTTACTTTCGTTGATAGCTTCGTTGTCAGGAGCATCTACCTGTCCAGTAGAAATCCATATGTATTACAAGGCTTCTCATATTTGGTGCACATTTTATGATGACATCACTTTTCATGGGTCATTTTATGGAATTGCGCTCCATGCATCCTACTGAAATGGGACCAACAGTCTTGATCAAATCAGCACGCCCTATTAATCACTGTGGTAATTAGTGCTAAGCTGCACCAGATTAATCCATTATTTGCTCATCACAAACTTTACACCTGTTAACAGCTACACTGCACACCGCAACTTCAGGAGCCTACAACAGTAGGTATTTTGCATGGCACAATATGCTCTTTACTTTAGTTAGAAATCAGGAGTCAATAAACAGACATACATAGACATAAAAGGAACTACTTATACATTGTTTAGTTAACACACCAAATATGTATGACCATTGCCAAGCTGTATGTAAAGTTCATTGTAGTTTATGATATGTCTCGTCTCCCTGTGGAGTAATCTTCAAAGAAGCAGATTGAAATGTAAGCAGGCGCAGTAATTCCCTTCAGCGATAATTCTCCTGTATTCCCAAATGTGCGATTGTTGCACCTTCTGCTGCTGGACTCTCATGACAGGTGCAGGGTGACAGGTGCCCTGTTTGGATGCTACTGCTGGACACGATAAACGCATTAGGCCATGGTGTGGACAGCGAGAGAAGGTGCATACAGCTTTCAGACTCACAGATCGTGATGGGCTGTGAGGTGTACATTTCCACTGGGCTATGGAGAAGATCAATGTGGAATTGTCCACAGTGTCCATTGAGTCATTGCTACCATCCAAAGAGATTGAGCAATGGTAATGGTGATAGATGGGAAGCTTTTAATGGAAGATGTTTAGGAAAATGAAATGCATATTCTCACAGTTTTTATCAACAATATATTCATATTTGATGACAAAAGCATGCAGTGGCCATGTCTCCTGTTTTTAAATTGGTCATGGAATGTATGGATTAAGTGACTTATCCCAATGAAGATCTTAATAAACCTCTACCTTACAGAACATCAAAGCAAAATCTGACTGTGTCATCTTTGTTTATTTGCTATAAACCATACAGAAATAGTCTGTGTCTTTTGAGCATTCCTGACCATAAGATCGTCACCATCCATCTTTTACATTTTGTTTCATCAACGTAACCTTGTTTTTTCTTTAATCCGGCCATTCCACTGATAATACAACAAGGAGATTCATCTTCTCATCGTATTTTCGACTCATTATCATCCAATTCCATCGTAATTTTGTCCACTTCCTCGTATTATCGCCCTGTGTCAGAGAGGATCAGCGATTGTATAGGCGACTATTTATCACCCCCACTTACGGGGATCATCGTGTAATTCGCACGTTATTTATGGCATTGGGGAGTCATTTGTGCGTAATGAAGTTGTATAGAATGCTGATTAAAATAGATCTTCAGCAGCAGCAACCATAATTGTAATGAATTACGCACAGATTTCTTTTTAGCTATGCAAGCTGTAAGTGTGGGATGTGATGATAGCAGAGTGATTCCCTTCTTTCATTTTACCTATGAATCTAATTTTGCAAATTTTTGGCAAACCTTCTAATATTAACATGCTAACATGGTTTATATTAACATGCTAACATTTGGAAGGGATGACCTTTTAAATAATTGCAATCATGATATCTTTTATATAGTTTTTGGTACTATTTTCTTTTAGAAACTATTTTTTTCTAATATAATGTACTCTTCATTTTTCACATTAACTTCATAATCATACAATTGAAATGTAAAGATTTTATGAGAAAGTTCAGCAATAAAAAGGTAAATTCTATGATTTTATGACTCATGGATTTTAAATTGGCTAAATCCATGATTTGCATGCTTTATTGGGAAAATAATGGGCTGTTTTTAGGAGCTTATGGCTGGATTTTCAACGGCCTGTGATTTGTCTGACTGTAAAAGGCAAAGGTCTCGTACCAACAATTTGTGCTCATCATTTACTGATATCTGCGCAAGTGAACTTCTTTGTTGTTTGTAGTCTTTGAATCCACAGAAATTGATAATATGTGGGTCACATAGGTACAAGAATTTATTAATTTAAAGTCGCATCTGACTTAAGTCTTTTTTCAAATTAAATTTCTATGCCACGGGTCACTTTGGTCTATCATCATAAGAAATGAAAGTAGACTCAGTGACTGTTAAATTTGATAAAAATGTGTACCTGATGCATGAAGAGTTGAAAGAAAGATTAGGTACATGAAATTGATAATACCATTTAGAAGTTAATCAAAACAAACTTACCGCTAATTATAAATGCTTCAAAGCAATTTTATGTTTTCAAGTAAATTTGTTATATTTGTATATCTATCGTCAAGATAAAAAGCATTGACTTTGCCCCAAAATAATGAAGTGTAATAATGAAGAAAAAGTGTTGTGATTAGTTGCGGATTACTCAGCGGTGATATCGCGTGTATGTCCGGATTACAATGCCATAGACCAGTGCGCCAAAAATGCAATAAAAGTGCAAATTCTGTGCCCATAAATCCAATAGAATGGTGGAGTTTATATGGAAATTGTGGGTTATGAAGAATGTGGATATTGTGGGGCGAAACATGGGTATGTGCTCACTGTGACTGTGACAAATGGACGCATGGTAATGGTGTAAATATCACAATTTTTGCAAATGGTTATATATGTATTTCATATGTACCTATTTTATTTCTTCTTAAAATCCATATTGTTACCACATCGCTCCTTTAAGGAGACACTAAAATTATCTTCATGTTAGAAATAAAATAGTCAAGATGATTAGAAATGATATCACAAAATAATAAGTGTATTTTCAGTACGGTCAGCCATTTCCGTTACTGGAAAAGACCATGTAATGTATATGATCTTAACACATTTGAAATATTTGTTTGATTGAATAGAAGTGGGTTTTAAAACATTAGCTCTCTAGGGTGTGTTATTAGTAGCATGGTGATAACCTATGATAGATGATGATCATAACCTATGATGTATCCCCTATAACTTGTGACATATGAGCATAGTCGCCATGCCTCCCATACCCCGTGAGCTTCCCAAATGTACAATCTCCATTATAAATACCTCACATCGGAGTGCCATAGTTCTGATATTCTCGAGTTATTGCTTTCGATCAACTATTCTGTATGTCTATCCTGATGCTGAACAGATGAAAAGTGCTGATAAAACAAATGAGATGAGCAACGTGGGTGAAAATCAACATTTGCTTTTGATTTTCTTGCAAGTTAAAAAACACACAAAAACATAACCGAAATTGAATTTTGCCATGGAATTGAATAGTTCAGAAGTGTCATCATTGTCATTGATTGTGTTTGAACCTAGATTTTCTATGGTTAAAGCAAGATTATTGATTCTGAAGGTTGAAGGTTCTAATCCTTAAACATTGATTACAAATCAATTAATTAATATTACCTCACAGAAAAAATTCAAATTTACATATATTTGAAGGGAGAATACATTAAACATTGATACCTGCACAATTTACGTATATGATATTATAAGAGAGAGAAAATGAAGTATTATTACTTGCATTAAAAAGTAAAGTTTCACAACAAAGGATGTTGAAGATTGGCAGTTGAGGCGAGTCATCGTGGCATCTCACACGTCAGGCATTTTCCCTCCTGCTGGGGCTTGATATTTATATAATCAGCCCACTCCAGGGTCACCAGCATATCTAGAACGGATCTAGAATGGATCTAGATCAGCCAGATAGCAGAAACTGCAGGGTGTCATAAGGAGGGCTGACAAAAAATATTGCATCAATAAAGCATAAAGTCAAAATGCAGCATTATTATTGCTTACTGAATGGATGAAAGCTATGATTTTGAAATGTGAATTCAAATCTCAATCAATGTGGAACAAGAATTTTAGCATTATTTCTATAAACATGATGGGGTAAACATTATTTTTGACAAGGAGAATAATAATGCTGCAGTTCAAAGGTTCTCCTGATGCAAAAACATTTGAATGATCTTGATCAATCAAGGTCTACACCTGAACATACAGAATTATCCGTGACAGAGTAGCGAGCTATATTACAAGAAACAACACAAGAAAGGATTTTGTTATGTAAAATGTCACGGACATTTCAAATAGAAGAAATTGGGAACGTTTGAGAAAATAGTGTACTGTGTGTGACCTGCTAGACAAATAAACAGTGCTGGCTATCACAGGCCCTGAGGGTGTGAGTGTGGCCCCCGACTGGGCTGTGGTCTGGTGCTGATCTGAGCTAGCGGCCCTGAGGGCAGCCACAGGGGGGAGAGGGAGAGACTGTATCATAAACTCACATCGCACTGGGCCTGTGATATTAGAAACTCATAAATCGATTTGAGGCTAGGATTGAGGAGCGTTTCCATTATCCTACAAGTGTTTATGGTTAGTTTCCAGCTAGTATACGTATTTATATAAAACAGTTTAGATTGACCAAATGCAATTATTTCTTAATATATACACAAACTCGTGTGCTACTCAGGCTTATTTTTGCGTTGAGTTTATTTTGCTAAATATCCACCCATCAATTAGATGTTAATAGTTTGATGGTCTCAATAATGTGGCCACTTAACATTCAATGAGTAGTGGGAGATGACATACTCTCATACCTATTCTCTTGCCATCTGATTGATCACATTGTTTGTTATATATTCTCTGAGATACAGTAATAAATAGTACATGGCTTACTGGCTCATTGGTGTGAAGAACATATAAAGTCGAATATCAATAACCATACCTAATTAACGGTGTGTTTGATCCAGGTCCCGGACCAAGGGTGACACAGATACATTGAGACAAACTCCCGCTGTTATTAGACACGCACCTCAGTACAGGCAGAGATTACGTAAATACGTGACTTCGATACAGCCTGAGATATAATAATATGTAGTTTTAACAGTTAAACTCTTTCTTTTTTTGAAAATTAACTGATTTTGTCAATGTTAGTGTGTTTTTATTGTGCAAGAACAAAATGTTACTCTTTGTGAGAACTAAAGACTTTGTGGTGATGAGTTGAGACCTGGAGGCATGTGGTGTGTGTATTTGTGTGTTCACTCAGGCGAGATGGTGTGTACACTTGGTGGTGTTGTGGAAAAGCACACCAGTCATACAGCATTTTGTCAGGTAGAGCATAGATACATGTACATTGTACTCTGTGAGGAAATCACATGTCATTGTACAGCAACATATAATGGGCATCATGCATTGAATTAATCTGCAACCACAATGTGCGATAACTCCAATCATCCAGAATAGGTGCATGTCCACACACGAAGGTACTTTTTGCTATGTAGTTATAATGTTATTCAGTTGACGTTCTCATCATGCGTGGACTTAACTTAAAATAACAGTCAATATTATTCATTCTCTTTTTCCCTGTCCAATTTTCTTGAAGATCATCCTTGATCATCGAGTGTGACCAGGTGATAAGCTGTGATCCGCCCACAGAGATAAATGCAGATAACCGGATCTTTCATCATGATAACTCACATTCTCACCTCTAAAAATCTCACCTTGAGACTAACCTTTATGTACATGTTGCATCAAAATTTTGAGGGTTTTTCACATACAGTATGTCCATTGTAATATCTCACAGCTATATACACAGTATATGCAGTATAAAGCCATGGTTCAAACCCCTTAATATTCATGGAAGTTGGTAAAAAGTCCAACCAATCAGAAGCCCCACGGCTTAAACTCACTAATAATAATGCAATATTGATTTTTTGCACTATTGCAAAGCATAGGTTTTATTCCACAATAATTTGTCCTTTTCTCCTACGACCAGACACGATACATAGACCGGTAAAGGCAGTATAAAGTATCAAGCAGTGAAAGAGACGATGCAGTATGTCTATCAAAAGAAACTTTTAATCCATACCTTCTAGAGTGATCAACATTAGTATGCTTTTTACAGCTGAGATTGAGTTTATACCTGTGTATGTTGGACACCCTAACACCCAAACAGCTGAAAGAGATACCTGTCTATATTGGACATCTGTATGTTACGGAGACAGCCCAGATAGCTGTTCTTTCATCAGGGATGATTTCTTACCTGCTGCCGTCATCTCGTGGCACGTCATTATCTGATAAACACAGCCATTACTCATAACTTGATTGGTGTCGAAAGCAAAATGGCCATTACTACAGGGACTCTAAATAGAGATCAAGGCTTATGAACAGGACAGGTTTCCCTATAGAAATAACTATGACAAAGAAAATTAATTTAAGAGCACTACATGCATCCCCATCCAGTGTTTAGAGCAACTTTAAAAAGAATTGTTTATGAGATACATGTATTCTTTAAAACATTCTGCAGTACGGAGGCCTCAACATGAAGATGTGTACAAAACATACCCGGTACATCATTTTTCTTTGCATTGTGTGTATGTGGAGGTCCCAGGTGTATTGACAGCATGTTAATCTGCACCAATTAATCTGTGCTCCTCAGTAGGTTCTCCATAGGATACTGACTCAATATTACCACAATAGGTGGATTTCAGAGTTTATGGCTATCACCAGGAAAAATTTATTCCTGGTATCACTCAAGTTATCGAATACAGAAAAATGCAATGGCGTGTCTTCTTTGCGATGTTCACAAAACCCAATGCAATACTGTATGGGATAAAATGTTCATGTGGTCTGTGGGATTAACCATATTTTTATGACAAGGGGTATAATGAAAGGAATTAATCAACACCATTGTGTCTTGTTCTCTTGTAGTAACATCAAGCATATTTCATCTGATTAATTTGTCATGGGGATTACTCTTTAATAGAGTGATGCAAATATCATAATTGATGTGGGTTTTTTCTCTCTTTTTCATTCAGCACTGTCAACTACTTGGATGATCTGGCTTATTTTTCTATCTTTTTCTCAACAGTAAAGAAAAGGATGATCCTCTGATATGATTTGGAATAAGATGAAAACATGATATACGTCCATTGTGCAAAGAAATGTTTTACAAAACACATTTTAGATGCTTTAAAGGAAATTTACCATATTTTGGACCAAGTAGTTCTTCATCATCATGTATTGCACTTACATTGTAAGATACATAGTTGTCTCTTTTTCACAATTTTTGTTTGTTTGTTTATTTGCAGGATCTGCAGCGAGTTAGATGTTTGTACCGCGAAAAACCAGCCAATCACAATGTACCCTTTGATCAACACAACAACCACAACGCATCGTTTGACCAACACAATGCTGTGCACAAAGATCTACAGGTGCGCCATGTGTTATCATGTTGAGAAAATTTATCAGGAAACAAAGTTGATTATTTGCTTTGTGTAAATTGGTAGATATATAATTCTGAATATATTCTTTTTAAATGTAAATTCTGTAAAAACCATGATAGAATTTTCTTGTCATACTCACATTTCCATGGTACCATTCCAGGCCCGTGAGCTATTTGAGCTGATCCGCCCGGTTCCTGGAGCACCTGGTAACCATGGTAATAACGACGATAACGGTGACAGTGCATCTGCTGCGTCCAACGCTGACTCTGGCCGTGGAACCAGCGAACCCGGAGATCTACCACCAAAAACTGCCGCCAGAGGTCAGCCCCCAGTTGCCCCCACCGCTGCTGGCGTCAGAGGTCGAGGAAAAGGTCAAATGCCGCTTCCACCAGTCACGTCAACACCTCCACCACGCCCTCCACGTAGCACTGGCTGCCATGGCAATGGCGTGCAATCGCCCGTCGGCAAGCTGGGTGGTGGTGACCCAAGACTGACCAACCCGGCCACCAGAACCAACTCGTTTGGCAAGCCGTGCAAGCTGCATCCCCCGGGTACCACCTACCCACCCCCTCCCCGGGGCGCGCCACAGCCTCGCTACATTGTGGACTCAGCAGCCGAGGACAACATGAGTGACGGAGGCTCCACCACGTCGGGCAGCTATGTTGTCGAGCTAGACCATAATGCTCTCAAGTCTGTGGATGTGTGAACACAATGCTCTTGGGCATGCTGCAGTATAGCGTGAACACAATGAGCCCACTTGTGGTTTTCTCAAACGCAATCGGCCGAAGTTCGAATGTGCAAATATGGCTGAGACAATGACTGTTGAAATCTAATCCAGTCGAGCGTCATCAGTATACACTCTTCAATGGATGTAAAACTGATTTATCACAATGTACCCGTGAGGGTAGTGATTGAAAGATCTAGTCATGTGTTGGAGGAAGATGGTCTATAGATGCATTAACAGAAAACTTGTGTTGGTCAATGCATTAACAGAAAACTTGTGTTGGTCGAAGTGTTATTGTGATTGGATTGTTATTTGATATTCAATGGACAATGAATTTCACTATGACACATGTGTCATTGATGTGGATCAACTGGTAAAATGTGCTTAATCACCTCAGAACTCTGTGCCTCAGTGTTACATGATGTTTCATATGATTGGCCTTTATTGACATCTTGTTGGAGGAGCACAATGACTGAAAGCCAGTGGTGCCTAGTCAGTGAACAGTAAAAAAATATCAAAGAGAAGAATGCGTATTTCGGATTATATGCCATTTGCTAATAGAGACTGAATGCATGGCATATCACTTACCATAAATAGGGTACAATGATGACTAGAGGACCATAAAATGTGTAATAATGAAGAGCTCAAAAACCTACAACTTGCCAAAAAACGGATTTGTCACAATGTAGTCACAGTTAACTATGTTGAACTAGTGGTGAATTTGATGATGTGATGCTGAAGTTTGTGGAGTTGGTGATTATTTGATGCCAAAGCATTGTAGAAGTTTGAGGAAGTGTACAATATTTGTAGTGTTTTTATGATACACTATTTATTTTGCCATAACAGGGTCTGACTGTCGCAAGAAATGGGAATTAAATGCTTGAAATATTTGAATGTGTACATTATGTAATGTTTGTATATTGTGCAGGATATGAATGGAGAGTGAAACAAATGTTTGATTGCACAGAATATTGTGAAACTTGCCATTTTGTAGACATGACAATCTAATTGTATTAAAGTAGTATTACTATAAGTATGTGAAAATGTAGCACTTAAATGATGTTAAAATGTAATCCTATAATTAACTTTCAACAATAGGTCATGAAAGACACCTTCCAAATTTTTTATTTTAGATTAAGTGTGTCAAAATTTTCTCTTAACTTGCATCATATTTGAAAAACATCGGAGCTGTGGAAAAGGTTGCTTTTTTGACTAGAAGTGGGCTGTTGAAGATAATGTAACTATCCGGTGCTAGTTGTAAGAGTCCCGCTTTGATTAAAATAGTAGCTTTAATGTTGTACTCTGTAGAAAATTACTCTTCTATCCGTCATATTTATACATATTAAACAGATGTAGTGATGTCATACTGTTTTGTGCAAAAATATGAATTTCTAAATACTGCTTGATAATGACTTGTCAAACAATGTTTTAAGTATTGCTGAAATATTGTCTGCATAAGGTTTTGTAGACATCTGATAACTTGTTGCTGGTCAAAAGTTTTCTTTGCTACTTTATGTTGAATTTTAGAACTGTCGTATAGCAATATGTTACAATTGTATGCTGCTGAGCTTAAGTTTTGTCTGCACATTTTAAAGCAAGCACTGACAGTGTACGTCTATGTTGGTGTCTCTCCACACATCATTACGACATTGGTGTATCCCAACCTCCGTAAAACTTACTCTTAAGTTGACACTATAATTATATTCTTTCATAATGGATTTTGATACTGTCATGAATAACTGCTAATTCTGTATATAAATGTCTGTGGTAAATGTGAGTAAAAAGACAAGTAAATTTCGTATGATTGTTAAATTTCATGTGATACTTAAGCATGTCAAATCATTTGTTAAAAATGTTCAATCTCATGGACTTGAGAGAAAAAACAATGTTGAATATTGAAAGGTATGAATGTAGGGTGAAATTGAGATATATGGATATAAGATGTTGTGAGTTACTGGCTATGTGATTGTATTGCATGTGACAAATGTAAAATAATGAATACCATTGCATGAAAAAATGACATTTTATTTATTACTCTGAATTGAGTCTAAAGTGTTGTCTAAGGCTTGTAGAAAATAAGCATTTTTGCTGCTGATCATCAAATTTAATGGTTGGTCAAATAATAGTTCCAAATATGGCTGCCATTGATTCAAGATGGTACCTGTCATTTTGGGTTGGCTGCAAGGATGTTTACTATTTAGATATTGTACATTTTGAGTGGTTGGAGAAAGAAACATTGTGAAACTGCTGTCGCTAGCAGCACTAATAAATACATATAAACTTTAATTGCTCTTTTTCATATTTGATATGAATGCTGTAAAACAAAGTCACCAGAAATTATTCAACTGCTCTTTTTCTAAGCAACGTTTGTTCCATAATACAGAAGAAAAAGCAGCGATTATTACATTACATTCCCCCAATCTCCTAAATTTCCCCCCATCATGCAGCGCAGAACCCACCACCAATATTTACTTTCCACCTCATTCAATCAAATTCAATTATCTCACCATCTTGCAAACATGGAGGAAACAATTCCGCCATATCATTGTCTTTGACAAATATTGCAACACAATTTCTCACAAAAGTAGCAGCCGCCCTATTGATTCTACAGTGTCAAAGGCAAATATTTAGAGGAGAGATTACAGGATTAAGCTGAGTGATCATTATTCTGTGGGTTTTACTTTCAGAACTGTAAAACGTGTTCTATAAATGTGAATTTTCATTCCCAGATTTTTCCAAGCTCATAATTTATAATTTTCCTTGATAGTTTGGAGTAGATGTCAATGGAGCATGCTATTAGAAATTACGCATGGTGCTCGGTTCAAAATATCCACGTTAAATTAATGTAATACTAGATTTTCCAAATAACTGATACAAAAGTGGTAAAATATCAAATTGAAATAAGCAAAATAATACTATTATAAATGTTTTCCATCTTGAACTTTTATTCAAATATCTTTCTGAAAAATAATAATTTAAAATAACTCATCCTATCTGATACTCATTTATCAATGTTGCGGAAGAAATACACACAAAATTACTATTTGTTGGGCAAATGTTCATACAATAGACATAAAATAGCAATGCTCAGGTCAAAAGAACACAGGAGTTTGCTTTTCAGATTTAACCCTTGATGTAAAATGTGACACGGGTTAGAGCGTGTGTACCACAATTATATGATACATGAGATTATTTCAGAGTAGCAGATTAAACTTGTATTGTTGGTTCCAGGGTGTTTGTCTAGTGAACTTTGTTTGATAATAATAAACTGAGGGAACGGGATTGAGTCTTCATCCAATGCTCTAGACGTTTTAAAGCTATGTAATTTGAGTAAAATATTGAAGAACATATGGGTGCATTTACTAAGTAGCCAGCCATCTCATTGGGTCTTCTTGGTTTGTAGTAGGCAACACGCCCAATATTTTTTTCTTTCTAAGATACTATGAACACCCGTTGTAAAAAAACTTGTTAGTAACAATAAACATTGCAATACAAAGTATCAACAAAAGTTTGATTTTACAATACAAATGTAATACTAAAAATTCAAATATGTGTAACTGTGGTCAAAGCGAAGTTCTCTCCAATTTCTTTTCGTTGAAAGGCGTCGCTGCCCCGATTCATAACGCAAACGCAAGTCATTCATAATGCAAACTTCTTACTTGTTGCAGAAAGTGAGTGCAACGTTGTGAGCAATCTTATTTATTTGATTACTAGTACTACCTGTCTACCCGGTGCTGCTCGGGTTGAAACAGAAGAGATCCGGAACACATTAAATCCTCCTCCCTCCCCATACTTCCCGCTGTACCCCTTGCTCACCCCAGCTCCAGTAACAATACAGGTATGTGACGGATATAATACACCTCCATCACCTTCCTCCCATCGGCATAAGTCATAGCCATATACACAGCACATGTATATGGCAATGATTGATCCCTCTAATATCCCTCCCACCAACTTCTGCTACCCCTGGTAAACATGTGTGGAACAGATTAAATGTTCCACCCTCCCCACCCCTCTCTACGCTATCCCCATTTAAACAGGTCAGATCAGTCTAAATTCATCTCCATCACCCCTTGCTACTGCTCGGGTTGAAACATGAAATCTGGAACAGATTAAATGCTCCTCCCTTCCTCACCAACATATCATCTGCCACCACCCCTCAACAATTCTGGGCTGTAAATTACAGATTGCTTTTGTCACTGAATATGATTATAGCCACCCCAAGCAGTAAAGTACGTAATCATGTTAGTCTACAATACTAGAAAATGAAACATGTTATTCATTGTACCATTACTTTATATTTTAACATTTGGATACTATATATTTTGATTTAACTGCAGAAAGCATGAAAGGAAAATGATAAAATAAAAAGGAAAATTGAAATGAATGCATAAACATATAAACTTAGATGGGATATGTGGTAAAACTAAGAGATAGGTCAATCAGTATACAAGGTCAAATAAATCACTATTTAAACATTAAGTAACAGCAATTACTGCCTGTATCTATCAGTAATGGAAATTATCCAAACGAAACAAAGACAAGGAAGCGGTAGCAATAGGAATTTAATTTAGATTTAGACATCTCTATTGCTTGACCGATACTGCGGAGAGGTCATTTAATATTGTCCAAAGCCACAGCTAGCGTACAGTGCAACAGGCAAAGGGGGGTCATTGTTGTAGACAGAAGGATGTTTGTAAATAAGACTTTTGTGTACCTGTAATTTAGTAATCAAATCACTATGATATCGTAATCTAATACTATAGCATACGTTTTTTTTTTATTGTTATAACTTCTATTAGAATTTAATAATTTGTAAACTAATGGAAGGGAGTCATAGTTGTAAGTATTCTAAATTATCTAATGTACTACATGAGTATCAATTATTGAAATAACTGTAATCGGTACTAGGTTTTGTTATGTAATGTATTCATTTATATTTTGAACCTCATTACAGCTACCGTTATGTGCAATAAAATCCATATATAATCGTTAAAAACAGCACACCTGTAGCTATCTCAATGGGGTAGAAAGCCTACCTCCGTGATTTTGTGGAAAATATGTTCAAGGTGTGAAAAAAAAGAAAATTCGGGCAATATTTGCTCACAAAAACCACCCTAGCTACTATTAGACAGAACAAATATATATCTCTTACTATTTGTAGCACAAGCTGATAGTTAGAAGTTGTACTGTGTTGCGGCTGATGAAAGTATCATTACATTGTAAAATACCCCTGTTCATATTCACGGTAAACTTTGGTAAATGTATACATATAAACGTTCAAACGTAACTATAGATCTGGATTTTGAGAGTGAGCAAATTAAATCCATTATAAAATGCCTTAAGATTCCATGTGCATTCAATAAGGGGTGGGTATGGGACCAAAATACAAATACATAATGGCGAATAATATGTAGAATAACCTTAATGGTTTTGTCAAATCTTTTACAGTAACTATTAAATATTCTATATATTTGGCCTTAAAGTAACTAAATTGATATAAAATGTAAAAAACAAAACCACCATAGAAAATACAGAGGTTACACTGTACTTCTACTACTTACGTAAACTAAGGCACAGGTATATATTCTTTGTTTGGGGGTTGTTTATTAGGGCAACGGACTGTTATTGGTCAGTCAGGATATAGTACAATAACCCGCGAAAAACAGTGACCATGGCTGGTCAGTCATTTAATGCACGGATTTTCGCGGGTAAAGACCCTTGCAATTTTGTTGAACAAACTTAATCACAAATTGGGTAGGAGTGACAAGAATAAACGCTGTAATTCACTTACAATTAACGCACAGCAAAGCAAGGTGACACATAGAGGATACTAGATCACATTAGAATTTGACGGTTTTCTCTGTTGCTATGGAGTTTCCTATGAGCTTAAAGCAGTTTGATAAGCTTTTGGAGCGTCGGGAGCAGTTATTTCGCCACCTGCAACACTTGGAAGTACGTGCACCTCCCCGCCACGAGCCTCCCCGTCGCCAACGCCGCCATCGCCGCCGCCCCGCCGTCCCATATCACAAGCGCGAGAAGAAAGACAGCCCTCCTTGCAGGAAACGACTGGCACTGGATATGTTCGCTACTCCGCGTCCACCACCACCGCTGCCGCCAAAGCGTAACCTGCATGTCGACAACGGCCCCCCTCTGTCCCAGCACCTTCTCTCTCGACCCCCGCATCGAGTGAGCACGCAATTGCCCTTCCCCGCCCGCCTCGCCGCCGCGCTGCTCGACGGCCAAGCGACCCGCAGGCGGTGCGCGGGCTGCGGCCGGGCCGCCCTGGCTAGGGACTTGTCGTGTCACCGGAAATCGCTGGGAAAATGTGTGCGCTGCTGCTCCAAGCGGGACAAGACAAGCTGCATGTAAGTAAGCTTTATTAGGTAGTGTAACCAGGGCTGGTGAGGTTTCTTCCACTATTCTTTTGTATAGTTTAATTAATTTATCTTAGTATTTTTTCCGATACAGAAAAACAGACAAACACAGAACAGATCATTGTATACCAATGTTATATTGACGTTCACTTTGTTATGTGATGTTAGAAAATTGGGATTGGTGACAGAGTTCTATTCTCTTTATTATATTTACATGTAGTAGGAATTTTTCTTCTGTATATTATACTATTGCTGCGTAAAATATATGCTATAATGAAAAAGTGTGGTCGTGTTGCCGTTGCAGTTACTGCCACGCGGACGTTGTGAAGAGAGATGAAGAAGAGAGGCTGCCCGAAAACCCCACCTGCTGGCCCAGACTGTCACCACTCTTGACAGGTGAGAGGGGGAGGGGGGAGCTTGTAGGATGCTAGTAAATGATTCAACATATATCTCGCAGCTGATAATTTGTTAATTGCTTTTGTACATAGATGCAGTCAGGATTGGGATTACCATAAGTCGACACTTAAAACATTTATTGTTAGGAAAATGTCATGACATATATATTCATTTTTCTCAAAATTCGTGAGTGATTATGCCATTTAATAGCAGCATTTATTTTTCTCATTTTGCGAGTCATATAGAAATTTTTGAATTGCTCCGAATGTCAACATAACTCATGAGACTATAAGTATAGATGTAAAGCAGTAATATTTGTGACATAATTATTTGGAGAATTTGAGAAAAATAACCCTTAAACATCAATGCTTACAAAATAAGAGAAAAATAAATGTCATGAAGTGACACCAAGACATTTTCAATTAGCCACATATATATCCAAAGAACGCGTGATATCAGGAAAATAATGTCACGAAGGGATATTTTGACATTTTAAAATTGTCATTTAATTATGTCAAAATGATTTGCGAAAACAGAAAAAAATGTCGTGAAGTGATATATCTATGACATTAAGTGTCGACATTTATTGACAATTATTATAAATGTAACATTTGTCAGTGCCAGCTACAGTATTGTCATTACTACTGTACATTCTTACTCAGGGATGTGAAGGTCAGCTTCCCTATTATTATTTCCATTATAATAGATAAGTGTAAACATACATACATGTAATAGATGACAAGTTTCTAAAAAAAATATATCTTATTCTTCTCTCTGTCTGTTTTCTAAGGCAAGCTTGCCATAGAAAACAGAGAGAGAAAAATAACATTCAATCCATCAGCAAACTTTGGGAAAACAGACACATTAGAATAAATCATTACCATTAAATCTGTTTGATTTTCTATGGGTTTTGTTCCAGTAGTTATAACTTTTGTGTTTTATATCATCACCTACATCCAAGGCAACTGCACCAGTTGTTTTCAGGGCCTTGCTTTTGTTTAAATTACAAAAGAAAGACTTGTATCTCATTCAAATAGATCTCTACAAAGTTCACTGTTGCAGTTACCTTTGATCTACATAATCTACTGTTATAACTGATGTCAATGTTTCCTCTAGATGAGGCAGTGCCCCACGCCATGGTGACGACCCTCCACATCCACGGGCGGCGCATTTCCTCCCACCCCATTTTTGTTCCACTGCAACCGTACAGGTTAGAATATACGACACGCATGTATAGCAAAATACACTCCATAATGTAAAGCGTTAGAAATCATAGAATCATAGAGTGGTTGTTGTTATGTCTTGCATCACATGTTTTAATAATTATGCAACACTTTCTTCTGAAGTTGCTACATGTTAATAGCCAGAGTTACAACCTTCACATGTGACATGGACCCCAGCATCATGGAAGGCTGTGTGTGGTATGTATGCTACTATGAAATTTGCAAACACTATACCATACCAGCAGTAATGTGTGTGGTTGGGTGTTTGCAGATCATAGTAGTATACATACCTCCCCCCCCGAAGCTGGGCCTATGACATGACATACACCTAGTGAGTGAGTCACACCACATGTGCCATATTACAACACAAACAGGTTCTTTAAAGTTGTAGGAAACATTTCTGACCAGGTGTTTAACAAAACTATCCATTTTACTAGAAATCAAGCAGCTATGCGAACATGGTGAGGGAAGTAGATGCATTTGAAACATCATTGCTGTAATGTGTTTGTGTGAACAAGTGAAAACGCCAATGTCTTCCAACAGACGGGTGGCCTTCGGTGGTACTGCAAGTCTGCGCATGCAGCGGCCCCGCGCATTTGACCGCCCGGTCAAACAGATAACCAGGGAGGTGTGCTTAGAGTGTGAGAAGAGCATGAGCAGGGCAGGCTACCCGGTACGTATGACACAGTAACCAAATAGAAGTGTACATTGAATTATTAAGTACACTGTCTGAGAAGATAAAAGCTAAACAGTTTTAGAAAATTTAGAAAAAGTAGCCTGGCAAATTCTTTGATGGAGAAAGGTGTGAGGTTCTTGTATATTTGGTTCCTGTCCAGCTTGTATTTAAATAAATGACCAAGTGATGAATTGAGAATAAGATGCGACTAACATAATTGAATGAAGCCTGAATAAAGACATTACAAATATTTTATGCTTTCATGAAAGATCACCAGGGCTATATTAGAGGACACTGATTTTTATGAGCGCCCTCTAATACCATCCCTTACATATATTAATCAGATGCTTACATGTATATTTTTCACTATATCTCTGTTAGGCTCCCTGCTACTATTGTCATCTATACGCCGCATTCCCGACCCCTGGGCAAATCGGTGTATGTCGGCAGTGCCATGAAGCCTCCCTCATGTATGGTAATCTCGGGAAGTGTGGGGTGTGTAGAAACAATGCCGGCCTCCCCAGAGTTGAGTTTGGCGGCACCATAGTCTGCAGGTAACAACTGGTTTGACTCATTTAAAAGCCCATGGGCTATTATTCTGAAGGTGAAATAAAGATTTCAAATGCACTGGATTGTAGACACTTATTCTTCGGAATCCAATCCTCATAAGATAATTGACCATTTCATCAACTATGTGTATGTACCAGCTTATAATTTACTAATAATACTTTGTATAGTTAACCGATCCCTTATAACAATTTTTAAACTGGCAGGCTGTGTATGCCCACCTGCAAAACCCTCGCCACCCAACGCACGCTGAACCAGCAGATTTACCAGGTCAAGAAGCATGCTCCAATGGAAAAAGCGAAGGGGCAAGTGGCGGTGAAAATCACGCACAGGAAGAGAGTGAGGACACTGACCAGCTGGGAGGTCTTCGAGATCAAGATGAAGAAAAAGTGTGTGATCATGTAGATTGAGTCCAGTGCCACAGTCCAGGACAGACAATGGTTGACAGAAGAGGCACACAGCCAGGGCATTTATAGATATTAATCCTAACTTTTCTATGAGGTTACCTAAAACTTTTCATGATGTCTTTAAAAGAAACCATAGGATTTAGGATTAATGATTGATGTGAAGGGAGGAGCCCCAAGTTGGAGCTGACAGACTTCAGGAATTTGGTATTACTGACATTGTTACTTATTAGTGTTACACAACTGTTGCCATTTTTTGATAAACTAGATGATGAATAAAATGTGTGCGTGAGTGTAAATGTTATGGTAGGGCGCTATCAGTACATACAATGTAGTATTATAGAAGTAATTTTATGGCTACATTTTTGGTGATACAAATGCGAAATTTGTGACTTCTAGAAAAACCCAACCCACCTGGGTATTGATATATAATGATCAATATTATACATTTATACATTCCATTTCTCTGAAAACATATATATTTACTATGATTTTTTATTACTTATATTTAGTGTATATATCAATTTTGAAATGCAACTTAATGTAGATTAAAAAACTAATAGATTTATATTTGATAGCGACTGGGATGTTTAAAAAACCTTGCTGTGTTTATACGCGATATAGAAAATAAAATAAAATTTGAAAATCCTATTTATAAAGGCTTGGCTATTTACTTGCTATAGATATGAACATTTTACCTTCAATAATTTGCAGGTGTTTGCCTATGTTCTAATCTGGAATATACACTCGTGTCAAGTCATTAAGATTTGACTTGTTTCTAGATGATACAGACTTGCACTTCTTACCATTTGAGTTATTTACCTAATTTATGTAAATACATGTGTATTACTAAATAACAACTCCCGTCTCTTCCTAATACATGTAACTTAATGAATAGGGGCAATAAATTAGCACTAAAGGTCAGAAATACCAATCCACTTCACAATGCACAGAACAGTTAAAATTATGCTCAGCAATCAACTTACTGTGCTTAATAATAGGGCGGTGCCCTACGAAAATAAGGTATTTATTCACGTAATGTATAACTTAGAAATCATTTTTATAATCAGTAGTTATCTGGTATGAAAGCAAGGTTAGGTACCTAATCCGTTAGATCTAAATGCTGCCTCAACTGAATTTCTAACCAAAGTCTTTGATCTGTCTTAGAACTATTCACTTTTTACACTAATTTAATGAAGTCATTGTTTTCTCTATTTAGAATCTTGGAATATTATTACACTGTAACTTTTATTCTGCATAGAAGCTAAAACACTTGATATCTAATTCAATGTATTCTTTTTATCACAAAAAGATAATGTAGAAATTAAAAATGAAGGGATAGAATTGATTTTTCTGAACAAAATATTTAGAATCTTGGAATTATATGCGGAACTGGTACATTATATATATAAAACTGAGGCGGTTTTGCGTCACAAAAGATTTTTTTAACCACAAGGCGTACACACTCCACATTATGTATGTACAATCAGGACAACTTGGTGGTCGTTATAATGTCACATTTCAAACCAAATAATTTAGTTTTAATGATAAAAACAGGAAAAAAAAGAATCTTTAAGAAATGTTCGTCATGCTGCTTAGTACAGCGCCATGTTTTTTAAACGTACGTAATACGTTAAACGTTTGTGTAAGTCAAACGTACGTTGCACGTCACACGTACTGTTACCTACATTGTGAACGGGTGCAGAAAGGCTGTGTGTGTTCATGTTGGGCTGAAGTGGTGGTTGTTTGGGGGGGGGGGTATTGTTGGTTGTGCGGAAGTGAGGTGAAGGGGGGAGCATTTAGCATTTAATCTGCTCCAGATCTAATCGGTTTGCAACACGAGCAGTAGCTGGGGGAGGGGGTATTAATCGGATCAATCATTGCCATATTCATGTATGTAGTGTGTATGGCTGTCACATATGACGATGGAAGGAAGATGATGGAGGTGTATTTAATCTGTCCCAGACCTGTATACTGACAGGGGAGCTGTTGTGAGGGATGTGGGACAGAGATGTCTGTTCCAGCCCAGATTGGACCTGTTTATATGGGGATGGCGTAGAGAGGGTTGGGGAGAGAAGAGGGGGGGGCGAAGGAGGAAGGGTAGAGGAGGGTGGAACATTTAATCTGTTCCACACGTGTTTATCAGGGGTAGCAGAGGCTGGTGGGGAGGGATATTAGAGGGATCAGTAATCAATAATTGCAATATACATATAGTGTGTACATGGCTGTGACTTATGCCGATGGGAGGAAGGTGATGGAGGTGTATTCTATCCGTCACGGGCCTGTATTCTGAAGGGAGCTGGTGTTGGGGAATGGGTACTGAGGGAAGGATGGGGGTGGGGGAGGACTTAATGTGTTCCAAATCTCTTCTGTTTCAACCCGAGCAGCGCCGGGTATACAGCTAGTTTGCTATAATTTATAAGTTATTGATACTCCTGTATCATGTATATTGATAGGCGTGGTCATCAAAACTTAATAGCATATCTTCATTGAACATTGTTTATGCAGATGGAAAAATCTATGTAAAAATATATTAGTCAATTGTTTGGCTCTAATTCTTTCTTATAGAATAAAATTGTTTTTTAAGAAGCCTGAAACAACTTTTGTTTGCTATTGTTAGAGAGTGTGTATTGAAGAATAGTGTGTTGCAAACAATTTTAAGAAATATAATTTTTTTTACCAGAAAAAATAGATAAAACAATTTTAAGGACCAATTTTTCAGTTCAATTGAAATGCAATTAGGGTTGTTATTTCATGTATTTGTTTCTAAATATTGTTCAGAGTGTCTGTCTTTCACAGTAATATTGTTTTTACTATTCATCTTTGACCCAATAAGAATAAAAGTAATATTAATCACTATATAGCATTTAAAATACTGGTCCTTAAGTCGTAAAAAGTCAAAACTTAAATTTGCACAATTTCATTTTGATGACGTATAATAGATGGCAGCACGTGTACGAAAGCCGGGCACAACGGAAACAGAAAAGACTTCTAAACTAAGATGCTGTTTGCGTTATGATATCATGACAGTCAACTTCTGCAAAGTAAATAAATTCAATGTTTTTATTTTTAATGTTTTATATATTCGTGACATCTATAAATTCTATTTCTGACATTTTTTGCTTATCCAAATACATGTATGTGATTGTCAACCTTAAATACTGTAATTCTCTTCTTTGTCATTTAATCTTTTCCACACATGTTTACCAGGGGTAGCAGAAGCTGGTGGGATGGGTGTAATAGAAGGATCAATCATTGCCATATACATGTAGTGTGTGTATGTGTGGCTATGACTTATGCCGATAGGAGGAAGGTGATGGAGGTGTATTCTATCCGGAACTGGTGTGAGGAAAGGGTACAGAAGGAAGGATGGGGAGGGAGGAGGATTTAATGTGTTCCGGATCTCTTCTGTTTCAACCTGAGCAGCGCCGGGTAGACAGCTAGTGTACTATATATGGTTAATCGATAATAAAATCATCTGAACTATTTTTGTAATTTTGCTAACTGTATCATGCATATTAATTATAAGTCAAACTTGAAAAAAAATTGATATATTTGCAATAAAAAAAACAACGTTAAAACAATTACCGTCAAACTTTTTTCAAATTCATAGAAACTTAATTAGTATTGTACAAACTACTTACAAATTGTATTAAAATTTGCATGCTCAAGACAAGTGAATGGTTACAATTTTCTTATTATTCATACACAATCCAATCATTTGGAAACTCTATACAATGTAGGCATAAGGGGGTGAGGGAGAGTATTTCAGTACTCCTCACTGCATAAACCTCTGATCATTTGCAATACCTGTTGAATAAGCAAATTATGATGACAAAAATACAGATCTTATATTTATAACTGTTGACATACTAATATTTAGCTTCAAATAAATAGCTTCATGGATAAGTGCAATATTGGAAAAAAACCACACACATATGAACAGGCATTCCCTTGAGGTGACACAGCAGCAAAAACTAGAGAGCTACAATATGGGCTCGTAACAAATGTCTCTCCAAATGAGCTTTTCGTCCAAACCTCTGAGAACAAACTTTACATTCATATAGTTTTTCTCTGGTATGGGACAAAACATGACTTTTAAGGTGTGCAACACTAGAAAAGTTTATATGACAAACATAACAAATACAATGTTTATCTCCAATATGACATTCTATGTGAGACACAAGCTCTGCTGAATTACGAAAACTTTCACCACAATTCTCACATTGATGTGGTTTTTCACTTTGATGAAGCACAATATACTGTTTCAAATCACTGTTGAATTGACAAAAATCACTACCTGATGTATGAAATCCCTGTCTCTGCCTTTTATGTGCAACTTCATGAGCTTTCAATTTATCAGAGCTTGAAAACTGAATGTTGCAAATTTGACACATGTGGCTTATTTCTTTATCATGTTTGGGTAAATGTCTTTCCAAGTGGTAACTGCTCATAAATTGACGGCTACAAACGTGACAAACAAAAGGTTTCTTCCCACTATGAATCAAGCTGTGTCTTTTAAGAATAGAGCTGTTTGTAAACGATTTGTTACACACAGGGCATGTATATGGTTTCTTCTCTTCATGAGTATGCATGTGATCTCGAAGACCAGTGGCAACTGTAAAACATTTGCCACAGATAGAACACATATGTGGTTTTGTTCCGGTATGTTTTATTTTGTGCAGTTGTAAACCATAGCGTGATTTGAATCTTGACTCACAAGTATCACACACATGTGGTTTGTCGTCGGAATGTGTTTTCAAATGTTTCGTCATGCGACATTTTTGCTGAAATGTTCTTTTACAGACGGGACATGCAATGAGATTTTTCTCCCTTAGAGTTCTAACCTTTTTATTAGGTTTTGGTGAGTGAGACAGATATTTTGGAGCAAGTTCATTATTTTGTTCATATATTTTTTCACTTCCGTTCATTTGATCATCTTCATTTTGTTTATTGATATTGTCTAAAACTTTGTATTTGTTACACTCTTTATCAAATTCGTTATCAGAAATATCTGTGGTTGTATTGGCTTCATGTTCTACAAAATCAACAGACGCTTTATGATGAAATTCTGAAGAGTTAGAGCATTCAAGATCATTAAAGGGTTTGCTACATTCAAGATCTATGTTGGATGACTTGGAGATATTTTTGTCAATCTCATTAACTTGATGTGATATTTCAGTTGGCCTATTCTTCTCATCTTTATTCATACACGGATCTTCTACAGCTACCAATGAAGGAAACACTGTTTCTAACTTAACGGAATGATCGTATTTTAGAGCCGGTTTTTCATTCAAATGTAGATGATTAACTGCTGTGAATGAATAACTATTCACTAATTCATCAATTTTGGGATATTTTTCATTCTTCTTGTTTTCAAAATGTTCATTTAAGCTTTTATAAGCATCACAATGTTTATTTTCAGAGAAGGCAGTTCCTTGAGGATCATTCTGCTCTGATTTGACACTAATGGAAATAGGTTGACTGTTGGTTTGTTTGGTTATACCTACAGACCCCATGTGACTTTGCAACAAATGTCTATCCAAATGCCCTTTTCGTCCAAAACTCTGAGAACAAATTTTACATACATATAGTTTTTCTCCAGTATGGGACAAAACATGATTTTTAAGGTGTACAACACAAGAAAAGTTTCTATGACAAACATAACAAATACAATGTTTATCTCCAATATGATACTCCATATGAGATACAAGCTCTGCTGAATCACAGAAGCTTTCACCACAATTCTCACATTGATGTGGTTTTTCACTTTTATGAATTACAATATACTGTTTTAAATCACTGTTGAATTGGCAACAATTGACATCAAAAGTTTGACTTCCATGTCTTTTATGAGCTAGTTCATGAGCTTTCAGTTTTTCCAAGCTTGAGAGCTCTATGTTACAGATTTGACAAGTATGGTTTGTTTCCTTTTCGTGTTTTGGTAAATGCCTTTTCAAATGATACAGACTCATAAATTGAAGGCTACAAACATGACAAACATATGGTTTCTTCCCACTATGAATCAAGCCGTGTCGTTTAAGAATAGAGCTGTTTGTAAAAGATTTGTTACATACAGGACATGTATATGGTTTCTTCTCTTCATGAGTGTGCATATGATCTCGAAGACCAGTGGCAACTGTAAAACATTTGCCACAGATAGAACACATATGTGGTTTTGTTCCGGTATGTTTTATTTTGTGCAGTTGTAAACCATACCGTGATTTGAATCTTGACTCACAAGTATCACACACATGTGGTTTGTCGTCAGAATGTGTTTTCAAATGTTTCATCATGCGACATTTTTGCTGAAATGTTCTTTTACAGACAGGACACTCAATTTGTCTACTTATTTTTCGAGTAGTTACAGCTTTGGTAGACTTTGATGATGTATTGAAACTTTCATGAGAATCAGATTCTTTAATAAGCGGCATTTTAACATCACTGCATATTTCTACATTTTTATGAATAATTTCATAACAAACATTTGCCTTTCCCATGTAATGAGTTGTAATATTCGGCTTTACATCTTTTTCATTAAGCGTTGAAGATTTATTAAGTACTGTTATTTGTGTTGAAGCGTCCGATGTAGATTCCAGAGAGTTATTTCCACTTAGGCTTGGACAGCTCAGTTTGATATCAAATTGTAAATCTTTCACCTCCATATTCGAAGGAGTTTCCACATCGGCTTGTAAATCTAGATTTGATCCGGAAATAGATTAATGTTCTTTGTATTCGTTTAAATTAGAGAATGTCATGTTACACTTGGGACAAGAATATGCGATTCATTAATGATTCTTCATATGCCTTTTCAAATGATAGCAACTCATAAATCAATGGTTAAATTTTTTATATTTGCATGTTTTCTCACCACTATAAATTAAATCATGCTGAGTTAATGTATCTTAACAAATGTTTCATTAAACAAATGACACTAAAAGGGTTTATTGTTATACATTGTGCAGTCATATGTTGATTGAGCTGTCTTGACCTCACATATTCTAGGTATTGCCACAAATATTAGACCAAATTAAGGTATACGTGGTTTGTCACAAGTATGGTACACAAAATGCTAATATAGACCGCTTTTAGAATTAAAGTGTTTATTACAGATGTCTCAAGCTCGCTGTTTCTCATCCATATGGGTCTGAAAGTGTTTGTTCATACGTCATCTGAAATGAAAAGCTTTATCTCAGACATGTCATGTATATGGTTTATCTCCAGTGCTTTCCAAAGCACAAGCCACAGCAAGAGCATTGTTATCAATATGGCCAGTGGTTTCCTTCTTCTGTGCTTCTTTAACTTCTTTATTGGTTACTCCCTTATCCAACCACGTGTATGTTTTCGTTTGTCTAAGACTAGTTTGTATTCTTAAACCAAGTTATCATTTGTTGCAATATGAATATGCAACACAAATGATTTTTCATTCACCATTTTGAGCCTTGGAGGCTTGGTCTAGACTCAAGTACGTCTAGATACTTTAATCACTTCAGTGAATTGTTAGACAGTCCACAAAAGTTAATTTCATTGGTTTAATCACTTACTCATATTTACCCTTTGCTTAGTTATATAATATCAACAAACCACAAATTAATAACTCAACACACATAACTATAGTATATTTAAGGCTCATATTTATTGATGCACATAATATCCCCATTTCAGTTCGTGCATTTAATATATTGTCTTTATTTCAGAAAAAATTTTTTTTTTATTGTGTTTAACTTTTATCTTGTAAAATTATGAAACAAAAGATTACGAGAGTATTAATTTAAAATTTATTTAGACTAATTATTGTATAGGAAATAAGTTTAAACATGTATTGTATTAGTAAAACATAAAATATTATGAATTTAATATTGTTCATAACGCAAACAGCAATTTATTGAACCAAACGCATGTAATGCAAATTGAACCATACATGTGACGGTGTTGTTTTAAAAAGCAAAATGACAGGTGGGGAAGGATTAGAAAGGGGGGAAAATACAATGTTTAATTTTTACTTTTTCAATTTTTCAAGAAAATTGATTTGAGTGAATTCTTAGCCATTCTGTTTTATAATTCTAATGTACATTTGTACATGCAGAGGCAGGAAACAATGATTATGGGGGGGGATCATGTCATGCATTTTTTGAAAAGGATGCACAGAGACTTCTAGGGGGTATAAGAAGATTTGTTAAAAAATATATTTTCTCTTTGAGGGAAGAGTCATTTTGACTTTTTCTGGAGTGGGGTGGGTCGGTTATTTTTAAGGACTTGAAAATGATCCGTAGGGGATGGGTGGGGGTTGGGGGGATACTTCAAGGGTGAATGGGTAGGGGGCGCCACTTAAGGTCCAAAATTACACCTCTATGTGAAACCAGTGAAACTATGAAAATGACACCCCTATATAGTGAAACCAACTAATGAAAACAAAGGGGGTGGGTGGGGGTGGGATATTATACCAAGGGGTATTATTCTATGTGATGATGTAATGAAAACAAGATTTACTACAACTTATATTTACTTTTTATGCTTTTTTATGGCTCAATAATGCAAAATCACGTGAAAAGATTGAGCCTCCCTGAGCGAAACTGGCTGGATTATGGAAGTCATGACCCCTAGTGAAACTGAGTGGTGAAAAACCCCTGAGTGAAACTGAGGTTGAAAAAAGGTGGCACATGGAAAAGGTACCCCCCCCCCCCCCCACCACTTTTGAATTTTGACGTTTGACTATCATATGTTAAATAAGAAATTGCATAATCATACAATATTCAATGATAAAATTTAAATATAGAAACTTTTACGTTAAAAAATCATTATGCATTCATATGTTAATAGCGGTGATGAAACCTCAATGTCTCATATAAATCATAATGAACACAAATGGCCTATCAGAATCATCATCATAATTATCACGATTGATTGATTGATTGATTGATTGATTGATTGATTGACTGACATTGTTAATGTTCCTAGGATAACACATCAAAGCGTACCCATATATGTAATGCTTATTTCCAATGTGGCCCTGTTTGTTTGGCAGGTTAGGTAACCAACTGAGCCATGGGTGTGTGAAGGGATCACACTAGCTATTGTTTTCAAACTAGGTGAGTTCTTTTACGTGCAGAGGGTTGACTCTTTCAATCAGGCTTCCAAACCTCACGCAATTAAAGCATAATGAAGGCCTATTTTTTTCTCATTGAGAGAGTGTGGTCCAGTCTACATCTCAACCGTCCTCTCCAAGCCTTTCGGTCACCAGTCTCTATCAAACCCAAGCCCAAACATGTCTGATGTTTCCGCATCTCAAGTAGTCAGTGTTCGGACGGGGGTAGTATAGTAGGGGAATCTCTTCTAGGATGCTCTTTATCGTATCAAATGCGACTTGCCAGTTCTGAGTCCAGACAAATGACACACCTTTCTTTGTGAGTTCAGTAAGTGGTTTGGCCAACTCACTATAATTGGGCACCTAAAACGACGATAATAGCCAGTGAACCCCAGATACGTGCATGTTTCCTGCAAAGCGCCCAATCATGCAGCGCCTGTATTTTACTGCGGCTTGGGCTTCCGAGGCCGAATGGTTAGGGAGTTGGATTCGTGACTTTGGGTTCGATTCCCGGTCGGGTCTGGTGGTAGGTGTGAGCCTACCCCTAGGGGGTTGCACACTGCTCCGTGGTACCTACACGTTAATGGGGTACAGGTCATTGGGTTGAAAGAGTGAGTGAGTGATTGTTTGAGTGATGAGCATTGTGCGCTGGATGTGCTGCCGATGCAAGTATACGAGAACTGATCAAATGCTGATCAATAAGTGTGCCAATGAGCTGGTGTAAATTAAAAAGTCATGAGAGCCATACTGGGATCAGGACTATAAACCACCACATTTACATTTACATTTAATACCGTCAGACTTCATGTCCCAAATACTCCACCATCGTGGTGAACAGTTGGCACTTGCTTGGTTTGAGCTTTAGGTTTGCCCTCCATAACCGTTCGAACACAGCTCTCAAATTCATCAGGGCTGTGTCGAAGTCGCGTCCAAAAGCCAGTATGTCATCCAGATAGACGAGACACTGACTCCAGACGATGTCGGCCAGCACCATCTCCATGAGACGGCAAAACGTTCCTGGCGCATTGGTCAGGCCAAAGGGCATAACAGTCCACTCATACAGACCACGATGGGTCACAAAAGTGGTCTTTTCTGCGTCGCCTGGATCCATGGCGACCTGCCAGTACCTGCTCGCGAGGTCTAGCATTGAGAAGTACTTTGACCCCTCTAGGGCGTCTAAGCACTGTCGATTCTTGGGAGGGGGTAAGCATCCTTCTTAGTGACCTCGTTCAGACGACGAAAATCAATACAGAAGCGTAGCTCCCCCGTCTTTTTTCCTCACCAAGACCACTGGTGCACCCCACGGTGATTTGGATGGTCGAATTACTTTACTTGCTAGCATCTTTTTGAGCTTGGCGTCTACATACTCACGCTCCTTTTGGGAATGCCGGTAGTAATTTTGTTTGATGGGTATGGCATCTCCCGTATCGATCTTGTGACGTATCATCTCCGTATAGCCCAGGGTTTCCCCTGGACCAATGAATATGTCTTGAAACTGCATCACCATTGCCTCCAACTTGCGGGCCTCGTCTGATGGCAACTCACCTTCAGCCAGAAGCATGCATCGCAGATACTCTGGTACATTCGCCCAGGGCTCTTTGATAGGCGGTTCAGCCGACAACGTATCTGGAATCTCTCAGTCAGTGTATTACAGCAAGCAATCACCTGGTTACCAGGTGATTCAGAACTCTCTCTTTCCAGAATAAGTTGTTGACTGGTCCACCTGCTCCCGTGCTTGAGTTTACAGCGTTGACACTCGCCACGTGGGCGGGTATCTGCCATATCTTCCAAGCCGGAGGACTCTCACCTCCTCCCGAAGGTCGGTTAGAGTCGTTCAGGCGTGCCTCTTCTTCTTGAGTTGGTAGGTCGGTGATTTTGGCTACTATGAGCCCCGCTTCAATTTCTCTGTACGAAGTACCCTGGTTCTCGATTGTGAGAGGAATGCTGCCATCGTCACGGACGATTTCCAATGAAGGCACCACATAGAGTTGATCGCCCAATTGGACAACCCCCTCCACGAGTACTTCGCAGCCTATTCTTTCGGCACCACTGACATGGCAGGCGATGCGTTGAACTCCCCGTGGCCGAATGCGCACGGTTTTGTCCAAGCTCACCAGGTCGTTACTTCGTACAGACAGTGTTCTACCAAGCTCAGACTCGTATAGTCCGATCTTAATCGTGCGTGCTTTGCAGTCCAACTCCACTCCATATGTGCATAGCCAGTCCATGCCGAGAAGCAGGTCTAGCGACTCCAGCTTCCCCACACAGACCTCTATCGGGAGGGACTCTCCATCAACGATGATGTCCAGATGGCAGGTTCCTTCAACGGCCAGCGACTCTCCCCCAGCCCCCTGCAACGAGAGTCTTGTGGGTTTGAGTGCCGGAAGACGATCTTCCATCTCATGGTACACGCGGCTTGATAGTAAACTGTGGATGGCACCTGTATCCAGACACGTGGCCAGTTTGACCCCTCGCAGATCAACCTGACAGCTGAATAACAGGCCGGGTCCCGACGGAACAACGGCTGTTCCCCGGGCGTTGTCTTGTTTTTGTTGTTGGTGGCACCGATACATCACCCCCCCTGCGGAGTCCCTGCGGCTGCGCCGCGGGCCCGCCTGGTGGGGCATGGACATCTGGTGGTTCTCTCGTCTTGGTTGTACTACCGTGTTGATGCGAATGCGTTAAGCGAGCCATGGTGTGACAATTTCCGTCCACGGTCCCTCGAAGGGTCTTCCGCGACTCAACCACCACCGCCTCACCCCCTGAAGGTGCACCGCTATCGGGCCCAACAGGTAAGGTTTTTGTCTCTGTGCCCGGCCGTTGGATGTCTAGACCACCGGACCGCATCGCTGAAGTCTTCGTTTTCGTGCAACACTTTGTACTTGGTGCAGTTTGCACTCTGGAGCACTCGCGCCCCAGTTTTGCAGGAAGATGAGCATTGTCGCAGGGCCCCCGCCGGGTCACACTCTGTCGCGAGCGTGACCGCGGTGGGGATTTTCGGGCAGACAATGACGGCATCGGGGATTTTGTTACATCGCGACTAGCAGCGGTATCGTAACTCTGCAACTGAGTCTGCAACTGCAACTCCACCCCCTCCTCGCTAATCCCTCCCAGTCGGTTGCCCTCGTCAGACAACCTCGTGGGATGACACTCACGGCAACTCCATCTGTCGGTTCTCACGGCTGCAAGGCAGTCAGCCGCACTGACCTGTCGTCCAGGGGAGTCACTTGACGAGTGTAGTACGCTCTCGTCCACGGTGGAACAACTGCGCATTGTTCCACCATTCTTCTCTGCAAACGATGACTTCTCAACTGACTCGGAACTCGCGCCGGTCACAGTCGAGGAACTTCCAGTGTCGCATGTATCACTCGTAGCAAGGGCCACCCGCGACATGGCGCCCTTGCTTAGGAGTTTCCCGGACCATCTTTCGCGCCTCGAGGGCGTCGATTAAGGGCCCGGGAAAGTTGTAGCCACTCTTGTCGCTGTTCTGTAGTTGCCTGCGGGCACAGGTACCGTGGATGACCCGTGACCCTACAATGCCAGCAATCCACGTCTGGCTTTTTGACAGGCACAGTCTCGGGTTGATGGATGATTCGCGTATCATCATTCGTCGCACCCGGCCGTCCACTTCCGCCCCCTTTGTGCGTCCCTCCCCGAAGGGACTTTGCACCTGTCGAGGGAATCGTACCCCACGACACGGGTTTGGAAGCTCCACTGCCACCGGTGCTCTTTGCTCCCGCCGCTGCTTGCTGAACCGCCAGTACTTCCTTCACGATTTGCCTCGTGGAGGGTTGCTGGGGTTTTGTTGCACTGGCCACTTCCTTTTCGCGGACGATATATGCTTGGTGTTTAACCGGATCATCCCGGCTTTCACGACGGACTAGTTCCTGCATGAGGACAGCAAGACCCAGGTCAGGATACAGTGCTACCTCGTCGTACGTACGCCGTAATGACGATGAGTACAACCCCATTTCTAGCCGCTTCATGATTGCTGCGTCTCGCTTGTTGATGTCCGACCCATAGGCCTTTCTTGCCAGGAGCTGTAGAGCGGCAATGAAGTCTTTCACGGACTCTTTGCTGCCTTGTTTCCGGGTGAGCATCTCCTCTTCCGCAACCCTCATCTCATGTTCTACATGGAAATGAGCATTGAGAGTTGCGATGAGATGCATCCAATCATTACGTTGCTGGATGGTCAGGTTCAGCAACGCACCTTGAGCTTTACCAGCTAACCTGTCTACCAGCCACCCTGCCCATTCTTCAGATGGTACACGGTAGCTACGTAGCAGCTCAACCATTTGTTGTACAAAGTCTGGCCAGGTCTGATTCCTGTCAGGCTGACTGAACTTGTGAAAGCTTTTGATCCTGTCTTTGAAGGACACGCTGGTAGGCACAGCTGGGGTGAAATCATCATCCGAGGATGACGATACATCACGTTCCCCCCCTGCGCCTCTGTTCGCGTCGGCGTCGTCGCCGCCGTCTGTGTGCATCCATTTCAAGGAAGTTTGACAGAATCGTCGCATGGTGGATTTTGGTTAGCACTTTGTTGGAACGGACTGAGTGTCCTCAGTCGAACTTGTCATTGTCCTTGGCTCCCCTTTCTGGTGTTGACGGGAAAGCCACAGACATGAGTGGTTTTTTCGCGCCCCAAGAAGTTCGCGTCTAGTAACTTTCACTTTTTATATGGCCGAGCCAGTTGGCGTCGGCACCAAACTGTGAACAAATGGCGTTTTCGGGGGCCATGGGCAACAAGCTGCACAGCGTGCCTAAACACAACGGGTCCACTTCGGACTGACCCGCTCTCACTTGTCACCAACCCGTGTACGTTGTTGTGTTTCTTGAAAAAGACGAGACCGTCACCACTACGATGAAGTAGTAACAATTTTTATATGGCCGTAATCACACCATGTTTTACGAAGGCCTCGTCTACACAAGGGACTTCACTGAGCCACGTGACAACTAGGCACCCGAGGCGTGAGGCGATGAAGGGGACCTAGCCACCAACTTCCCCAGAGGGATAACAGAGGAAAGGTTGCCAGCCCTAAACTGCCCGACCAGTGTCTAAAGAGAAGTGAGCTCTAATAGCCCAGTCATCCAGTACTACAGCGTACCAGGTCCCTAATCCTATCCTGGGGCTTAATAAGAAAGATGAACACGAGCAAGGTGAGTGTGACCGCTGGGATTATCTATCCTAATCCAGTGAGAAGCAATATTGAAACTACTTTAACCCTTGCAGGGATGCTAAAATCCCTGCGCACTGATGGCCTAAACTTTAACTCTTTGTTCTGTCACAATATTAAAAAGTATTTATCATTTGAACTATTGGTCTGCTTAAACCCTCATAATATATCTTTGTATATATGATTTGGTCTACTTAAACCCACTGAAGTTGATAATATATATTGGTCTGCTTAAACTCTCCAAATATATGTTTTTTCTCCCACTTTCATGCGAATTTATGAATGAACCAGCAGTGGGAGATTTTTCTTATCTCCCACTGTTGATTTTCTTATCTCCCCCTGTTGGCGTGGGAATATAGCATAAATTTACTACGTTTCATAGAATCCAGAGCGCGCAATCAACGTGAAGCCATACGTCTGCCTTGGAAAGCATATATGTAAAACGTACTCATCCTGATGTCTATCTTGCAGACTACATAATGGTGCATACGTTTGGAAAACAAACAAGCACAATAAGATTTTACTTATTTCATATTTAAAATGCACCAAAAGTGGGAGAAACAGAGTATTGCCTGTTGGAGTGTCACATAGAAAAAATCTCTCACCACTTGGTGAGATTTTTTCTATCTCCCACTCCAACACATGCAATACCCTATTAGTATATGACTGGTCTACGTAAACCCCTGACGTTGGTAAAAAGTAAAAGTTTAAGCAGACCAAAAATGTTGTATATTTTTATTAA
>CM032664.1:53361624-53387758 GCA_019095985.1 Streblospio benedicti | reverse complement strand
ATTTCTAAGACCAGATTTATTTTCTTTAGCAGAGGGATGGCTAAAGCCTTCTTAAAAGATGATGGCATGAGTCTTTTCAGATAATGAATCGTTCACAATATGTGTAATCACTGGTAAATGTAAATCAATGCACTCTTTCACAACTATAGTGGGTAGCTAGTGGATCAAGTGCGCATTTTGAATTCTTTGACTTGATGATAAGTTTTTTAATTTATTGCTCAGTTTATGGAATGAACGTATAAAACGGGTATATTAGCACTGCCATTGTGACTGAGGGAGTCAATGTAGCAATCTGTAGATTCCTCAGGAAGTTTAAGTTCAGTCACGAAAATGTTGAGATTTTCATGTAGACCTTAATCTTTTTCACAAAGAATTCATCAAAGCAGTAGCGAGATCATGGGCAGTCTGACACAGAGATAGATCTTTTCGCTTGCACAACAGTTCATTGGATATTTTAAAGACAGATTGCTGATCTGCTGATTTAAAGTTGTCTTTATATTAATGCTTTTTAGCCTCCGCAATAAAAATGTGACATTGTTAAGCCAATTATTGAAAATGTGATCAACTCCTTGATCAACAGATGTATTTGCCAATACAGAAGACTGAACTATCTGTTACAGCAACAGCAACTGATGTTACTGGCGATTCAACCACAGCTCTAACTGAAGATTTTGTCACAGCTGGTGATTCAACCACAGCTCCAACTGACGATTCTGTCACAGCTGGTGATTCAACTGCTGCTCCAACTGAAGATTCTGTCACAGCCGGTGATTCAACCGCTGCTCCAACTGAAGATTCTGTCACAGCTGGTGATTCAACCACAGCTCCAACTGAAGATTCTGCCACAGCTGGTGATTCAACAGCTGCTCCAACTGAAGATTCTGTCACAGCCGGTGATTCAACCACAGCTACAACTGAAGATTCTGTCACAGCTGGTGATTCAACCGCTGCTCCAACTGAAGATTCTGTCACAGCCGGTGATTCAACCGCTGCTCCAACTGAAGATTCTGTCACAGCTGGTGATTCAACCACAGCTCCAACTGAAGATTCTGTCACAGCTGGTGATTCAACCACTGAACTGAAGATTCTGTCACAGCTGGTGATTCAACCACAGGCCGAAGATTCTGTCACAGCCGGTGATTCAACCGCTGCTACAACTGAAGATTCTGCCACAGCTGGTGATTCAACAGCTGCTACAACTGAAGATTCTGTCACAGCTGGTGATTCAACCACAGGTGAAGATTCTGTCACAGCTGGTGATTCAACAGCTGCTACAACTGAAGATTCTGTCACAGCTGGTGATTCAACCGCTGCTCCAACTGAAGATTCTGTCACAGCTGGTGATTCAACCACAGGTGAAAATTCTGTCACAGCTGGTGATTCAACCGCTGCTCCAACTGAAGATTCTGTCACAGCCGGTGATTCAACCACAGCTCTACGTGAAGATACTACTGCAGGTGACCATTGGGTTGTATATTAGACACGTTACACAATAAATGTAGGTAACAAACTTAAAAAGAACTGCAATGCACTGCACTATTGATTTCTTTAATTGCTAAGTAAATGTTCTAGATTATTTTGTGCTGGTGCACACTGTGCGTGCTAATGAATCCTTAACCATGTGTTTGCAAATTATGTAATCATCAACATCCCAACTTGATGAACTAACACCAATGACAGCTATTGAATCCTCCACAGATATTGATGGAGATGCAACGACGGTCACCCCAGCAACCCAACATAGGTCTGCTACCACAGAAGAGGATGATGAATCTACTACAGTTCTACCTGAGCAGCCGACAATTCCTCGTAAGTATACACTTAAAATATTGATGATTTTGAATGAAATATTTAACCAAAGAATTTAAGATGAAAAGATTGTATCGCCATGTTTATTTTTATTTTCACCAATATCCCGTAGTCTCATTCTGCAGTAGATCAACCAGCAAGTTGGTTTTGATTGCTTGGATTAAGATTGGTTTGCAGTGTGGATTATTTCTTATTTGATTTAATTTGATTTATTTATCATTGTGATATGGTATAATGAACGATACAAGTAGCGTATTAGCAGACGATATACAGCCCCTATCAGCCATCTTTACAAGTACTAAAGTAATTTTGACAGTCATTATTGTAATGCAAATTTAACTAGCCAATTAAATTCAATCTTAATACAGCCAATTAAAAACAATTTCCTGATTGATTTACTACAGAATGAAACTATGGACTATTGGTGAAAATATTCAAATTGTAATTGCAGGGGGGTATATCAACTAATTTCAATAATGAGAATTGATAAAGTACATATTAGATCAAGCCTAAAACATCTGTCCTGTCACCCATTGTATCTGTATCTGCTGGTTATAGTAGTAATGTATATGGTATAGTGTTTGTAAATCATATTAGTATACATACCACGCACCCCATACACCCAGCATCGATTATGACTTCGAACACGATAGACATACCAGTGTATGTAGAACATACCAGTAATGCCAATAGACATATACTGTTCATCATAACTTTTTAGACCTTTGCTAATCATGCAGATGTATCATGCCGATATCAACTAAATGATTCCGTGTTTCATGGCTTTCTTCTCTAGCTGCGTGCGGTGCCATAGAAACAAAGTTAACACCAGAAAACAAGCAAGCTATTGTTGACGTTCACAACGAGCTCAGGAAACGCACTGAGGCTACGAACATGAAGAGCATGGTAAGTATGAAATTCCACATTGGCGAAATGAATAATTATTGGGATCTTTAGAACAGAAAATTAGGGTATCAAAATAGTAAACATATGCACGCCATATCAGAATAATTCTCGATTGTATTTCACACTATACATGTAATATATTGTGTATACGTATTTTAGTTGCAATAGTTTTGAATAATGGAATGCGATTTTCTCATTTATAGAGATGGTCAGAGGAGTTGGCCAGCAGAGCTCAGCAAAACGCAGATGACTCAGTAGCTGCATGTTCCATGAGACACACCCTGCTGACAGAGTGAGTCCTCATGAGATCCCGTATGGCTTATCTGTGGACTTGTTATATTGTGTCATAAAATCCACATGAAACACCATTGAGTCCTTGTTCCTTCCTCTGTTTAATTACTTGTTCACAACAATGCAACCGCAAACCACTTACGGGTTTGCCGTATCGTTGATTTCAAGCTGTTACAAACTGGAAGACGAACTTGTACATTGGGGTACTTTAGCTCTTTTTATGAATAAGAATTATGCCATTTCCCAAACGGAGTAGTATTAACCCTCAACAGCAAGGATAATATACTCATGGCACTGGGCGGGTAAAATATGACACAATTAATTATTTGATTATTTATAGAATATTTTTTAAATTATGTATTATGTATAAGACATATTTGTAATTACACATGAACATAGATTTAGTTATTTTTTACAGTTTTTTAAATAAACATCTATAACTAATGGTAATGTTTCAAACTTATGCCTTTGCACAAATATTATTGCTCACTTACAAAAAGCTTTCTAAGATGCAGCTAGCAGAGCTATGAGACAAGCAATAGTACATAAACCCCTTTCGCCGTTTGCAACTCCATAATAGCCGATATGTCCCTCTGATACTCTACATGGTTGACTTATTGCACAATTGAATTCTGTTTGAAATGGGTACATGTTTGTAGCTGCGATGGAGTCAAAATCGGCCAGAATGTGTACCAGAAATGGAGATCGACATCGTTTTCTCTGGCCTCAGTAAATGTATCACATGCAGTGCAGACATGGTACAATGAGATCAAAGACTTCGACTACGCCACCTCCAACACCGAGTCCATGGGCAAGATCAATCCTGATTCGGTGGTTGGACATTACACACAGGTGGGTGTTCGTATGGAGAGGCCATTATAGGGGAAGGATCTTGTATAGTAAGGTTATTTACACGGGTGTGTTTTTACACGGTGAAGCCACTTTCATACATTAGTGTTTGTATCTATGTCAAGGTTATATAGTAAGCCACGCCCGACAGTGCGTTAGGCCTACTTGATGTGTAAATTGTAAGTGATACACTTTTGTAGTACGAGTTATGGAATTATCTATCTATATATATGAAAGTACAATATTGACAACACTTGAAATTTGGGGCACTGTGATGTATGGATATACAAAATTTAGTTCCAGTTCAAAGTTTTACCACATGATATAAAGACGGGATAACGTGGATCTGGTGAGTGTGGTGATTGCTAGTGATATTATTCATTATGTTTCACATTTTACGTGCCGCTGTTGAAAGGCCAGTTTAGGCTTTCTAAAAGCAATAGGGTTTACAAAATGTGTATATATCTTTCGATTTATGTCACAGCTTGCATTAACATGTGGCTTAAATCACTAACAAGGTGGTATGGGCAGATTCCGACGAAGTGGGCTGTGGCATAGTTCTCTGCAGTGATGGTAACATGTTCACCTACATACAGAGCTGCGATTACCGACCAGCGTAAGTCCAAAAATCCACATTTACCCCTTCCTCTATTGTTTTAGAATGAACCCCCCCCACACACACACACTGTACATATGCATATTCAATTTTTTGTAGCTTATTTGTTCATTACCGTTATCGAAATTGATTTGTTAAACAAGCACAGTTATTGATATATCATATGCACATACCGGTATGTACATATGTAACTAATGAAAACTAATGCTCATCAAAACATGTGTGTGTGTCTTCACGCGGTGAGATCAATTAGATGATGTTAAATATATACACTGTTGTTTCTCAGGGGTAATGTTCTGTACCAGTATCCGTATGAGGTAGATGGTGAACCATGCTCAGCTTGTCCAGAGCACTACAGCTGTTCAGATGGGTTTTGTGGTGAGTAATACTGTTCGCCCCTCTTACCTCTTTCCCTCTATCTGCATAGTTATTTCATGGTTATTCAAGTTTCTTTGGCAAAGACTGACAATAAAATTTCGTAAAACAAGTACTGAGTAAATCACCTACACGCTCCGGTGCCATGTTGCACCGCGTTCACCACATTGTGGAATACACTCACTCTGATTCGTTTGAGAATGCAGCATTCAATGTATTTTGCCACAAGAATGTTAGCTTCACGTAGACGTAGCGCTCTCTACCCAAGTGGTACAAGCATTTAACTTTAAGATCCAAGGAGTCATTTTAGGTTAAGATAAATCAGGATGCAAATGTGTAGTTCATACATTGGTATCTAAAATGTAATTTGAAGTTTGAGTCCATATGTTGACTATAAGGTGGGAGAGGACAGTGAATGAGACACTATCATTACTAGTCCAGCAGCTGGGGTGGATTCCGTGTGCAAATCTTGTCAAGGGAATTTCATTTTATTTCCATGTTCAGAACAGGATTGGGCAATAATATCACGAGGGTAGACTTTTCCTACCCCGGCACTAATTCAAGATGGACATCAAAACTTCATCAATTTCGAAGAAATGTATAAGACGGCTTCAAATCCCCATTATACAATTTAAATCTTTGATTTTACTGTCTAAAGCTAGATTTTTATGGACAGTAAAGGTTATGGCAATTAAATTAGCAAGGAAAAATAGTACCCATATATAATATATTTTAAGATGGCGACCAAAATGTGTTAAAATTTGGGTTAAAAGCAATTATGGAGGCTATATCGTTTCTCATATTTCAAAATTTTATCATTGGTTTGGTCATCAAAGCTAATATTATGAATTAACGAAATTTTGATTGGTTCTGGTTGGTTTCGACCCAAAATCAGCAGTGATGAATAACTTCACAATGCTGGGCGCAATAATGCCTAACTAATGGCATTACATTTTTTTTTCGTTTTGCTAATGAATAAATCGTATAAAATTATGTGATTCGTGATATCATGAATACATCTACTTGTTTTAGTGCACTATCTTGAGATTCACATCTCACGTTTGATGAATCTCATGATAGGACCCTCAAAACAAGTAGATATTTCTTAAATATAATCAACCATTCATACTAGTCCAACTTGCTGATTCAACATAAGCTCTAACTGTAGAGTCAACCACAGCCACTTCTGATGTCAACCGCAGCCACATATGATGAATCATCATTTCATTTCTTATAAGTTTACATGTGTGTAACACTTTATATTTATACATTTCAGTGGGCCATTGTGAGAATTCAACTTGCCAAAATGGCCGGTGTGTTAATGGAGCTGCAAATTACACATGTTCTTGTTTTGATGGATGGCAGGGAGGGGATTGCGACATAGGTGCACTAGATATATCACTTCTCTTTGCTTGAAGTATTACAACACTCTAAACAATTGACTAAATAGCGTAATAGTTCTCATATTGAAGTACTGCATACAGTTACATTGACAATGTATTTTTGTTTTCAGTTGTTACTTGTCCTGCACCAACGTTGGGTGAGCATGTCACCCAACTACAACCTGCTGAGCAGGCTGAATATCCTTACGGTACTGAGCTTCAATTTGGCTGTGAACCTGGTTATGCTAGAAAAAGTGGAAGCGAATTGAGGACATGCCGATCAAACAAAGACTTCTCTGGCTCTGACGTGGTTTGTTCCGGTGCGTGCAGTATTGACGATCGTTTTGTCAATTTATTATTATATAGTATACTATTTATTAAAACATAATGCAATGGGTAAATCAATTTTATCATCCAGTGCTTATATTTGACGGGTTATCAGACTGGCTAGAAACCCGATACAGAAAAATATATTGGTGTCTAGACCACATACAGCTTTGGGGCCATGTGCCTTTGTTGTTAAATAGCGTTTTCAGTATTTTTTAAATCTCTTAAATGACATTACAATAACACTGTTTCTTTTCGAAACATTGACTGATAAATACAAAACGTGCCCTCCACATATAGTAGCGGACTCGTGAAGTAGCCCTACAGGAGTTACGATGTTCATGGCAATATAAGTTATGTATACGACTAGGTAAGAAACTAGAGTATCACAGCTAAACGAATGTATCACAGTCCTCCAACAAGTAAACATAGTACATGCACATGGAATGTAAGATTGAGACATAATCATTTCTTGTATACGACCTCTGAGGCTTCAAGCCTCTTTACAGAATCTGTAATGGCATTTCTCAGTAAGAAATTAAAAAATTCTACAACTTATCATATTTAAGAAGTAGTATATTGAATATTAATACATGTAAGTTTATTGAGATTCACGAGGATCATAAGAACGGTATTGCGTGCGACTTTACTATTAATCATTAGCTATTGATAATAGAAATTATACATTGGATACATGTACTAATAAGTTTATCAGATTAGATTTCAGGGTCATAGTGGATGTCTACTTCGAATTCCTAAGATAAAGTAATATCACTTCACAAGCTGTAATTTTAAAGTGACTCAATACATTTCGCTGGAAATTATATTTGTAAAGTTTCAAGCAAGAGGTAAAACAGATGTTTATACATTTCAGTGGACCACTGCGTTGATTCAACTTGCGAAAATGGCGCATGTGTCAATGGCGACACCAGTTTCACATGCTTATGTGATGCTGGTTGGCAAGGAGTGAACTGTGATAAAGGTGACTTATGCAATTAATTGGTAAAACATATATTACAATAATATAAATTGAGTCCTGGGAGATGTTCATATCACTGCAGATTTTTAAAAATCTGGATCAAATTGCACCTCTAAGATACAAAATCAAGCAACGATAATTATGATGCAAGACATCAATACGTTTAAATTGAAGAAACACAATATACTTGGAAAGTCGAAATGGGATGGTATTTTTCAGACATATTGGAATGCTCGTCCAACCCCTGTCAGTTTAATGGTACTTGCGTGGACGACACCGATGGTTATGAGTGTGTCTGCGTGTATGGTTACGGTGGATCAAACTGTGCATACGGTAACCCATCTATTCATTCACACTTGACTATTTTTTCTTGTTTTTCATGTTGTTACATACTGTCTAAAATCTCTCATCGGCATTTAAGTTAGACAGTTCATCAATTTTGAGCAAAGTAAACTGTATAGAATATACCCAAGCACAGAATATCATTTGTTATTGCTAGTAGGAGTTATAACTGTATATTGAATCTAAGTATTATTTGAATATAATGTCTGAAATAATGCTACATAGAAAGTTTCATTTATAATATTCTAATCCAAGAAAGCGTATACGTGGAAGGAGAAATTGAGTTTACATCAATTGAGTTTTCTGATGAAATGGAAGACCCCCAATCAGAAGTTTTCAAAGCCATTGCTGAATACATAGCAAACACGGTAAACAAACATGTCTTTATTACTTTCAAACTTTATCTATTACTGAAAAGTAAGTAAACTTTTATCTTGCCAAAGTGTTGTTTCTTATGATGTATCAAACCAAATATCTCTGGTTATTGTAAGAGTATTGTTTGTTACCATTGCAGTTGGCAAAGGCTATTGAAGATGTTCTGGGGTTTCAAGGATGCAGATGCACTTCTCTCGCGTAATTACAAGTTTTAGTTACATCATGTGATACAGTGCATGTTCATGATAGCACAAAATGACTGATATGAGCCATAGCACACGACCAATGAATGTTTTGGATAGATTGTCTAGACCAGTATAGCATTATATCCCGTTAATATATATTTTTGATTTCCCTGATATTCAAAACTACAGTTTGTCATTATGAGATCTCATGAATTACATTGCATATATCTGTATGCTGTAGTCCTAGACAAGGAGGAGGGTGTGCGGCAACATACCGTGTGGGCTGTGGGAATGACAAGCAGGCAATACAGGTGGAGGATACACTGACCGTGCAATTCGCAAATGGCACCATTTTCCCGAATGAAACCATTGCGAATGTTTCAGTAGAAAGATCAGGTATGAAACAGAGCAAGTTTGTGCTTTAAGTCAATCACAAGTTCTAATTTTAATTACAATTCCAATTTCATTGAAGCACTGATGTTGCAATATAATCACACTGTTAAAGATAATGGAATTTAAAGTAGTTTGTAGAAACAGATAGGTAGGCCTACTTCCATTAAGTTCAGTTTCCACAGCAGTGGGGGAATCGTCTGCTTCAAGATTACCATATTTCCAGTGATTTATGTTTTCTGGTTATGATCTCTTTTGAAAGCAATTGAGAATTTTCACTCTGTGAACGTTTTCAAGTTCTCATCAACTCATCTTCAGCCATCCTAAATTAATCACTGTTTACAATTGAAATGAAAAAAGATACCTACTCAAGTGAACCAGGAAGTGGTTTAGTTTGCAAATGGTAGCGCAGTACAATATCCCAGGGGACACTGACTTATATTTTGAGAGGCATATTATCTAGAGGTTTTAAAGCCCAGTTATTAATATAGACTATAGAGGAATGATAAACTACAACTTAATCTTTATCTGATGAGGTTAAGTTGATTAAAGTGAGGAAAATAGATAAGACATTCAAAATTTAAAAACAAAACAAGACAAGCAAATGAAACACATTTTGATAGGCAGTCAATACAATCAAGAATGAGGAATACTACCTATTGCGAAGTCAAACATAAGTTATTTTAACATTTGGAGGAATAATATAAAATGATGATATACTAGATGAGTGCCACCCGTCGCCGTGTGTCCATGGCGAGTGTTTCCTGGATGATACCAACAGCTACCAGTGCATCTGTGATTCAGGCTGGAAGGAAAAGAACTGTAACCAAAGTTAGTATTTAACATATCATTGCTGCTATTTGTTTTAACTTGAAACCATGAATTCCAAGCTAACTTTATGTACATGCTCGTTTTAATGTCTTAAGCTGTATTTTTAGTACAAGAATTGGCAAAATGCCTGTTTAATATCCTGCCATTGCAGGGAGATCACGATGCTCAGTGTCGTGATGGTTATATCAGATTAGATGGGCTTTCCGTAGCCTCTTATTTTTCTGTTTGTGTCACCCTAACTGATTTCTGTTTACAACCACATAAAATAGGGTTGTGTTGAATATTATTCAACTGATTGTCTCATATTTTATTTATTTCATGGTTTCCTATAGCTTCTGAAGATGAACAGACAACAGAAATTGTTACTCCTGAGACAACTATTTCTGAAACTGACGAGCCAACAGGTGGGTTGTCAAGTCTCTCTCTACTTTCCTGATACTGTTGCCTATATCTTGATGTGTGGGAATACGTACAGCATGGAAAATTATACTATAAGCCATATAAATACTTATTTACCATTATATTGAATATCTATGTTATAAATTTGACCACCTATGTGATGCAATGTACTGTCCTGCAATTCAGTGGATTTCTGTGTGAATTCAACCTGTCAACATGGTGACTGCATCAATGGGGCTACAGACTACACGTGTTTGTGTGACAGTGGATGGGAGGGAGACAATTGTGACACAGGTGAGGTGTTGTGTTTGTATACGGATTCGCTCATGATGTAGACACATTGCATACATAGCTGTAAAAGTGTTAATTGTGTTGGAATTCATATGATGCTTATTGGACCGTGTGAGTGGCCTCATGACCGGTGGAACACAGGCCTCAATATGCAGGCTACATGCGGAATTGTAGCCTTTATTGCGTGTGTAGGTGCAGGTGCGTGTTTGAGCATCTCCCGTGGGTGGGGTTGGCAGATTTTAGTCAAGAAAAAAAGTAATTGCACTGACGGTTCCTCGTAGGCTATAAGAACTAGATCAAAACCGACAAAGAAACCTGGATGCTGAAACTGTTTGATGAATGAATGCATGGTAAGAAGATGCATACGTCTTTGCATATATTTAAAGCGGAAAATGTGTACATTTTGTGTTTTGATAATTGGCTGAAGTAATGCAGTTGGTGTGTGTGTGTGGGGGGGGGGGGCATAGGCAGATCCAGGGCGGAGGTGGCTGTGCAAGACCTCTTCGTATAGTCTTTCTGATAATGCCATAACGTTTCAGACATACTGGAATGCTCGTCCAATCCCTGCCAGTTTAACAGCATATGCACGGACCAGACCAATGGTTATGAGTGTGACTGCGCCTTAGGACACACTGGCCCAAACTGTCAATATGGTAAACAAGTGCCGCGCATTATATAGGAAATTCTGATCCAGAATATTTCCCTTTGATTCAAATTCTGTTTTAAACATACACTCACTCAATAGGCCTACTCATGGGTAATTATCAGTAGTTTAAAGTTTTGTAAGAATTAAGATTTTCTGATACTCTGGACACATGTTATAGAAATGTAAACTAAACTAAAATCTTATCACTGACGTAGTTTGTGAAATAAAGCATTATATAATTTTTTACCCAAGGCCTACTTTATTTTTTGTAGATACTGTATATGTGCAAGGACACATAGAATTTACATCAATGACGTTTGCTGAAGAAATGAATGATGCTAGCTCTAATGCTTTCCAAAGGATAGCCGAATTCGTCTGCACTATGGTAACAATTAAACCTGCTTTACACCATGGCGAATTCTGCCTACGTAGCTCTACGTGCACTGGCGAACTGATAAATCCGTCAGGAAATTTTGAACATGTTCAAAATTCGTTGACGAATATACTAGTTAGTTGAGGTTCGTTACAAATAGTTATGCGACGTCTATGGATTGTAGAACATTCGCGCATTTAAGTAACACTTCGTTTGGCTCAGCAACTCAGTGTAACACGCATTTTTACTACGTGCAATGTCGCCTCAATACGCCACTGAAGACAACCTGACCAAAATCGTATTGATGCGTTGCACAGATTCGCATAGGATCGCCTACAATGTATGTGTAAAGCGGGTTATTGAAAGTAATCAGCTTTAGTTAATGCTCTCATATTTTTCAAAACAGACAAATCCATTGAACAGCTGGCAATGTTGAGTGACTTATTTATTAGATTCTATAATCTTACCTATTGGTATTGTAGCTGGGAGAGATATTGGCAAGCGTCCTTCATATTCAAGCCTGCCGAGTTACAGAACTAAGGTATATCGAATTGCTGTATTTCTTAAACCTCAAATGTTGTACTGTAATTATCATCACAGTAATCCCAATCATATATTACATAGCACGTCAGGATAAAAACTCAATTGGAAAGGCTCAATCCTTGCATGTCTCATGACAACTCTTCAATTTAACCTGGATGTCTAATCTTCATAAATGTTATTCCCGTTTATATCACTACTTAATTCATTGACTCCATCTTCATGGGTAGCCATGATATGATCATTCACGATTAGATAAATGCTAGGTTATTCATGTTTCAGGAGTGGCAGTGTGGTGGCAAATTACAGCATCAGTTGCGAGACAGACACATGTGCACAGGAGACCTATGACACACTTACTGATCAGCTCACAAGGGGAAGCCTCTTGGGCAACGAAACCATAGGCGATGTTTCAGTCATACGAAATGGTAATTCTTCTAGTTAACACTCAGAGGGAAGGAAAATATTGATGGACAGTAATTAAAATGTAGAATTGGCATTCGATTATCTTATACATTACTACGGTACTAGTTGCACTTCGGGTTCTAATTGTTGGTGGATTGTAAAAGTATACTCTTTGAATAAGCAATAGCACCATGTTCTTTCATAAGGAACCATTTCGATAGTGTGTATGATAAATATAATAATTACTAGTGTATGATTCTGTGTATGTAAGTCTCATAGCAACGTTTTCTTCTGTAGATGAGTGCCATCCATCGCCGTGTGTCCATGGCGAGTGTTACCTAGACGCTACCAACAGCTACTGGTGTCTCTGTGAATCAGGCTGGAAGGGCAAGATCTGTGACCAAAGTTAGTAATAGTGTAACCTGAAAGCCTGCTAACAGTCAGCATGCAAATTTAATTTCCTAGAAATGGCATGTCTATTTCGATTGTGCACATTTAGGCAAAACATTTCCATTTTAGATTCCAACAACTGAACCATATAAAGTGCATAATAATATAAACAATTCTCATTTATTTATAATAGATCTATTTAAACTGCACTAAAACTGCATTACTATATACTGCCGTAGTGTAGTTTTAGTTTAGTCTATACAGCAATAAACCTGTATATCGAATCTTCATAAGACTATTTCCATTTTGTAAAATTGTCTTTGTTGTTGTGTATTTGTTTAGTTAATATATTGTAATGTAATTTAGACAATGATAGGTCAATGTATTAGTATTAAATTACTAGGTGACTGATAAACCCATGAAGGGTTGGGTATATTTTGTAATTTATGCAATTTAGTCAGTTCCTTGTATACATTTATGTACATAGCATGTCACTATAATAAATAAATTAACAAGCATAAACAAACATGAGATACAGGCAGTTGTAGTAAATATTCTACTTTTGCTATTGAAGTTACTACATTATGCGGTGATGCTCCTACTTTAAACGCTGATCAGATCAGAACTCTAGTCGACCTTCACAACCATTTCAGACGATTACAGGGTGCTACAGATATGAGGATGATGGTGAGTGAATTCCTGTATGTGTGACACATGACAGTAGGTTCAGCTGACCTTTTGTATCTTTTTTAGAGCAAAAGATGTTATTAGGGAAATTCACATAGTAGTTTTATTCAGGGTACAGAAAGGTTAGTTAAGAATTTTAATAAACTTTGATGTTCTCTGTTATCATTGCCTCAATTGTAACGGGATACTCCATGGTGTGTAGGTTATGATATTGTCATTTACTAATGATGTAACTTGGTTTGAAATATACAGGTTAGGGATCGTTCACAAATGACGTCACCTCATGTTTGCGCCCCCCCCCGCCCCCTTCCCTTGTCACCTTTCGTCATCTTTGCAGCACCCTATCCTGATAAATGACGTCATCTTTGCCTCCACAACCCGCGACATGATTTTGCGATGACATTTAACATTAATTCAACTGTGTCGTTATATAAATACATTTGAATATATGTCTATAATTTAGACATAATTTTACAAATGTATTTAGGACATAAAGCAAACATGGCAATGTGATTTCATCTAGTAGGTTTATCACAACTCACTTAACTTGTCAGAAAGTAAGTTCAAATACTGTTACATAACTAAAACCTTTTTTCTTCATAAGGTGACATCACCCAAGTGTTAGAGCCCCCTTACCTGTCATCTTTCGTCATCTTTCGCTACACCCCCGCCCCCCCTGCCAGATGATGTCATTTGTGAACAATCCCTAAATGCAAAATGTTTTTATGAAGCAATTAATGCGCACGTTTCTTATTTGTCTTGCGGACCGTACGTAAAAATATGTTTCTGTTCACTACATATAGTATAACGAACATAAACAACATAACATAGATTAATTATTTATCCCATATAACCTCATAGTACAGCAAAGATCGAGTTATGATTTAATCGTACGGGATGGTGTCCACAAAATGTGTCATAATAGGAAAACTATTGATGATAAAAGGCTTATTTCAAAACATGACGTTCGTTAGAGTTTACAGTAAAATAAACATTAAGTAGCTGACCCTTTATTAACCTTTCTTGACCCCTTAATTTGCAGAGATGGTCAGCGGAGATTGCTGAGAAAGCACAAGAACACGCCAATCTGTGTGAATTTCGTCACTATCTAACAAAGGAGTCAGTAGTCTTCCATTTTTTCATTTACAACAACCCTTTTTATTCTTTATCTGACCATCCTAACATAATTTTTTTTCATGGAAGTAGAACCCCTATTATCTTAAGTTTAAATAACAGGCCATTATGTTAATACACGAAGCGTCTGATCAAAGATTTATTGGACAGATATATTAGTACGTTGCTATTTACACTACATGTATGTGTATACGGTTAGTAAAACCTTTCATGTTCCATGTACAGCTGCAGTGGCAAATCTTTGGGACAAAACCTATTCGCCATGTCGGCCAGCTATGTCATGACCATGGACAATATAAACATCAGTACCGCAGTACAGGGCTGGTACAATGAGGTGGAGAATTTTGATTATAGCACTTCTAACTCAGACGGCAGGGGAAGCATTGATGGAAAGGTTGTTGGCCATTACACACAGGTATATTGGATGGTTCATTAATCCATGTTATAAGTAAGAGATAATTTAAAAATGTTGAAATGATATTTGAGATGGACATTGTCTAAATACTCTTTAAGGTCATTGGTATACATACTGTATGCTTTATAATCATGTGACAAATCTTGTTTTAGGTTGTGTGGGCTACTTCAGAAGAGGTGGGGTGTGGTATAGCATTTTGTCAAAATGATAACAAGTACAAATACATTCAGACATGCAACTATCGAACACAGTAATTATAACATCTTACTATTTAGAGAAAAGTTTAAAAACTTTAATTTACTTACGTGCTCTCTAATAATGTATTTGTAAAACTGTATATGGGCCACCCCCATACCTATAGCTGTGATATTCTAATGTACTTTATATAAACTTTTTCAATCTCAATTGTAAAATAGCGTATATACCTCTCCATTTCTATGGCTATAATATAGCTGAAACAAATCTTATATTATCTTATCTTAATCTCTGAAAACTAATAATTCACACCTTGATGCTAATTGTGTTTTAATGGCTCGTTCTCTACTCAAGGGAAAATGTATCAAATGTGCAGTAAACTGATAACTGTATACAGATTAGCCAAAGGTACTTGATCATTATTTAATATTGCTGTGTATGTTGATATAGATATTATATACCTGTAAATGTAACTGTGATGGTTTATAGTCGTGATCCACGTATTTTGCTCTCACGACTTTACATTTTACACCAGGTCATTGGCACACATTGATCATCAATTGATGATTCTCCCATACTGCATGGCAGCACATTCAGTACACAATGCTAATGACCCGTACCTAATTATCGTGTAGGTGCCACGGAGTTGTGAGCAACCATTTAGGAATGACTTTGCTCAACACCAACAACAAGACCCGACCGGTAATCGAACCATAGACCTTCTGGTCACTAGTCCAACGCCATATCCACTCGGCCACAGAAGCACATTTGTTCCACCATATATATAATAACTTTTGGTCACATAAGGATTGATCTGATCCAGGTATTTATTGTATGTAGGGGTAACTGGCCACGCTCTCCGTTCAAACTTGGAGGAGCACCGTGTTCGGAGTGTCCTGATGGTTACACCTGCATAGATGGCCTATGTGGTCAGTATGGCAACAGTTTTATCGTTTCGCATTCTAATCGATTTGTATTTGCAACAAAATAAGAAATTGATAATCAGCACATTTCAATTCAATTTGAAACGACTGTCTTATATTCTATCTACGTCATATTGTCTTATAGCTTCACCTGAAACTCCACCTGATGAGTTACCTGAAACTCCACCTGATGAGTCAACTGAAACCCCACCTGATGTGTCAACTGAAAAGTCATCTGAAGAGTCAACTGAAACTTCATCTGAAGAGTCAACTGAATCGTCGTCTGGTGAGTCTACAGGTGAGTAGTCAAAGCTCCCCATAACATCTTGGTCTTTGTACTTCATTTTGTTGCCTTTACCTTTCACTAAAAACACTGTTAGCATCACCGACAATGAAGTAATACCCAAATACCCATTTTGTCAGCATTCCAATAAATTTATCCACAAGCTTAGGTCAAAATAAGATGTTTAGCGTCACACGTTTGCAGACATGACTCTGCTCACATTCAGTTTAACATCATGTACGTGTAGGGTATCAATAAATGTTTCTTGTCGGGTTCTTTTTTATATTCAGGAACGAAGGGACCTAATGCTAAGAGTAAAGGGCCTAAGAGTAAATCGAAAGAGCCCAAGGGAAAAGCTAAGGCGAAATCTAAAGCAAAAGCTAAATCTAAGGCTAAGGGTAAAGCTAAGGCTAAAAGGCCTCAAGATGAGGTTGCGTCTGCTCAATCTGCCAGATATGTACCAGATTATAATACAGCTGTTGGTTCTACACGAGTTGTACCTGATCGTCCTGATGGCCATGCCGCATCTTCTGAAACTACAGTATCTGTTTCTGATATTTCTACTACTGCAACTGCAATTAGTGCGTCAATTACCGATTCATTACCACGGTTGTCATTATGTTTTATCTTTCTATGCTAGATAAAAATAGATAGTTGAAATATACATTGTCATGCAATTCAGTGGATTACTGTGTGAATTCAACCTGTCAACATGGCGACTGCATCAATGGGGCTACAGGCTACACGTGTTTGTGTGATGGCGGTTGGCAGGGAGATAATTGTGACATAGGTAAGGTGGTTTGTGTGTATGCGGCATTAATATAGATGCATTATATTCACGTATGTTAATAATTGCAGCTTTTTGAAAATATCTCAAGAGATATACACGGGAGTGACTTGGTGCACGAAAGATCATTCTATCACTCCGTACGTAAATCCTCGCCAATAACCCATTCTGATTGGTTGAGAGGCGTGCTCAATTATATGATTGACTGCACGCTACGTGATTTACTGCACGCGCGGAGACCACAGTCTAAATTAGACTTTAGTGACATTACATTTCTTACATCAAAATAAGAAAGTTTGTATTTATATTTAGTCATTACTGGACTCAGTTATTGTATGTATTTCTTCTGAATGGTATACAACCACTTGATTTTCGTGATTATTGATTTTGTAAAAATAAAATATTGAGTCTAATTCTGTCTAAAAAAATGAACGATAAGTTCCAGCGCACCTGTTGACAGTGGTTAAGGGGACGTCGCATGCTTTATATCAAAGACGTTTTCCTGTACCGGTATTTCAATTTAGGCATTACTGGAATCTGTTATTGTACTTTCTTCATGATAGAATGGTATTTGACCTCTCGATTGTCGTGACAATCGTAAAATTTAGCATGCTGATGCTTGATTGACGCTCACTTCGTTCGTGTCAATCGCACCCCAGCATGCTAAATTTTACGATTGACACTCCAATCTCGTAGTGCTACTGGTGTTGTGATGTGCTTTTACTAATGCAAGCTTAAAATAACACACAATTTCATGCATTTTCAAAGTAAAATAACATCGTTTATTATTCTTATATAAGAATAACATGTAAACAAATATACATATTTTAATGTGTTTAATAGTTGTCATAATACCAGATCTCATTGCAGACATATTGGAATGCTCGTCCAATCCCTGCCGGTTTGACAGCACGTGTGTTGAGCGGTCCAATGGTTATGATTGTGACTGTGGTGTGGGACACACAGGACCAAACTGCCAATACAGTAAAACATATGATAATGAAAGATTGAATAAAATAACACACTTCATTCTTTTTACAAATATACCTAACAGTACAATGGATAAGCTTTCTCTTAACGTAGATTCAATTATTAAGAACGTATACACTGTTGGGTAATTCATATTGAAGCCTTCTTTGTAAATGATATAAACATTGCAAATGAAATAATTAATGATTTACATTGTTCTTTATTTATGTTCTTTCTACGCTATTTTCACAGAGACTGTAGAAGTACAAGGAGACATAGAATTTACATCAATGACGTTTTCTGAGGAAATGAATGACCGAAGGTCCAAAGCTTTCCAACGTATAGCTGAAATCGTCTGCGCTTTGGTATTACTACGTTTCAAATTATCAGCTGTCTTTGTAATGTAATATGTCACAAGATGTTGCAAACGGCTAGTATTAAATGAATCGTGGTTTGATAAGTATATGCTCTATAGGTTTAATTTTTCATTTTGTAGTTGGCAGAGATTCTGACAAGAGTTTTCCATATACAGGCCTGCAGAGTGACTGAGTTGAGGTGAGAGAGATTCATGTGCTTCTTATTTTTAAACCTGACCTCCTTGATATTTTTATTATCCTAACAAATAAACCACACAATGAATACAAAGGAGTATACACTAAATCGAGAATTATAATTGTATTCAAAACCTCTGCTATAATGTCGAATTGCAAACATTTGATGCTGCTGTTCTTTTTTATGCCCAAGGCACATATATCACCAGGATCTTTTCAGGACACCAGTATTTTAATGAATACACATTCTACAATAAATGTCTTTGTCATAACTGGTGCACCGAGGAATATTGCATAGAGTCTACATAGACTGTAACTGCTGTGTTTCAGGAGTGGCAGTGTGGTGGCGAATTACAGCATCAGTTGTGAGACAGACACATGTGGACAGGAGACCTACGACACACTTACTGATCAGCTCACGAACCTCACTGAGTGGGGTAACGAGACCATTGGGGAAGTTTCTGTGGAAAGAAGTGGTAAGTAAGACAAACATAAACGGACCAAGGGTAGGACGACCGCTGACATACATTACTGATCTCCAATTATGTTTGTATTACACTGGTCATTACGGCAATGGTGGAAACAATTACTAAGGTTTTAAGTACACAAGGATGTTCAATACATGTACATGTATAAAAAGAATGTTTTATTACGTAAGCAGTAATAAATAGCTATGCCATGTTAGCAAAAAGTAAATTTTTATAAGTATGATAGTATGTAATTCTAAGTCACCAATGCAAATGCTGATTTTTCTGTAGATGAGTGCAACCCATCGCCATGTGTGCATGGCGAATGTTTCCTGGATGATACCAACAGCTACTGGTGTCTCTGTGAATCAGGCTGGAAGGAAAAGAACTGTGACCAAAGTTAGTACAGATTGTTGATTAGTATGACTGGAAATGTACAAATTTGATTTTGTTACATGGTGGGATGCATATCTACAATATTTGATAACAATAGATGTACTTTTGTGCCATTGAAGATACCACTATCTGCGGAGAAGTCCCTAATCTCACTCCTGATCAGATCAAAGCTCTCGTCGACCTTCACAACTATTACAGGAGAATACCGGGTGCCACCAACATGAAGATGATGGTGAGTGGTATATTGCAATAAAAGAAGCCAAATGTTATTGTAGCTATGATTACTATATGTAAACATATCTACCTGTAACATATTGTACATCGTACATGCCTTTATATGTGAACTGGCATATGTTATAACTGGTATTATTGTATTTTTAGCAATGGTCATCTGAACTTGCTGAAAGAGCCCAAGAACATGCCAGTGCGTGTGAGTTTGAACACTCTTTAACGGACGAGTAAGTGTATTTGTTTTCTAAATACTGATATCTGATATTCCATATAATTTATGTTATTGTTAAAGAGAAGAAATCAAACATTTTGCCCGCCTATGTATCAATGGGAGATAATTATAAGCATCGGACTTAATTCTAAAATGGTTAAATCAAGTTCTCTATCAATCTATTTGGACGTTTAGCTGCAGCGGTGGCACGATGGGTCAAAACATATTCATGTCCACATCTACAACAAACGACATGAATGAACGGTTGGCCGTGATTTCGTGGTACGATGAAGAGCAGTTCTTTGACTACAACACCTCCAACACAGCGACCATGGGCAGTATTGGTGGCGAGACGGTGGGCCATTACACTCAGGTGGGTGTTTACAGTGAATGACAAGTTCACACTTAATAAACTTGTACTCCATGGGAGGGGTTTAAATGTGGCTTACATTTTGCACATGGTATTGGATTGAATTGAAAATAGTTTATCTATCACAGATACATTACAAACAAAAGAGAAACACACTGTACACTGCAATAAATAAGGAGTCCTAAAAGGTTTATACATATATGTATATTTTTATGTCCATAGTGCGCCTTAAATTATGTCGACACATATGTAATAAACACATTTATGAATTTATCACAGATATGGAGAATAGACTGTTCTACACTGTAAAAGTATCAGCTTCATCTAGAACCATTTTATCTACCAATTATTGCCGATAGACATTATTTTAAGTCAAAGATTTATTTGTTTTCCTACAAGCAATAGCTGAGCTATTGCAGAAAATGTTGAAAATCGACCAATAGTGGCCCTGTGAAAAGTACACTTTAATTGGCAAAAATCAAATCACTTCGGTGCCGCGTCATACCTCATAGTTGTGTAGATTTAACTTGTCCGGACATATACATAGGTACACGCATAATACATGTAGATAGAAACAAAGTGAACACAATAGAAAGCATTGCTTCAACTACTGAAGTACACCTTTCTTTGCAATCGTCATGTTTTATGTCGTGTTTTACGTGTTATTGCAGGTCATGTGGGCAAATTCAGATTTTGTGGGATGTGGCATTGCAAGCTGCCCTAGTACTACTGAAGGCATGTACACCTTCATGCAGACATGCAACTATCGAGCACGGTAAGTCAAACTTGAAATTCCAATGTCTTTTAATTTTATTCATTATATATGTTCATCGTGATGAAATGTTATGTATAATACAGTAGGACAGAGTGGGTGGAGCAGGGTGGGGTGCGGGGCATAGGCACAACATTGAATCAGTGGGAAATCTAGAGCATTGAATTGACAAACATTCAATATTCGACGATCTAATTTACGCGGTATCGCATTTATCCGACGGTATGCCACGCCGCAGGGGTAACTCTGAGGGAGAATACCCCTATCTGCTGGACGGTGAGCCCTGCTCGGCGTGTCCTCCCGGCTACACCTGTGTGGATGGCCTCTGTGGTGAGTTACATGTCCGTGTATGCATGTGTATAGGTTATGTTTGTATGTCTCAAGACAACGTACAGCTTAAATGAATGGACTAATTTTCTTCAAATTTGGGATACTTATATGGTATGAGGCAACATACATGTATGTTACATTTGGTGACACTAACGTTTTACAAAAAAGCATTAGGCACCTGTTGAATTATAAGCTGATTTTGAGCTGCTGCATGCATTCATTTGTTGTATTGCATTTTCCTCTTCACAACTGTGTATGGTAAACACTGAAGAATAATATAAGTCATAATTGAAATGATATGCACACATGGAATAGAATGGGACAGAATAGTCTATTTTAGAATATGGCATTCTTTATTATTTTTATTAGATCTTGAAGATAGTGCTGTGTGTGGAGTAAACTCAACGTTGTCCCCAGATGACATAGCCACAGTGGTGGACATGCACAATGAGTTGAGGAGAATACCTAATGCTACCAACATGAGGATGATGGTGAGTGAGTAAATGGGGATGTGAGGTGTACAGTTATATATGAGCTAGAGGTATTGATATCATTACCTTTAAACCATTAAAAAATGATTTTGTATTGCATAAAGTCTCTTTGAATCATATGATAAACTGAAAGTGTTAACTATCACTATGTTTGCTTGAGACAAGGGATAATGAAACCTATACATTACAATAACTCTTAGTGGATAATATTCCTTTCAGAAATGGTCCCCTGAACTTGCTCGTATAGCGCAAGAAGATGCTGATGGATGTGGAAATGTAACACAACTTGACTACGAGTAAGTTTGTTATCTGTGGATTATTGTATTGTGACCATTGTATTTGGAAGATCAAATTGGAAGATATATGTTTTATGGAAGGTGATTTGTTTGTTTTAACATAACTCTATGGCAGTGAGCATGTATAAATTAACAACCTGCAAAGTTCAATATCATACAGCCCTATTGCATAACATATATGTCCACCAAAGAGGTCTGTCAACTTTCAAATGTGTAATTTTGAAATCCCTGTTTATAGTAAAAGATTTAAAATGAACAAGGCCATTTCTAATTTTTCTTATTCTAGATGCACAGTTCAGTGTACATGACAAATACAATGGTTGTTAGACAATAGAATACCAGTAGCCTTAATTTGTGACTTGTCGTAAATTGTGATCAGACCCAACAAAATAGTGTAGCTGCCGAAAATGTAAACACCGCAAATTGTAATCGATGTAATTGTAAAACGATATTCTGGATAGCTGGCGGCTGCTCGCTCCCAAGCAAGCACACGCCCATCCGTAATCATAGGCCTATGATGCAACTAGAGAGGTTTTAAATACCACCACAATGATCTCTCTGTCACCATCCTTGCCAGACCCACGCTTCATCAAACTTGGACCTTGGGTGGGTCATGTGCCAAGCCGACGAGTGTATGGGCACAATATAGATGCGAACTCAAACCCCTTCATTCCCAACCACTTGTCATTGTATTTAGAAGTATTATACATAAAACATTACTCTTTGAGGTCTTTCTATTAGTACCATGCGAGAATAAGACATGTGCAGTTCCTGGGCGTGATTACAAATTACGGGGATTACACAATTTACGCCGTTCATATTTTAAAGTCTAACCATGCCCGTACTTGCCACACCTTGACTGAGCAATACAATGAGAGTGCTACCAACGAACTGAACATACGACAACAATTAGTGGTAACTAAAATGTGTCCACCACTACTTCAGCTGCAACGGTGTGGCCATGGGCCAGACCTCCTACTTGGAGGTGCGCGGCGACTACTTCACTTTGGACTCCGTGGACGTCACACGAGGTCTGCAGTCTTTGTACGACCAAGTGAACAACTTCAACTACAGTGAGTCCGACACAGCTAGCCGAGGATCCATGAACGGAGAGTCTGTCAAAGACTATCAACAGGTGAGTGTAACTCCCCGTGTGGAACACGCATAGAGGGAGGAGCTAGAAGATGGGTTATCTTTGTGTGAGTTTTTGGGGAGGATATTAGATTCTGGACATAGATACGCTCTTTGGGTGTTCAAGGAAGGTGAAGCAGGCGATTTTAAACGGAATGGAGGTTTATACTAAACAGAGACTGGATGAGGATGTTGAGGCTCTACTTACACTTATGCTACTTTTCAAAAATGTGTGGTTGCAAGCAATGAAAGTAAGGTAATTTAATATCATGCCTCTATGGTCAGCTACATGCATTCATTATAGATTGTCGTTTGTTTGTAGGTTATGTGGGCTGGTACAGAAGAGGTGGGCTGTGCCATTGCAAGATGTCCTTACGAGAGTGAAGTCTTTCCACTTGCCAAATTTCAGCTCAGACAGATCTGCAAATACAGAGCAAAGTTAGTCAAATGTGTTGAATTGACAATATACGTGTACTATTCATGTAAAGATAACTATTTTCTCAGAATCCGATTAGAATTATTTCTTCAGTGAAAGTTTTGCCGATGTCTAATTTGATTCAACTTTGATGCTTAGTGCCATAACGTCATTCAATTTGGATTACATGCACATATAGTTCTCCCTGTCCAAAGAAACGATTTAATTATGATATACTTTAGGGGCTACATTATGAATGAGTTTCCTTATGAGCTTGGCGGTGCACCATGTTCAGCGTGTCCTGATGGTTACACTTGCTCAGATGGCCTCTGTGGTGAGTCTTTATCGTCTGTTCTCATTCGCTTGTTTGTCCATTGCCATTGCTTTACATTAATCCTTATGTTACGTTTTCAAATGGAGGAGAAATCATACCATTTCAAACTTGATAATGTACATCATAGCTGAGATGAAAATGTGCATTTGAGCTGATTGCTCTGATCTAAGGTATATGATTTTTACAGATCTTGCTGATACGTTAACTACAGTTGTACCTTTTGATACAACATCAGAAGAATCAGCTATTACCTCAGGAGAAGAATCAACTACTACTTCATCAGAAGGACCAACTACTATTTCAGCAGGATGGTCAATTACAACTCAAGGTGGCGGAGTGACAACAGCCCCAACAGAGGGAACAGAGGCAGCAATAGAAGCATCCACCACAACTCCTGGAGGCGGATCAACTACAACACCTAGAGGGGGATCAACTACAACTCCTGGAGGCGGATCAACTACAACTCCTGAAGGTGGATCAACAACAACTCCTGGAGGCGGATCAACTACAACTCCTGAAGGTGGATCAACAACAACTCCTGGAGGCGGATCAACTACAACTCCTGAAGGCGGATCAACAACAACTCCTGGAGGTGGATCGGCGATTAGTCCAGCAGATGGATCAACTACAATTCCTGGAGGCGGATCAACTACAACACCCGGAGGGGGATCAATTACGAATCCTGGAGGTGGATCAACTACAACTCTTGGAGGCGGATCAACTACAAGTCCTGGAGGCGGATCAACTACAACTCCTGGAGGCGGATCAACTACAACACCTGATGGCGGATTAATAGGTAGTCCAGCAGGTGTATCAACTACAACTCCTGTAGGCGTATCAACTACAACTCCTGGAGGCGCATCATCAAAACCCACCACGACACCTGCTGTAGGTGAGTTGACGACCACTCCTCCATTGGGAGTAACTGCTGCTCCTTCAGGAGGGTTATCCAGGACTTTCTTAGGTGGGTCACCCTATGATCTATGTGTAGTGTCAACCATCAATCCAGTGGAAATACACACATCAACGACCCAACATAAATATCTTAATATAGAATACCATGTGGGTGAATGTATTATATGAAATTATTATATATATATCTCTTTAAAAAAACATTAATGTCCATTATATGTGCCTGTTCCCCAGTCAGCTGTGGTGTCGACAGTAAGATGACATCCAGCGATATCAAAAAGATCATCGATGTTCACAACGAGCTCAGAAAACTTGTTGGTGCTACCAACATGAAGCAGATGGTTGGTCACATTACATAACCTCATATGTTTAAACCACACAGTAATTAAAATAATACAAAATGTATTCTAAGGCACCATTATATATTTTTCAGGCATTTGCGTCATTAGCTAAAGGTGATTACTGCAAGACTAAATCTAAATATTATGATATTATGCACTCGTAAATTGCTCAACAGATTAATGATTATATGATACAGTTTTATGTCTTTTCAAAAGCCTCTATAACTCTGTTCTTGCTGTCAGAGTTTATATGATTTTGTATATATGATGTGAAGTGTATACAAATTTCAGAAATGGTCAACTGAACTCGCTCGCAGAGCTCAAGAGCATGCTGAAATGTGCTTAGTGGAACATCACCTTTATACGGAGTAAGTTTCTTTCGACAGTAAATAAACAGCTGACTCAATAAACACCGAACAAATGTCTAGCAATTCTTAAGAGCTGAAATATTTTTCAAATGTTCTTTTAAGTTGAAACTTCTCGAGAAACCTAGACCAAACACACACAATGAATCGAGTCTCCAGTTCTTTGAAAAGTCACAGGAAAATTTTGAAATGACAATTACATCATAAAATACTTTTAAAACATAGATGTTCCAAATTGATGATTTTTACACAGCTCTACGAATATCATACTATCTCTGGCATACCAAATGATCAACTCATAGGCAGATCCATAGTGGGTGGTAGCAGGTGGAGGCATTCTTTCATATTTCGCGCCCATCACCTATGCAGTCCAATTTCTGTCCCACTTCCAAAACGTCAAATGTGCCTGTATGGATTAACTTTAAGT
>CM032664.1:53331170-53361524 GCA_019095985.1 Streblospio benedicti | reverse complement strand
TCAAGATGGCAATGAGACCGTTATGATGTTATTTATTTCAAATTAAATAGAATAAAATTTCATTTAGTGTGGATTTTGATGATAGAATGAGACTGCTATTCGGTTAAAACCTTTGAATTTAACCTAGTTTTGAAATTATCCACTGTAAAAACATTTGTGAATGATAAAAGACCAATATGCGATCGATTTTTGACTCCAAGAAATAATAAATACAACACCTATAGGACGTGAAAGTTACGAGAACAGGAGCTACCGTTACATCCAGACTAAACTCAACTGGATTATGGAGCGAGCGATGATACAAGCTGTCCCAATGTTATGCTTATTGGAGAAATTGCGCAATACATTTTGAACGTACACAGCTCAATAAAACTTAAGACTTCAGCAATCTCACTTACACACATCACAGATGATATATTTTCCTTTCGTTCGATAGTAAAATTAACTATAAACTATCGCATTTAGTATATTTAATTAAGTTGAAACAGTGATATCTTTGCATGATCATAAAAAGTCTACCGACAATATCAGCAGGCGACGACAGGTAAAACCACCACATGGATATATTGGATCATATCTCTCTTATACATTGTCATATTAATATATAATTTTGATGGAAATAATCTGCTATAATATGCGATTCCATTCATATGGAAGTCTATGTAATTGTTTTAACTAAATAGTTTAATTTGACCATTAATCACATGCATTGCCACAGCTAACACCCAGCCTTCGGCGTTTGCTGGCAAATGTATTGCCTATTACTCGATTTTGTCCAAATTGGACTCGTTGCTATATATCTTATTATTTGTTATGGTGTAAATAAGAAACTAGACAGTCTTCAGAATGTGTACTGTTAATATGAAAACGTTCGGATGAAAATCATATGAGCTACTAAAGGATTATTGTTCTATGTCAACAATGGAGAACTCCGAATCGACTGACTAGACTCACGCCATTTTCTGGTCTGACGAAAACGTGTTGGTTAGCATGATCCAGTGATCGCTACATTCGCGTAAAGTACCAATTTGAATAACGTCTCGCTGAAGAACTTCCGACCGCTATAGGTCAGTAATTAGACTGTGGTGTGGTGGTCTAGCTGCCATAAAATGTAAACACTGTAAACGGTAGTCAATTTTACGATGCATTGAAGGTGAGAAGAGTTAACATTACTTTAGTATTGTTAGACATTAAAATTGCCTCAACAACTGTTAATTGGTGGGCATTGATTCTTGAAAATGCACATCATGATGTCCTCCTCTGACATAAATGGACCCACCTGGAACTGCCGCTCGAGCTGTGTCCTGGCAGCGCCGGGCTTCTTTTTGCCCCACTGTGTGTAGGTGGTGGCGAGGCTAGCAGTGGGCACCGTGCTGTTGCCGCCCGCGGAGAAGAGCTCAACCAGCGCGTCGTACACAAAGATGTACTGCTCCTACAGAGGGCATGCTAGGCTTTTTCAATATATTATATGACTATAACTAAATACATTATGTAACATATCATTGCTTATAAGTTGATGCCAACATATGGATTATTGTGTGAAGAATGCAAGAAGTATATGGTTTACAAACAAATCTTGGGGTCCTCAGACTACAACAACACGAATGGCAACCAACTAGCCTTTTGATTATACCCATCCTTCAATCTGAACTTTTCATTATTTGATGGAGACTTACAAACCTCTAAACCAACACATCTAATCATATGTGCACCGTGAAGACCTACCAGAGTCTGGACCATGCACATCCTCTGGGTCCTCATCAGGTTGACGTAGCCAAACACGTCCACCTGTTTCTCGGCCTCCGCCTGTTGCAGCAAATAATCCAGGGCCAGGTACGTGCCTGTCCGACCCACACCAGCACTGAATTAAAAAACATGGGTGACAGTGTGACATAAAACTTTTATTGAACATCGAAGTCGCCATTTGTTTATTTTTTTCATCTTATGGTATTCGTGTTTGCATATAACATGTTATATAATGTAAAACGCGAATTCAAATATTGACAATTTATTGTGATACAGGAAATATTCAAATGAGTCATATTCACATGAGTAGTACTGAAATTAGTTAATAGTCACCTGCAGTGTACCAAGAGGGGCCCCCTGGCACCACTCTTATAAGAACGAACTCTCCTCAAGAAGGACAGTAGAGGAAATGCATAGTCTGGGATGCGCTTGTCTCTCCAGGATGTAAAGTGGAAATGCATTATTTGACGCTGCCCAGATGACTGGAAATAAAGTTAATTCTATGATTTATGTGTTCATCAACAGATATTTGTATAAAAATTGCTTTGCATGATGATAACAAGTATTGATGACAGACCCTTTTAGTCACGGAGAAGATCCTCACGGTGTAGTCTGCATACTCCTCAACACTGACCGTGGTCACAAACACGTGGCCGTACTCGTGGCTCTCTCCCGACTTTGTCTGGCCAGTAACGCTCCCACTTACGCTGGAAGATTAAAATGTATAGATATATGTATGAAGTAAACATCAGGTATAATCTAATTATCACACACAATAGCAAAGTTAGCATGATCTTATTTGGAATTGTGGTTGAAGGTATAACATGTGTTTTTATAATTATGATATGTTTATATAGTGTGACATTGATGATTAAAAGTTTATACATTTTAGTTATCTAAATGAAAGTGGTAATTTACCTTCCCATTCTCATACTCGGTGGTCACCATGACAACCCGGTTGGTGTTCACCTGCCATATGAGGCGCCACATGTCGTTCACTGTGGCTGGTTTGGGACCTGGAAATTATAGCAATTGCTTCTTCGGTCTAAAACAGCTATGCTCATTAAATCAGAAATATTCAATATTAAAAATTTCCAAACAGATGCCATCTGCAATCCCATTACAGAACATTTGAAATATATGAAAAAAACATTGATAACAGTTAATTTATTAAAAAATTACCTTGTGTAGCCACGTATGCATTGTCTTTGTTTTTGTAACCCTGTAATTTCAATGAACACATTTGCAAAGTGATAAGATGCAACATAATTGATAGAAATTTCAAAAACAAAAATGAGCAGGCTAGCATAATTCAATATATATTAAGGCTTTCATTATTATTATAGTTATTGTTGTGGTACGCACCGTTATGTAATTCGCATTGATGTAGCCTGAGGATTCATCTCCGTTTTCTGTAGACAAAACTACACGGCTGTGGTCGTCTGTTGTCACAAATACAATAGATAAATATTTGTTTACTTAAGGAGTAAACAATACCAAATTATGTGTGCCAATAAGTAAAGTGAAATAGTCCATGAGTACTCACACGCCTTGATGTTTTTGAACCTGTTTTTCAAGATGGTCGTTTCCGTAGAACCGGCTGTACACGGGAAGGCTTCACCTGCTGGCAGTTTCTGTAATGCAAACCACGTGGCTGATGGGAACAACGTATGAAAGTACTGTACTTGGATGTTGCTAAATAAGTGGACAGTGAATTACTTCTTCAGTAGTAGATTGCTTTGTTTACTACTTACACTAAACTCTTTGCTGAAACCATCTGGTTCATTCTTTTTCTTCTCCACATAAGATGCCAAGTCTGCCAGAGGTACGGGAGGCAGAGACACTGATGTGTTCTCATACACATTATTCTTTGGTTCTGGATTTTGATCCACCCGTTGGGGAGGCGCAGGTTGAAACTCTTCTTCTCCTCGAAAAGCTGGGCTGGCATAACCTGCTGGTGAAAGTTAAAATATCAATTTAATCCTAACTGCATCTTGTGGGCGTTGCATGGTTGCCTAGTTTACTTTGTAACCGTTCCTTCTCTCTAAGCATCTCACTCATTTGGATCTGATTGACATATACGAAGACAAGTTTGTTTCATTTGATGACTGAGTCCCTACTCCGATGTGGTCTTCGCTTGTCTTTTCCTCTTTCTTCTCAGGCCTTCTTAATAGTTTACTGGTCTAGCAGGAAATGTGTTCTACAAGTAACACAAGGCAGAACTATCTATTTCTACCATAGCGATGAGCATTATTATTGTTTATGATCTTAGTAGCTCTTAGTGCAAATGCTTCTTTTTATTAACCTGTAACTATCTCAGTTTCTCTATCAACTTCTTACACAAATAGATAAGTCTAGCAATATAATAGAATGTTCTAACACACCTTGATTGTAATAGTCTTGATACGTTTGAGAATAATACTGATTAGAAATGTAAATGATCACTGAAGCATCCCATTTAACGTACCTATGCTGCTCCCCGCTCCATCCTCTGAGCTGGCTACTGCATCCATTGGCAGTCTCTCCTTCTTGACACTTCCACGTCGCCTGTAGAATGCCACACCGCACAATAACCATATTATTTTAGCGTGCATGTACATATATATTGAAACCATATCATGTCTACATGTTTACCTTCAGTGTTAATTTTTCATTGCAAGTATTATTTCACGTGCTGCCAACTGGTGACAAAAGAGAAGTCTCGGAACATGGACATTGAAAATGTCCGAAAATATTAAGACAGTAAGTTTGAATGAATTTTTCGCAAAATCAATCAATCTATCTATCTATTATGTCAATGTTATCAAGACTATTAGTAATAGTCCATTACTATTCTTTCAGTTCGACTCGATCTTTTGAGTTGAAAGCAATAAATTTAGGGGAAAACATGAATATTCAAGGTCGAGAGTAATACGATTGCAGCAAATAGATGTACACTGTACTTGCATGGTGGTCTCGGTTTTATCAGTAACGTCACAATCTACACCATTCAGTCCATACATTCTGACTTACAATCACAATAAAAGCCCGTTTTTCTGAGCCCAACACCACCATACCAGTAACATGCAAATGTGTTTATATTGTACCTGAGCAGTAGAATGGCAACGAGGACAACGATAAGTAGAACGATGACGACTGCTCCCACCGCGCCTCCTATGATGGCGGGAGTGTTGCTGTCTGAGGCTGGAACCAAGGACAAAGTTGGCATAAAGCAAGTGATCATAGAATGAAAAATATCTCCGTCTAATAACCAAATGAATGCTTTGAATTTATTGATATTTAATTTTCGATGTGCATTGTATAATTGTAAACAAATACGTACTCGATGTGCAATGCTACATTATGCATATATTCACCAAAACATTAAATGGATACTGAGATTATGATTTATTTACCTGTTTGAATTACAAGGCTTTGTGAATGTGATCCATACTCTTGTTTCTTGTTTTGATATGCACTTGTGTTAATATTTCTGAAAGGATGTATTCTTAAATAATATGACGAGCTAGGTTTCAAACTCTCGACAATCATTGTCTGCTCCAAAGAACCAATGAAATGTTGCACTGTGTCAATGACATTAAAGTTATCGTCATCATGCATATTTAATTCTATTCCATAAAAGTAATATTCTTCTGCAGGAACAGCGTCTAGTTGCCGCCATATGATAGTCGCTTTCTCTGTTGATACTTCTGCTAGTGTTGGGGTGTACTTTGAATCAGACATGTCTGGAGAAACTGGAGTGATAAAATGAATATTGTATTGAAATATGATCACATAAAGTTTCACCAGAATTATCATTTAGCACGATGATGTAAACTTATTCAAACATGACTAGTTCAAGAATTAGCAATGGTAGTTCAAATTAATATTTTAAGAAAGCAAATTATGAACATTACAAAGAAAGTAGATCTACTCACTGATCTTCATATCACAAGCTTCCCCTACAAACCAGTCCTGGCAGCCGGAAGTGCATGTGCCCAGGTCTATATGACAGAGCTCAGCGGAGTTGCGGCACTGGCACGGTTTGGTACAGGTGGCACCGTAAGTAGCAGGAGGGCACACTGGAAATAGCAATGCAATGTAATGATAATTGTCATTATTAATTTTCAGTGCGTTTGTGTTATTCTATGTAAAGTTTGCACAACAATTAAAGAAGTCCATATTTTCAGACAATTTTCACATTCCTACCTGTATATTGTGTTATGATGTGTGATGGTGTTCCATTTTCCTGCCGCCTGTTCCTGTATTTGTCTGTGCTGATGTTCCTGGAGGGAACGATCCTAAAACTGTACTCGGTGCGTGCATCAAGACCGCTGATCATAGTTGACTGCTCCCGTGCGCCTTCGCTGTGACTTATCATAGAAAATTGTTTAAACCCTTCATTATTTCTCTGGTACTGCATAGCATAGAAGTAGTATTGTCCATCTGGAACTGAATCAAGCTTCTTCCATGATATTGTCACAGTGTTGTGAGTAAACACCGTCACTAGGGGGTTGTGCATCTCATCCGACATGTCAGGTTGCCCTTTATTATATAAAAAAGGTCTGCAAACATTATGAATGATGAAATTGCATTTACACATAGTACTGTTCTGATCATAGTGACTTTTTTCACAATAGCGCTCAAACAAATTCAACATAATAGACAATAAAGATTTAATACAACTTAAACGAGATTTAACATATGCTAGCATATCATTACACCATTCTAATCAAGAATAAATCGGATAGACAATGTAACATGTCATTATACTCACCAATATATATGGTGCACGTGTCACCCACGAACCAGTCTGGACATCCTGATGTACAGGCGCCGCTCACTTTATCACAAGCTTCACCCCAGTCCCTACAGCCACATCGGTCAGCACAGTTCACGCCGTAAGTACCGTCAGGGCAGTCTGGAAGAATATTAATTGTGGAGTTTCCGGCTAGAGAATCATAATGATATCACTTCAAATGTACATACATGTACCGTTTTTTATTCGTGTATTTCAAAACAATATAATTATAATCCAGCACACCCTGTTTACATTCCGGTCGTTTCTTGCCAGCACGACATGCCACACAGCCCGTCATGTCGCTACAGGTGGATGTGTCGGGGCAGTCGCTGCAGTCTGTAATGCATATGTATATGGACATTTATTAATCCAAATCAAATATTTTATATTTAGGCACTTGTGTGAGACACAATGGTGGTATTTGATGATTTGCTCTCCTTGGCCCTCAAGATGAATAATGCGCACCGAAATGTATTAAATACATATTGGAAAAATTGTGATCCTTCACAAAAATCTTTTCATTTGTAAATTCCCGACGCTCTTTAAAATATCTACCATTGTGATTTGGCATACTGATGATGAACGCTGTAGCCATAGTCCACCAGAATTCACCCCTATATAACCGGTTCCTCAGGGATGGTGCGGAGCAGGCGAAACGGTTATCAATTTTTTCCATGGCTGCAGATCGTTCTGTTCGCCATATCTGCTTTTGCTCCCCAAACACAATGGACCCGTAGAATTTGTGGGCCGCTACGCTCCCATGACTTTTTTTTTGTACTCGTTTTGCTGACACAGACACCCTGCGCCTGTTAAAATACAATGTACGTACATGTATATTATAGATGTACCTTTAATGTCTAATATGCTATTTTATCGGCGCAGTATTAGCCGCAAAAATTGCCGGTTTTTGTGGAGGGCTAATAAATGTTCCCATCTCCTTTTACAATGTTGTATTCTATATCTACATATTTTCGTAAACTTTATCATTAAGCGACTGAGGGACAGGTGAAATGCTACGACAGGTGTCAGCATAGTTAACATCTTAGCGAAAAGAGCTACTAGTAGCGAATAAACCCCAGGGCGATATCGGTACATACCGGCGAGACATCTAGCAAGCCTATACATGTATATATAGAGCATGATATGGGAGCGCACTGGCATACGCTTCTCTTAAATGATAGGGATGTCGGGGATTGAACCCGACACCTTTCACATATGCGTATTCCAAATTCTCATGTTACCATCGAACTTCCTGGTCTGTGAAATACAACATATTTTATGAAAATAAATAATTTTTCTTTTAAGGTGCCGCAAATTTGAAGACGCAAAGTCGCAAACATACTGTAAATATCCTTGCTTCATAAAAGGGCACAACTTGTATTGAAATTCCGGAGCGGCGTGAGTGGGGGGGTGGGGTAATCCCCTGCTAAGCAGAAGGGAGAGAGCATGCCGTGGAAGTGACAATGGACGAGCTCCTATTCGAACTCATCACCAAGGCTTTTAACCCTAATATTCAACTGTATCATCATAACTGGATATATACGTGTTTTAATTATTCTATAGTCTTATTATCTTTAAACAGCTCACCCATTGTTCTGTAGCCCATTGCAACTAATTCACAAAAATTCAGTATGTTTGCTTCGTCCACTCCATCATCTTTGATCAGTTTGACGTATCTGCCGACAAGCGGTTGTGGACACGGGAACGTCTGATGTCTTCCTGCAGGCACCTGACGGTCCAGACGCGCGCACTGGGTGAAGTCAGACTCTGTGCGGCCGACGAGGATGGACAGTTGGTTGGTGCGGTAGGCGGCATCTACGACCAGTAACCGATGTTATATGGTTGCTAATATTTTCAAACGCCATGAAATTTGCATGTAGATTTTGATAGCGGTAATTGATCATTTTATGAACCCCGGTATCATGGGAGGGTGTATGTGGTATGTGTACCACAATGATTACAAACACTATACCATGCCCATTATTTCAATCATATAGAATGGGAACTAATAAGCACATAGACCATGGTAGCCACGGTAAATGTAAATGGGTTATTTATAGTCGCAATTCACTGTTATCGTGAACTAGCAACTTTACATATTTACACCAGGTCATTGGCATCTTTGTCACACCGTAGCGCAGACGTGCTAATCACTCACATTAGCGTTCACTCCCCTGACCTGTACCTATCTAATGTGTACCTACCACGGAACAGTGTGCAACCCGTTAGAGGTAGGGTTGCTCAACAACAACCATCAGACCCGACCGGGAATCGAACCCACGACCTTATGATCACAAGCCCAACTCCCTATCCACTCGGCCACTTTATAGAAATAAGCTGACGCGGTTCTATGCATTTACATCAGTAAGTTGTTTTTTATTGGTTGGCTTAATATTGTGGATATTTTTTTTATTTGATTTATTTTGATTTGTTTTATTATTGTGATAAATTATACCAGCAATACAAGAAGCATATTAGTAGATCATATACATGCCATATTCGTCACCTTTACAAATACTAAACAAAGTCTGACACAGTCTTTGTGGTAATGCAAATTTAACTGCCCAAACAAATCAAATCTCGATCCAGCCAATCAAAAACAACTTACTGAGTAACTTTCTTCAAAATAAAGCCATGGAATATCGGTGGAAATATTTGAATTGTAATTGCATGGAACTGGTTCAGCCTGTTTCAATGATGAGAAGTGATAAAGTATCTCGAACGAGCCTAAACGTATGTCCTGGCTCCAGGTCTTCCTTGATACTGAGATCATGAATCCATTCTGCTGGATAAGAAAGACAATTAAGATATTTGGTAATTGAGATGGACAATAGCTTTAGTTCTGTCAAAGAATTGAGTTATCAATTGACTATAGATAATGGACGTTTTAGTTGGTATAGCATGCTTACTCTTTCTGTTGTAGATAGTGACGTTTTGTATGGTGTAGAGCTCCTCCAGATCTACCTGCCACCACGCACGGCCTTGATAGTCATTGTCAGTATGAGAACAGAATCCATCAGCTAATTCAGGGTTTGTTTTCCCGTCAACTGCTCTGCTCGCATAATGTGTTCCATAACCATCAGCAAAATCTCCAGACTGTGTGGCGGGTTTTCCATATGCGACATTACCTGAGGTAACATTATAGATGAACAGTTTGTACTGTAACTGTATGCACCATCTCTGCGTTCTCTATCGGAAACACTTTCCTACCGTATTATATGAGGACGTTAACCAGTCAACGTACAAAATGCAAGAGTTGATTTAACATTGAATTATGCATTTTACATGTGTTTATTGCATCAATTATAGTGGTGTGCTGTAGACCATCATATTTATCACTTTACTGGACTTGATACAATAACTCACCCACAAGACATCCCACTCCACCCCATCCGTACCCCTCAGGCTCGGCCTTTGCACATTCGGACTGAGGACACGCGCCTGTGTCTGCGTCACAAACCTCCGATGCTGATGCACAATTACAAGGGAATGCGCAGGTTGGAGCGCTGCCGAAATTACAGCATGATACAACTGAAGTGGGAAAGAATTAGAGTAACTTAAAGAAAAACGGCGCGTAATATTAAGGTTACGTGTATTTTATTCCGAGTGAAGTAACATGTAGTTGGACAACAGGGGAAAGTACAAAAATATGTTAGTCTCACCAGATCGATAGTGCTAATGAACACGCAATTTTACCAATTAACTAAATCATAAACCTCAAACGCCAATACAATATTAACATTTACATGTACATGTAGTAGAATATAAAATATATAATTCATACTTGATGAGCTAATTTGTATTTTCAATCGTTTGAAAGTTAATGTAATATGCACGTATAGTAAAACCTCCACACTTACTTGACACAAAATAGCAGAACACTAAGAGCTTTTCCATTTTACACACCACATAATGCTAAATATCCACACTTCTATCTTTTGTCTATACATTACAGGTTTTGCAAATGCCGCTACTTCCTTGTGCATTGCTACAAATCTGTGATTCTATATTGGTATGAGGGCAAGTTGTTGTTTTTTAAAGGAGGGGGTTGTTGTTTTTGTTTTTCTTGTTTTTTTGTTTTTTTATAAATACTTTATTCGGATTTCACGTATCAATGTACACTTGACAATTACTGAGTTGTAATATAAAATAAAATATACCATATAAGTTATTTGTTTCTTGATGAAAATATATAGATGAAATTATACGTTATGTTTTGCAGTTTTAAAATATTTCAAATTGGGACTGAGTAGAGCAATTCACATATCCTTTACTTAACCCCATAACACTTACAGCGTCAAACTGGCGCCTGCCCCACTAAATAAAAATGATTCGAAGTTTGTTCACCAGACCTTATAATATAGCCCTACATACATGATGTTTTGTGTGCATATAGACTGGCATGGCTTCATGCATGTTTTTATTGACTAGGAATAGTTTCATTGAGTTTTTTTTCTCAATAGTTGAAACACTAATTCATGACTAAACCCATAATTTTTATCTTTGAAATATTTGAATGTGACAGACAGTCTTCTTTCAAGCTGACGTCACATATGATGCAAATTGTGGGTGTGGGGTGTGGGGGCGTCCATTGAAGCAGCCAAAGTACACTGTCCTACACAGGACGTGACATATTAGAAATATTTTGGTCCATTCAAGAGTCAAAATCAAGTTTAAGGACATCTGTGGTACTGCGTACAAAATTGGATGTGGAAACTGTGAGAGTACTCATATTGGAGAAAAGGGTTGAAATCTATGAGTAGCAGAATATTGGAAGGATGTGGAAGAACATGGTAAGATGAATTACGCACGAGAGCCACTTGTTTCATGCGGTTGTTATCAACTGGTGATATTCATAAATCTGGCATTGCAAATCATATTGTCAATCTGAACTAACCATATCACAGACTGGGAAATAGAAAGTCCATCAGTTGTTGGCCCAATGCGAGAGACAGACAGATCCTCTGGGAAGCAATCGCTGTAAGAAAGACTAACAAGATGATGAACCTTATCACGGCTTAACACTGTGTAGTACCATGGGCCCCAGCATCATGGGACGGGGTGTGTGGTTTGTATATTACTATGATTTTCAAACGCTATACCATGCACATTACTACTATATAGAAGGGTTTCTATTAATAGGTACAGATACCTGGGATCCAGGACATACGTTTTAGGCTTGATTTATACTCTAGTATATACTTTATCGCTTCTCATGCTTGAAATAATTTGACAAATGTTGGATTTGCTTGTCCAGTTAAGTTTGCATTTATTAATACCATAAAGACTATGTCAGACATTTTTGTTATTGGTAAAGGTGACTTATAGGGCCTGTATATCATCTACTAAAGTGCTACTCGTATTGTTTGGTATACCATATCACAGTAATAAATCAAATCAAATTAAAATAACAAGCCTGATATAAATGAGTTTTGTTATGAATTAGTGTTTAAATAATGCTTTCGTATTATTGAAAAACAAGGAAGTCTAAATTCTGTTTCTGTTTTTGGTGCTGCTATGCTTTTGTAATGAATCACGTTTTATCAGATTGTACATTTTACAGTGAATATGATGTGTCATACATGTATGTTATATTCCTTGCCAAAATTAAGTTATCATTTTATTGGTATTTGAAAAATAGATATCTACATGGTTATTATTACATGCATATACGGTATGAGCGCAATGTCTATACTTCTATATAACAGAAAAATTAAACGTTGGTTTTATACTAGGCCAATATTGAAAAATATACATGTACATAACATATTTCAGTATATATCAGTAATAAAACATATATTCTAAAATTCACCATGAAACATCAAACATAATGCATATGTTTTCCAAACCTACATACACCAATACATTTTGTGCATGCTTAGAATACACAGACACCCATACACGAGTAATCAGTACTGATGTTAATCCAAAGATGATCCAATACTGTTGTCTATATAAATGTACGATTAAATCCAACCGAATACATAACCTTGCACAACATTAATATTCTTGGCCAATCACAGTTTCTAGTACCCACAATAGCACATCATCACAGTCAGTTATCACTTAAAGTTTGCGTATGTGTCGTAGCGCTGGATGTATGTCTGTACCATCTCATACAGGAACTTGTATTGGGCCTACAAAATATAATAAAGACAGGTTTACTAGAACAAAGCAATTAATACTTCAATAAACTAAACATCATTCATAACTTCTCATCTAAATAACGAATCTATCAACAAATATGTGGAATAATTGCCTTATATCACAAGAAAATCCTGTACCATTTATACATTGATAAATAATATCCGTTTTTACACACCATAGAAGAGATGAAGTCTGTCTTTGCCGTTTTGACGTGCTTGACAGATGTGACAATGTCTACCTCTTGTTCCACTCGCAGCTTCTGTACAATGTGCAGACACGCACACAGGAGGCCAGTTCGTTCCACTCCATTACTGTGGGACAACATTGTGATCAGAATTGCAAAAAATCTAACTAGTATACTCAAACAAAAGTAAGTAAAATGTAGAAAGGACAGGTTTGGCTTCTAAAATATATGTATAGAGACACGAGAGTGTTGCATTGGTATCACTTTTTCTCAATTTGGCATACAATGTATTACAAATTTGAACATGTAATCTATAATACATATTCTGTACGTACATGCAGTGGATGATGACCGTGTGGTCGCCCTCTCCATATGTCTGCTGCCATCTTTCCACAAGGTCAACAAGGTCGCATATTACAACAGGGTCAGGGAGGTCACGATCAGCTGGCCAGATGTCATGCAACACAAACTGACGCACTGGGATCTCAGCCTGTAAAGCATCGTTTTCAATAAAAAAAATTACTGACACTGATCTGTGCATAATAATTGCTTATGATCTTTAAAAATTACAATCTTCGTGTTAAAATATTCCCTTATGGTAGAAATCTCAAAATGTCAATTGAAATGAGCTACACCTACATCACTGTTATGTGCAAGTTTCATGTCTCGCACAAGGATACTGGGATGGTCATTGTTGGTCTCGGTGAGGGTCACTACCAAGGGGTCGAAAGTCACAGATGATCCTACTTTTTTAGGCCAATAGACACCGCATGTCTGTAATACAGATACATTGTATCTAATATATCTGTTTTATGTGATCATTGATTCAACATGAATGTTATTAAGGCAAATCAGTAAATGGCTGTTTACCTCATCCATATCCTTCTCTTCATTGAGCATGACAATACAGTTTGCATTATGGTCGTTGACGAGTCTCCAGATGTCTGCCACAGTGTTGGGCAGTGGAACCTGGGTGGCCAGTATCGCATTCTGACGGTTGTAACTCTGTGTGAACATAGACACTATTATTCCTGGTTAACAACAAAGAGTGCTGCAGGATCGGCCAAGTAAAACTGTTATAAATCACCATAATCAATTGAACAGATACCTATTGATACCTGTCATTGTGTCTTTGGTAAGCCTTTCGATCTTGTCTCAAGAGGTTCTTCAAGCCTAATTCAAATAGATCTTCTCAGTTGGCTACATGACCACCATGGTGATGGCCGTCATGTGACAGCAGTGAATAGTAGACAAGAGGCAAGTTGTAGCCGGTGTCGCAGTTCATCCAGGGTCGTCGCTCTCAAATTTCAATGGCCTCTCAGATTTTCCTGAGGAGCTCATGTTCCTCTCGTGACACAACTTAGTAATAGTCACTGGGGCTGATCTTGTGGCCCGTATCCTTGATGTGGTCGCCTACTGCTGTTGGAACTCGTTTGGCATTCAGATGTTCTTTCACTTTAGTAGCATTAGGCATGACATAGCTCTTGAGACAAGAGCGAAAATGTTGCCAAAGACACAATGACAGATTTCAATTGGGATCTATTTAATTGGTTGTGATTTTGAATAAGGATACCCAATAAATGTACAAACATCCCGTTGATTAATAAATCACGTTTGATTTCTGTATTCATTTTCTTATATATGCACAATAAATAATACAACAGGTTATGTCTAGCATGTATAAGTTAGCATTTTGGAGGACTTTGTACTCACACTGACAAATGTAGCATTGATGTAGTCGGTTCCGTTCTCCACTCTAGTTGTCAGATATGGCCGATTTGCATCCACTGCAACAAACAGAGATGCATGCACTGATAACTAATCAGACTGCTAACGTGGACTTTTCTAACTTTGCATTACAGTAAACATTGGCAGCTTTCCACACCTACATAGCGTAGTTATAAATGTTGATTCATTGATAATACTCAAACAATGGATTGGAAAAAACAAAAACTATATTTGATAATTCATATCCTTTTCAAAACATACTTAATTAAAATGAGGAAACATTACATTTATGTATTGTTCATTCTGCTCAGTTTTTGTTTGTTTTTTTTTTTTTTCTGTTTCTGCTGCCTTACAATCGAAAAAAAAAAGTCCTATTTTTGTTCAAATTTAAGTTTATTTAGACATGTTTCGACATCTCTAGTGTCCTTCTCACTTTACAAAAAAAAAAAAATAAAAAAAATGTTTTTTTAAAATTTTGTAAAAAAAGAGATTTTGTCTAAATAAAAAATTTGATTTTCTCACTTTGGACTTTTTTTTTTCGATTGTAAGGCAGCAGAAACAGAAAAAACACCAAAAACAAACAAAAAATGCGACCACATGCTGCATACCATATGTCACAAATCTTGTATATTCTGCTCAGTCCTTTCGAAACTTACTTGCGTATATTTCAGCAAACCTGTTCTTGCTAGCATTTTCTGGTTTCAGGCCTGATGACTTTCCAATATCTTGAACCTTAGATTTGAAGTTCGTAAGAATCTGAAAAGCAAGCACAATTATTTACGTTCATCAGATATGAATAGATATATTCATTGTCATACACATGTCATACAACAAGAAAGACAGTATTTACGGAGCTTGCTCTCAAAATCCAACCAATCACAAGGCCCGCTGACCAAATGTTCAGCCCATATAGCAAATGGCAGGCGTACGATGTTACATTGCCAAGTAAGAAAAAAAACAAGTATTGATTTTGTTTTTCAATGTAAGTCATGTAAGTCTTACACAAAGATATGTTTCCACATAAAAGCCACATCTGGGCCCACGCGTTGATATGATGATGGACTTGTAAATGCAGTGTTAGTGATCAAGCCGTAAAAAACGACGATGATGTATGTTCTTTATTTCTGGAGTTAGGTTGGACAAACACCTGTTAACTCAATGAATGACATCTTTCGTTTGTGAGGTTAGGACTCTCTCCAAGCGTATAGGGCTGTCACATAGCCTCTGCCGGAAATCAAAACCCTCGACGACTAACGCTATGGCTGTTAGACCGGAAAATATAACCAGTCGTATATCGTGACCCGTCATAATTTACGTTAACAATGCTCAGCCCCCCGACCCGCCCCCCCCCTCACCCCCCAAAAAAAAACAAAAAACAAAAACAACAACAAAAAATGGTCTAGCTGCCATAAAATGTTAACACTGTAAACGGTAGTCGATTTTACAATGCATTGAATGGCAGGTGAGAAGAGTTAACATTACTTTAGTATTGTTAGATATCAAAATTACATCAACAACTGTTAATTGGCAGACATTGATTCTTGAAAATCCACATCATGACTCTCCCGCCTCTGATAGTAATGGACTCACCTGGAACTGCTGCTCGAGCCGTGACCTGGCAGCGCCGGGCTTCTTCTTGCCCCACTGTGTGTAGGTGGCGGCGAGGCTGGCCGTGGGCACCGTGCTGTTGCCACCCGCAGAGAACAGCTCCACCAGTGCGTCGTACACAAAGATGTACTGCTCCTACAGAGGGAGGGCATGCTAAGAATGAAGCTTTTTTGAATAGATTATATGAATATAACTAAATACATTATGTAACATATCATTGCTTATAAGTTGATGCCAACATATGGACATATTGTGTGAAGAATGCAAGAAGTACATGGTTTACAAACAAATCTTGGGGTTCTCTGACAACAACAAGGATGGCAACCTACTAGCCTTTTTATTATACCCATCATTCAACGCGAACTTTTCATTATTTGGTAGAGACTTACAAACCTCTAGACCAACACATCTAACAATGTGTGCACCGAAGACCTACCATCGTCTGAACCATGCTCATCCTCTGGGTCCTCATCAGGTTGACGTAGCTGAACACGTCCACCTGTTTCTCAGCCTCCGCCTGTTGCAGCAGATAGTCCAGGGCCAGGTACGTGCCCGTCCGACCCACACCAGCGCTGAAAAAAAACATGGCTTACAGAGTGACATAAAACATTCATTGAACATCAAAGTGGCCATCTGTTTATTTTTATCTACATATGGTATTCATGTTTGCATATAACATGTTATATAAAGTAAAGCGCAAATTCAAATATTGACGACATTTTACTGTGACTAGCCTTCACCCGTCTTCTACGGAGACATAACGCACGTAGCAACAGAGACAAACGCACTCAGCAAGATAAGAGGGAGACATAGCGCACGCAGCAACAATGTGATGACGAGACCGGAAGTGAGTTGTAGGGAAAAAAACAATCATTTGTGCTCAATTTTTGATGGTAAGTCAGTTTTCTCGTCAATACTGATGAAAGCAAGCGCACGAAGAACAAATAAACCCATAGAAGGTGATTTCCCATAAAGTGCAACACTCAAAATGCGTGAAAGCGCCCCAGGAAAGTGTTTCCTAAAATAAAAAAAAAAAACAACTATGGCCACACCCATCTTTGCGTAATTATATAAGAATACAGGGAATATTCGAATGAGTCATATTCACATGAGTAGTACTGAAATTAGCTAATAGTCACCTGCAGTGTACCAAGAGGGGCCCCCTGGCACCACTCTCATAAGAACGAACTCTCCTCAAGAAGGACAGTAGAGGAAATGCATAGTCTGGGATGCGCTTGTCTCTCCAGGATGTAAAGTGGAAATGCATTATTTGACGCTGCCCAGATGACTGGAAATAAAGTTCATTCTATGATTTATGTGTTCAACAATGGATATTTGTATACAAATTGCTTTGCATGACAAACACAAGGTATGATGACTGACCCCTTTAGCCACAGAGAAGGTCCTGACGGTGTAGTCTGCGTATTCCTCCACACTGACCGTGGTCACAGACACGTGGCCGTACTCATGGCTCTCTCCCACTTTGTCCGGCCAGTAACGCTCGCACTTACGCTGGGAAAAAAAGAAAAAAATGTCTAGATTTATGTATGAACAAAACATACAAACGCAATATAATTATCACACGCAATAGGCGGGTGATCTTATTTGGAATTTTCCTTGAAGGTGTAATATGTTTTTATAATTATGATATGTTCATATATAATGCGACATTGATGATTGAAAGTTTATACATTTTAGTTATCTAAATGAAACTGGTAATTTACCTTTCCATTCTCATACTCGGTGGTCACCATGACAACCCGGTTGGTGTTCACCTGCCATATGAGGCGCCACATGTCGTTCACTGTGGCTGGTTTGGGACCTAAAAATTATAGGTTTGGGACCTAAATTATATAGGAAAGGCTTCATTTGTCTAAAAATGCTATGCTCAGTAAATCAGAAATATTCGGTATTAAGAATTTCCAAACAGATATCATGATATCATTACATAACATTCAAAGGTTTGAAAATATGAAAATATTGGTAATAGTTGATTTATAACAAAGTTACCTTGTGTAGCTACGTATGCATTTTCTTTGTTCTTGTAACCCTGTAATTTTAATGCATACATTTTGCAAGGTGATAAGATACAACAAAATTGATACAAATTTCGAATACAAAACATGAATTGGCTAACACAATTCATTGTACATCACATCGAGATTTATTATATTATTATAGTATTAATACAATTATTATGGTACATACTGTGATGTAATTTGCATTGATGTAGCCTGAAGATTCATCTCCATCTTCTACAGACAAAACTACACGGCTGTGGTCGTCTGTCATGGCAAATCCAATGGAAAAAATATATTAGTTGGCTTAAATACTTAATAATATCATAATTATGTCTGCCAATAAGAAATGGGAGACGGTCCATATGTACTCACATGCCTTGATGTTTTTGAACCTGTTTTTTAAGATGGTTGCTTCTTTAGCACCGGCTGTACACGGGAAGGCTTCCCCTGCTGGCAATTTCTGTAATGCAAACCACATGGTTGGTTGGAATAACGCAAAAAAGTACTTTACTTTACTTAGATGCTACTAAGTAAGTGGGCCATTTATTATTTCTTATAGTAAAACATTGATAGATTGGTTTGTTTATTACTTACACTAAACTCTTTGCTGAAACCATCGGGCTCATTCTTTTTCATCTTCACATAAGATGCCAAGTCTGCCAGAGGTATGGGAGGCAGAGACACTGATGTGTTCTCATACACATTATTATTTTCTTCTAGGTTTTGATCCACCTGTTGGGGAGGTGCAAGTTGAGGCTCTTCTTCTCGAAAAGCTGGGCTGGCATAACCTTGTGGTAAAAGTTAAAAATATCAATCAACTCCTGAATTTGTCATGAGGGTGTTGCATGGCGGCCAGGTCTACTTTGCACCTGTTCCTCCCCACTAAGCTTCTTACTCATTTGGATATTATTGTTATTATCATTTATTTGGTGAATGAGTCCCTAGTCGGATTTGATCTTCCCTTGCATTTTTCTTTCTATATTCCACAAGGTATAACCATCTAATTCTACTATAGTGATGAACATTATTAATATCTGCGATCTTATGGAAAATTCTCTGATAGTTTTTGTGTTTCTTTTTGTGATCTTTTATTAAACTGTGACTATCCTTGTTTACCAATCATCGGCTTAGACAAATGCATCAGTCTAGCAATATGATAGTCAGTCTGTTCACTCTGATTGTACTAGTCGTAATACTTTTGAGGAGAATCCTGATTAGAAATGTAAATGATCACTGAACCATCCCATTTAACCCACCTATGCTGCTCCCCGCTCCATCCTCGGAGCTGGCTACTGCATCCATTGGCAGTCTCTCCTTCTTGACACTTCCACGGCGCCTGTAGAATGCCACACCACATACGAACCATATTGTTTTAGCAAATCAAGTCAAGTCAAGTCAAAAACTGTTTATTATTATTAGCGGGAGTGTACATATATATTGAGACCATACGTATCATGTAGCTACAGGTGTACGACCAGTGTTCATTCTTCATTGAAAGTATTTAATTTAATGTTATCAAGACTCTTACTATTCTTTCAGTATGACTCGATTTTTAGTTAAATTAACGCAATACATTATGGGGGCGGGGGCATGAATACACGTATTCGAAGTCAAGAGTATTACGTAGAGTACAATTGCTCCCATTAATTAGATATACAATGTGCTATCATGATGGCATCTGTTTTATCAGTGGCATCACAATATACACTGTTCCGTTCGCACCATCTGAGTTGCAATCACAATAAAAGTACATTTTTCTGAACGAAACACCACCTCACCAGTACTATGTAACTGTGCTTATATTGTACCTGAGCAGCAGAATGGCAACGAGGATAATGACGAATAAAACGATGACGACTGCTCCCACCACGCCCCCTATGATGGCGGCCATCATGCTGGTTGAGGCTGAAACCAAGGGCAAAGTTGGCATAAAAGAAGTAATAAAAGAATGAAAAGTATTTATGTAAAATGACCAAATACATACTAAAGCTGCATGCTAATCTGTTGGGGTTATAAATCAACTTGTTGATGATATGCAATGGGCATTGAGACCTACCAGTTGGCATCACTAACCCACCATCAGTCGGCGAAGCAGTGGTGGTTGACGGTGTCTCTATCGTTGTTGTGGTAACAGGAACTGGAGAACCAAACGAAATTGAAAACATATGCTTTCTAAATTTGTCCAATCAATTATCTGCATACCCAATATCCATTCATATATTTTGTCTGTCGAAACGTATATATGTATGTTGCTAGAAGGCTTGTGTTAGAACGAATACACTGTCTTCTGCATTCTGCCCCATCGATATCATTCTTAGACGAATATAAATGTTTGAAAATTGGTCCAGGAAATCAAGCACTATGATTAACATACATGTATTGTGGCATGGGCTAACAGCAACGCGTACACTGAGAACGCTGGATTGCAATTACACTCAAGCAGGAAAGTGAACTTAAGTACAATTAGAATAAATAGAATTATAATTGGCACCAAGTCTGAGAGCTAGTATAGATTATTTCAATCCAGTAAGCTGCAGGTGCAAGTGGTAAACACATTGGTGTTACCTGTTTGAATAGAAATGCTTTGTGAAGGTGTTCCATACTCTATTTTCTTATCTTGGTCACCATTCGTGCTGATATTTCTGTAAGGATGGATCCTTACATCATATGATATACCAGGTTCCAAATCATTGATAGTTATATTCACGTTGTGGTCACCAGCATGAGCCACAGTGTCAGCTACTTTGTATTGATCTTCTTCGAGTTTTTTAAATTCCAAATCATAAAAGTAATATTCTTTTATGGGGACAGTGTCCAGTTTCTGCCACGTGATAGTCGCTGTCTGTTGTGATACTGCTGCTTCTCTTGGAGTGTACTTTGAATCAGACATGGAACATGGAACATGGGGTAAAAAAATAGTGGCACAGGGGCACATAGGGATAAAACAAATAATGGAACATGGAACATAGGAATTGTTTTGATGCAATTTTACACTACTTTTGTTAAATAGTAGAGGTTTTTAACGCACAATAAGGACCACGTTGTATTGCAGTGTCGGTAAATATGTTATCCTAGAACATCCTACACTTCATAATCCTGTCATAACACATTTATCACCATTGTTTGCTCTTCTTAACCCTCCCTCACTAACAACCTGTGGTGGCCCCATAATTGGATATTGGCAAAATTCTTGACACAGTCTAGATACCCATAATATGGAACTGAATAGTGATTTACAAAGAACAATTGTGTCATTTCAAATGAAGCAAAATCCTTGTTTTGTTTCGTTCCATGAGCTCTACCTAGGCTGACAAAGCTATCTCCTCGTATGTCCTCCTATATTCCTCCCTCCCCCCCCCATCCCCCTTCCCACTCGCTATATGCTCCTCGCAAATGTGAACCCCTCCGTACTTCTTACGCCCTTGGTTATGATAAAATAAAAGAAACCACTACAGGGTCATAATTACAAGAAGCATCGATCATTGCTGAAAGTGATACTGGTAGTATAGAGGTAGAGGCTTCTGGCTTCTGTTGATCTCTCTGGTACCTAACAAGTACTAATACATCAGATAAGAATGCCAAAAAAGGTTGGAAAATAGTTCTCTATACTTCCACATAGCCCCACAAATGTTCATTTATGCATCAAAAAATTAACACTAATCAGTACATTATCGGTCCGTTCGGACCTCAGGGGTATAATTTTGTCATATATTTTTTTATCCGCTTGTTTTTTTCTTTTTCCTATTTAGAAGTTATGACGCTATCTCTTGCCTTTATCAGGACTGAAAGATTATTTGATTTGGTTAAATATTAGGGCTTCCATAGAAAATATTTGATTCGGGTCTCCATATAATAAAAATTCCCTGATAAATGTGTTCAAAATTGTTTTCTTGGGATCATTTTTCATAGTGAAACATGGAACATGAGAAATTATAGTGGAACATGGAACAAAAAGATAATGGAACATGGAACTTAGGAGTAAGAAAATAGTGGAACATGAACTCAGGACCCCTGTGTCACCCCCTCATATGAGGTGAGGGAGGTAAACGTCTCTGCTGTCTCTCGAGCAAAGGTTGTCTTGAGTGCACATCATGTGACTAAAGGGGAACGCTCTACTTAATTTTGAATCCTCTTGCTTTAATATAGGATGGAATATTTAAAAAGATCAAAAGGGCTTTCATTACATTGTAATCTAATGTGATTAACTGCACATGTATAGATGATAATACATTAAAAAACTTTATTGTACACGACATGCCCTTGCCCTATGATATTTACATTGAAAATAAAATTTGAGTAACAGATTGAACATAGGTGTGAGACATAGAATAAATCAAAACTAGAAACCAAATATACACCATATTTCTTTATTGTACAGTAGAGCCTCCAACTAAGACTACCTCTCTATTGAGAACACCCCTATAATTAAGACCACTTCTAACAGTCCCCAACCCTCATAAAGCTACCAGAATGAACCGCTGTATCAGAGACCACCTCCCTATTGGGGACCACTAACACTAGGCCCTAAAAGGTGGTCCTAATAGAGGGTTCTACTATATAACTGAATTGGGAGACATAAAAAATAATAAAACTGAACTAAATACCACAAATAGAATAATTGTTTTACTATACATATGTGAATTACAAATGTAATATCTGATTGACCTAATTACCAAAAATAGAATACTTATTCTACTATATATACATCGTGTAACTTTAATACAAGTATAAAAAAAAAGAAAAAAGAGAAAAGCAGAGAAAAAGAACTGACTATGGCATGCAGCATGCCGGATTGGGTTGATTTGGGGGTAGAAAATTTGAAGTAATATAAAAAATGGTTTAAATTTATTGGGAGCATTTGCTGCTACATGCTACACCATATTGGACCGATTCCGTGATTATTTCGTGCGCCTTTTTTGCCACCAGGTTTAATAGATTTTTTCCTTTTGTGAGTGGCTGGGACCAGATACATTTTGCCTTTTTGTACTAAAATTGTCTATTCGTGCAATTTTTAAAGGTTACTTTTCTGTTTGAAATCAGGGTTGTCAATATATCATGGTCAGAAATTGTAGTTAAACGTTTTCAATTATCTTAATAGATTATGAATAATGTACATACTGTATATAACATACATTTTTACACGATATCGTAAAAACTACGCTGTGATGGATTTTGAAAACGGCTTTACACATCGGGATCGTGGGCGAACCCTTCAATGCAGCCACATCAATATGTCAAGTTCTCAACTTCAATGGTCCGTGGCGGACATCGTATGGGCCTCGTGTGTTTCCGAATATTGTATAGAATGTTTCAATATTTGTATCATCATGCGCATATGCAACACATAATATGCCCATATAATACATTTGAAACAGCCTGTAATTAACCGTGCCGGCGCTAGGACACCCAGCCCATAAATGAAACCTCTCCATCTCCAGCTGGAACATCAATGGATGGACTCAAGAGAATCAATATCTACGTAAACACTTGTTGAATAAACTAAATTCTGATGTGTATTGTCTAAATGAAACTCATTTATGTGAAAATGATAAAATCGAAGTTGATGGATATACAAGCTTTTACAATAGTCGTGTAAATAAGCATGTTAAAGCTCGCAAATATTCAGGTGGTGTCGCTATGCTTGTAAAGGATAGTCTATTTTCTGAATTTAAAATCAATGTTGTTGACAAAAGTATTGACGGTTTGTTAATAGTTGAATTTGTTAACAAAAACACTGAATTTACCTTTATTGTATTTGCATGTTATTTACCTCCTGACAACTCAGTGTGGGGTAGAGATCCAAATGGTTTTTTTTTTGCTCATATATTGTCTCAAATGTATCTCTTGCACAATGCAGACTTAGTGCTACTATGTGGTGATTTAAATGGTAGAATTGGTAATGAATGTGATGTTGTAGAAAGTATTGATAATATTGTTGAAAGGAAAAACATAGATAACGTTAAAAGTGGTCACGGTGATGCTCTTCTGGAGTTTATAAAAGACTCTAGGATGGCTATTGTAAATGGTAGAATCACACCGGAATTTGATAATTTTACATTTTGTTCTACACGTGGAAGATCAGTAGTTGATTACTTTATAACTCCACAAGATTGTTTAAAATTCTGCAAATCATTCAAAGTAGATCTTGTTAGCAATTTGATGACAAAATATGACTGTTTTAAACTACTGTCCACGCGATGCAAGCAGCCAGACCACTCCCTTCTGACACTCACGTTCAAATACACTCATATTGAAAATTTTGATCATGTTGTCAACGATAGCCAACCGAGTCACTCTAAAAAATTTTACTTGTTCGATGGGAAACCTGATGGGTTTTTAATATCAGAGGGATGGCGAAGGGCTGTAGACTTAATTGTTGACCATTTGTTAATCAGAGAGTTGGATCAGACTTCCTTAGATGCTATCTATCATGACTTGTGTAAATGTACATTTGATGAGTTAGACAGACAACTTGAATACAAGTGTGCTAGTAAGAAAGTTAAGAAAAAGCTAAAGAATAGCAAACCTTACTGGAATAAAGATCTAGAAGTTAAATGGAAACAAATGAATAGGGCGGAACGTATGTTTACACATTATAAGGGCCAGTGCAAAAAGATAAAAGATGAATTACTTAAAAGTTTTCAGTTTGAACAAAGATCTTTCGATAAGATGTTGAGAAATACAGCTCGATGTTATAATCGTAAAGTGATTGATGAAATTGAAAACTTTGCTGCAAATGATCACAAACAATTCTGGGAAAATATTAAGAAACTCGGACCTAAAAAACATGACCCCATACCTATGAAGGTCAAAGTAGGTGATGATTATATTGTAGACAAAGATGCTGTTCTTAATAAATGGAAAACTGATTTTGCTTCATTATACACTCCAAATGATGATGGATTTGATAATAATTTCCTGAATGCTAAGATTATGGAAAAAGATGCTATTGAACAAAATATGTTATCTCCTGGTTATGTTGAAAACTTCATGTTGAATAAAAATATATCATTTGATGAAGTTGAAAAAGTAGTCAATCGATTAGAATGTAAAAAGGCCGTTGGTATTGATTGTATTCCAAATGAAGTAATTAAATCTAAAGAATTTAGAATTGTATTATTCCGACTATTTGATAAATGCTTCACTAGTGGAATGGTCCCACAAGATTGGTTAAAAGCCATTATAAGGCCTATACCCAAAGGTTCACAGAAAGACCCATATGTACCTCTTAACTACAGGGGAATAAGTTTAGTATCATGTACTTCAAAGGCTTACTCTAGTATGTTGAACAACAGAATTGTTGCCTACTGTAATGAGTTAAACATTTTTGCAGAAGAACAAAATGGATTTAGAAAAGGAAGGTCTTGTGAGGATCACATTTACACTCTAACTACCATAATCCAGAATCGATTAGCCATAAATAAACCAACTTTCTGTTGTTTTATTGATATGGAGAAAGCCTTTGACTGGATACATAGGGATTTACTATTGTACAAATTATTATGTCTTAATATTGATGGAAAAATGTACCGGTCTGTCAAAAACTTTTTATGTAAAACAGAATCATGTATAGAAATTACTAAATCAGTTAGATCCTCTTTCTTTCCCATTACTTCCGGTGTACGTCAAGGTGACTGTCTTTCACCATCCTTATTTAGTCTATACATAAATGATTTAGTTGCCCACTTAAAAAAAAAAATTGTCCTTCAATGAAATTTGGTAACGCTGAATTAAATATTCTACTTTATGCTGATGACATGGTTGCAATAGCTGACAATGAAAATGATCTGCAACTTCTTATGAATGAAATTCACAAATGGTGTAACTTATGGAGACTAAAAGTTAACATTGAGAAAACCAAAGTAATTCACTTTCGAACTAGTCGCCAAACACTAACTGATACTGCCCTTACTTATGGTGATCTTGATCTGGAAACAGTGAGTAAATATAAGTATTTAGGCGTAATTCTTGATGAGCACTTGAAGTATGACTATTGTATTAAAGCTCTAGCTGATTCATCTGGGAGAGCTTTAGGTGGCATCATATCAAAATTTCAAAGTTTAAAAAATGCAGGATATGAATCCTATTCAAAAATGTATGCATCAGGTGTACAGCCTATACAAGAATATGGAGCTGGTATATGGGGATTTAACAAGGCAAAACCAATTGATATGATTCAAAACCGGGCAATGCGATTTTATCTCGGTGTACATAAATTTGTTCCTAATGTAGCACTCACTGCTGAAATGGCTTGGTTAAAACCAATTTATTGTAGATACGTGTGTATTCTCAGATTCTGGAACAGGTTAATGAATATGAATGACAGCAGGTTAACTAAAAAGATCTTTATTGAGGATTACAGAATATGTAAAAACAATTGGTGTGCAAATGTAAAAAAAGTTTTTGACAAATTCGGACTTGATGAGTATTTTAATAATAAAGAAAATTGTACTATTGATAATGTAAAGCAAAAATTGCTCGAAGTTATGGAGGAGGAAGTGAAAGAGGAAATATTGATGAAACCTAAATTAAGAACTTTTAATCTATTCAAAACTAAATGTGAAATAGAACCTTACTTAAAATATACGCTAGACAAGCACAAAAGATCATTATTTGCACAATTTAGAACTGGTATATTACCACTTAAAATTGAAACTGGTAGATTTAGTAGACTGCCGCTCGATGAGCGAGTGTGTGAAATGTGTAATTTAAACAAGATTGAGGATGAATTTCATTTTCTATGTGAATGTACAATCTATGAAGATATTCGAAATAAATACTATGACACTGTTATGAGAAGATATCCAGAATTCAATGATTTGATAGATAAAAATAGGTTTAAATTTCTTGTTACTATTGGATGGAGAGAAACTGTAAATTATATTGTAAATGCCTGGAATATACGCAAGACAAAATTATATTCATGATTACTTAAATGATATATTACCTATATTTTACCTGTATCATATATTTATGTCACGTGACATATATATGTAAATACTTCAAACAATTTCATTACACTGTTTGTAATCTAAATTATTACTAAAGGTATCTATTTGTACCTTTATTGTTTTCTCTGTAAGTGACTAATAAGCCCCGAAGGGCTGGGTATAATTAATGCACAATTAAAAGTTTTATGATTTGTATATACTATGTCACTATAATAAAAATTTCCTGACAGAATTTAGCAGTTCTCGCCCGTGCACGGTAGTCTAGTAGATAGAAATCTCTCTTGTGTAAACAGGTTTGGACTGATTGAAAAACATATTAAATAGTTCACGGTTGCCATCCATCGGCACCAGCCACGCAGAATCGATCCCAGGGCGGTTCTAAAATGAGCCGACTGACAGCTGGTGATGCTGCCGCCACACCGCCACTGCTACCCCGGGTGAATAAATAATACCCAATTCAAAAGGCATTGGGCCAATTCTGCGGCAATTTCTTGGCGCTGCCATTAGGAATTGTGGATTATGAACCTCACGCTGCTGGAGCCTATGGTTAAGTACGTTAATTCAGTTGAAATTAACATGTACCAATTAGAATTCAATATAAACATTGACACTTTCAGCAATTCTGAGTTGAGTTATTCCACCTCATACCATCATTATAAGTTCATGTGATCAAATCAAACTATCCCACTTCATAAGTGTGTGTGTGGGGGGGGCTCCAAATGCAACATATTTTGCCTTCAACTGAGTGCAATCCGGGCTACAGCTCTGAAGACATAACATGAACACGCGTCCTAATACGCCTATTTTTACATTTTCGATGGTAAAATAAATTGAACATTTTAAAGATAACATTACAAGCATAATAAAAGCATACAGACTCACTGATTTCAGTACCACATGCTTTTCCGACAAACCAGTCTCGGCAGCCGGAGTCGCATGTGCCTTCGTCTATATGGCAGCGTTCAGCGGATCAATGGCAGTGACAGTGTTTGTTACATGTCGCACCGTATGTACCAAGAGGGCACACTGGAAAATATATTGTATATTATTATCATTATCCGTAGTTTTTGTTATCATTTTAACTCAATGCTGCCGCCTTTGTTTTAACAAGATTGAGTGATTCAAATAAAACTGTGTTTTTATATTGTTACCTGTTGATTCTTTTATTATGGATGTCGCCATTCCATATTCCTGGTGCCTGTTCTTGTATTGGTCTGTGCTGATGTTTCCTGGAGGAACGATCCTGAAACTGTACTTCGGTGCGTGGATCAAGACCATGATCGTGGACTGGACTGATCATGGACCTTCATTGATTTATAACGACAAATGTTTTTAAACCTTCATTTTTCTCTGATACTCCACCGCATAGAAGTAATACTTCCCCGTCAGGTACTGAAACAAGCTTCTTCCATATTATAGTCACAGCGTTGTGAGTAAGTTGATGCCCCAGGTTTGTAACCATTTTCGGACATATCGGGGCTTCCTGTAATTGACAATGTAATACCACATATACTCAAAACGTTTGAAAATGGTATGTAACTATTTATAGAACATGTAATACATGGATCACCCTTTGGTGTCTGTTGAATTATGTCCAAAATATACTCAGACCCCACATTTTACAATGATTTTAACTACGAAGTTTATTCTCTTAATGCTATGCAGTCGAGTATCAATTCAGCAGACACGCCATATGAATAGATTTGCATTAAATGTACTAATATATTATAACCTTTGATCATCACCCTTGATAACCCCCCCAACCCCTGACCACTTAAGGTACGTTGGTTGATGGGAAATGCAGTGTGTTTGATGAATATCAGTCATGCTCACTTATCTCTATGGTGCAGGCATTACGCACGAACCAGTCCGGACATCCTTGATAAACAGGTGCCGTATAGGACGTTTATCACACAATAAAACCCAGCCACATCTACATCAGTCACAGTTCACGCACATAATCTACCATCAGGACAGTCTGCAGAGGAAATGTTATTTATTAGTACACTTCTTTTCTCATACTGGTGTTCTATAAATCATACCGATATTTTATTGTGTGCACTCATACAAATTTGCTGTGTATTAGAATTAGTACATGCAGAAATCTAACATTTAGTGGTCATCAGTGGTAAATGTTTTACCTTGCTTGCAGTCCGGACGTCTTTTGCCAGCATGACACGTGGCGCAGCCCGTCATGTCACTACAGGATGATGGGCAGGCGGTGCGGTCTGTAATGGCATAAATATTTGATTGAAATGCAAAACATATGATTCATTAGTCGTACATTGAAACTAATCGTATATGTAGGCTTTCAAAACAACCATGGAGATCATGATTATAGAATGGACTATTTCTATGTTATCATAAAGTATGCTAAAGCTCAAATATTTCGTTACATACATAGTGAAGTGAAGTAATAAACACTCAACCACTAATAACCAACAGAACAATGTTTACATTTTGTTTACATTGTGTAGCACTACCGTTATCTGCAATATTAACATGTCTAATTTCTAACATACCTATGTATCTATAGCCAATCACAATAAGTTCAGAGAAAATTCAGCATATTGTCGTTATGATTCCATCCATCATCCTTCTAGTTTGACGTATCTGCCGACAAGTGGTTGTGAACACGGGAACGTCTGATGTCCTCCCTTCAGGCACCAGGCTGATTCAGACGCGCGCATTGGGTGAAGTCAGACTCTGTGTCTGTGTGACCAACGAGGATGGACAGTTTGTCGGTGCGGAAACCAGAGTCTCTGTAATCCAGAAGCAAGGCTGGTTGCCAGAGTATTCAAAAAGTCAAGAAATTAACATGTTTAAATATCAACAACGATTCAAATGACGATGCAAACTTTAATCAACACTGATTGATAAGAAACTGACCTAAAGGTGCTGGTGCAGAGTGAACAGTCATTTCTTTTTTTTTAAATATGAGTTAGCAATTGACAATGAAGTAAGGAAATGAATCGATGTCATATCACTCTGCCTCCCCTGTTGTAGATAGTGACGTTGTATGACGTGGAGCGCCCCCAGGTCCACCTGCCACCACGCGGGGAGGGCCCCGGGGGCCGGGGGAAAAGCCCAAAATTGGGTTTGTGTTGCCATCCACCCCCAAAAATTCCCTAACATCACTGTAACCCCCCACCCCCAAAAAAAAATTTCTTAAAAAGTCCTGAAAAACCA
>CM032664.1:53315993-53330762 GCA_019095985.1 Streblospio benedicti | reverse complement strand
AATAAATCTCCTCAAAAGGCAATGTTTTCTTGTGTTAAAAAAAGAAGTGTAATGGCTATTAAAAAGTCTAACTTGCTAGAATGTATTAAAAGTTCTCAGGTCCTTTATAATGCCGCTGTTATTGAAAAAGGCACATTAAACATACACACATGCTCGTTGGTGCACATATATCAAAAAATAAAAAAACAACCACTATAGGATTAGTCAAAACAATGAAATGTATTTCCTGGAATATGGCTATCGTTGGCATACTTTTATTTGGCATGTTACATTTTTGTCTTCCTACAAGCTGCCACTACGTTCTGCTGTTGCTGCTGCTGCTGCTGGAGCTGCCCATGGTAGCACCTGTGGGGGGCACCTGCCTGCCGCAGACAGACCCATCGTGGACTCGGCAGCTGCTGCGTGCTGCTTGTTGGTCAGCGCTTGCCACTCGGTCAGCACCCGTCCCAGGGTGCAAGGTGGGCAGTGTGTGAAATGTACTAGGTTTCTATATACGATCCTTATGCTCAGTCGACTTTACAACTACACCAGGTCATGGGGAGCATCATTGGCACACTATATTGCCTTTCCCAGCCCCTTGAGAGCATAGAGCGCAATCACAACCATGCTAATCAGTAGTAATCACTCACATTAGCACTCGCTCACCTCAAAGATATCTATTTAGCCTACACCAGTAAACAATATATTAAATGTGGATTTGCTAAATACCCGGGCCACCACCAGAACTGACAGGGAATTGAACTCACAGACTTTTGGTCTTGAGTCACACTACCGTTTCACGTAGCCTCAAAAGCACAGAAGCAAGCAGGGTTTTTTTCACATCTACAGCTAAACTACCTTGGTCAAACTACTTGCAACTTGCCATGCCTAATGTAGATGTGTTGGTTTAAGGTTTTCTTCCGCGCTATGCACGATCAGATGACTACATTCACAACTCATTGGCATCCTTTCCACATCATATCTTTCTCACGTTCGTGCAGAGCATACAGAACATGGCTGCTGTAGCACAGACGAGTTTATAATAAACTATAGAGTTCACTGTCTTCCCTACCCATTTAATGTGTAGGACTGTAGGTACCACATGGCAGTGTGAAATTTTAGGGATAAGTTTGCGAAATATCCGAGACCAGACTGTACCTTCCCAGCATTGCTCACATCTGGCGTATTTAGTTCATCACCATTCAGAAAACCTCCTATCTCTAAAAGATTTTAAGACAACCAATTTGAATAAGTTATTTATGATATTCCTAGATGGCCCAGCTGACACGGTACGGGCCTCACAAGCAAATCTGTGACATCCGCGACGCCTCTGACCATGAGGCTTTCAGCTGCCGCTCCAGTGGCAGTGGGGTAAGGGATTCATAGTTCATGCGTTTAGTGGCTACAGCAGTAAGTGGTTCTACATTGCACTGTGGTGGTTTAGAAACAGCTCACGTGACCTCTACATCACTGGCTTTGAGTAAATCAGATGTCCAGAACTCCAGTTGATTTTAGGCTTAATTCTCGGCTGGACTGATTACAATATTAATATAGTATATACTAGTACTTTTCCTTGCTGTATTCTCTTGCATACAGGCACAATGCACTTACAACAGATAATAATCTATTTTGGATGTCTTAGGGGCGGGGCTATGATCTATTTTTTAAATCGTTTTTAAATCTTTGATATAAGCCCATAATTCTTCATTCAAACATGGAGAACAAGAATACTCAGATCAAGTCAGAAGAAACGCATGTGTGATTTGTTAAGCCGGGATCATTGTTCCAGCCATATGATCCTGGCGCTGCCCTGTCCTCCCCCTGCCCCCTGCACTGCGGCGCCTCCTCGCAGCTGGTACCGCTGCCACCGTGTCTCTTCAGCGCATACAACCATCGGTGCGTGCCTCTCCATGGAGAGGATGGCACCGACTATGTCTGCTACTGCAATGATGCCGGTGCCACACTCGAGGGTGAGATATGTGTGTGGCATGGGCTTTTCCAACAAACGTACAGCATTCTATAACTTCACCATGAGCCATACATTAAATCACAAACTACAAATACAACTTTCTGCATCAAGAATTACCACCAAATAGTGCGATATACGGTATCTGCATAGGCTGCATACCTAGGCCACTATACTTTTAGACCGAGACCCATATTCAATGTAAATGTGAATGTAAATGTGGTTATTTATAGTCGCAATTCACTGTTATTGTGCTCTAGCGACTTTACATATTTACACCAGGTCATTGGCATCCTTGTCACACTATGTCCTTCTCAACACCCCTGGGAGCATACAGCACATCTTTTTGACTACCGAAGAGCAGACGTGCAAATCACTCACATTAGCGTTCATTCGCCTGACCTCTACCTACCTAACGTGCAGCTGTGTAGGTATCGAACCGACGACCTTCTGGTCATAAGTCCAACTCCCTATCCACTCGGCCATGGAAGCACACAATTTAACTAGAATGCTGGCGAGGCTACTAACCCGTGCACTGCAGTGCAGCCAACCTTTGCGACAGCCAGTAAAGTAGTAAATATACACCACCTACGGCAGATACAGCATCTAATTAGATCACCTCTATGAAGGGACCACGCCTATTATAAGACCACACTTTGCTGTTTTAGTTAGGGCTTTGTGAAGTGACACAATAATTGAGCTTTATGTGTAGAAACAATATGGTCCAACTCTAACCATGAGGTACCATTTGAATTGTTACAATAATAAGTGTAGGTTTCAATAGGACACAATATCTGGCCAGAAATTAATAACATATTTTTACAATGCTCTTTGAAGATCTAACATACCAAAAATATGTGTAGTAAAAGTTATGATTATCAGATTTATTAAGTAATATTGAAAAATATTTTCTTTGCTAGCACTAAGAGGTATAATGTATTATCATTATATAATATGCATAATATGCTTCATTGGTAAATATTTCCTTTAACAATCATTATTGTCATGTTTTAGCCTGATGTACATGCGTGTGTAGACTAGAATCCGCGGCTACCTATTTTCAGGACTGCCCGTGTGTGTTGAACTCATTAATGCCCAGCAATGGTCACATGTGATCAATGGACAGTACATTTTGGATCCATCTGTGGCCAAATGTGATACAACCATACCCACCTACCGTCAGCTTCAAGGAAACACCTTCATTTGGCGGAAGGGCACGACCAATACGTGGATAGGAACCGATATAATCTGCAAAGAAAGCAACGACCAGAAGCACTTCTTTGGTTCAAACTCTACTATTAAAAACCTTCTTCAAATGCCAAAGGAAAATTTCCGGGAGCAGAATGCCTGGAGAAATGGTTGGATCACCACGAAGGGAATGGAGTTTGTTCCGTGTGGTAAGTATATGTTGAATACGCATCTGTTTAAGTTTATTAAGTATACTCAATAATCAAATAATCAATAAGCTTAAACATATGATTATGATTTATTCTTCTTGATTTATTCTGTCTTTGAGTTAAAATGTAAATGATTCCATATCTCGTAGCTTTCGCAGCGCAGTTTAAATTAACCTAGACTTAAACTGATCATCTGTGGTACATCAACAGGGCTATGATCATGACCGTAGGTGTTTTCTTATTTACATGCTTACAACTTTCCATTACACTGTGCATGTAGATGGTGCTCCTACCGCTGCTTCAGACACATGAATACATGTCTCTGCAATTATCAACCTGAATGTTTATTTCCATCTCTTATTGTTGGGCAATGCTATGCATATTACAAACACTTGTAATATGTGTTAATCTGGACCTGACCTGGGCCTGGAGTGCATGTACTTACTCGTTACGATCAGCTCGAGCGCTCAGCTACCAGCAACACACTTGCATCAGTAAGCTTGAATACATACCAGTACCTGCCTGTCTAAACAACAGTGTGTAGGGCCTTGTTGGTGGAATAAACTTGCGCAGCACACTCCATTCTCAGCCCATCTCTGCATAGGCAGATCCAGGAGGAGCATGGAGCGTGTGCCCGTATTTAAGCGGGAGACCTGAAAATCATACCGTAAAGATTTCATTTTTCATACTCCTTCGGCCATAATCTAAAGTATCCAACCTTAGAGAACAACCCATTTCACGCGTTATAGCTTCGCCATCCCAGCCATGTATGACTGACGCGGTCGTTACGGCAACGGACGTCCCCGCATCAGCTGCCGGCCTCACACGCACAGACCACTGTCTAGGGGATGTCTGCTGTAGCACCGAGGTGAGACTTAAACTGTCTCCTCCACATCCATGATGTCGTCTCTGTTCACTCTGGTACAGATCGCAAGATTTTTACCCTCATAGTGGGTAATTTTATGACTATAGAGTCCCTAATGTCGTCTTCTCAACAGTTTGGTTGGTCATTTTCAGTTGATGAGATGATGTTTTGAGAACACAGAAAAAACATGGTTTTGAGGAGTGACAATATTTTTGTGTAAAAACCAGAACCCACAAAAAAATTTCATCCTAGCATGATTTATAGGTTTTGGGTTTGGGCACATGTCACATTAATATACATATTAGTGAATCTACCAACCATTCACTTGTGGTTATAGCAGAGCTGGGGGATTGAAAATCAGAAAAAAAGATCGAACTTGCACTTGATTCAGCGTCAACTTCATATCTTGATTAGATCATGTGTAGATGAAAGTATAGTTTTATTGTTAATTGATAAAAAACACATTGGGCTGCATGGTATGCAGTGGTGACCCCTTGACCTGTGTGACCTGACATATAACCTCCCTCTGTCCTATAGGTGATGACCGCGGCGGCTCCCTGATCCCTGTGACTTGTAACCTACATGTACTGAACTATACGTGCAGGGATGCCTCAAGTTGTGGTACGACCAGTTCCACTGGTTTTTGAAGACATGAACCAACATTTGCAGATGATAAAAAGAAACTGTGATAGTTATTTTACTGTGTATTTATAATACTATATATTATATGTATTAATAATAATTAAATTATTATTATTATTGAATTTAGCACTTATAGTTTATTGTGTCAAAAACTTCAAGTTAAAGAAATAATATAAGCGCATTATATTATATACAAGATTTGTGTGTGTTTAAAGAAAATGCATTATATTATCATTTTACTAGTATACTAACTCGTATATTTGCAAAAGGAAGTTACATATCTTAATTTGTAGAGTTACGTTTTTACAAAATGAAGTTGATACTAATCTTAAATCGTGTCGTCAAATCGTAAAACAGTCATACATTGAATAAGGTTTTATAACCCCCATTCCATTATTCTGATATATTTTTCATGTTCTCTATGTTACATAGAACTGGGTCCTTATTGTTACAAATGTTACATGCTTAACAATTGTCAGAGATATAATATTTTTCATAATATACATGAAAGCATTGAATTTATTATGTCCAGTGTCTTAGATGTCTGTAGGTCCAATTGCAGTGGTTGCTGTTGATTATCCTGAGTTGCCTAAGAGGTATTTGTCTCTCTTGGCACTCGGTTTGTAGCTCATTTCTGTTGTTCAGTGTTGCCATTTCAGGTTAGCAGATGATATATCATTTTTCTCCTATTCTAAGGTTGCAATTTTTGGAGTTTGGCGATTTCAATGTGGAGTGCATCGTGTTAGGATCTTCCATTCCATAGTATATGGGGTATACTGTCCTTTAATTTCCATATATGTTGAGTCAGTCTTGTTGCACTCCTTTTGCTGCTATTGCTAAACTACGCCTTGTCATGCTGAATAAATCTAGTCTTGATCGTGTTCTCTGTCAATCCTATGCATGTGTCCATGTTTCTGGTGGTGGTGTTGGTGACTATGGTCTGATAAACTATGGACTCCGTTAAACATTCATTTTTCATTCGACATTGGTTAGGTGTTTTGCATTGGCAGCCAGTATTAGGGTTATTGTCATTGTTGTCTCTTTTTGATATTGCTCTAGTGTGTCTTGAGATAATTTGTTTCATGTGCGATATAGAGCCGTAGCATATTTGTGTGGTGTTTCTATTGAAAATATTGTAGAGTGGATTGTTTTGGACACAACTCACCCAACTCCAGAAACTGCAACCTTTGTGTGAGAGAAGAATACTACATGTATATCATCTGCAAACCAGAAATGGCAACACTGAACAACAGCAATGATATTGTTGAAAAGATTGATTACATTCCCAACATAACAGCATACCAGCAACAAAATTCTCTGATCTACATTGTTTAGTTCGAAGACAAACCGTTGATAATTGTTCGTGGAACAACACAAATAGACCTCATGAATACTTGATGTCGGCAGGTGGCTCGGCAGGTACTCAATGTCAAATAGGTACATTTTCATTTTCTTCATGTAAATATGGTGGTTTATATTCGTGATCAGTCTTTCTCTCACCACTTTGATCATACACCAGGTCATTGACACACTGGTTGATCCATTAACCATTTCTCACATACTTGCATCTGCAGCACATTCCAAACACAATGCTACTAACTCATACCCTCTTTCAAACCCATTGACTTGTACCTAATTAACGTGTAGGTGCCACAGAGCAGCGTGCAATTACTTAGGGAAGCGTTTGCTTATTATAAACACCCACAGCACAGCCAAACTGGAATCAAACTCCCGATCTTCTTATCACGAGTCCAACTCCCTATTTTCTCGGCCACAGAAGCTCATTTTCTATTATAGAAACCCTCGTTACCCCTAAATGGTCCATTTTACACAGTGTTCACTATTATATATCTTTTTAAAACCACAGACATTTCATTTGCGCTCTTTAATTGTGACGACGTTTCTCCACGTGTTTGATACAAACTTGATATATGAGGGAGAAAGTATCGATGCACATTCTAAGCAGCTATAGTCCTGAGAATTCGGCTGCCAATCTGGAGTTTTCTGTAGATTTTTCACAATTATGTCGGTATTTTCCACCAATGATATTGTTCTGCCATGTTTTTAAAAACCCTTTTTACGTACCTTTTAAATTGACTACGGCAATGGCTGCATACTCAGCAAAGGTTTCCATTGCCTTAGCAATGGCATCCATCAGTGGATCTGTTTTCTCATCTCATCTCATCTTGAACCTGCCCCCCCCCCCCTACATACGTGCCGTGCCATTGTTCGTGCCACGCGGTATCATTAAAATTTGTTACTAAAATTCCATTTTTGTTCGAAATTTGTCCCGGGGAGCGCGACGCTGCGTTGAGGCCAACGGCATAGACCAGCACGAAAGTCATTTTATGCTGGTGCAGCACGGTACGAAATGGGCATTTTTCGGCACCGCGGCCGGGCCGTGGTAACAAAAGCCACGCCGCAGCAATTTTCCTGCAACTTCTCCAAAAATGTCGCAGGGTGCCAAGTCGAAGCCCATGCCGTCCGGCACGGCATTATCGATCGGTATTGATCGCAATTCTCCTTGATCTCGCGGGAGGTGTGTTCACTGCTGTGTGGTATGTGTGTTGTATGTTGACTGAATGACATTCTCAATACCGGAAGCTGTTGCACAATGGTATGGTATTGTGAACAACGGCAGACGTTATTCTTCATTTTTGACACCAGAACGTCACGCAGTGGTTTTTTGTCAAAAACGCTAAACGTTCATCGCACAAAAGACGTACGATTTTTGGTCAACACGACATTGAATATGCCAAGGTTATTTTCAAGTATGTTTCGTCGTATTGTATACGTGAAAAGTAGTTTTCTAATAGAATTTTGAGTGAGGAATACGAATCTGTAATCGGATTTACATTACTAAAATTGACTGAGATATAAGGGAAATACTGATCGTGAACAAATATGACAGACGACCCGGTTCAGCAAAAAACTTGAAAAAACACAATATTCTGATGAATTCGCCTCAAATAGACATTTTTTGTATACATTTCCAAAGTTTATCAATGTGACAGCCACCAATTTTCCATACAATGCCCATATGATCCATGATTGGCTGGTGGATATTTTTTCAATGGGATTTTAACATGTACCGGAAGCATACTGAACGTTTGTACGGACACAATACAAAGACCACTGCGCATGACACTGCGCAACTGGAAAGTGAAGAATACCAGAAAATATTTGATCACCAAAAAGTACGCACACGATTACCCAAAACGGTGAACGTGATCTGACCAACGGCAGACCGTTATTTCACAGCCCCAAACACATAATATGGCGACCTCAAAACCTCGCTCGTGTGGGAAGGACCCATGTGAGTCGTCGAGGAAAAAATATATGTCATGTAAACGTGAAGGGGTGAAACGATAGGCCCCATCATAATAAATCCCAGTTTCATGCACTCCTTCCTGAGGATGAGTGCAAAACTGAACCCCACCCTTGCCCCCTCCCAATGTTTGAAACAATGCTCTGCTGTCACATGCATTCCCTAATCTGCCTATGCCATATGATTGCATTGTTGGCCCAAAGAGCAAAGTCTTTCAAAAACAGGCTGGCAGGTTCCAATGGGTACCTTTGTACGTAAAAATACAGGTGTTCTATCCGTACAGGTGAGGCGAGCAAAATTGGCCATCCAGGTGCCAAGACACGATCACCCACGACGGTGTCGTGATTAGCCCGTATACCTGAGAGTTGTTGCGGCCTAGCACATAATTGCCGACCTCAAAATTCGGCCCCTTTTGAAACTATTGGACCCATATTACTAAAGAAAAATATATATATGTCGGTAATACGTGAAGAAGCGGGTGAAACGATAGTCCCTTTTTATCATAACACAATCAACCAGTTTCATGCACTCCTTCATATGTGCAAACTACCAGCACCGGTACAAAGTTGTATGTGGGATTAGTCAGTCTGGGGACGATAATCCGTGGCGGTCATGTGACCCAGTGAGAGGATTTTTTCGTTAGGCCCGACGAAGCTCTTGAGAAAAGAGCGAAAGTCTTTCCAAAGACGAGATGGCAGGTTCCAATGGGTAGCTATATAAGTAAAAAAAAATGCTGGTGTTCTATCCCGTTGCTAGGTGATGGGACAATTTTGTTGACTTCCCATCACCAAGACGTACTAGCCGTGAGTTTAGCTTGAGAAGTTGTTGCGGCAACATCGTAGGAACCAACACCCCTAGATTCGGGGCCTTTTCAAACTATAACTCACGTATTAATAAGGTGACTAAACCCTCGTACATACGTGTCTTGGATTTGGTCTCCTCTTTGATACACATTCAGCTTGGCGCGTGCCACGGTCTGAAGTCGTCGCTACCAGCACCAGTGAATCTGGGAGTCCCTGTAACCTAGTGGGCCACGTATCGCCGGACAAATACAACGAGCCCCAGGCGGTGTAAGCGCCTCGACCAGTAACAGGAGCAGTGTAGAAGTCTGGCTTACAGTTGTATAATGAATTACTAATTTTAATAGATGCCGAAAATGTGACCCACTTTTAGAGGGCACTATTGCCCAGTCCTATGGAGAAATATGTGACTGGTTGATTTGGCCTAAGCTAAATGCGGCATGTCTCAATAGTGATAATGATAGTTGACTCATCATTTTTCATGAATGTCCTCTAAACCTATTTATTTAACGTTTCTGCGAACTTAGGGGTCACCTTTTCCAACACAACTGAGGTTTCACTACTAGGGGTCATGATTTCAACATTCCTGCCTGTTTCACCAAGGGTGGTTCAACATTCCTCCTGTTTCACTAAAGGTTCAATATCTAGCTCTCTTTTCATGTGATTTTGCATTATGGAGCCATAAAAAGCATAAAAAGGTAATTATAAGTTGTAGAAAATCTTATTTTCATTACAGTATCACATAGAATAATACGCCTTGGGATAAAACTCCATTGGTTTCATCCGGTGGTTTCACTAGGGGTATCATTTTCATAGTTTCACTGGTTTCACTAAGGGGTATGATTTTGGACCTTCAGTGGCACCCCCTATTCATTTACCCCTGAAGTATCCCCCCCACAAGGTTTGTGGGCAAAAATAGAAGATTTAGAAGTCAATTACAAATCAAAAATGTTCACTGTGATTGCTATTAAGTAACAATAATACAAAATGACAAACAAAAAATTTGTAGGAATGTATTTTAAGTCTTTTACACTACACACAACATACTGTACATTCTGGTCCCAATGCACGCACAACAACAAACTCAATCATATGATAGTCTCAATATTATACAGAATTGTATAAAGGTACAACATGGACATTGTAAACAAACCTTCTTTCTACCAATGGACATTTGATTTGTTATAAATTATATAAGATAAAAAATTGTTGAATATAATGATCAGCATTTAACGATTTCCATGATAGTGATGCAAATTTGCAATCAATGACGGGACATTATTGTATCCAACATCAAACCATTTACGAGAGGAAAGATGGTCTCCTTACACTACTGAAATGTTTTGTTATATTCTGTGTCATTTATTGCAAAGTAAGCAGTTTATCCCTTAAATATAATACAATAATAAATGCTCCAACTGGTATAAAGACTCCTCATAGATATTGGCCGCATAATTTTGACTATGTTTGGACCATGGTTACTAGTAGAACAGTTTTTATCACCTGCTCTCACCATACACACAGTAGGACTCTCACAGTATGGATTCAGATTCAAATCATTGCATGATGCTAATAGAAGGTCATAGAATTATTTGCAAATTTATTTCTAAAATAATTGCGAATAGAAATGTATTTTTAGACTAAACATATTGGTAATATCCTGCTGTACTAATTTGCTGTCACTGTTTAGCGACCAACATTTTTGGTTGTGTGTAGATACTTGCAAGTATATTCAACATTTGTATTGGGCAATTTACCAAAGTATCTGGCATAAGCTCGCACTATTAATAATAACTGTGGATCAAGTATTTTGTTCACATTCTTATCTATTCGGGTTGTAGAATGTAGATAATTTCACTTGCCTAATTAAAAGCTCCAATATAATTCAAAACAGGGACAGAAACATTGAAATGTTCACATCAAATGGATCAATTTGCTCAGAGAAATTTCTAGACACAATTTCCCAAACCAACAATGCTTTTAAAATGAAATAATGGATACAACTAATATAGACTTATAAACAATAAGTCATGATTCATACACATTGACAATTACTTACTTATTGTTCTGAGGATGTACTTAACATACCTTTCAACGAGGTTCCAATCACATGACATTGTATCTTCCTTCGTATTGTAGTCAAACAAGACATTAGACAGAAATCGATTTCATAGAAGTGCAATGATTTGAAGAAATGCGACAACAAATCACAATTACCAATCATACAGCACATAAATCACAAAAATATGTACAAATCTGAGATGTCAATTACCAAAACAAAATATACAATTGTAAGGCATTTTTGTACAGATTGCCAATAGGTTTTTTTCAAATTTAAATCATAATACAATGTCCACCTATCAATAATAAATTAAACCATACTAATATAATTATTTTCATAATGATCTATCTTCAGGTGTGTAAAAGACTTTTCCGTAGTGTTAACAATTATGATAAATCTTGTTTATAGTGGTTATGAAAGCTTTATAGGTTTGAATAGAAATCTATTAATAAAAAGAAACGAGATCACCATTACAACATAATGTATTACATTGCGTCATGATTTAGCAATATTCTGTTGTATCTACCCTACGAAATACAAATCTGTATACAAAACATTACAAAGTATAGAAATTTCATTAAATAGGACACAGTTGTTATATATACGGACTAGCAATATTACATGATAAGTTTCATTACACATTATAGTAGATTTACTCATAAGTAAAGAACATTCTCACGGCAACTAACTTTCACATCATTCTGAAGTAACAGAACTTGTGTCCCAAACACATTTATTCACTTAAAATAATTAAGTACTAGTCACACTTCATTTGTTTTAAAACTCACATTCTGACACAGCATATTCATTTCAAGCTACCTACAAGGAAAAATAAATATTTTAATATATATTCTATTTGATAATATGCATTTATTTATTTTTTCTCGTGAAGACTTCCTTGGATTCTCTAGATGTAACTATGTACATTGTCGTTTTTGTATGTAATGACTTCCAAATATTTAGATGGTTGATTTTCAAAACTTGTTATGTGCTAAATATATTGAACATCTTGAATGTATATATTATACATGTAAAAATATGACATATTTGTATTAGTTTCTTCACAAAGTTGACAACCAAAAAGATCAATGCATTCATAGTACATTTCACAACAATTTGGAGCCACAATTATGGCATGTCTAACGTGCATCTATTCTGGACTAATTTCAATGTAACATTCACAGGAACACAATGCAGCCCCATCATACGCACACTCGTCCATGTGTTTGCATTATGATACACAAGTGGCTTCTCTACCTACATAAAAATGTAGAAATACTTTTATGATCAGAAACCCAGCTCATTCCCAGAAACAAAGTGAAGCACCAAATTCGGACATTTCTGTTGAGACCACTCTCTCAGAAGTGAGAAAGCAGAAAATCAAAGATTCGAGCTGGAAAATCTATAGTATTCCCAATATTGTTTATAGAACAATAAAACAACACCTATTATCACAATATCAAGGTATGTATAGATGTTAAAAATACATGTTATTGTTAATTTTTGTAAAGAATTGAAAAATAATGTACATGTTTCAAATACATTAATATACACATAATAAATTCATTCAGCAAAGATTATATTTTCAAAACATGTTATGAAACAAAAAATATCACATTAGATAGTGGCGAGTTTCCAAATGAATCTCCAATACCCTTTCAAATTAAATTACTACAGTATATATACACTGCATTAACAACAGTATTTATTTGTAATAAGAATGTTTATAAACACTTCAAAATCATAGTTCAGAACTACGATACATGTATATGTAAAACAAATCTATTGAAACTCGAAAACCAACATTTTACAACATCCCATTATCCATTGTAACGCTAATTTGCAATTTGAAGTCAATATCAATATATATCTAAGTCATAATCTAAAACAACCATTGGAAACCTCAGTCAAATAATTTCAAAAGTTTGTGAGAAAAAAAAATTGTGATAAAAATCTCATAATAAGTGCAATCATCAAGATGTGTTATTGTCTACAAAACTTTTAGTTTCTGATGTTCAAATGCTGTATAATAGCTCTAAAAATGCAAAAAACAAAAAAACAAACAAAAAGCATTCAAGTATTTTCTACAGTTCCATCATTCTCTAAAAGAAAAATTCTGAATATCCCATGCATGTTATTACCGCAACAAAACTATTCCATCCCTCTATCTTATAGCATCGAACATTTCATTATAAATAAAATTGTTAGGAATCGCTGTTTATATCTAGTTTTTTGCAAAATTGTATTTCTCATTTGGATAAAATTGTTATACCTCTTTCTAAGTGACAACAGTTATGTGGGCATCTCATATGAATACCTAGAGCATAAATAAACTTATTTGAATAAACTTAATGATGTTTTACGTGACATCGGGTTCATGTGCAAAACGAATGCTAGTGTCTCTTGCTGATCAAATGTCTACTAAAATTCTGGCATCTTGGCAGAGCTAGCAAGCATGATACAATTCACCATTCTTCTTCATGAGGCAGGTTACTTCTGCAGTTTCTGACAGAGTTGGTGACATCTGCATCATATTCAGCATTGGCTTCCCGTTGCTCTTAGCATCAGCAGGTGTCACGGTGGTCAGCGGAATGTGTTCTTTGGTCCCATTTCCTGCCCTCACTGGGCTTATAAATCCGTTCGGATAATGCTCCTACAAAAAAATCATATTCATAATTTTTTGATACCTCATAAACATTACAATCAAACCCATTCCTCCTTCAATAAATAAACTACAACAAAATTGGAAGAAAATTCTACTCTTCCATATTTACATGAACATGCTTGATTTAGTACTATCACTTCAGACAAAATTGTAACAATACAGTAAGCATTGTGCCCTCCAGAGTCTTACCTGTGCTGTGAGGGAAGTGTCGATTGTTTTCGAGCCAGAGCGACTTCGTCGCTTTCCATCACTATTAACCCCTAAAAACATATGGAGAAGTTAGCACTGAAGTAACATCATTGGGTGAATTTCTCTCAAAAGAGGTAGTCTAATAAATGAGATCTAATGTGTAATTGAAAACAAACTTGTGTGTTTCATATATGGACACAGACAGAGCTTTTTTTTCATTTAGAAAACAGCACATCAAAGCAATTTGTTTGAGAAATCAAACCATTAGGATCAATGACTCGTTCATTAGGGCCACAGTTCACTTATATTTCAAAATATTCACTGATCCACTCGTGTTACCATTTTTATTGAACAAGAAATACACATTTGCCATTATTAATGTTTCATAATGCACTAGTTTGTAATGGTTAAGACTTTTACTTGTCACATCTAATAATAAATCTCCTATTTTGCATTTTTACTAACTTCCACAAACAATAGCTTCACCTAAGTTTATGAATGCTCCTTATAGACGAGAATAAACAATGGCCGAACATTCTTATCAATTAAAATGAAAATGACAAAAGAAATGGTTGCAACATTTGCTTAGTTTGAAAGTTACTGCAGAAGCGCTGTGTTAGTCACTCTACATAAAAACAGGACAACATGAAAATTGGTGATGGAATAAGTATTAGCAATACAAGGTAGTTATGATAATGGAGGTATGGATACTGTGCTTAGGTACATGTAAATATGAGGCTTATGTCTGAGAACAAAACAGAACAGTCATAACCATCAATGTGAATGCGTGAAAAACGTGGGTGTTTGTAATAGTGTCACAATTGTGCATGGGAACATTTAAAAATACACACATTTGTATTCCACACTCATATTTAT
>CM032664.1:53252414-53311854 GCA_019095985.1 Streblospio benedicti | reverse complement strand
TCAAGACCAAATAAAATGTTTTTATCCAGCTGTTATTGAATGAGCACAGATGAATAATGCTACCTTACGTTCAGTTTGTTATAACTACTTTTGGATATCCGTGTACAGCAAACTCATCTCTTTCGGAGTAGTTAAATCAAACATGCACATGATAATACATTATTACAGCATATAAATAATTTTTGAGTACATTAATTGAGATAATAGGAAAATACAATTGTTGCTTTAATTTTGGTCATTTGTATGATGTATAATTATAATCTCAAAATGTAAAAATAATAATGTAAAGTTAGAAGCTTGAAGCCTAAACTACAAATGAAATACAAAACCTGAAACGAATATTGGGCCTACTTATTGCCAAAGCATTTAGATGTTAGATGTTCGATGGAAAACATAATTTTAATAACATGTCATCATTGGTATCTTCTGTAATGTAAAATGTCAAGATCATTATGTAACAAGCTTGCAATATTGTGCAAATGAGATTTCATGTAGCTTGTAATTCACTCCTACATGAGAAGTTGAGTCTCAAGCTGACAGGACATTTCAATTGGACATGTACATGCAAGTGGACTCGTCCGATATAGACAAGTGACCTTTTATCAGTAAATCTTACTTTGATATCTGATTTTCTTTTTAAAATACTATTAGTAAAAGTTCATGGTTGATGGCATCCTTCATTTTCTCCACCTGGAAGAAGGTTTATTTAAAGGCAAGAACTGATTCTCCTGAGTCAATCCGTAAATTTGAGTAAAAGCCAACATCACAAATATCAACCATCACCGTACAATTAATAACCAATTGCAAGTCCAGTCACGCTTGTTTATTCTTCCGAGGTCAGTATTAGTCTTCCACTAGACACATCAGGAAGACGTTAACTGCTGCACTTAGGCATTCAATCCAGGTCACGTCTTCTACTAAATGTGAATGGCATCTTCAACAACACCTGTAGGACTTGGCAATTTTGTTTTGTATTTTTTTTTGCTTTTCTCTGGAAATACTTCAAAGTATACTAGTAAACTGCTATAGGTGAGAGCCTTTATTGAACATACAGTATGCTGGACAGTTGTGACCAAAGTCAACTTGTGACACGTACCCTAATCTACTTAGCCTACTATGCCATTCATCGATAAGAGAACAGGGGTGTGACTACCAAACCTTAGATTGGGTGACTTGTGCCCGTGGGTAGTGAAGCTCATTTTCTATTCAAGGTGATGAATAAATAAAATAAAAATCATTTCAATTCAGCCGTAGTCAAGAAGCCTCATACTAGTAAATATAATGCATAACAATAGCAATAATTTATATTGCTTGAGGCATATTCAAATTTTAACAATAGATCATATTTGTAGATATAGATGAAAATAATTCTGTGTAAAATATACATTGGTCAGCGGCAGGCAATTTCAACTATATACAATATTTAAAAGGTTTTCTTAACTAGATTGTATCATGGCTCCTCAAAAGAGTTTGTACGAATGCAAACAAAATCAAAATAAAATTATTCTGAAAACAGAACCTAGAAGTTGACCCAGTAGCCGCAATAAAATGCAAATAAAAAAATAAAGTATAAGCTTACAAAAGAAAATCCAGTTTTAGATACACCCGTTCCAGGTTCAAGCTTTAATAATACAAGGATTGACAGAGTATTTATCAATTACCAAAATTTTGTACCTTATTGCCAAATGAAATTCTGAATGTGGGTTTTTTATTCAACCCTTGTACTATACGGTCCATAACAGCTACATTATCAGGCAACCTTATGTCATGAGCTTTACCTCAGGGTTAGAAGAGATGGTCAGTCCATATGTGTTAACTTCTGATTAGAAGGAAGGTAAAATCGGCTCATTATTAATTGTAAAGTAAATAAGTCTAGTGCATGTTCCTTAACCATAGATAACCATTAAACAAACCATTTTATTTCAATGATGTTATTTTCAATCAATCAGAATGGTCCTTCAATAAAGAGTTATATTCTACTTGGGACAAAATATACTCCAAATCCCAAGATGGTGCTATATTGTTAGTAAGTATAAAACAATATTAGGTACGACAGTACATGTAGTTTGACAGAAACCATTCCACCTCTCTCAGGGTGTGCTTTCTGCAACAAGTTATGTGTTTATATCAATGCAATATTTCCCAAAGGCGTTTAGGAGAGCTTTTTAAGGATTTCAATTTGATTCAACTAGAATATGACTTTTCCATTTTTGCATGTTGGTGATATTTCCTCGAGTGAAGCCTACACAATCTAATAAAACATAAGCGTTGTTCAGCTCCATGTACATGCTACAAGTACATTAAAAGCTTTTTTCAGCAGAAGCTACAAAATTGTATAAAAAAAATACATGTATGAAAGAGACTCGATTGAGAAATATTGCATAACATTCAAGTAAATTTGAGCCTGCTGCTGGACCGAGGATCTGGTGTTTGTCACATTTATTAATATCTATTTCTTTTCAACATATTTTTACACATTTTAAGGTAATATTAGACCACTCAAATTATATCATATGTGTGTGATCATCAACAAATTGAACTAGTCTAAAACCGACATCATGTTAATTAAAACATCTCTCAAGGTCAATGCCAAACTATTCACATGCCAAATCTTTTTTTAATCTTGATTATTATTTCTTCCTATTAGTAGTTTTATCATGATTATTTCTAAGTCAAATGTAATCCCATAGCTCTCGCATATCACTTTTTAGTCAAGAAAAGTGCCCATACCAAACATTGCTGGGATTAACCCCCTCTATGAACGATGTGACAAACCCTGGTGGTCGCTGTCAACAGACTCATACAATGGTGGCGTTAGTAGTACACTATAACCATGCCTTTAAAGCGCTGTGTCAACCGTGAGGTTTGCCGTACAAAGCAACGTGACATCCTGCGGCGGAACGAGATGGACGCGAGCGAGTACATGATCGGGTTCAGTGCCGAGTTCACGGGCAGCACGAAGATCACCACCCACGCGTACGCCTCATCTGCAAATGACGGCAACATGGCAGGATAAAGCGTAACCTCCAATCAAGACCACCACTATTTTTTTGTGGTACTATTATGCATTTATAGCTCACATGGGGTTTCTACTTGGGGACATGCCAGGTCTTAAATCTGCATACAGTGATCACTTCAAATTTCAATGTAGCCCAGCTCTCCATTAAAACCACACAATGGCAGCATCGGGGTGGTCTAGATGGAGAAGTTCTACTTTAGTGGTTATAACATTAATAGGCGATCATAATAAAGATAACACATTCTTACATTTGCAGAACCCAAGTTTTATTTTCAGAATATGAAGTTATTGTCGATGGTGATATTTTGAGATCGCTCACTATTGATGATAATTATTTGAGATAACTTTTTTCAATGATTTTTATGATCTAGCAACACTAATGTGTGGCTAATGCTGAGGTTTTGAGAAGACTTAGGTGATTACGATTTATAATAGCCATGGGCGGATGGAGGGGTGGATAGGTATGTGTGTGTGTGGGGGGGGGAGGTTTGAAAGAAATGAAACTGACTCCCCCTCTAACAACTCCCCCCCCCCCCATGATAATGGTGATGACTTACTGTCAATGTCAGATGATGTTTTGAGATGTCTTACAGCTAATGGTGATGATAGGAGGTACTACTTAACTGTCGATTGTGATGTTTTGAGATTATTATCTGTCAATGGTGATGTTTTATAATCACTAATAATGTCAATGGTGATGTTTCGAGATGAGCTACTGTTGGTGATAGTTCTGGCTGACTTACTACCGACTGCTTTTTCCAAGACCAATTACTTTTGGCGGTGATATATGTGATCACTTACTGCTGATTGTAATGTTTCCAAATGCGAGCAGCTTGATGATGATGATGGGGAACCAGCACAGGGCATCGGTGAACACTATGAGGAAGAAGCGTTTGGCAAATGCCATGTCTCCATTTTGGGCCGTCGCAGCATGCTTTCGTGTCTTCATTATACTAAATGGGTGTAAATTGGTATGTCAGAGCATTCAGATAAAAGATTAGATGATTACATTACTATACACAACCTTCCAAATGCACATGTGCTTTTAGGTTGAAACAAAAATTGCGTAATATTCAAAATTATGTGCTTGAGATGGACACACACTTTAGGTTCTGACTATGTACTTTTTACATAGGAACTGGGCAGGCATGCCACACTTTCAACCTGAGGACTAATGTACAAACAACAAGTTCTTGGACCAACATTTTTTACTAGAACTAAAACATGGTAATGAATATCAAAATAATAATTATAGGAATGATATGCTATTTTTTAGCATTAGCATTTCATCCCTATAATTTTCATTCTAATATTCATTTTTTGGTTATGATAGAAAATATTACTCCATAAAGTTGCTGTCAGCACATTAATATAGGCCTGTGTAATAAAAATTTGGATTACTACTTGTCATTTTTCGTGGGGAAAAAATTTCCAAAAGCAGACACATTTTCTCAACATGTAACAGCACCTATTTACTTCAAACACAGCAGTGTTAATGGAAATGATAACACCATCAGAAATGCGGTTACAAAACTACAATCATAATATTGTCATGTTGATAATTGCCAAAAAAGGGAATTCACAGTGGCTGGGCTTATCAAAAAAGGCTCTTACAGAAATGACTCATCATAGTTTATTTTTCCTCATTTGTCCAAATGCAAATACAGGATGAAGCATTCATTTTGTTCATACACCCAGATCATGATCCAGTTACCTGATTTTAAATGAGATATCACCAATCATTACCCACGTGCGTAATATTCAGACAAAATATGAAAATATGAAATAGTGGTTTCTGTCTCTATCTGTGTAAGAAACCCCCTACTGTAATGTACGTAACATGTTGGGAGCACAATCATTGTTTATTGTTTTGTCTCAAACACATGAATGACTTACTGGTGTAATATATTGATTCGTATAAATTATGCAGTGAACAGAATGACTTAGAAAATATATGTGGACTCTGGCAAAAATAATAGTACAACTTCTGCTATCTTCATTATTTGTGGCTAGCCTAATAAAATAATGACAACTGTCTGTTCTCTTATCATGCACGCTTCCACATTGTCTGTGTGAAACTTTCAAATAAAGAAATAAATGTTACTGTTTAGCTATTTTGATCCAGTCTAAAAACATTGGAATCCATGTTAAAAACTGACCTAGAAGACACCAAAATAGTCAAAGTGATTTTTCTGTAAAAAGATGAAATGCCTTTTGAAAGAATCGTGCATGCTAATAAAGAAATTAGATGTGGCATGAACATATAATTTAACATAGAGCTTGCTACTTTACAGACTTAAAATAAAAAGAATTATGATTTATAAATAAAGTTAGTATGCCTCTGTTCTTACTAGTCTTAGCTACTCAGACTATTATACATTGGTATGGGTAATTGCAGAGCCCCTATATATGTTGTCTAGCCCACCTTCAGTGACATATCTTAATGACATACCTGATGAACATGCCAGCGTAGCAGAAGGTGATGACACACATTGCCACAAAGTCTAGCCCCAGGAACACAAAAGCCGAGTACTGCCAGCCCTGTGTGATAGGTAGAAACTTATATTCTGTCTGTCAGCCTTCGACAGCAAAAAAAAGATACCGGTAGTTTTAATGCTACCATTGTGGAGCTGTTTAAAAAATGAGATAGCTTAGTGACAATATATCCAAATGATCACCATGATTTAGCACTTTAAAAGTAATAACGTGAATACACCACAAACTAAATACTACCTGCATGAAGGGGTCATGTATATGCAGTGGGAAGCAGACCCCGTTTGTGCCGTAGAAACGTCCGAAGGTGGCCTCCGAGAGAAGCGGGACGGCTGCTAGCACGAAGCCAGCCACCCACAGCAGTGCAACTGCAACAACAGACTTATTCCTTATTATCGGTTTCACAGGCAACCTCGTTGGACATGATTCACCTATTTCCTACCAAGCTATGGCCATGAAAATTCTTTTTCATGCAGTTATAGTTCTGCTTAGTTCTGTTATAGTTCTGAACAGTAAACCTAATATTTGATGACAACACCTTTCAATGACTTAACTATAAATAAACTGTCTCATTATAATTTATTATCAAATATAGTCTTAGACAAATTTTTGAAAAACACCTCCTACCTGCAATGGCGCTGACTTTGAGCGACACGTTGTACATCTTGTAGGGGTAGACGATTGTGAGGAAGCCGCCAAGCGACATGTAGGACAGCAGCAGGATCGACACCTACAGCAGAACAGCACGCCACTCAGGTCAGCAATAGTTTAAGTTTTGGAGAGTCGAGAAACTGCCAGTATTTCATTTAGTTTGATGGCACATTTGTCAGTCAGTGACATAAATTGACTCACGTTAATAAGCATAGGTAATTTTGGTCAAGTATTTCCAATAACAACACTTTCTCAGCACTTTACCTCTCATGCTTGATTCTGATTGGTTAAGGGCCGTGCGAGGTCACTGTATCTCACTACTTTGTCGAGATGATCTCAATACGTTGTAAATGGAAGAACAGTACTTTCTGATGCTCATTAACATAATATTTGCATTACTGCGATGTACAAAACTTCATGTAGTTTGTGCGGACAGAATGAGAAAAAAGTTTTTATTTGGAGAGTGGGCATTTCAAAGCATACGTCGACCACACTGTGTTTTACGCAAGTCGACCTATATTCTCTGTTATGACACCACGTGATACTGCACCTCTGAGTAAGCCATGTGATACTGTACCTCTGAAGAGACCATGGCTATGAAGCCTGTTGCCTGGCAGCCGATGCTCGTAAGCCACATGTTTGCGTAGAGATTGTACTGGTCCCGGAACTTTATGTCGTGGGCGGCGATCACCAGCAAGTAGATCCCCATAAGGAAGTCTGCCGCTGGAACAACGTGGTGCAAGTTAGACAGTTAGCCATCAAGTTTCAGATTAATCTATATAATCATGAACATATGATAACTAAACTATTTCCATTCATTTGTTCCCTCATACTATGCATTAGACTTTTGCATTTAAACTGATGATTGTTGACAGTTGACAGATTGGTTGGCAGACGGGCTGATATAAGAGTGGATGACAGAAGACTGGTGTGCTGGTGAAGCCTTCCAATGCTAGCTAATCACAATTAATATAGTAGAAAATCTGTTCACATTTCCATCTTGTTCAATAGCAACTAGTTTTCATTAGCGATGTTGATGACGCCACACCATGCTTATTGACGGCTGTTTCTCTGAACATCTGAAAATGTCTACGTATTTATGTAAACAAAAGCATTAAAGGACTTGGTATGGAAAGTCTCTATATTTTCCCATACTTCTACCTAACTGTGAGGACAATGTTCAAGTACATGGTAATACCAGACATTGTAATCTGAAGATATTAGGAACACAAAATCACATGGATTAATCAATTATGAATTACAGATATTTGATAATTGATTAATTAGCACTGAACAGCTGGAGCTCTTATCAGCTAATTAAAAAACACAATACAGCGTAATTAATCAAAATTCACAAATCAACTCTGAATAAAACTCATGAGTCTAACATGTAAGCTGACTATCATCTTACTTTCATAAAGTAATCACCTGTGTAAATTCGTTAGCAGCATATAATCTGCATACAAATCCAGAAATATCAACCTGTTGCATATTTTTCAAATGTGATTATAGAAAATAGGACACTAACAAAGGGTAATTTTGAAGAAGGTGATAATCAGAAAGACAGAGACTACATGTACTTTAATTAACATACATGTATTACCAATGTGTTCAATGTTGCTTACAAATTCCAATAATAATACTAATTTAGACATTATTCTGAAATAATTAAATATATTTGGATAGGACTGCATCATTATGCTTTACAAACCATATTATATTATGCTAACAAACGTGAAAGTTTCTTTTTCATTTGTATAGTTTCCTATCACACTCTATACTAAAGATCTTAGCTGGATTTCCGCTATTTTACGTAAGGCACACGAGACAATGGAGCTAGACAGGAATCTATGAAATGCAATACGTGTTCATTCTTTATGAAACTTTAACAGTCATGAGCAGAGGATTTAAAAGTTACAAAAAGGTAGTGGTCTAGAGAAGATATCAGGTTGGTCATAATACTTAGGTGGTTACTTCGAAAACAAATGACAGACTGACCATGGTTTTGGTCATTATCGCGATGTGTTACAAGTGTGGTGCTCATAATGGAAGTCTCTACAGTGGACAGCGCTAATAAGATTGTAATTTACATGCATGGACCTTACAGGTTTCTACTAAAGGGAATCGCGCTTAGAGGTTGTCACATTACGTGGGTGGTTACTTTGGGATATTCCACTACATGTTTAACACCAAGTTTCTTACCACACAAGTTGATGATGAACAGACAGTGAGTACGGAGTTCATCTTTCCTCAAGCAAACCTTCCCTATTGTAAAGGGAAACGTACTAATTGTTAAACTGATCTTTATTCTTTATGTTGTCTGGCAGTATTTACTCTACATGATGGTTATTGTGCAGCTCATGTCCACATGGTCATTCTTACATAGCTATTGAGGAAGCAATGTAATAAGGATTGATTGGTTGCTCTGTAATAAACAATATCAGTTTCAAAATTGAGTTGTGAGTCTGTACCATAAAAAAGTCCCCTGGTTGCAATCTATCACACATAGTTACTGTACAATATTGAGCACTAACCACAGAGGTTGATAATGAAGAGGAAATGCGTCTGGTTATCCTCCTTCTTGACACAGACACGGCCGAAAAACACAATCATGTTGCCAAGGCAGGTGATGAGGCCCACCACCCAGATACAGCCCTGTGGGAGAGAACAGGGAATGAGGAAGGAGGACTGGACGAGATGAGGTAAAGTCATGTCAATCGCAGAGGAAATTTGCAAAACTTGACCTACAGTGGTTCTCTGGAAGGCAATGTGCCAAAAAGGAGAGTGACTTACATATCTAAATGTTCAACAAAATCAAATCAACTTTTAACGCTTTTTGCTGTCCAGAGACATAGACAAGTATACATACAAATATAGAAATTCAAACAAATAAGCACTTCAATACTGATTTTCTTTATGCATGGTTCACACCAATGACGAATCCCGCGCTTTCAATCGGTGAGTTAAGCGCCGTCATTTCCCAAGTACATGTAATGTTATGCTGTGATACGAATCTGTTGCTGTTTGAACCATAGCAAATCTGGAGACATTTTAACGAAGCGTGACAACTTGTGAAAACTTGTGTTCCCACTTTAACCAAGCCCTGTTAAGCTTTTCAATGCTATGAGACAAGTTTTACTGATCTTTGTTATGCTTTGTTGAGCTTTAATACTCTCTCAGCACTTTCATCAATTCGTGACAGAGTGCCCACCTTTTTAAAACAGTTTAAATATTTTTGGCACTCTTGCCAAATGTCCAACTATATTCCAAGCTCTCCCATGATCTATCACAACCCTGATGCTTTAATCAAGCTTTGATACGCTTTGGTGCTACTTTGCGGGCCGCTTTACAGGTCACTTTAAAGCGCGATCAATGAGCCGTTGGTATGAACATGGTATTAGATATATATCCCATCAAAAACTTAAAACCATTAGTAGATCATATTTTCATTGCATCAACAGCATTTACTCATATGAATGATACCATGACAAATTAAGCAGGATACATCTTTTCGTCATACTAATCAATAAACCTTATAAGGTACATCATGATAATATTGAAATACCACTAATTTGCAATCATCAAATCTCAAACATGAATTTTCATACTGAAATTCAAAAAGGATTAAACATTTATGTGATAATTTAGTGACACACTTGCTTATATGTACTTTTAAACTCACATTATCATGGTCTATATAAAACAATAAATAAAAGATTATTGTCTTTTGGGTAAAGTACTGTAAATCTTCTATTAACAGGTGGGCGGCTATTGACATACTTCTACTGGAGGGGGAGGAGTTTATTAGAGGTGGGCATTTAATGGAGGTAGACTGTTAATAACGAAGGTAAGACTTAGTGTTCTTGTTTCCAACGATGCATGACTTTTTAGGAATTTTACACAATGCAGTCTCATTATAATGCATCAAAAAATTGATTGAAACAGATGCGCACATTGATCATTAAATCCTTTTATAAGAGTTTGAGGATGGGTTTATTAAAGGTAGTCTTTTTACAGAAAACCTGCTAGTCCAGGGTGGGTGGGGGTGGGGATGGGGGCTTTTAATAGAGGTAGGCTGTTATTAGAAGATTTATGATAAAATTGATATTTTTCACAATTTATTTACATGTTTAATTAATACCTTAAACTTGAAACAATAACTATTTTAATTCATAGTAATAACAACATCAACAAACAAAAGATACTATTGACCCCTATGCTACATACCTAATTAACAGAACTTTGAATTATTTTACTTCAGTTTGATTATCTAGATGTGTGATAAGTAAGATTTGGATAAACCAATAAAACCATGTATATATGCACGATGGCAAACCAACACCTGTCTTCAAACTGAGTAATCTAGTGACAACTGTGACATGTTGGTTTGCTGGTGCAGGTCAACATTGGACACACTTTGAAAATCACAAAGCAAACAGATAAAGCACTCACCCTGAGAACTGCCAAGTCAAGCAGGTTTTCTATAGATGAGATTCCGTCTCCTTTAGGCGAACAGTCTCGAACTCTTGGAGTGTAGCGGCAGTATCCAAAATACTTGAACTTTCTGCATACAAGAGAATACAAGTCTTTGCATACGTATATGCTTCTCTTAATTCATGAAAATCTAACATGTTCATGTATGTAAATGTTTTTGGGCTGTTAAAGCGTCCAAAGCATATGGAATGGATTGATACAAAATTCTTATTTCTACTATAGATATTGAATGTTAAAATCCACATGTCAATTAAATATGTCATGATATAAATGACAAGAGATAAGAAAAAGTGAAAAGCATCATCTTACACATGTTTGAGTTTTTGGACGGGCAGGAACATTTCGGGCGATATATTTTCAATAGTGATGCCTTCAACATTGCTGTAAAAACAATAAATTGACTATATATATAATATGCATATATTGGTTTGAAACATAATGAAACAAATTTGTAAAAATCAATATGTTTGCTTCATTGTTTTAATTTTAAGATAACATACATGTATACAGGGTTATACTTAACATACAATTGTGAGAGCTCAGGTACTGGGTAGAATAGGCTTTCTGGAATCCTTTTCAATGGATTGTGACTCATATCACTGGAATAAGATAAACAAAATAGTGTTACAATAAGTTTAAATACATACACGTTTAATATTTGTCACTAATTTATAAATATAGATGGTACATACACCAAATTTTTAAATTAAGTATATAAATTGTGATATAACATCTACTTACAGGTTATTGAGTCTTGTTGTGTGGTTTAACATACTCCCGTCTATTTTCTTCAACTGATTGTGAGATATATTCCTAAAAATAGCAAACTGAGGAGGAAGAAAAAAACTCTAGACACTAACTTTGTTGCTAGAACGTACAAAATATATAGATATACACAATCAGATTCAAATAAAAAATAGTGGAGGGATAAGCTGTTTGCAAAAGTAAGAAAATAAATATTCTTACAAGTCCAAGAGATTTTGCTGATAATCAAAAGTTCCTCTTTCAATTGACTCAAGTCTGTTTTGATTAGCCATTCTGAAATGAAAAAAATATAATTTTTATGTCTACAACCATACATACACTTGAAAAGTAAGGCTCAATATCTCATATTCAAATCAAAGCTGTTTAAAAAGAATACGGTGTTCGTTCTTAAAGCCCACCTGCCCTATTAAGCTCACCCTCCTGTTTACCCAGATTAGATTAAACAAATCTTGCTTTTTGTGAAGATTTCACTTACCTGGCACCATTATCGTAAGAATAACACACCTGTATTATTCAGATAACCACATAACCATGCCAGGCGTGTTGTGAAACAATTTTCGCGGTTTGTACATGTTGATATTTATCGTTTGAAGTGAGCGATGAACGAAAAAATCCATGAACTGCGAAGATTTTTGTGGGTGCACTTATTAGACATCTCTTGAGTTTTAGTTTTTTTTGCAAATGTTTTTTGTAAGCACACTGTGCGCTTAATAGAACAAATACGGTATGTACTATACATGTACATTGTACTTACAAAATTTGAAGACTTGTCAACTTGGAAAACATGGTTTGGCTTAACGTTTGTAGGTGATTTCTTCCCAGGTCTCTTGAAAACAAATTCAAAAATTGTGATAAATTCCATTGACTATTATAAATGAGCTAAAATTATATCATGAGTCATTATAATTATCAACTAAAGATAATATGACAATTATAAATGATGGCACATTATTTTGTTGCTGGGTATGTAGCTCATTCAAAACTGGCTTATTGAGTTATTTACAACAGTTAAAAAAAAACTCTAGGGCCATTACATGTATCTGTTGAGATAAAACGTGAAAAAAAAATTTGCATATTGATTAATTAAAACTGTCGATTGTTTACTTGAAAGGGTTTTAAGAGTTTCTGTTCGAGTAATATACCATTTGAAAGTCATTGAGAAGCACTTTCCAAAAGGGGTTTAAATATTTTTTGAGCAAATAGATTTTGAGCTATATGCAGATTACTTTTAAAAGCTTTCCTGGTTTAGGCAGTGGTGTCCAGAATTTCTTAAGGTCTTAGGCCACCAAACGAGTTGTATTGTATTATGTGAATCAAACACTTATCTAGATTCTCACATCAGAACACACACACTGGAGTAGCATTTTGAATGTAGTGATTTTAGGAAGACTTTTAATCAAAGTTCTTCCATGCAAACAACCTCATATGATCTGTATCCTTGCAGTAATTTGTAATAAATAATAAATAATAAAAATACATCCATCATTAATATATAAAGGGGCTTTTTTCAGTTATAAGCCAATACGCTTTAATGCGTGGAATACAGTAGGCTTATTAATATAGACACTGCACTGACTTACTTAACACATAAGTCTTCACCTGATTAGAAGTTGTAGAGATACTCACATAAGAACGATGCTGGGAGGAAAGGGCAGAGGCTCGTTACTATTCAACTCTATCTGATTCATATGCAAATTCCTGAAAAACATTATGTAGATGCTCTTGAGTAATTAATGTGTGTTTAATTTGTTCTATTCCAAAACATGAGATATGTCAGACACTGTTAATCTGTCTCCGGACTGAAGACAAGTTACAAAATGTAGTTACTACATGTGTGCTTCCGTGGCCAAGTGAATACGGAGTTGGACTCATGACCAGAAGGTCGTGGATTCGATTCTCGGTCGGGTCTGGTGGTGAGTGTTGAGCAAACTTACCCCTAACAGGTTGCACACTGCTCCGTGGTACCAGTAATTAGCACGTGTGCACTACAGCAGCAATGCTATATGCAGCCAGTGTTGTATGCTCCCCAGGGAGTTGAGAAAGGCAAAACGGAGTGTCAAAGACGCCAATGACCTGGTGTAAATGAGTCGACTGAGCCTCTGGATAGTAGACTATAAACCGACATTTACATTTACATTTTACAAGAAAGTACAAAATTGTTACACTTACACTTTTGACAGAATGGGTAAAGATGATAACGCACCCTTGTCAATTCTTTTAATACGATTATCCACGACATGTCTGAAAATCATTGCATTTCATGAGAATTTTAAAATATTATTTTCAATGTCTTATAATGTTCAAACTAAATTTCAATTTAGACTGTGCCCATGTATGGCAACAATAAAACTACAAAAATGGTCTACTGTAAGAAACTTTCTGTGCTTACAAGAATCTCAAATTACAAAAGCTCTGATACAATCGAATGCTTCTTTCTGTAATTTTCATAATATATATCATAATTAACAAGATGCAATTATTTACTTGTACCTACATTTGTAATTCTCTTCAATGGCAAATACTCACAGCATATCTAGTTTGGGCAGATTGACAAAGACACCAGCAGGAATATGCTCAATGAGGTTCCGGTCAAGGAAGCTACAAATAACAGCAAAGATTAGGGAAACAAGCAACAGAATGCAAGTCCTCATGTAATTATTAGAACTTCTTTAAAAGGTAAATGCATTTATCTTGGGCATGCCTACTTTGTACAATACTTCTTTCATATATAGGTTCTGCAATATGCTCTTATGATTATTACCAGTATACATGTACATGCATGAGGTTATCAATTTGTTAAGTGTCATATTTTCATATCATACTATACTAAACATTAATACAAGCTGCTGGTTTATGTCATATTGTACCATGGAAGACTCATTTCAAGTAAATATTGGTGAAATATTATTAAGAGCCACACGACTTAGCAAATTTTACAAATTGCACAGAATACAATAATAGAATAGAATTTAACAAATCTTACAGTCTGCTCAAATGCTGCAACCCCTCAAACGCTCCAGGATGTAATATTCGAATGGAGGAGTTGATGAGATTTCTGCAAACATAACAATATTATGGTAAACATAGAAATCATTAAATAGAATATTTCTGTTACAAAACTGTGTTTTTGTACATCTGCGTGTCTTAATGCCAGATAGACAACTAGTTACAGTCAGACAGTCCAGCAATAGGCTAGTAGTATGTCAGTTTGTTGCAACTTACAAGACCTGGAGATAGGGCATGCCTCCGAACATGCCTCGGGTCAGCTCACTGAGGGAGTTGTGCTCAAAGTACCTGCAACAGCATTTAAGATTGTCAGAAACCCATAAATACCTATTTGTGATACATTTGTAAGTTATTTGAGGAGCAGACATCATATATTTTGCTTATACTTATGCTCTACTGCTACCAGCGTATAGTATCTGTGAAAACAAAAACATCATTACTTTCTGTAACCCACAACATTACACACAACTGTCGTGTAGATTGGACATTTATTCTTTATAGGACACTGTTGTTTGGACTTACTAGAAGCAAGCTTAGCAAATGAGAATTTCTATAAAAGTGATTGATTCCGCTCCCTGCTTATATTCATTGCCTGTCTTTGCTCACAATGACTGTGCATTTTTTCTTTTCATGCTTTGTTTTAGGCACCAGAAAATAATTATATTTCAAATGGCATATGTATGTGATTTCAATCTACCATTTCCTAAAAGTAATTGATTAAGTGTTGTGCTTTAACGATTGGATGATGAAATAAATAGCACATGTTCAATTAGTAATCACATGAAAAATCTACTGTAAAACCTATCATGTCTGCAAAATAGGTTCTTTTCAGATTATCACATGCAGCTGTGACCTAGTGATTAATGTCCTTACATGGGAGTATTAAAGAAAGAATGCGGCCAAAGTGCTAATTGCAGCTCTGCAGTACTTTCAAATAATTACAAATTGGTCAAGACATTCATGAATGGTAGTAATATGATATGGTTGCAAGAACACATACACACAATTTTGAAGCGTTTTGTCATTTATCATCGTCATCTATTTTTTGATTCAAAAGTTATTGAAAATAACCCCTCATACAAATAGGTAATTTTAAGTACCACATTTGTGAACCCCTCAGCCAATCAGAAATTCAGGATGATTTTAGTTCAGCGTCAATCAGGATGGTTCGACAAAGTAAACACAATACACTGAGTGTGATTGGTTATTTGTTTTGTTTTTCTGCTGATGTTCATGCATTCTGGCAATGGAATTTGTTTTTAAAATTATCACTACAAATTGAACAAGAAATCCACAGCCAGATATTCTTAGATTGCTTATGAGTAATGTAAAAGATATTACCATGAAGCAACAATAATAGTCATTTATCAAAAACTTATTAATTTCATTTGTAATGATGCCTCTCGGTATGACAACCTTCATTCATAGAACCGAAGTCCTTCATTGTGATTATTTCTTGGTTGGCAGGCTCATACAATAAGCCAGAGATCTAATTTACAAAAGTGTGTTAACTTCTAAATTCATTATATGTTAATGCTAAATTCAACAAGTATCATTAACAAAGCTGAGTGGCTAATAAATAATTCGTGATTATCAAATTCATGTTTTTGACACCAAACCCAGTCTTCTTTTAAACCAATCAGTGCAAACGGACTTCAAGGACACCCTGTCCATTGCTGACTACCGGATGCCATCAAATGTCTTGACAGTACGTCATTTCTCTTATTTTGAGTATATTATGATAGGTATATGTAGAGCTCTTTGGAGCCCATAAAATAAGAATATATTATTTAATTCACTTGATTTTAGTTCAGAAAATAATCGCAGATTAGCGGCCGGTAAATTCACATATCGAGAAAAAACGTGCGATTGTGAAAGCATTTACCGCACGAAGATCGAGCCTATATTGGCTAACACCACCGACTTGCTCCTAAGAAAGTGATGTGTTGAAACAAACCAAATGATTTTGTAGGCCTACATATATGTATAATGCCTGCACACTTAATCCATGAACAAATGACTTTTTAGACTTGGAATGTTTTCATTATTATTTTGAAAAAATTATTTGGTCTAATATATGAGCACATAACCTTGTTATCAAAATGAAAGAGTATCCTAAATACTTTAATGCACAGTGATACGGTATGTTGGCGTAAGACTCTGCTATGTACTTACAGCTTGGTGACATTGGCAGGCATAGGTGTGGGCAGTCGGGTGAGGCCACGGTTGGAGCAGATCAGCTGTGTGCCTCTACATTGACACACATCAGTGTCATAGTCATCAAATTCTGCAAACAGTGCATAAATGAAACTGTGTGCAGTTTCAACAATAGATGAATAGAAAGTAGCCAGGTCTGAATGTGAGCAAAATTGAATGTGGGCCCTTAAGAAGTCTATGTTAATTTTTAATTCTTTAAACATAACCCTATATTCTTGAAAACTACCAACTGTTCATCGTCGGTTTTCACGGCTTGATCACTCACACTGACTTAAAGTCCGTGTTCATACCAACCCGTGGGCCCAGTTATAGCTTTTATGTGGAAAAATTATTTTCGGTTAGACTTACGTCAAAGTTTGGTTTCATCTTACTTATATAGCGAGATCGTACGTTTGGCGTTTGAATTCCCCGCTGGCCATTTTGGCAGTGGGCCTTCTGATTGGTCGGTTTCTGAGCGTAAGTTCTACAGAATTGGATATGGTGGTATCACGGCTATATACTGCGTATATAGTCGTGAGATATGACGATGCCAACTGTTAAGTCTTATCAGAAACCTGAAGGCCCTGGAAATCTGACCCAGGCCATGTAAATCAAGGTACTGACCACATTTGTTGAGATCCGGGGAATGTTTGCTCTTGTTTGCAACTTGCTCCTTAATGAGATTATCTATTGCTGCTTTGTGCCCTGAAACAAACACCACATTAATCACTGAATTGACTTTTGCAGTTAGAGTTGCACTGTCTTGAAGATTAGTGGGAAATCCAGAAAATTAAAAAAAAAGCACCAGCCATATTATTACATGACATTATTAGATCATTTGGCAACTTCATCTTTATACATGTATTGAACTTCCAGCAGCTAGATGAAAATGCACATGTGACACGTTTAAACTAAACCTACAATGTTAACAATTCTGACCTCCATATGGAAAATGTTCAATACAACAGCTTAAATGGCACAAAGATCCCAGTGCAAACAAGAGAGACGTCAACAAGATTAGACGTTGTTTCACGGTACTCACGGCAGCCATCGAACGCCTCGTCCTCGCCACCAGGACAGTGCTGGACGTCCTTGTCGCACCATCCGGCCTGCGCCACACACAGCTCGCTGGTGTTGTGGCAGCGAAACGACAGCTCCGGGCACGGCCGCTCGAGCGGCACCGTCGTCACAATCTCACTGCCAGACACTACTGCAAACATACTGTTTTCATGGTGGGCGCAATGGTGATAGATGATGTACATGTAGATACATCAACAATAATATGATGGTGAATTTGGCAGAACTTCTGCGATCAAGTTGACACCTACTGCTAGCATAATTACAAATGATGGACGATTTAAAGATTTACCTAATGGATTATGATGGATTATGATAAATAATGTAGATATTATTATGCACATAATGTACTCTGTGTATTTAAACTTTACCCTGTGCATGCGTAATGTATTTGGTATATATGTGCAAAATGAATTCTCATGTATTCATAATGTACTCTGTGCATATTCTGCATGCAAAATACATGTACAATAAAATTTGGTACTCTATTCATATTTATATATAATCCTATGTACCTAATAGAATATACATAACAAATACAAGAAAAAAGGCATCCAACAATATGAAGAGAATTAGAGCGCAAAATATCTTGTAAGTAAAGCAGATGAAGGAAATGATGTTGGGACGTATGTATCAGTGAGCAATTTTCATTTCCTTTATACTGGCTTTGTGATAGATATGCCTGCCACTGGCAATGTTCTTGGTATGTTGAAATATACTTTTGTTGCATACCCCACTAACCCTTTTATAGAAGATTCTCTAATTTGAGTTGGGGTTAATCTATAAGCTTTATGATTAGCCAACAAATATAATCTCTTGTTTATATCTTCTTTGATTTTGTACATAATCTATGTTTTCCAAGTAATGTGTGTACACATGTTGGAATTTTGTTTAAAAATAATCATTATCATACCATAATAGAATCATAACCGTCTGAAATATTTTATCAATAAATTAGCTTTGTTCATGAATATAATAATTTCAAAATATGCCACCAAATTGCCTGGCAGTTATAAGACTCACTGCAACTAGTGATATAGCTCTAAATTAAGTTGCAGTCCTATGTCTAATAAAATAATTACATATAACACATAATTTTGTTTGCAAAAATACTTTCATAGATTTCTAATAAGAGCAATAATTTCAAAACACAGCAAAACGGCTACCAGATTCAAAGGTTCACAAAGAAAAGGTCACGAACAAAAATATCTTCCATCATTTTTATGACACTCTAAGCTAATCTTAGAATGACATTTTGTAAGAATCATCTCCATAATGTAATTTTTCCGCTTTAGGAAGCTTGATAGAATCATATACCTCCAGCTATTCTTTTGTGAGTTTCTATGGTATGTTATTGGATGCATTTATGGCCAGGAATGAGCAAGGATCTTCACCCCATATCAAGAAGAGCATCTTTATTGTTGGATAATTTGAGTTGCCGACAATAAATGACACAGATACTAAGTGAAAAAAATCTAATAAAATTGCCAAACATTATTAGTTATGATTGATTCCTCATTTTTTACTGATGGAAACTAATCTTCAAATTTTGTAATAATATAGAATAAATGACAATTGTTTTCTTGTAATTTGACTTTTCTTGTATATCATTATACTTCCTACGCATATGCCAAAAATTTTAAAAAAAGCTCCTGTAACATGTAATAATTGATCCATATACAAAACATTTGCATTGTTTTAGTTATCATATTCATTGGAATTTTCTGCAAATAATTAATTTAACAAAATTTTCTATCATTTACATCAATAATTTGAATCACAAATCAACAGACTTCATGGTTTACTTCAGTATTATATCTATACATTGTAGTTTAAAAGTTACTAAATAATCCAGGCTACAAAACAAATGCAAAAGATATACAAATATTACTAATATAGAATTACTATGATGTCATAGATAAGAGAAAAAGAAACAATGTTTCATGATACAAAAGATGTTCTTACCACTGAACAAAAATGACACAAGAAAAATGCAGATGCTGACCAAATGCATGCTCTTGACTCTCCAAATCTGAAAAAAAAAAAATCAAACTTAAGAAGCATAATAAAACCACAGCACCTGACTTCATGGGAAATTCATTCTGTAAATTCTGTACACTTTATCATTCAATATATTGGAATCTTTGTGCTGCTAAGAACATGTTGATGCCTCGTCACCTCCTGTCATCTATCTCACCACTACCCAAAGCACGCCTGCCTTGGGGTTATTAGTGTGACATAAAAATTTATGTACTAAACCAAGCTTACTAAAGCTACAAGAGCAAACATATTCCCATGATTGTGCAAATCATGCTGCCTTTGAAGGATGGTGTCTTCAATAATAAATATATTCAGGTGTTTTGTCAGAAAAAAAGTAACATAATTTGTATTTATGATTATAATTTGACAAGTCAGACTGATCAAATGCAAATAGAAAATAAATTCAAGCAAACATAATCATGCATTAAATGAGAATACATATATATGCAACATCCTCTGATCCATTGATACTCGTTTAGATGTTGAAAACATGCTAAATAACAATTAAATATAAATCTATATACAAATCAAATACAGCATTACAGTGAACATAATGCACACATACGTACAGTGGTGTGTGTGTCTGAATATGTAAACAAAAAATAGAGTAACTGGTGACAAGGTTTAATATGTTCGAATGGAACAGCATGTCAGCCATTCACCTGCTAAGCAGGATTCATGCCCTCAAGGTCATATTCATACATGAAGACAACAAAAGGCGCTTATCATCATCCCAAAAGGGTATCTGTTTTGCACCAGCATGGAATAGTCTACTTTGTCATCATTCTAAAGACAATAAGAACAAATAATCCAAACAATAGAGGCTACAAGGGTTTCTTTGTATATTAGATTTTATGCATTGATTACTGTATCTGGTCCTGGTATGAATCATTTTCAAGCTTCATTTTTCACAAAATAAAAATTCATTTCTTATTGGAATTGCAGTACTGTCCATGTTTAAGGACCACAGTAATTATAGAAAATTCCATTGAACACAACCGGTTTTCGCAACATACGCGTGATTTAAAAAATATACTGGTTATCCAAGAAAAGAAATACCCATTGTTTGCATGACACAAATTTAATGGTATCAGAAGAAATTTCTGAAAGACTGAAATTCCCACATTGAATGTAGTTTACATTTTATCACGCAGTAACACAAGTAAAACTCAGATAATACGGAAAATACTGTAATTACTCACCGAATCTTACTTTAAAGTTTTGTTTATGGATAGAAAAGGGTGAAAACAAAATACTTCAATTACAATGTTACCATAGAATCCCAAACTGGGACTAAGTACACACCTTTTAGATAAAATATCACCTTATTTAAAAAGTGATTCCCACTAAGAGGTTATTTTCTCTTTTATCTCAATTAGGCTGCTGACAATGAGGCACCAAGATGGCAGAACTAAGCTACTCTTTCAATGTCATCAGATTACTGACATTGGTTCCATGGTGTACAATTTGTTATGCAGCAAAACATGAAAGTCTGATGGGCTTCAGAACATAGGTACAGTATGACCTCTTTTCTTTACAGATATCACTTTATTCATTTATAAACATGACCAAATGTGACCAAACGTGCCGTGCCCTACCCATGACTATTACTTGACTAATACATGACCATTTCACGTTTAAATACAAAATAAAACAGAGACCTGATAAGATCTTTCCAGTATTTTGATACAATAATTTTTGCTTTCTTTACAAATCACTTTGCGCATGAACATAGAAGTTACTTCCCTCACGAGAGGCAGGTAACTCTGATTGAAAGTGTGCAGAGATGAGGAACAAAGATAGTCAGTGGTTAGAAGAATATCCTCTACAGTGAAAGAACAAGATGTCTGAACTTAACTTATCAAATCTGAGACTAGATCCGGGGCTAGATCTGGGACTAGATCCAGGACTAATCCAAGACTAAATCCAGGACTAACCCAGAACTTCATCTAGGATCAAACACAGGTTAAATACCCGGTTTGGTCACGTTTGGTCGCAGGTTTTATTGGATATGCAGTTTATGTGTCCCAATGAAAACAAACAAGCTGTTAACTGGATGATTGGGATAAACGAAAACAGAATGTATGAATGAGATGAATTCATATGATAGATAGCTAGATTTGGGACCCTTCATGGATTTCATTACAATATATACATAATATTATGCTATCAATATGTTAAAACATTGCAAGTAATCAATCGTTGCAATTACACTCCAATTTTGTAACATATTTTGAGATGTTGCACTGTATGTCTAAAAAGTTATCACATATTTCGACAAGCATCCTTCGATAGAAAACAATATTTAATGTTTCACTTGGCAAAAAGTATGTCTGACATTGATTTCATAGGCAATGACCTACAAAGGCAAAACATCATATTAAAGACAAAGTTTTCCCAAAAGAAGATAAGACCATTCTCAAAAACCATTTGTATTCCGACGCTCAGACAGTAAGATAATGGGATACTCTAATGGCCCTATTTAATGGGAAAAACCACGTCACACAAAGGTTCTATTACATAGATTTTATCCAGCATATGGTGCATTTTTACGACTAAACCCTAGCACGCCACTTCATGAGTCAGATAATTTCGGCATAATCACTCCAAGAGCAAATGGAAAAACTCGGGTGCGTGTGATTTAATAGGTGAAATGAAGCCATCATGGCGGTTACTTCCGGCTGGAACAGACGACCAGAAACGGCGATTTGACAGTTGAGTGGACACCCAGTACAGGCACCAGGGGCGCTACTCAAATGGCTAAGTAGTTTCGAAAAAAATATTTTTGGTATAATTGAGTTTATGAACATTTATACAAGCATTGAAATAGAAGTAGCCTAATGTAAATGGATGCTCTTATACAGTGCAGTTTGTCTTATAAATGATTATCATCTCCATTTGAAATATAAAATGAAAACACCCACAAATACCCTATAGATATGAATAAACACCCATCAAATAAACCAACACATATAAAATAATGAAATGAATAACATAATGTGGTGTTAATTTTGATTACGTATGTGAAAAGCTTACACAGAACAGTTACCAACTTTTAAAAAATTAAATCATTGTTTTCTCGCGACATGGCGCGCTTATCCACTTGCTAGGTCGGTATCCTCAATACTGGCAGACAATATGGCGTCACAGTCACTGAACCAGAACACTGCAAAACGCTCCATAAATACCTTTAAATTCTATATAAAGCCCACTGGCTAGACGACACACTGCTTTTATTTTCAGCCAAAGATTGTGTCAGCCGCTTACAGTGCAAATGGTAACATTTGCCTCATGTATCATATTCAAAATTACCGCTGTTCACGTCTATATATTTGTTTACTGCCGGATGTACAATAAGGGACATACATCGGAATTCATGTGAAGTTAGAGTAGGAGAGGGTGGAGTCACAAGAGCAAGGTGCACACACACCAGTCCACCCAGCTAGTCAAGCGGCCTCTAGAACATAGTCAAATGAGATCAAATGATGCGTCGGTACACCAGAAAAGGGTCCTGCAGCCTCGTTATGCTCGTTTATGTTGCTCACAAGTTCTGTTACCGATTTCTGTCTACCACACCCATCTCCTGCAAGCACAAACAACGCTCACAGCAACAATTCAAAGAAAGTGAGTTTAATTTTCAAGATGATCGAGCGCATTAGACAGTTCTTCTTTCGAGGCCCTTGACAAAGCTATTAATCATTATCATCCCATAACTGTAGAGCTCCATAGTACATCGCACAATGAATACCCCTCTACATCAAGCACCATTATGTGCGTAACAGTGAATCTATGCAACTGGATTTGAACGCACTTACGTTTCAAATGACATCCACCATCTTTCACACTGACGAAATGTGGCGGGTGTCATATGAAACGTGTGTGTAAGTGCGTTCAAATCCGGTAATATAGATTCACTCTTACTCACGTATATTATAACCTGGATGTCTAATCTTCATGAAGTTATGAAACACATTTATATCCAACGCTAATCTAGGAACAGAATCCTCAGAATAGTGCCTACGAAATTAGTTTGATAATTGACTGGAGACTACGGTCATTGGACTAGGTTTCTCTGGAAGCAGCCAATTTATACAGCGCTATAAATAGCTGAAAACGGCTGTAATCTGTGATCACCATATGATTGTGCGCGTGACCCGAATTGCAAGTCGCCAATACAGCGATCAGTGCTGTAGGTGTGGTGTTATTGGCTAAATTTGGAATGCCTATGGAGTGCCATGCTTGGCTGTTCGACAGGATTCATTCATGCAATAACAAAACAAACCAATGTGAAGTGGTTACGATTCCCGTTGTGTACAATTCGTGCACTTAAAACGATATATGTAGTCTCGGCGCGTGTCCAGAATTTCGGGAAATTGTAGTAGCGGGGAAGGGGGTGGGGTCACAAACCCACTAGGTGCGGAATGTGCCCTCGTCTTCCAGGGACATGTTGCTACCCTCCACCGGAATTTATTTGGTAAGGGTTCGATTAGGTGGATTCTAAGGTATATTTAATAGGGGTACGAACTCTGGGAGCTCAAACATACGGTTTTGCCTAAAAAGGAGGGCGGGTGCGCGTACCCTCTGTGGCACCTCCTCTGCGGCACTCCCTCTTTGCCCATCCCCACTTCCCACCCCAAATACGCCAGTTTCATAATAATCACGGAAAGTTCAGGGAATCAGAACATTATAGTCGACAACACCATCTATTGTTTGTAATCACCGATTAAATTGTTATGAATTGAATTATTTCTATTTGAAGTTTTTACTTTTAGTTTCTATATGCATGTGAAGATTATGCAACATAACAATAATTCAAAATAACTGGATTTGGTAGTTTGATATACGGATGCAGGGTGGCACATTTCCAAGATTTTAGCACGGTGGGCGTAAACGATTACAACTTCATAAATAAATCAACTGTTCCAACAAAATGAACATTAGCTCCAAATCAATGTCTATTTCATGTGGGAGTGACGCACACAGCCCCGCTTGCCACCAAACCCAGATTCATGTAATTTGTTTGTTTCAACTATCACCAGAAAAGAAGCAACATTGAGGAGACAATCTGAGGTGGTCACCGAGGCCCTAGTCGAAGTATGTCCAGGAACAAGCATCCCTGGCGCACTCAAGCCGGACGGATGAACCGTGTTTGTGGAACCCACGTATATAAGGAAATGCAGCTGTAGAAATAGGACCAATCAAGTGCAACTAGAGCACATAATCGAGATCTCATCACACATAATCAGATGCCATCTAATGAAGATAATTAAGTGGGTCAGGTTACCTCAGCTTTGATATCGTGTTCGTAGTATGTGGGGAGTGTTAGGGCAGAATATGTATGTAAGTGTAGCCAGGGTGATCCAGTATTCAGGGTTGTGGTCTTTAGTTTTGGTCGCAATTGTACGGAAATACGGGGACACACTTACCATAGAAACGCAGATTAGAAAACGATCATGTTTCAAGGAGTATTGAAACTATTGCTGAAAGCGTATCTCAAATAGCATTATTGTTTTCAGTGAAAACACCAATAATGACTTTCTCAAAGATATTCTTTAATTTGCCAACGTGCCATAATCAGACACAGGTGATGGTCACCACACCTCCATAAAGTGTGTCAGATTTTGCTCTTGTTGCAAGCTGAATTGATATCAGTGCAGTAAATTACACACCAAATGTGCTGAAATGGCTCTCTGGAAGACACTTTTTGATTGCCAATGTGTTACGATCGGACAACGCGTATTTCACTGTATATTCTACTTGAGTTTCATCTCTTTTGGTGTCTCAATCTGAAAAGAAGCTTTTGGGACCTAAAAAACGTTTACCGGTATATTAATAATGTCAATTTTTAAGTTTTTTAAACAAATATTTCTTTTTTATCAAGAGGACAGTTGACATAAAACTGCACACTAAAACCAATGACATATAATCAACACGATGAACTCATTCAATGACACAAAGTTTTCACCTTGGCTGAAATGTTGAAATCAGAAGTGCCAATTCTTCTTGGATCATCAGGTTCATCTATGAACACTAATAATCACAACTATTTTGCAAGCATTTGTCGAATACGATAGCCATAATGCCATACAGCACAGTTTAGTCTACCATTCAGAATATGTGTTGATATGCATGTTTGACGCATATGTCTTTAATACACATACATTAACTTTAATGACTGGGTCTGTCATATTGCTGGCTCATTTGTAATGATTAAAGAAAGACGCATTCGACTACATTGTGTCTCTTCTATCATGCTATTTAAAAAAAGTAGCAGTGACACATATGGTGGTGGTGGTGGTGGTGGTGGGGTTGGGGGGGGGGGGGGGTATTTAAACCTTTTGTCAAATTTTTGCAAACTTTTGTTTCAGATCATTGATATGCAAACATTTCTTTTCACACTGACAAAAGTTTCAAAGCAAACTGTGTGGGATTCATTGGCCCACAAATATTTTTCAGCAATGATCAGTGACAATCAATGCTTGGATCTGTCATTGTGTCCACGTTAACATCCACCGAGGCCGTGGCCTGAACCACCAGCGTGCACGGCCGATGTCCCACAAAACAAGTACACGCTTCTGGCGATAAGATTACAAATTATACACCCCACTATCTTATTCAATATAAGCTGAATACATGTGTGTCACACGCTGTTTATTTAAATGCTATTTCGCACCACCCGTAAGAAATTTTCTTCTGTTCACCCTTGTCAGTCATATAATCCCTTATCGTGAGGCTGGTAGTACCGTGTGATTGCCCGGCTTGACATTTGTGTGATGTGTCTGGTATTGGGTGATGACGGGCAAAGGACCACGTGGAAGTAAGATTACAGCCAGCTATGTGTAGAGGGACATGACAGCATAGACACTAACGTTAGTATATAGTGGGATATGTGAAAATAAGCACTGAATCAGAGAAGGCAGTGGAATAATGTGACTTGACACGTGATAGGCGAGCCATTGTCGGGGCTGTACATGATGTTTACGCAGCGGAATACTAGTATTAAATGGACACGTTGTAGGCATGCATTTTTTTCTTGTCAAATATATTGCCAACAATCACCTGGTACTTATGTACATAATTCTTTGCATCACAACATGTTTAATTCACTTACATTGACAGTTTCACCAACTAGCTGTTGGCAACGTTGGAATGACCCTTCTGCGCAAGACAGGAGGTCAGCCCTGCCGATTCCGGCCGAGAATCGAATCGTAAACTCGTGAGAGTTGGTGGCCCCCCTCGTCACGGTTCATGACCTGCCTGTACGTTCGGATATGCACTGCCTCTTTGATTGTCCTTGTCTTCCAATCATTCTCCCTGTCTATTATCCTTGCACCTTCCCAGTCTATATCGTGATTGTGTTGATTCACGTGGTCCGTGATAGCACTTTTGTTAAGTTCCGTCAGAGATTCCTTCTTTGTGGCTCAAGTAAATGCTCCTTTCTTATTCACTTGTACGTCTTTCAAATGTTCTTTCATCTGCGTCCCAAACTTTCTTCCTGTTTCCCCAATGTATACTTGATCACATGATTTACATAGAATTTTGTACACTATTTCACTCTTGTCCAACTTATCCACTATATCTTTCGGGTGTACTAGCAAGTTCCGGATTATTCTAAACTCGCCTCTAGCATTCCAAAATATTTCCTCAAAGACCCAAGATTTAACAACAACAAACAATGTAGCATGTGGCTTCCAACATATATGGATAGAATTACGCGTTCATGATTGAAAAAACCGGGGGCAGTCAACATAATTGCCTCTGCATAAAGCATGGACGGGCATTGTTATGCACTGTGCTGATAGCAGGACAGTCAACCTGCCATTCCTTGATCTTGCTTTTGGTGGGACTACTTTTGTGATATGAGTGGCCCACTAAGCTTCACACCAAGTTCAAAATATTGTGGCTCCTCGTCCTGTCCAGTGAAATGCTGTGTCCTTGACTGTAGCTATGCAAATGAGACGATAATTCTTATACATACATTTTGAACTTGGTCGACTGTGCTTCTTAATCCTAGCTTCTCAAACCCCTTTCGGTCTCCTATGCATGAAGCCTCACTTAAATCTGGTACACAGGGCCCAGAAACGTTCATTCGCTAAAAAGTCTTTGTCTTAGCATGTTAACAGGCTTGAAGAACATCTGCACATTGTATTGGTACCTTACTCTCCTGAAGTTTAAGTTTTAACACTAATTGATTGATTGATTTTTATTTATTATAGTAACACATTATAGTAACATATTATAGTATACAGATCATAATACTTTTGATTATTGATAAAGTATACCCAGCCCTTCAGGTCTTAGTAGTCACTTAAAAATATAACTATTGTAACCTGCGGTATTTCAACCGGAGATCTTTTGCGGGATCAAAATGATCACCACGATCCTAAGTTCATTCTTATGAGGAAGCCTCAGGAAAGAACTAAGGCCTAGAAAAATGATCCTGTGGTTCCGGTAACCCTAGCTAACCCATTTTAACCCCCCTAACCTAATCTTTTTTATTGATTTTTTTTTTATATAAAAACTTCGAACATATGAATTCAGACATAAAACAATATACTAATTTTAGCGTTCCAATCAAAAAATCATATGTAATTCATCATTTTTGTTTAATTTTACCATCATGTTGCGTGTGCAGTCACTTTCGTTTTCTATGTGGAGTAAAAAAAAAGAAGTGGCCCCTACCTAACCTAATTTTTTGCTGTAAAAAAATATGAAGAAATAAATAAAATTAACTACCTAGCTAACCTATTTTTCAAAACCATGTTACCGGAACCAAACACTCATTTTTTTCTAGGCCTAAGGTGAATGATCGTCTTATGCAGTTATCATTTTATAGATTTAAACAGTGTATTAACGTGGCTGTTTACGCTAACCTTGCAACATCATCTACACGTAAATATGGTAGTCAACACAGCACATCGTCGGCTTTCACGGGTTGATCACACTGCCTTTACAAGTCCTTGATCATATCAACTATATACTGCGTATATAGCCGTGATATATGACGATGACACAGCAGGATACAAGTCAGATGTTGAGGGGTGATAGCTGCTGATAGGAGCCCGACACCGGCCTGTTATGGCCAGCAGCAAGCCGCACACCCCTGATACGGATATTATTAGGTAGGGGTGGATGACTTAATTATGTTTATTCACATGACTTCACCCCAGTGCATTTAAAACAGTTGATGGGAACATATGAATATTTTTAGTATGAAACCTACAAATGGTAGGCCTTCAAATATTGTAAAGTAAATCATAAACTATATGTTCATGAACATATGTGGGTTTTTGTATTTAATAAAAAATTACAATGTATAAAATAACGCGTTCATTTTTGTATATTTTAATGAATATTGTGCCATAAATACAAATATTTTAGATATTATACAATTGCACATAATAGTTTTACAAAATAGAAATATGTTGAACTTACAATAATATTTATGATTTAAAACATTCTGTAAACATATTTTATAAAAAACAAAACATAATGCACCCAAACTATCACATACTTCTGATTCTCAGGCTTATCTTTCTAACGAATCAGATGTCAAGTATACTTGCGGTTCATTTCTTTTGGTGTTTCAATTTGAAAAGGAGCCTTTAAGACCTCGAAAAAGTTTACCGGTAAATAATAAAGTCAAATTTTAAGTTTTTTTAAAACAAATATTTTTTTTCTATCAAGAGTACAGCTAACAAATAAAACTAACTTTTAATACACTAAAAATAATAATATATAATCAACACGATGAACTCATTCAATGACACAAAGTTTTCACCCTACCTGAAATGTTGCAATCAGAAGTGCCAATTCTTCTTGGATCATCAGGTTCATCTATGACCACTAATAATCACAACTATTTTGCAAGCATTTACCGCATACGATAGCCATAATGTCATACGGCACAGTCAGTTTAGTTGAGCATTCAGAAAATGTGTTGATATGCATGTTTGACATAGATGTGTCTTTAGTACACATATATTAACTTTTATGACTGAGTTTGTCACATTTGTTGGTTCATTTGTAATGATTAAAGGAAGATTCATTCTTTACCCCGATTATTTCTTATATCATGTTACTTTTAAAAAAGTAGCAGTGACACAAGGGGATACGTAAGATCGTAAGTCGTCAAAACTCGTCGTAACTCACCCTTAACTTAATATATAAATTAAATATGTTTGGAGGTGTTCTAATGGTTCGTCGATGAGTAGCCTTACGTAACAAGTTTGGTTGAAATATGATAATTATTTATCCCGCAATTAAGTCGTATACACATATACACAAATGACAAGAAGAGGCGTTTTCAGTCATTGAAATATAAGATTTAGGGTGAGTTTTGACGAGTTTCAAAGAGTTTTGACGAGTTTCGACGACTTTCGATCTTATGTATTGCAGGTGACACACATTGGGGTGAATAGGTGCAGGTCTTTAGATACTGGGGGGGGGGGGGGGGTAGTAGAATGAAAGGGGGCGGGGGTATGGATTTTTTTTTCAGATCATTGATATGCAAACATTTCTTTTCACACTCACAAAGTTTCAAAGCAAACTGTGTGGGATTCATTGGCCCACAGATATTTTTCAGCAATGATCAGTGACAATCAATGCTTGGATCTGTCATTGTGTCCATGTTAACATCCACCGAGGCCGTGGCCTGAACCACCAGCGTGCACCGGCCGATGTCCCACAAAACAAGTACACGCTTCTGATGATAAGATTACAAAGTATACATTGCACTATTTCATTCAAGATAAGCTGAAATTTCTTCTGTTCACCCTTGACAGACTCTTGACAGTCATAATCCCTTGTCGTGAGGATGGTAGTACCGTGTGATTGCCCAGGTTGTCATTTGTGTGATGTGTCTGGTTTTGGGCGATGACTGGCAAAGGAGGAGGTACGTGGAGGTAAGATTACATCCAGTTATGTTTAGAGTGACATGGCAGCAGCAGCAGCAGCAGCAGCAGCAGCAGCAGCAGCAGCAGCGGCGGCGGTGGTGGCAGAAGCAGCAGCGACAGCAGCAGCAACGGCAGCCTCAGCAGTTAGTACATAGTGGGATCTGTGAAAATAAGCACTGAATCAGAGAAGGCAGTGGAATAATGTGACTTGACACGTGATAGGCGAGCCATTGTCGGGGCTGATCATGATGTTTACGCAGCGAAATACTAGTATGAAATGGACACGTTGTAGGCATGCATTTTTATCGTGTCAAATATATTACCAACAATCACCTGGTACACGCAATAATGTCTTTTAATGGGTCAATGCTGCTGCTCGATGGTATTTTATTTTACAGTAGGGTTGGCAATATAGGACAAACACTACGCTCATTGTAGACCACTTGTGCTGTCCACCCCGGGGTCTGACGCAGCCTGTCAGAATTAAGAGACAGATGAGCACGTGCGCACTTTGCCTCATCACCACACACTGAGTTCATCGAGTATGAAAAACCATTTTTGCTAGTTTAGGAACTCATTTGATCACACAGCTTTCTTTGTGTCCTCGTTTGTGTCACCGTGACACTTTTGCCCTCAAATTTTTATTCCAGAAATTCTCAAAGGGCAGTATGCACGCTGGGTATCAGATGTCAACAGATTGGCCGTGTGAACAAGGCAGACTTCTCGTCTTCTTTCTCCAGTTTCACTTGTGATTCTATTGTTTCATCTGTAAAATCTGTACTGTCCATTTCTACTTGTTTGGTTCCCTTTTCATCTTTGTACCTTCTTTATTACATTTTTTGTGTTTGTTGTTTTTGTTTTTGTGGGCATCGGATTGGGGAGGGGGTCGTCTCTTATTTGACATTCTATTATGCCTGATTCACATACTGTACTACTTTCGTTTCGTCTGCTATATGTGATTCCTTGTTTTGTAACATCTTCCTCTCTGTGATCCTCCTCCACACTGAGCCGCCATGATACATCAGATGTCAGAACACCACTGAAATAGATTGTGCACACGTCATCACCACTGACAACCATATGTGTTGTTTCCATGGTTTGTATGCTAATCGGGATTAGTTCAATTTCAAGTCAGACACCCGCAATTAATTAAACATATATTTTTTTCTTTCACATAACATAATTAACACGAAGAATGCGATGAAGTTAGCCTGATTGAGAACGACTCCATTTTTGTCGAACGTCACAAATGAATGTAAACCCGGAGTTCCTTACTCTTCTTGCGTGATAATATATCAACAATAGACGCTCGACCTGGCGCTCTTATTGCATGCCCCTCCTCATTGTTTTGCTCACAACAAATGCTAAACTGTATCAAACTCACTAACCGATCCAGTTTATTTTAATGGAAGGGTCACGCTGATCGGTTTCGCGCAAATGATCGATGGTGGGCAAGTCAAAAACTCCCGATAAAGGAATATTTTGCAAGGGGTAAAAGCAGGTGCTGCAACGTGCATCTGCCTGTGTAAATCAACGTCCGTTTGGCGGGGTGGCGTGAATCGCATGTTGTGTACCAACTGAAATTGCGGTGGTTATTGTCTTGTCTATCGCATCCATGTTTCATTGACATTATGTACAACAAACTAACCCCAAAATGAGACCAACCATGGCTATTTTGCTGGTTGCTGGCACGCCCACACACTGTGCATGTCATGTTGATGATCAATCTACTGGTGACTCAGATCGCGATCACATTAATTAGCCAGGAACGGATGCACTCATCACTCAGTGCACCCAATGTGAACCTATTACACACCATTGACCTATGTGCACTGCGCATCCACATATTTATAGTACACACGGGTCACAGGAACAAAACAAACGTAACAAAGTAACAACATGCCATATTTGAAAAATGAGTGGACTGTTGATAGTGAAAGATGTGCCTGTCCCTGCCGACGATCAGATTAAGACCTTTGAGCCGCTCATGTCTCACCGGTGCAGTTCTCCTCGTCTCATGGCACACACTGTCACTGTATCCAAAGCCGGTTTTCTAATGGTCCACACAGTCATTTTACGTCATCTGAAAATTATGAGGGCAGTGTGTTTGTTTGTTTGATTGTTTGTTTGTTTGTGTGAGTGTGTTTGTTTGTTTGTTTGTTTTTGTTGTTTATGTGCGATAAACACCAAATTGAATTAAAACATCTCATCTAAAGAGAATGCACATACATGAGAAGCCTACTGTAAATCAGCTTTATTGCATTGCATTATTGCGGGGTTTTTCTTCACGCTTGCTCGCTTTTTCTTATATCCAAAGAAGTCCCTGTTCACTGGCACTTGCAAGACGTTCTCCTTTCTAGTATAGTTGACCCGATAGTCGCCCCTATCATTCCAAAATCCTTCATCAAAGACCCAAGGTTTTACCAAAAGCAAACAATGTAGCATGTGGCATCCAATATATATGGATACGCGTTCATATACGAAAAAACGTGCGCAGTGAACATAATTGCCTCTGCATAAAGCAATAATGAGAAAATTGCAAATGTCTTGACAAACATGAAGCTATGGACGGGCATTGTTATGCACTGTGCTGATAGCAGGACAGTGAACCTGCCATTCATTGATCTTGCTTGTGCTGGGCCAACTCTCGTGATATGAATGACCCCCTAAGCTTCACGCCAAGTTCAAAATATTGTGGCTGCACACACAAGATGCTCATTCTCTCCTCCATTGAAATGCTGTCTTTGACCGTCAGTATGTAAATGACGCGATAATTCAACCCTTTTGAACTCGGTCGACTGTGGTCGACTCGTTCTTAAGAAGCATGCTTTGTGTATCCTAGCTTCTTAAACCCCTTTCAGTCTTCTATGTATGAAGCCTCTCTTAAAATATGGTACACAGGGCCGATGAAACGTTAATTCTCTAAAGAGGGTTTGTCTTACCAGTAATTGCCTTAGCATGTTAACAGGTTTGTAGGACACCTGCACGTTGTATTGGTACCTTACTCGGCAGAAGTTAAAGTTCTGACACTCCTGACCTGTAAGCTATAATGGCAAACGGCCATTTATCGCATTGCGAGCGGAGGTCTTTTGCGGGATCAAAGTGCCCACCATGATCCTTAGTTCTTTTCTATGAGGAAGCCTAAGGAAAGAACTAACGTGAACGATCGTCTTATGCAGTTATCATTTTATAGATTTAAACAGTGTATTAACGTGACTTTTTACGCTAACCTTGCAACGTCAACTACACGTAAATATGGCAGCCGACACAGCAAGATACAAGTCAGAGGTGGTGGGATGATAGTTGCCGAAAGGAGCCCGACACCGGCCTGTTATTGCCACCAGCTACTGACAGGCAGGCCGCGCAAGCCTGACACGGGTATTACCAAAACTTCTCAATGGGAGGTTTTCAGAATTTCGGCACGACAGCAATAAAATCATTCAATCATAACCAACAGCACCTCAACAAGAGTTGAATGGCGCTGTTTGACCGTAACAACGTCATTATGCTCCCCATAGCATAAAAATGTCGGGCGCATTCTTTGCCTGGTGCAATGAAATAGGTGTTTGGGGAGGGCGACTCGATTATGTTTTATCCACATGACTTCACCCAGGTGAGTTTAGACCATTAGATAATGGGAACATTAGGAACCTTTTCAATAAGAAACCTACATATGGTAGGCCTTCAAATAATGTTTTACTTTATTATTTACTTCAATTTTATTAACTTATGCGGGCTGCGGCATATAATAAAAGATTTATAATGTATAAAATAACACATTCATTTTTGTACATTTTTAATGAATATTGCGACATAAATGCAAATAGTTTAGATACTACACAATTGTATATAATGGTTTTACAAAATAAAAATATGTTGAACTTACAATACTATTTATGATTAAAAACATTTTCTAAACATATTTTATAAAACAAAAAACATAATGCACCCAAAATATCACATACTTGACATCTGATTCTCAGGCTTATTCTTAGAAATACATTTCTTGATGGCCTACCATTAATTTGGTTGATTCCAGACTGATAAGATTTTAAATGTTCCCATTGAATAATGGTTAAAACTCGCTGGGGTGAAGTCATGTGGTTAAAACATGATCGAATCACCCACCGCCCACACCTAATATCCTTGCTTATAATCAGCTCGTAGAACTCAGTGCGAAAATATATAGTCTTAGATTTTTTTTCAACATTTAAGCTAGCTGTAGGAATAAAAACGGTCTAGCACCACAAGCACTGGATATTATACCATCCATGTGTTTTGTGTGTGTGTGTGTGTGTGTGTGTGTGTGTGTGTGGGTGTGTGTGTGTGTGTGTGTGTGTGTGGTGTGTGGGTGTTGTTTTTGTGTGTGTTTATTTAAATTTATGGTTAAAGACGCAATATACTTTCTTAGCTAATCAAGATGGTCAGTTACAACATTGACGTAAACCAACTTCATTAATTTGCTTCTATTATTTGAATAGCTGAATTACAACCCCCTTCTCAGAAGCAAATAACACACACAATTACTCAAAATTGCAAGTATAATCAATTGGAATATATAAATAACTAGCCGCCGTTACCTCTAAGGACTATCACTAACGACACCATTTCCTGCTATGCAATAATCAGCGACCCTCTTATAAACGTACATGTGGTGACCAAGTGACAGGTTGTTACTGCAGTTAGAAAACGAGATTTATCAAACAATATATCTTATTTACTGTTGAGGTTGTTCATTTACGAACCACTGACAGATCCAGTTCTTTTATTAAAAGGGGGGGGGGTATCATAAGTTTTACACACTCAATCGCATGATCGATTGCGGGCATGCCAAAACCAAAACCTCCCTGGATCTGCCTATGTAGTAAATGAGATATTATGTGGGTATTTTTTTATAATCGCAGTGACACTGGCAGTATATATTGTAGAATGTTGATGATTTAAAGATACAAATGTAAGACATGTAAGTATACATATGTAGAATTCATTGTAACGAATTGTGACAAACAATCCATCACCACAGGCAATCGCACACTGACCATAAAAAGATGGCTGCCCCCGCAGCGTGCCCACCACAGACCGTAGTTGACCATGAGACGTTAATTGAACAAGCCTGTTGAAGCTAATACACCCATACGTATAATACACAATACAAGTCACATGATATGCATGCAGCAATCATATAACACATGGATCTTAGTGCTTGCGAATAAATGCATTCGACCTTATGAAGTAGACGTGATTGAGTGTGAGCATGTGAAGAGGGTCATCTGAAATGTGTCTTGATATAAATGGTGCAAGTGGTCTAATTGCAGCAGTTGTATTTATACCACTGTAATGTCAGACAATGTTAAATCCAGGTCCAAGCCAATCGCCATACAACAACAGCGAGGCAGATGAGTGTCTCTGAATGAGATGCTGGAGGACATATGTAATTACTCCAGCATGTTTGTCCTCGCCACAAGGACTCTGTTATGACTTTTCACCTGTTGGGCTCTTGCTGCCAATAAAGCAGCCAATTAACCCTTTCACCACGTAGAAGTTTGGCTAGTAGGTCTGCATCCGCAATTGAGCCATGCGGTGTAAACAAATAGCAGGCAATTTATACGCAGATATAGACAAGGAGGTGACACCAATCCTCTTTCCCCCGACGACATTACCTCTCATTTGTTGTTTCAATGCATTTCTTTAAAGTCGCACGCACACCCTTGACTGAGGCGCCATACGAGTATCTGCCAGGTAGCTGCTATGGGCGGATGTACATATATGAACGCAGACCTATGGATTCTCTTCCCATAGTTGATGAGCTGACATTGTTCGGATTAGGCTGTCTATTGTATTGATGTGGTCTCGTCTCATTGTTTGTTAAGCTCATTTTTATTCCATTCTCTTTCTCTCTTTCTGTTCTCTATTGTAAGCACGTTCCTGCCTCTGCATTGACATAAGGCAGACAGTGTTTATAACCCGATGCTTCCATTAAACTATATCAAGTGGATTTGATGGGAGTCGAACTCACGGCCCCTAGGTTGTGAGACCAGAATACACCTATCATCCCAAGCAGCGAGCTGTTAAAAGGTTACACAGACGAACTGCTGTCCTTTTCATGTGCTAAGCCAAAAACAATCTCTATCTGAAGAGAACAGTCTATCATATCCAATTGAGAAAACGCCTATTCAGTGTTTCCAGTTTCAACCGTAATCTTCGAAACTTCACACTAAAATGGCTCAAGACAAACCATACATTTTCGTCCTAACTCATTTATACTTTTGCGCCAATGTCTGATTCTTTGAGGGCCACGAGCAAGTGAAGCCTCGAGTACGCTTCCATTGAACACTCTTCCGTGCGACTATTATACACACAACCACTTGTCTGGATTCTCACTGCTTCCATCCCATTGCAAATTCCTGTTTCCAATTGATCAAAAGTTACACAACTATTAAAAGATCGCTTGCGTTGCATTGCTTTCGAAGTATAATCCCTGCAATATCTTCCCACTATATATTTTTATTGTTATAAGCATTTACTTTTATTGATTCAAGGTGCATTAATAGAATTTGAAAGCACATTAGCAAACCCCTGATCAGAATGGGTGTACAAGTTATGTGTTATATGGTCAAGATTACCTCTCAGATATTGACTTGATACACAACATGATTATGTTATTGTACTTTGTCTGCAACCGGAAGTGGGTAGTGGGCTAGTAAGTAGGGAGTCGAGGGTGGGAGTCAGCTATTGGATATATGCTCAACAGCCTTGGGTTTCTATGAAGAAAGAAAAGGGGGTCTCTATCGAGTTTATTTGCTTATAGATTTTTGTATAAGGTTTTCCATGACTGATATAATATGTTGTGTGATCGAATAGGATTTTTCATCCCTTGTGTTTATACTATCTAAAAACCCATACACCTAGAGCATCGAGGGAAAAATACATAAGGATTGTGTTTGTGGTCACGACTTATAAATGACAATACGAACATAATTTATCATTCCACATCTCCCAACATCAAACTGCCGATACCGGATTCGTACGTCAAGAAGGCCAAGCAAATTGAAATAAGTAATAAGTAGTCTAATGTTTTAATACATAACTAGGATACTTACCAACGAGCTTGTTAACGTGTGATTCTTTTTCTGGAAATAGAAAAAAACGACAGAATTATCATTAGATTGATTAGATGTGATTAGATGTTCAATATTTGACGCCCACTGTGGTGTACCACACAGACCATGGAGAAGACACGGGTGACAGCGAGAGGTACGAAGACCTAATGCAAAGTTTATGGGGAAACCCAACAACACACCAAAACCAAATTAGCACAAACAGCTGACAAATTATGTGGATATAGATGAGAAAGATAGTTTATTAAGTTCATAGTCTATCATACCAAACTACTATCAGCGCTGTCAATATAACCGTGGTCATTTGTCACCAACAACGTCCACATAGGTCTATAGCACGGAATAACCACTCTGTAAACCACGTGACATTTCCCGTAATGCATTGACTACGTCACGTGACAGCTTGTGACGAAAAAGAGGTGGAATGGGGCGTGATCTTGGCCCACGATAAGGCGGTCAGTGTACGGGGGCGACCTTTCCAGTGTGACGTGAGCAGGGAAGGGCTGCGTGCATACACAATGTGCACATAATGCTTTTTATCTAGCTGGTGGAGATAAGTGTGCGAATTATAAGAGCGTCCCTTACAAATGAAATGAATGAAGCACTGTTCTCTTCCCCTTTGTCAAACTGCAAGCTAGAAGCACGCGTTTTTAGTGATAACTATATGAGAACATAGCCATACTCGAGAACGAGGTGCGCAGCGAAAGACGTAAACGAAACGCAAATGCTGGACAAAATCGTGCATGCATGGACAGCGAGTGATGCCAGTCATACACATGAACAAAGTGAACTTACATTATAAACTACCAATAACCTACTAAACCTAGTAGGTCACATAAATAGCATTACAAATTACATTAAAATTACAAATTACGTTGTCCCTCTGAACTGTTGCCCCACACGCTCTTGTGATGGACACTCCATCGAATCTCTCTCGTCGCCTCCACAACGCCACCACTCCATAGTAATGTCCTCGACCTTCACGTGAGATTCTCCACTGCTTGGCGTAACCCCACATCAGCACTCTCACAGCGCCTAATAGTGGCTCGCCCTGTCCGTGACTATTACATCCTGTTTGAGCATGCGCACTTGGCAGGGGAGGCTTTCATTGGCATAGTGGTTAATAACCAGAGCCGGGTATTCGTCTGATATACGTGTGCATAGCGTGTATGTCTCCATCAGTGAGAACATGTGCTATTGCAATAGGTGCAAGGGGTTCAACGGGGTAAAGCAATGGGGGTAACAAAATTGTGATCATGTAGTCTGTAATTCTCGACTTATATACCACTTGGAGTTACTCGAAAAAGCTAGGAGTCTCGGGCTAGATGATGACAATTTATGAAAAGGATTCATGAACTCTTCAAGTGTTTGACTTGTGTTCAATATAGCTTCGTCTAACACGATACATAAGAGCGTGACAGAGTTTTAGCCTTAAAATAGTTCTTATCAAAACTGCACTGAGTAGCGCACATACCTTGTCAGGTAAATAGGAAGATTGGATGCAGTTCAAAGAAACATCAATAACTCATATTTGGATTCAAAGACATGAAAATAAATAATCAAACACACCATACTACTTTGAAGAAAGATGATATCGACAAAATTGGCTGCGATGCTAGCCCTGTAAAAAGACTTAATTTCCGTGGTCTCTTTGCTGTTATAGATACCATGTAGTTAAAGTACTTAAAAAGACAAAAACTCACCAAACAAGTTCGACGAAGACAAATGGAAAAGTTTTACCCATTTTAAGAAAAAATAGTGATCCATTGAACATCCCATCAACTAGATGCAAATCAGTACACTTTGCACCACCAACTGGTACAATCACGTGTAGAAAATCTACTAAATGTGAAGCGTGCACTTGCAAGCACTTTCCTTTTATAAACATAACTAAAACTTGTGCGACAGGCATCACGCCCACTGAATCCTTATGTCTACGAAGCTCTACCTATTAGACGGTGGTCTAAAGCACAATGCACTGAAACAAGCCTACAAATTACTACGTCATCACAACCCCCATTACACGTGTGATTGACGTGTAAATACCTCGCGGGTGCATGCACGGGGCCGCCGAGCGCACCTGTCTTCATTTCGCCCTAATTTGCTGTCTTATTAAACTAAGGTGGTTGCACTTGCAACCATCCAAAGGCCCGGGCAAACACGGGGGCAAACAAGTGCACCAGTCGCAGCAACTGCCAATGTTTCACAAACCCATCATTAGATACATGTATGTGCATGCTATTACCCACCAACAGTTAACAACATGTATTTAGTAATATCCTTATTATTTTCTGCTTGCTACTCATTTATAATTTTCATGCTTAGAGAACAAATATATATATAGAGGGAATCAGAAAATGCCAGAATTACACACATATTAAAGTTTAAACAGGCATAGCTTTAAAAAAGTAAAGCTTGTATTGTTTCAATGTTGATATTGATTGCAATTGGAAATAGCGATAACCGAGAAAGTGCTGTAGAAATCACTCCGCACCCGCTGACACACTTTCTAGGCTGTTAGGTGTTTCTTCCCATTAATGCTTTACTTTTAAAACCGTTGCAACAACAGTACGGTCTAACATTTTCAATTCACAAGTTTGTATTTGCATAATGAGCATAAAATGAAACACGTAGGGCCGACGTCGCCAACATGATGGAGATGAATATTACCATCCTCAGGGAGTTGAGATAGAATACTGTGCAAAGTTTATTCTTGTGTGAATCGTGGAAGGTCTGCTACGCCTATGATGATAAGTAGACTATAAAACAATATACATTAACATTAGCTTTGGTCTACAACAATTGCTGCACCGTTGATGGAGAATGATTTCCCCATTGATGTCTTGGTGAAAGCTCTTGGCCACTACCAACCAAATTATATTATTGGTCTAGAAAATACAGTTGCACAACACACTGTTCATTTGAGTGGCTATAGGGTTTCTCCTAAGGGATCGTTCACAAATGACGTCACCTGATTTTGGCCTTTTTTTTTGTCACCTTTCGTCATCTTTGCAGCACCCCCCTCCCTCCTGGTAAGTGACGTCACCCCCCCCCCTACCCCGTGCGACAAGGTTTCGCGATGACATTTAACAATGATTTAACTGTGCGATAATATAAATACATTTGAATATATAAATGTCCATAATTTAGACATAATTTTACAAATGTATTGAGGACATAAAGCGAACAAGGCAATGTGGTAGATAGTACACAACTCACTTAACATGTCAGAAATTAAGTTCAAATACTGTTAAATAACTAGAACTTTTTTTCAAAAGGTGACATCATACAAGTGCTAGACCCCACCCCCCACCCCTGTCACCTTTCGTCATCTTTCGCTACCCCCCCCCCCCATGCCGGATGACGTCATTTGTGAATGATCCCTAACAGATAGCACGTACACTGGTGATACTATAGGTCATCGTACCCATTCCAATAAACTGAGACCCTACTTTACGTGTATTGGGCAATGCGGGCATCCCTATGCAGTATGCAATTACCGCTAGCTCATTCTCAAGGATATAAATATCAGACCCCATTAGCTTATACAACTACATCCTTCCCTGGCCAGAAACAAGAAACCGTGGTTATTCATAGGAAGTTAATGAGGCATATGTGGTTTAAGTTAATATTGATATATCATAAGGAATCTGACCTGGTTGACGACACTCATTGTTATATGAAAAGTAATGTTGCTCCACCTTTTGGACAAATGCATATAGATAAACCGGAAGTGTCCCTGAATATGCAAACAAGGCGATGAGTGACTCAATCAAGAATGTAATTTCCTCAATTAGTGTCAAGCTCGGGCTGATGATCTTCACAAATACAAGTTTGCACTATTCATGAAAGTCTGAGTGAACTGCCCGTGATTCCTTGAAAAGAGCAGACGTAGTTACAGTGCAACATGGTATACTCAACTTTCAATGATCTAGGCCTCAATATGTCTTCAAACAGCATACCAGTATTTTTCACTAGCAGGCCCATCAGTGTGTGCAATTCACATCAGTTATAAAGGAATGCAAACGACGTAGGTAGGGGATCTGGGGTAATATAACCAATTGTGTAGAAGATGTTTGCCAGAGGGATTACAGCTTACATTGTCATCATATTGAGCCAATCACGGTGGGTCGTGGGTGCGCCTTGCTCCCTCTGTTCTAGACAATCATTGAATACCTCTATATTTGGCAATAAGGACCGGGTAGATGTTCAGTAGAAAATATGGGGAAATACGAAGTGAACTACATAAGCTTCAGACAATAAACAACATTAAGTATTTTCACAAAAAAACCATCAAGGGTATTTGGACTATTGGGACATGCATCCAACCCGTTCATACATTAGTACCAGAGAAGAAAAGCATTTTTTGTACATAGCAAAAGACCATACACCGTACATTGCTACATTGTATCCGTATTTGTTGCCACTTAATGCGTTTCCCCCGGGGAAGAAAGGATGCTGTATAATGTGTATCTACATCGTCATGAGCCTGGATAAGTGGAAAAGCACTTCCGTTACAGTTGCCAATGATAGAACTGAAAACATGCAAGTGCTGGCTAAAACAACAACTGTGTAACAATATATTTGTTTTCACACCAATGAGAACATAGACATCAAGCAAGTGCTATTTATCAAACATATCAAAACAAGAGGCTAAAACGTAGATGTTTATTTATAAAGGTTTAAGTGGAGTATCAAAGTTGAGTCTGCTACGTTGTTGCCATCTGAATCTCCAAGTGCAACTTATAGTGCTGCGTATACTTGTGGGCGTCCCTTCAAATGGTCAGATCAGGGAGTGCGTAGGACACACATGGGTCTCCTTTCCCACCCTTCCCTTTCCTATCAAAATATCTAATGTTCGTGGGGGTTTTGACATCTCCACCATCGATCGTGCATACAAAAGCCATGATATCCTTAAAGTGTGCACACCCAACACAACCCCTAATTTTCTGGATCTGCCAGTGAAATGATCAACATTGTTAACCATGGACATCAGGGCCTAATCTTACGGAGAGCAAACATCTAGCTCATGTTAGAACTTATCTTGTTTGGAATTATGATTTGTGGTACAATAACTCATCTTAAAAGTCTGTAAATGAGGCCATGCGAATAGTACGTCATGTCTCAAAATGTGAGGGAGGGCACTCAATTCTCAAACTGAAAAGACAATATTTTACGCACTTTTGTTGCGAATTGATGCATTCCTGCAATATGCATGCTTTTGGATTCAGCTGTATTGTAATGCCAACAAATCAAATAGATTGTTAAATATGTATTCATTGACCATTGACAGTGAATGACTCATTGCAATACACTTTTAACAGTTTTCAGGGAATTTGTCCAATATCAAACTTTATAATATGTAAGTACGAGTGTGTGTGTGTGGGGGGGGGGGGCACTCAGTTTTTCTTGAATTTCATATTATATGGGGAGGGCATTCAATTTCAACGTAGAGAGTTAAGGAGGGCGTTCAATTTTTTTATCTCGTCAATACCAAATGACCCCCCCTGTATAATTAATCGTGGTCGCTCCCTTTGGCTTAATTGTCATCCCAACAACCACCTATTTGTGCGTCGTCGGTTTTCACGGCTTGATCACTAACACTGCCTTTACAAGTCCATGTTCATACCAACTGCGTATATAATAGTCGTGAGATATGTAGATTCTATTCGTGCAAGTGTCTTGTGCATATCCGTCTATAACGCGGGTGATACCTGTGATACCTATCACAGTAACCAACTGAGTTAGCTATCAGCATGAGGCTATTGTAGTATTGTAGTATGCCAGATACATACACGTACATGGATATACAGCTGCTTATACTGGATTGTATAGTCACACATTGCTTGTCAGCTTACTTGTCAGCCAATGAATGTAGGTCCTGAGCAAGATATAGCTAAACTAATAAGATACAATTGCCTAGCCTTGATAGCGTAAGACAATTGAATTCATACTATAGAAGACCCAATGTGGTGCTTCATGGAGCTCGGGTGCACTTTTATTTCTTTCATTGTTGTAAGCTATCACGATAACGTAATTCAACGGGAAGTTACTTACATGTACGCAGTGAAAATAGTGTCAGGTACTTGGATTACATTACATAATTAGGAAATCTGAACTCCAATAATGGTGCAATTATCATTATTCACAAAACAAAAGAACCGTTAATGCAATATGTCACTCGCAACCTACTACTTATTAAAGTATTCTCCATTAAACTATGGCCTTCTGCGTATCTTCTATCATATATACAGACACAGTTGGTATGAGGCCTGGCATCTGACCAATCATCAGTGGACTACATGGACACGGTGGAGAAAATGGAACATCCGACCTTCTTGCATGCAGCAAAAGATACAATCAAAAGCTAGGCATCTCGATATGTACCACATTTTATCGTGAAGCGCCACAATGACATAAATATGACTATTCGTTGCGCTGGTACGTTAGTCACCTCTTACCAGTAGCAATACACTATGCCTTTTTTTTTTTTTAGGGGTATAAGGGTAACGAAATCCCACATCCATCTTTTCCTGTTCTTTTCCCCTACCTCCCTTAATTTTATCAACTTTTCCTTTACATCCCACTTTCTTATAAACCCCCCCTCAATGACTCAATACAAGCAAATCGTACTATAAACAAAATTGGTACCTCCTCATTTTCCGTGAGTGCTGATGTGTGTCTGACAGTTGTTGCCATCGGCATGATCAGGTCCATCTTCAGCCTGTAACTCAATCACGCACGTGGCAGAAAATCACATTTAAAAATCACACGGCCGTGAGTATCATCATCACAGACATAAACTTTGTAATCGATGATAGCTGGCAAATTAGAAAGTTTATCAGCATTTGACGGCTGTGTTTTGGATGCTGCATTCCCACACACATGTGTACTAAGACTTTACTGACTCAATTTAAAATAAATTCCATCATTGAACGACCATGCATGTGTTAGTAACAGAGCTAGTTTTGATTGTGCACAATTAAAGACAAAATTGATATTTTGAAACACTTTGTTTTGTGAATCTATTTTTGTATTGTTACTGCTAAGTATATAACGCTACCACAAATCTAGCAGAAGATTATAAAATCTATGGATGATAAGAATAACTGGTCCAATCAAGTTAGCTTTGAAATAGTTGCCAAATCATGCAGACACAAATACGAGTAGTATTTTGAAACTTGTTTCAGATTTGTCGTTTGTCAGTTTCCGGAAGTTGATTATCAACAGGTCGTTTGGCAGCGAATTTGTCGTGTTGCTGAATATGATTTTATAAAATGCAATTTATTCATTAAAAAGACTAGGGTTGGTTCGTGCGTTTTTGCGTATACCCTACGTTTTAACGGGGGACTATACGGTGGACATCAAGCTTATGACGTGCATTGTACGTGTAAATTAAAATCTATATGATTAACAGAAAGAAATGCTCATTATACAAAACAATAAGCAATATAATCTATTTCTTAAATGCGCGGATCCATATTAAATTAAAACATAGCATTTTTTATGTATTGTTTGACTTTCCAAGAACAGAAGATGCTCCATTTCTAAAGGAAGTTCCATACAAACACAGATAACATTGAGTAGATGAAACAGGAACTCTCTTTCTGGACGTGGATGCACAGGAGACTATCAGAGACATGTGGCCTTGCGGTCTTGTGGCCTGAAAAAGAGACCCGCGTAATACACGTAATTAACACATCTCACCACCAACACCAATGACAGGCCTTGGAGGAAAGGCAGTAACCAATCTGAGACCACTCGATCAATGAAGGGTGAAAAAGCGTGTCTGGGAACAACACAGCCGTTTTTGCTCACATCAAATTCAATCAAGGGCGCATATAAACTGCATTAACCAGTTGCTTCCAGAACTTTTTAAAACCTTAAAATTGCAAAGTCCTACAAGTGACTCAATAAAAATGATTTGTTATGGTTACGTGATGTTGTTAAGAGGTCCGGAGTAACTAGAAGGGTTAATGGGTATTCCCCGGAATTGCGGAGTCTCTAAAGTCATTACCAACACCCACATTTCCAATCAACATTTTTGTTATCAGCGAGGGCTGCAAATGGACAGACGGAAGCGACAGAACTCCCAAATTGGGGACCGGTGATGAATGTTTCCGTATTACCATGGTTATGTCAACAATCATTACCTTGAACTCGAGTGTGAAAGGGGAATGTTTTTTGCAGCCTCTCCCCCCTCCTAATAATGACGTAATGATTATGGCTATGTGACGTCATTATTTTTTTTCAAAATTAACAACCCCTTTGCTGTCAACAAATAAGTATTGTCTGAAACATTATTGTGGGCGTACTTGAATATGTATCTGTAATGATTTAAGTTTATTAGTGTTCCATTGTTGCCAGAGTTATCTTTAATAGGTGGGAGGTTATGTAATTTGACTCTAAAAATCTATATACAAAAAATACATTTGTTACCGTTCACCTATAACCAGATATTATTGTAAGTTTACAACTTCTACATACGCGCACACAGCTAGACTTGTTGCTGAAATTGCACAAATGTGTTGACAAAATGCTCTACTCAGATTTACCTACAGTTTATCATGCCATCATTTGTAGTTGGCAAATTAAGGTGTGTGTGAAAAGGAGTGGCATCAATAAACGTACACATTTTGACACACCATTAAAATACAGTCAAACTACCGTATCCAGTGTATTTATGTCCAAGACCAACGCTAAACTTGCTTCGGCGGGCTAACTCCATCACCGTGCTGAAGAGGGGGGCGTGCTGAAGAGGGGTAACCCATAACTAACAATATAATATTTTGTGCGAGAATTAGTCATATGCTGTTTGATTTGTATATGCTGCATCTGTATACAACTTGCTGTGTGATTTAATGTGTCAAATAGTTCTGAGGAACATTTTGTGTACATTCTGACACGGGTGGCTTTATCTGTATTTCAAATAAATCTTACCTACATCAGTCGGGGTCAAAATAAATCCCCGAAACAGCCAAATTAAGCATTAAATCCTCTTGTTTTTTGTGTCTTGGCATAGATTATATAAATAAGATACCATGTGATACTAAGAATGGAAACAATAGTTCGTGTTTCTGTAATACAAATGCTTTTATTTAAAAAATACAGTTTGCTTTAGTTTTGTTCTTGAAACAGGTAACGGTCGCCACCGGCCTCGCTTCTTGCCCAGTGTCAGACTCTATGAGATGGCCGTTAGGAAATGGAGAAGACGAATTCACACATTTGTGGAGGAAATTATATTTTTTCGTTAAATTGGTTTCAACATTTTTATTCGGTCAACTGTGGGTTACAATCATCACATGTTACATTAAATACACTTGGATGCAGTTTTTAGTTTTTTAATATTTTGCAATGTGTTAAATTAGATTCAACCACACGTGCGTTATTAATTGAGCAATGCAATAACGAAAAAGTAATACCAAATTAATTAGACTGATTGTGTTTCAACCAAATGATTTGAAACCGATTTATGTTTTAACATTGTCTGATGGGAACAAAACCATGGAGACCATCAACTCCCCTTCTCACATGACACCCAGCATATTGCACATTCCGTAGATAAATGAAAGCAAAAAATACGAACACATTAACATATGGTAAAAAAAAAAACAACAACGAAAAAATGGTTCTTGGAAAATATTGGTTCCTGGAAAATAAAATACAATGTACATGCAAAAGTTTAATGTCATTTGATCGCAATTTCACGTAACAAAGGATACGTTTCCTGGCTACAAAATGTGTTTTGCTGATGTCACGCGTTATGGGACAGCAGTGCGCAGTCTCTGTGCTCCTTGCTCCCTGCTCACCCTCCATAACTTCAAACACCTGCCTAGGATGGTGGTAACTGTTTGTCACAGCATCCCTCATTTATGATATGTTTATGATTATATACCCCTCCAGGATTTGGGTATGCATGTAGTTCCAAGCCATTACCTTCAGTATTTCACCCATGCATAGATCTTTAAAACGTTTAATCACCACGGTCAATCTGGTCAATTTTGTCATCTTTGTGCAACTAATAGTCGCTGATGACAACAATGATCAACACGTATCCCAGAAACATTTGCCATGCTACAATAGCATGTTTCTGAGCCGTTCAAATGGTTAAATGTAAGTATGTGTCTTTGTCAATAGATGCAAGAGTAATGGTATTTTACCATCCCAAAATGTATTGAAGTGCTGTGATGGAGATGATTAGACGGGCGGAAAGCGCTGAGCCAATCTCTCTGAGGTGTGTAATCGGGGGCTCTTGAATGTGGTGTACGTGACATTTGACATGGTTACATTTACAGTGTTACAGTGAGACCGGCACGTAGTGACTTCTTTTATCTGGATTACAGGGACTCTTCTTAGTCTGTGATATGAAGTTGTGGCATTTTTCGAGCATTTTAGGATAGATCGTAACAATCAGGAAGACGGCTTCATAGGCAGATCCAGGGGGCGCAGGGGGCGTGCCCCCTTTCCACGTCATAATACTTCATCGTCATAAGGTTTTTTACACGGCCGCCATAGATCGCGTGTACGAAACCCATGAAATCCCTGAAGTGCGCCTCCCTTTTCTAAAAACCTGGATCTGCCATTGGGCTTTAAGGATATGTCATCATATTTACCCCGCCCCTCCACATTAAGTGACGTCGCCTTGCAAATTTAAAGAGCTCGCCATGTCTGAAAATATTCTCTAGTGGTGGATAATTAATGTTATGGGTGACTTCTTGATATATCTATTTGCGTTGAATGAATATATGTAATTAATCTAAATGCTGTGCTGAATATTGATGACAAATTTGTACATCTTGAAATATAATGGTAATCATGGTATTGGAAATAAAGTTTGTAACTTAAAGTAATCGAGCCTCATAGGTAAGGTAAATGTACATAGTGTCAGAAAAGGGCCAGAAGGGACAGAGGCTATTGTGGTACATGGATTTATATGTAATGTTAAATGTTGACATATGAACTGCAACATTGCAGGCATGCCTACTCGTGCAAACAATCAGAGTTATTTCTGTCCATGGATAAATTTAAGCATAAGTTCTAAAGCACCGTGGCAGGATAATTACATAAATGGTGCGTCCAGAATATTGATATATTCTAGTATAGCATAGTAACAACAACAGATCCAGGTTTGGGGGAAGAGAGGGGGAGGGGGGCACACACGGGAATTCATGGGCGTTGTACGTGCATAGGTTCAAATAGATGCCAAAACACCCTATCAAATGACATTTTTGTGGCGAAAAGTGGGTGGGACGCTCACACACTTCGCCCCCTCCCCTTGATCTGCCTATGAATAACATAAAGTACAAACACTAAAGGATTCATTACCGATTTCAATTCTCAAGGCTGGCTAAGTAAAAATGTTTACCACAAGATAGAAAACTTTCCGCTTAAAGAAGTGGTGATAATAAATAAGGACTAAATGCGGTCCTAATAAAAGAATGAAAAGAAAATGTAATGGCTAAAACTCATTTTGATAACCATTTTCATTAGTCCAGCTCATAACTTTGCATTGTGTTTTCCATATAGTTTTATTTTGGCTGGAAATGGTTTCTGAACAATCCCTTTCATTCTGTGTAGTCTATTTTCACATCTGAGTAGGATGATCATGATAGGTATGAGTAATGCTTTAATAAATCACAGAATTATTGTTTTGTATCTTAAATATAATTACATGCTAAAATTCAACACTAACTGATACCGTGACAAATAAATAAAGGATTTTTATCATAAACGATAAAATGTTTCTTAAATATACATGGTTTACTTTAAAATGTACATAGATGGCTCGCTGTATTTCATACCAGTTAATACTAGAATCTGAGTTTCATTGATCTGCACTTACAGTTTGTATTTTGCCGTTTCACCTATAGCATTTTTTATCAAACTAATTAGTGGCCCCATTATAGGTGAAGTGGGTATCATTACACGCATGTTATGATTTGTGCCAGTAATTGAGTAAACACCACTTGCAAATCTCAATTGTACTAGACCAAGTTCTACCACCGTATTGTTCACTAAGCATTTTTATAATTTTGAACATATTTGAAGTGGGGCAAAAATAGTCCGGTTGACAACTAACCATATACGGAATCCGTATATGGACAGTCCTGATACAACATATTTTTACACGGCAGTTCTGCAGGTCGATATCGACTGAAAATACATGCAAAAGACTGATAAAAATCAATAATCAGCCAATATATAGACAGTGACATTCCAGTGTATTAAACACTGGTTTGCCCTCAACGGGGGCGCTTTTCATTGTTCACTAAGCATTTTTATAATTTTATAACACATCTGCTTCAGTGAAATGATGGCTCTGCAAACACTGCTATGCCTTAGTTTGACTTTTAATAATATGCTTACTGGCACCACTACCCCACATATGCTAGAACAAGCCCTATTCTATCTTGATAATACTTACACTATATATTTTCAGTAACTAGCATTGTGTATCACTGTATAATTTTCTTTTTCTGCAAGAACAACCGAAACGTTGCGCATGATACATGCCAAGTGAAACATCACAAAAGAGCAGAATAGAAGCCATAGTGGCACCACACACTAGAAAGCAACTCATAATATGCATATTCAAAGAAACACCAGATGCACTTAAAAGCATTCAAAGTGCCTATAGTCTATTATGGAAGTTCTCATGACCTATCTCGCAGCAATAGCACTGATTACCATAGGTAAATGGCAGACAAAAGAGTATTTAGGGAACAAACATGGCTAGAAAGAGAAACATTCAAAACTATCACCAACCTTTTGGGTATTTTGAGAGATAACGCGGCAGTTACTGGGCGGTTGGTGTCAGTTTTAGCATTGGTTTAACCAGAGGGAGAGGTGGTGACATGTAAGTGGATTGCCTGTATAGTGGTAACTTGATAATACATTACTTGGTTTATCTAATCAGAAGCAAGCATGCGTGACTTAATCATAAAGAGCAAGGGTGATGTTTGGATATGATATCAAATTTGGTATGCATGTGCTCTCAAAACTGTTATATGAAGTGCAAACTAACAGTTTTAGCTACGTTTAAGTTAATTTCACAGATTTGGTTTCATTTTATGTCCTAATGTCGTGAGAGCTAGTGTGTATATTTAAGCTGGATTGCAGACGCAATCTAATCAGTCTGATGTCCCATCAACGCTGCCAGCATACATAAAAGCAGACGAATTAACATGGTCGCCAATGTTTTTGCCTATTGTTGTTTTTCTCCTTTAACCAAGATTTGTAAAATTAATTAAGTATCAAATTTAAACGTTGACTCAGTCTCTAAAACGCGCGACCCAATTCCACCAATCAGCACCTTTTATGCGCTTGCTAGAAATCAATAGCAGACGACAGATTATTGGTCCATAAGTGACGTCACATGACCGCGTAGTTAGTGTGGAAAATGTTATAGCTCACATGTTCATGCTTAGTATTGCAGGTGTTGGTGTGGTCAAGACTAGAATAAGAAGGATTTCCTTGTGACGTCATCACAATAACACATGCCCCACTGTAACAGTAACAGTAACAGGGGAAAACTGAGTTCTTATTTGAAAGTTTAGAGAAACAGCGAGTTGTGTATACGATTTCTATTTGCTGTATATTCAAGATATATAGTAATATTAATCAAATGTATTGTGTATATATTTCAGTAAACATAAAAGAATATGATCAAAACAACATTGATTGTAGATCTAGATAAAAACCTGTAATTAGCTGTGTTTATTAATATTGGCACCTGTCACAAAAATGAGGTTATTATTATTATGTGTCCATGTCCATCCAAGCTTAGTAAATATACTATTTCAATAGATCAAAATTGCAATATAATTTCAGCATTCCAATCTTTAAAAAAACTATATCCAAATCTATACTTGATAGTGCTTTCATGCAAAGACTAATTATAATAATGAATTGATTATTAGTCCTAGCTTCATATAATCATTTCATTCTACACTCTTTTATTTACTATTTTAGGTCTTTATTTATGGATAGGCCAGTGATTAATCTAGAAATGAGCTAAAGTGAGCCACCTAAGGTCTCGCATATTTTGAAACAATGGGACCAAGGGCCCGCACCAAGGGTCAGTACAATGGCCTCTGATGTATGTAGAAGACATAAAAACAATCAGTTATACAAACTAAAAATATTTTATGGGTCTCGTGGGATGCACAATTTTTAATTCTTTGCATCCTATTGGAAAATGATGAGTCCTTGACTCGGTTCTTTCGTCTAGATTAATCACATGATAGAAATAGATAACCAATAATAAATTCATTTTTCGTGAAAGTTGCCATTTAGAAATGGGAAAACTCAACAAAACTATTTTCAAAATTATTTATACTGTGTGACTTTGCAGCAGTACATTTCAAAAAATGGTGGTTCTATGATTGTCACATGTTGTTTTTTGGGTTTTGTTTTTGTTTTTGTTTTGTTTTTTTGTAAACCAATCAACTATGGCTGTTTGCCTTAAAAAACACACTACTGTTTAAAAGCGAGAATACGAGGGTATGGAACCCATCAAAATTTGCTCAAATACCATTGGGCCGGCAACTATGACAAGAGGATCACAATGGTCTTATATCGATCACCTGTCGAATGTCATCCATCCACATAATAAAGTCATATTCAATGCATCAAAAAAATGAAATCAATATTTCATTTTTTGTTACAAAGCAAGTTTCTCATTCTCAATTAACAGTCTATACAAGTAGTACAAAAAATAGCTAAAACAAAAAATCACATAATAAATGTATAAATAAACATGCATTTAGATTGAAAACAATCTATTGTCTAAGTAGAAATGCGAGATGACTTTTTTTTAGCTGACATCACTTCCTGTTATTGATTATTATTTCCATGAAAATTGATCAATCTTGTGCACTTATATGTTTCTATTCTATGAAGAATAATACTTAATCTAACCAATAATTGGACATTTTAGTATTCGTTTTGTACACCTTCAATTTTAAGAACACATGTCAAAATCTTGGGAAACCCCAAAAATAGCCTTTACCACCACTTTAAGTTGAAAGTAGCAATATGAGGTCCATGGATACGTACACTTGGTGACTAAATCTGCTAAATGTACCCATACACATCTCGCCTACCCTATAGCAAATTTACCCATTTACCACCCCCATCGCCGCATGGCAATACCCTGGCTACGGCCCTTGTGACATCATTGCCATCTTCTATTCAACACCTGTAGTGAACTACCCACCCCCAAGACCACGAACATAGCTGCAGTCTCGGGTTATCACCAGCAGTCAGCAACCGGCGCTCTCGCCACCGGCCAGACATTGGTCGCGGGGATACGTCTGGACATGTTCTTGGAAAGTACAACAGGAGGCTAGAAAGGTCGTTTGTCATGATACACCAGCTACTCTAGTTATCAACATGATATTGCTCTTAGCAATCAGAGCCATTAGAAAGCCACAGGCAATGGCATCGTACATATTGAAGAGCTTAGTTCAGGGTGTAGAACGCCCATTACAAAGCTATAACTTTCCGCTCTGCATATCAGATGCCAGATTCTAAGGGTGATTTGTGCAACTTTAGGGCAGCATATGTTGTCTAAATGTGGGTCTACCATGAATTATAGGTATTTGGTCCTCCTCATATAAGACAGGTCGGTCAGATCCAAGTTTTCGGAGATGTGTACCAGTGAATATCGTGGGCGAGAGCATGCCTAATATGGTTCTGTCTCCAATTCTTATTCACTTGTGACAACTTGCTAAAGCGATGTTAGGGATATCACTGATGAAAAAAGGTTCTCAAAACATATGACTGCACTTATAGACCCCAGCAGGCATGCAATCGATGTAGCTGCCTCCGGGGCTTACATACCATTGGTACGGGTGTAGATGAGCCGTAGCCTTGCCCAGCCCGCGAAAAGCTGAACGATCAAGGTTGAATGGTAACGAATAAGGAGATTAATTAATTAATTACAGTCTAATGTCTCGTCACAAATGGACAGAGGCTATGTAATTAGATTTTGCATTGGATATTATATTTAAATATATAATCTCTAGACAACCAGCGGGTAGTATCAAAGTTAAACAGTGCAGCACTACAGGTAACTAGAATGACAGTGCGTTACATAAAAGTGTGATTACGTCTGTAGGTATATGGATGTGAAGTGCTATTTCCAGACTTCTTCAATGTATTTGGTATGCATTAATTTATTACTCACAAATATAACACGTAGACATGTATTTCATTTTTCACCGAACTGAAGGCTTTTATTAGTAGCTTTCCAGGTGCCCAGCAGCCCTTTGTCAACTATTTGATGGATAAAGTGAAACTAACAAATACATCATCTCAACGTTACAGAATACTTTTAAACATATGAGCTTCACATTATTGCACCTATAGGATAATGACCCAAAATGCCTCTCCATATGACTTTTATCACAAGCTAGTTTGGCAGTTACACACATTATGTTATAGTGCGTCTTGCAAACACCAAACTGCTGACACCAACACGTGAACATACAACTCACTGCAGTAATCTGCAATCAATTATGAATCGATGTCGTATCAGTGAAGGGAAGTTTTATTACTCAAAAGAATTTCATGCTAATCAGTTTTCAAATGGCAGGTGAAAGTCACAAATTCTTCGTTAGTTGGCCATCACATTTTATGGCGCAATAACATCTGTGCAAGTGACAGATCCCACGAGGCTAACAGATGCACACACATCATCATCGTCTTCGTCTTTGTCTTAGTCATTGTCTTCGTTGCCTACTTCGTCATTGTCATCATCTTTGTCATCGATGACGTTGTTGTAGTCGTTGTCTCCGCCAATATCATTACGTGTTCTTTGTTATTGTTCTTACTGATGTTTATGTTATTAATCTGGTTGTAGTTGTAGTAATATATAGTGATATTTTTTGCCTTGTGTGATGTCGCCGTGGCTGATGCTGGTCCTATAGTAGTATATTAAGTTACGTCATGATTTTTTTGCGTTCGTGGGAATTTCATAGATGTTTGCTAACATGGTTTATGATAGTTTATACTGTGTAGAAACAGAACAGTTATGTTGTCATCTTTTTCTTGTTCATCTTCGATGTTTGGCGGCTATTTTAAAAACTACTACGTTTGGTCTTAATGTAATTCTGTTTGGGCATTGCTACTATGATGGTGTTAATGTTACTTCCTCAAGTAGTTCCATTTAAGCATGATGTGATTATAACCTACGAAAAGTGTGCTTCTTAGATTGAAGACGTCTCTATGGGGTTTTCCGCATACCGTTTATGCATCCGGTTTACATGCGGAGATTGTAATTTGCTAAGGAAAACAACAACAAAAACCAAAAGAAAAAAGAAAGATTTGTAAGCAGTTGGTATGACCTACTCACTAGAAATACTACACAATAGACATTTAATTAAATTATCATTCCATATATATCCATATATCTTTATTGGGAGACTTAGTTGCGTTTGCACGGATATTAAACTAGTTAAGGAGATTGATTCCAACTTCTAATTGTACTGTACATTCTTTAGATTATACACTGTAGACAATCGTTAATGATGAGCTGAAATGTTAGTCACTAAAATTACCCACAGGGTGGAACTAAACCGACATACGAATTACAAAACGGCGAATAAAAGTGACTGTTGAAATCATCTAGAATGTGTTTAAATTATGTTATCACAATGCACTCGTGTTTTGCGTAGTTTTGCGTTTAATTTCCATAATGGGTAAACCTGCAATGACGCACATTAAACCCTCATATTCCCCGAATGCATCATCCCCGCTACAGATTGCTCTTGTTGCCCTGGGTTATAGTGTAAACCATTTGCTTAAAAATGTTGCATAAGCGATTGTTAATCTTCATGAATTGTTGTGAGCTTGAAGATTGCATGTGATTTATGATAGGTATTTCATCTATTTTGCATATACATACGTAAACGGATATGATATGATCATAGTTCTTTTGAATGATGAGCACATAGGAACCTATTAAGCACTTCCTATGAGGTTGACACTGTCATGCAGCATTCGCAAATTACGTTCTTCAAGATGCTAAATAACGATTTCTTGGGAATCCGCAGTGGTCATCGGAGAATGTAGTGGCCACAAGAGGGGTCACTGAATAAAAGCACAGCAATTGTTTCCGGTTTTCAGAAATGGTAATCTCACTTTCATAAGAAACACTCAGTGAGCGGTCAGTGGGCATGTGTTCGAACTATACATGTACACCCCAGATATTTATGCTTGTGACATTGATGATAACTTATGTGAGATTTGCCATTAAAAACTTATAAAACGCCGCCTAAGTGATGAACAGATACCAACAGGCGTGTAGACCAGATCCTCATGCACTCGGATTGGCACCCCTTCGTCCACAGTGTTAACTTGAATGCTCTACTTCAACATCTTCACAGCGTGCATCTTTTACTTAGCATCCTTTGTATTAGGTGTAAAACGTATTTTATATTTACAGAAATAAGTACAATCACATTACGTTTAGAATTTTGTATTATTGTAAAATGTGTAAAACTTTGCTATCGAGAAAAATCAAATATAAGTTTGAATTGATAGTTTATTACTTAAAGTTTTACGTATGTGCACTTGTTGACATTCCTGCCATTACAGTAAATATTCATTTTAATTTTAAATCTAACAAGATATTTACATATCATGGCATAGAGCGTTTGTTTGACTCGACGATATTCACTTATTATCATAGACAGTAACCACTGTAGACTCCCTAGGGAGTGGGGTGGGCAAAGGACGTGAATATGCTAATATAGAACTCGAGTGAATGACGGACACATGTTGGCTCAGCAGCCGATATGACTGAAAATCCAGTTGTAAAGTCTCAAACATTTTTACTTTTATTCAATTTTAATCACTCAGCTTATAATTTTAGCTATGACATACCTTCACTGTGATAGTCACATTGAAAAAATTGATTATTATAACACACACCACACCTCATTCACGATCCCCTTGTCAATACTTTACAAGAAACAACACTCACCTTTCTCAGTAAAAACTCATCTGTTTTGCTGTTTATGACTCCAATACAAGATCTGCAATACACACTAACAATCCTAGCGGTATTACGTCAATTAGAACTACACATGGAATCCAGTTGTCCAATAATCCTTCAATATTTATCCAATAGAAAGTGGAATGTTTACAATCACGTTTGTCGTTAGACACATGAAATTATTTTTTGTGCCGAAATTTTCGTAAGTTGAATAGTATTCTATAGCTAGTCGACCTAGGATGTATTAATATAAACGTATAGCTCTTAGGTATAGTTCATCTATCTACAAATTTATCATTAGCCTATGCTGATGATTATGTTGTTGAAAGTTACAATGTCACTTCTAAAAACAAATAACACTATCCGGGGTCAGTTCTGATAGGTTCGCAATTCAAAACCTAAGAATCTCTAGCTCGAGCAATTAACCAAATTCAAGTGAATTCCTTAAACAAACTACTCGACACACAACTTTAAAGTTTACCACCTGAGCAATCAACATCAGAAATTGCCCTCAAGAGCTTGTGCGCTACTATCACTGCGTCCGACGGTTCTTTCAAGTCTCTCACCCTCTTTAAGACAGGCGACTTTTGCTGCCGGTAAGCCCCACTAATCCCTCTGACGCAAGCACAGATGTAATAATTGTCCAAATACCAATTGACATCTGCAAGCAATTCCACTTTTCATTGTGCGAGGGTCATTTATATGCAGAATGTATCGTACTTTGTAAGTGAATCATGCTTAGTCTAAGGGGAAACACGTGCTGCCTGTTGTTGTTTTTGTGCGTGCGTGTATAGTGGAGTAGACTAGTCCCATGTTGAAGTCATGCAGTGAGCAGGGACGTAGAAAAATCATCTGTCGTTAGCCTCATTCCGCCGTGGTTATTACCACGTTAGCCGCACTGCACCATAATTTGGGATACTTGTGTTTCGGTAAGCCTCGCTACAGAGGCCAGGTAGCAAAGGAACAGTCCAAATACTCACCCCAAAACGGCTGCACCCCTCTCCTGGGTACCTCACAGGCCAATGTTTAGCCTAAAGAGTATGTGGGCGGTTGGGCGCACGTAAGAATCACGACAAATCTATAAGTGGGACCGCTGTTGGTGATGACAAAACACCTTCGGAGACTAAATGGTGTGTTAAGGTGTGTGTTTTTTTAGAATGGCCTTTGCCATGGTACAGACTCGGCGTGTGGTAGAAGTTTCGTGCTGGGATGTGATTTTAAAGTCCCCCAAGCACCCTCTGCATTCATCGCTGATAACTACATGGATCCAGTGCGCATACCACTGACATATTAGGGACGGGTCGCTGAAGATTCTCATCATGGACCGTTTGTTATGGCAAATGTTGGGTGCCAATCAACTGGTGTAAATCAATGGCAGATCCAGGTTTTTGGAAAGGGGGGGGAGCACTTCAGGGATTTCGTGGGTTTCGTACGCTCGATCGTTGGTGAACATGCCAAAAACCCTACGAAAATAAAGTATTTTGGTTGGAAAAGTGGGAAGCGCACCCTGCCCCCCCCCCCCGGGTCTGCCTATGTGTAAATTGACAATTAATTAGAATGTTCATTGGGGAGATGGCTAATATCGCAGTGGATATGTGTGCATGAATTGCAAACAATTTGCGTGCATTGATTTTTATAGGTGCATATATTCTATTTCTGTCATGATGTTCACATATTATATTCACTTTTTTCTTGCTATTTCAGGCACCACGTCAGTTACAAAATAGCACATTATGTGGCCTATTTTTAGACTATTTACAAACAAGTGTGTCGGGAAAAACGTTTTGGCCCTTAATTTGTCATTATCAATCTAATCAAATATTGATTTAAAACCAATATTCCTCTTTTAAGAATTTCAATTAAAATATTGAGTTCCGTTGCATGCTTCCTGTAATATCATTTGGTATTATTAGATGCATCTAACAAATCATACCCTTTCTATATTATTATCTAACAGTAGACTTGAACATAAGAGAGGGATGCGTGATCTTATTTGGTCAAAGTCAGAGAAGCAGAAGGCGACTTTCTTACACAGACTTCTCCTTTGGTCGTTCTAAAACCAGCCATCTCATTCAGCTGCAAGACAGGCCTACATAAAAAGCTGGAACAATCACACCAATGTACACATGAAGGTTTATTACCGAAGCTTTATTTACATGATAAATATAGCTCAACTCACACACGTTTTATAATCACACTCATTAATCTCTTCCTTGCTGTATTTATAACCTGTTTGTGTCCCTCTCTTTTAGAATAGTATAGACACGTGTCTGTAACATCATGGTCTTTCATATGGAAGCAGAAGTCTTCCTACCAATATTTCAGCAGCCATGTTGAATTTCAAAATGGCCGTCGTTATTAAGCAAGAATTCACACCCATTGGTTAACGATATATGTATGTGGCCTAATGATTGTTGGACCTTTGGAGAGCTATGAAGATGAACGATTGTCATGTCACTGACCATATAAGCGATTTTTTAAATTGTTTATTTTAAGATTCACTACAATTTGCTCTCTATTTGCTTGGACTTTAAATCACATGCAGTTTGAATAAGATTGAAAACTGTGAGATATAGAAAGGATAAAGTTGACTTATAGACGATTTCAGCACTTCGACTCTTTGATATGCCTGCCTACACAACACAAATTCAATATCGTTTTTAACAGACATTCAAAGCAGATGACT
>CM032664.1:53232549-53252314 GCA_019095985.1 Streblospio benedicti | reverse complement strand
GATCTAATGGTATCTTGCCTCTTATTTATTTCCCATAGGGTCCCCAGTCTCTTTAGGTTCAATAGGGCAGACCCGTAGCCAGAGCTTACAAAGCGAGGAGGCTTAAATTTGCACATTTCAGATCATATCCTTTTGAATTTTACATAGAACATGTATAATCAAATAAATATATGTTGTCACGGGAAGATTCTGCTTTTTGTGCCGGGCTAGTATGCATTGGCGTTAAAATTTCCTTAGACTGAAAAATCACGGGTGTTATTACAATACATGTAGTGTGTATATGCGGCAATCGGGAACAATGTTGAGTGTGATGCGGATTCATCGGACTCGCATATGCACCATCTGTAGTTTCATCCTGTTCACAGTGTTATTGGCAGTGTTACAGCATGGGTTATTCCAACATTCCAAGCATGATTTACCAAGAGAAGCACTTCAAGACCTACAGGTACACAGAAGTAAGAGTCAAGAATTACATGATTTGAATGTTATTCACGTGGCAATGGTATTATGTGGAAGAACAAAATGGCATGAGGCTACACAGTTGATTAAATCCATTTTGTATTTCAACCCTGATCCGGTTGATTTCCACATAATCACTGATCACATGGATATAAACCAGGATTTAGACAAGCTCCTGAAGAGGTGGGCAAATGAAATCCACGTAAGAATAAACTACACCTTATACGATGAGGCTTCTATGAGAAATAGTGCACAACACACTGGGGTCCCAAGGAACCTCTTCAAACCCTGCGCGATAACGAGGATGTATTTACATAATCTGCTCCATCACCTTGAGTGGGTACTTTATTTCGACACAGACATACTTGTACTGAAACCACTGCGTCAGCTGTGGGATCTACGGGAGAAGTTCAACAGTACCCACATGGTTGCTGCGGCTCACTTGGAGCCCATCCTTGGCGGGCGAGGCTACTGGCCTGGCCGAACTGTTCCTTTTCCACCCCCAACCGGTATCAATTCAGGAATGCAATTGATTAACCTCCAAAAACAAAGACAAATGCCATGGCTGGCTGTAGTAAAGGAGCATTATGAGAAGTACAAACACTTTGTTCACTCCGACCAAGACATCTACAATGCTATATTTCATTTCAAACCAGAATATCTGTTGTACGTGCCTCCAGAGTGGGGCTTCAACTCTCCGTACTGCCGCTGTGACCGCCACTATGCTGAGTCCAAATACAAGGAGAATCATATATGCCAAGCTATTGAAAAGAATGGTGCTTATTTGGTTCATGGTGACAGTCAATTGAACGTTTTGCCAGGCAACCTATATGGTATTGGCCAGGCTTTTAGGAAGTTTCACCAGTGCCTCTCACTCAAGATGAATTTAACCCATCGGTTCGAGAGAAACATCGTGCCTGTTACAACGTATAACTATTCACTAGCTACACCAGAGCGCATGACGGATATGTGCGCACACTTTTTCTTCCATACTCTGGGGCAAGAGCCATCTTAGATATTTAGTAATTTATCATAGTGCCATGATATTTTGGACAAGTTTCTGTGTTCATGTTGCTGGATAAATAGAACATAGTACAAACAGTTTCCTCCCCCATTGTTCGCTGATAGATTCTGTTTCATTTGATTATCATTTGATTATCGATGGAAGTTGTGTAAGAAACTTTTCCACACAGATTTGTTTAACAAATGAAAAACAAAGAACTCTGGTTTCACACCTATCACTACTTGTATAAACAGACACTAAGGGGCTACAATTTATCATGGCCGACGAGGGTAGAAAAAAAACATAGGGGGTTGTGGTAGTGGCTTGCTAATGTTGGGTGCACTTTATGTGTGGTGGAGAAATTTGGTCATTTTGAGTGTTGGTGGGGGGGATGGGGGCTAAAAAATTTAAACCAATCTTTTTAGGAGCTAGAAGTGGGGACCGGAAAATAATACAATAGTTTTTGTTTGTTTTTTTTTTTTTTTTTGTTTTTTAATAGTCTACATAAAGACACAATAGTTTTATGTTTTTGTACCCACAGAGCCTTGATAAATGGTAACTCTCTCAAGAATGTGAAACAATGGGTATATCTGGTCAGATTTCATAAAAATGGCAACCTTACATGTATGTATTTGATATACAGGGTTATCAAAATACAACTTATAAGTTGTTTTTTTACATTCTCATATTCAACTTACAACTTTTTCTGGGATGGTATTGTTTCTCATTTGATTTGAATTGTATAAGATTACGTGTTAAATTCGCTTCGGCAAAAGTGATGTTACATTTGAGACTACATTTGTATATATGTTAGACCGATTGTTGTTTTATAACCATCCCTCTACATTTTGTTGTCAGTAATTTTCTGTATGTCTAATGTTTTGCAATAAGTTAATGGTAATAGCTTTACTAATAGATGACTCATAAGCCTACAGGGTATTGTTGGGCTGGGTATATTTTATACAAATCATCAATCAATCAGCCAATAGTGCATTAGTGTTTTTGTAGCTTTTTAGTTTATTTGCTTATGGAGTAAATGATATTAAAGTGTATATACATAAACATAAAAAAAAACCCCCATCAGACAATCTAAATGTGCGCTCTGTGTCAGCGTGATATATAAAAAATTACCAAATGTTTTTGTTCAATTTGGAATGCCTTTTAGAATAATAGACAAACTAAATCATGGATGATACATCGGCAAACAATTGTTTAAAAAAATTTTCCACTACCAAATACACAAATTTGATCTGACTCAAATTTTATTCCAAACATTTTTTAGAATAAATTTTTGATTTTAATTATCATGTATGACTCAAATTTTAATCATGGATTTTAAAAAGCAAACAATTGTTTGATTTTAAACTAGAAATACACTAATGTGCTGACTCAAATTTTTTCATGCTTTTTGCCAGATAAGTAACCTAGAGAGATATGCACACTTCCAAAATTTCATCATTTTCAAACTTTCAATTTGCAAATATACTCATTTCGAACAGGTAAAGCCAAATTAGAATGTAAGACAAATTTGCATAGTTGGAACTCCCATGGGACGAAATCGGTGAAGGAAAGCAACACTTCCATTGGTCAATAATATCCAAATTGCATAGAAGATTGTAGAAAAAACAATTTATGTGTATACAGTAATTGGATGTTAAAGTCTTGACCTGATGTAGAGATTATTTAAATGTTTCAAACAGCATATATACACAGCTGTTCCAGTCGTTGCATGTCTACATGCCTTTTACCAAAATTGTTAGTTTACAAAGTTAACGTCTGAATATGTTGAAATTTTCTGTAAGTGTGCATATCATTCAAACTACGTAGAAATAGAAACATTTTAGTGTGAACCATTTCCAATGATTTACAGAATAAGTGTCTCGTGGAAAAATTATTACATTCCAAACTATAGTGCAATAAAATTGATGTCATGACAATAGAAATAGTGATTTAGGGATAAGATTATCAACAACTGGCAGTCTGCAATAGCTATTTTGAAAAAAAGCAATGAGGCGAAATCTGAAGAGCGAGGAGGCAAGTGAGGAAAAAACGTATGCCTACCAAATTTGTGAGTAAGCACGTGCTACAGATGGGGCAACCACAAACGTCGCCTTGAGTCTCCGCACCCAACCCTTTTTCACAGCCAGTGTGGTCATAACGTTACCACCAGGTCGTTCTCCTTCGGACAACTAACAATGTATCGCGGACATGCGTGTTTTATATATAAATAGCCGGTAGCTCTACAGCCTCCTTCTATATAGCCTGGTGGTCAGTAGTAATACACTGCGATGTAGTGCAGTTGGTGATTCTGCGCTAGCATCTACTTATAACGCGTGGTCTTCTTGTGAAGATCAGCTACACGAGTTAAAACGCTAATTGCATTGATTTAAAAGTTTCGATGAGCCGGACATTTATAGCTGCAGATCGATGTGGATGTCTATTTTTGGCATGAGCAGCATCTTGAAAGTGAGCGCAATAACATGATCAGTGTACAGTGAATCGCCATGCAGACGTCTGTAAGGAGACAGACGAAAACATGTTTTAGTAACGTTCATAAATGTGTAGCCTGAGTGATTTGAACGTGTCCCCCACCCCTAATGCATCAGTTTATATGTTTGTGAGCTACATCTTACCACATTTGACGTGCCTGTCAAGGTGTCATAGCCATGCATGTGTGGAACAAAGGTTGATATCCCCATTGGCAGGTGACAATTTTCTAAACCGGGAGTAGGAGACAGCCAATGGTTGTCATGGATTTTGAACGCTCGTGGAGATGCAAAAGAGAACATGAAAAGATCCCAGTGATCTCCACGAGAGTGTTTTTGTTCCCCAACCAGGTGTGGTGTAGAATACCGCAAATACTGAAGTGCCACATGGCCATTCTGATACGAGCCCAGTCCTAACAGTAATAGGTTCTGATTTAGACACGGCCACCTAGGCAAAGTCGCAAGTTTGAGTCATCAGCCATACACCAAAGATACTTCTCTACACGATATCTGTGTTCATGCAAATGATATTTGTATAGAGTAAAAATATTCTCTCTTCGGGCACTTGTTGTTGTAAGCATGGCATAGTGCGTAGTTTTATAAGAGCAAACCTATAAAAGCTATGAATAAATTAAGATATTTTGTGAAAACAAATATCCGTCGTATGTTTTGCTAATATCGGGGATTGCATTTATATCACGAAGCTACTTTTATCTTTGGATTCTATTAGCATATGTCAACCACTAGAATCATCTTTTCCTGCAATATCAACTTATCAATGAGGATATAAGGGTTTCTCGTTTGAACGTATTATAGAGAAATTGCTCGTGACTCATGATACTAAAACTTGTACACATTAGTGCAATAGTGAATCGTGTGCAATCTTGAACAGAATATGTCATTGCTAAGTGACTACCGTTCCTTCTCTTAATCAATATCAGAAATTGTATGTGTAGTAAAACTCCCTCGTCTTTTTTTAGCCACTGTTATGATTATAAGTTTAGACGGATGCGATGCAAAGATATACATGCTATAGAAAGCCATGGGCATCCCCTTCCTTCAATAAACCCACTGAAATCTGTTAAAGCTATGAAAGGTTGTCAATGATCGATGACCTTCAGTTTAGGTCCTAAAGTTATTTGGTGATGACTTATTTTTTAGGATGACAACATTTGCATAAAATGTGTCCCCCTCAAGGTTATAACATTGAAGATCCCCTCCATGATAATGTTTGTGGTGCGCAATGTAAGGGAACACCGTCACTAGTCTCGGCTTTTGGCCCCACTCTGAGGGGAGCATCGCTAGTGACCACACAGGCCTGTGGTCAGGTGGTGGCGGTCGCTCTTGACCATGGACGCATGGCTATAGTGACCACCGTGGGAAGAAATGTTGGTTGGTTGTTGGGCAAACACATATAATGTAATAGGTAAATGCCCGACTCTTGCTGTGTTCCATGGGTCGTGTGCAGCAGATGGGCAAATGGATGACGATTTGGATGCACTACTCATTGCAAGGCTGACTTTGCGCACAACACTGCACAATCGCATGTGAGTTTCATTATATCAGAGACAACAGCGTTAGCACTGAAATTGCATTATTGCAATAAAAGACACCCCACAACGTTCAGCATAAGGAGAACGAAAAAAGATCACACCACATCTGTGTTAAGTCCTCGAAAGTGCAATGAGCCCATTACATCCCGTAACGGCTTCTGAAGCCATTTAGTTGTAAGTAGTCTATGGTTTCACGATGTTCACGTTTTGGGCAATAGAGATTGTTTATTGTGGTGATATGCACGCCAGGCATTAGCATGCGAATCGCGCATTTAATGCTGGCAAATGTAGGCAAAACTCCGGGAAATTCCTGCCTTTGCCATGTCGAATTAATCTTTTTGGAATGCTTAATCCTAAAGAAAAATGGTGGAAACAAAATAGGGACAACATCCTTAACCCTAACGGGCGAATGAATTCTACACTTATTAGGGTCCGACGAAAGTCACAGGATTGGTTTTAGTTTTTGGCGATAAAACTATGCAGACCTGTAGATGTGTGCTGGGGTTTATTACATGTGTCGGTAGTCAAAATTATCACAACAATCATTGAGTTCTCATGTGTTCTAAATCTCGAAACTTACTAGTTTGGTCACTGACAAACTTGTGTTTTGTAATCACCTGCTCGCAAACACTTAAAATGCCATGTGCACTCATTGAGAATATGCATTCTATGCCAGATGCAACCTCAAAGAGTTAATCTCTGGGAAGAATTCTCTGCGTGTAACAGGTGCCTAGATGTGTCATGAAACTGGCCCATTTCAATGTGTTCAGCGATGACTGTCCTGGTGAATGGGGCGTTGAGATTGAAGTATATGACCAATAGTCAGAACATTGCATGTTCAGTTCCGAGTGTAGAATTCTGCCATGCGCACTCACCAACAAGATTGATGCGCTGACAGCTTTGTTGACATACTCACCGCATCTTCAATGTCCACGGCAGAATGGCAGATATATGCAGACTACGTTTCTGGACACACGGAAAACCCCAAGTTCTGATAAGGTCTCGGACCAGCCTTATAGTGGTGGTGCATGCTCAATGCATTTAAGTTGGAAATACTGGATCTTCCCAGGTGTATGGTTAATACCCGTAGATCAAAAGTAGCCAAATACTCAGCGAGCAAATAAAGGCTTACACAAAATTGGACAGTAGAATATGAACATACATGCCTCAAATTGAAGTTTAGGTTACCTGGTTGAACCAGGGTAAGCCATATAACGCACTCATTTCCTCACTCTGGCACCATATCATCATGCAGTTTACACTGAGCGAGCAGTCACCACTTTTTAATCTCCAATAATCTTCTGTAATCCCCAGAAGTACCTCGTCTGAGCCCTTCTCTATTTAGAAAGTTTTCCCAACTGACAATGTAGCTTCTTTCGGCGTAGTTATTGCATCAATACTCCAGCAATATCCGTTGGTTACGCGTGTCGGAAATAATAAGCATTGTGAATATATTGGCACCAGAAATGCCGACTCCATTTCCAATTAGCTAAGTAGAGTTTATCATAACTACACGAATAGGACGCGTGTTCGCATGTGCTAACCGACCATGTATAGTAATGGGGGAGATTCAGTTGTAAGTACATCTACAGCATCCCATTCATTTATCAATTCATTTATCAATGCCAAGAAGTACGCAACAAAGTGATATACTGACCTAACCTTTGGTTGAGTGTTGTTGCCAGCACCCAGTTAGAACAAGTTAATTTGCATTTTCGTAAATCAAAACGAGTGCTTGCATTCGTCTATTAGCAATATTTACGGCCAAAATATTATTCCAACAACAAACGTATAACCGGGTGGTGGTTCAACACATGTACATGTAGATTACAGTCCAACATCAGCACGGTCACGAGAATCAAGGTTTTTTCCCCATCGTGTGGGTGTCAAACCAACTTCAGACGACATCTTTGTGACGGTAAAACCGTTAACAGTGGCTCACTTTTGGAATTCCACTAAAGGTTCGCCTAATAAAATTGTTGATTGAACGGAGAACATAACCTATAATCTTGATAAACGTAAACGTTGAACCCAGGAGCTTAAGCTTTGGTCAGCTAAAAAAGAAGTGGTCATTGTTGAAGAGTGCACGCTGTAGTGAGTTTCACTCAGTCTGACTAGGAAATGACAGAAATGTGTCTGCCGCGACTTCCCCGTTTGATAAACGCTCAATGTTATTGAAACCTTTTAACATAGCTCACAGCAACACGTGATTTTGCTCAAAGTAAAACTGGTGAAAGATGGCCAGGCGTATATCTGGCTGTGTGGGCGTGCGGATAGTTGGAAACGCTCCTTTGTTCTGCACGCTCTGGGGTTTTATTGTGTTTGGCCTACTTAGCTTTAATGCATGGATCGCTGGAAATGTTAACTTGTGTTTAAGCCATTCGTTTGCAGGAGTTTTAACTTCTGATCACACTAGCTCAGTGAAAACAAAACAGTAGCCTACATGCAGGTTGCTGAAATGTTTGAAAGTATTTTAGAAGAAAATGGTGGTTTCACAAATGCTGTATGATGACGGTTGTGTGGGGGACAGCGATGAGGAGTGCAGATAATTCTAATTCCCACGTGTAATGATGAATGCAAACCAACAATGGTTAGACTCATATTTTCCAGACGAAACTTTGACATAGGCCTATGCGGTAGACGTTTTTAATGAGCTACCATTTTCCAACATCATGCAATTTTTCATAATGCAAACCGTGATACACAACGCATTCAGCATTTGCATAAAGCTTAATCATACAAACGACCTATTTTGACCTGATTTATTAACAAAATATCATGTAGACTCTCGGGTACATTAGGTATCAAATGTAAACATTGAAAAGCAGCCAAAACAACATGCCCAACGCTGTATAAATCTAAATTACATATAGAGTAGTCACTGATAACAGTACAAAGGTTGTACTGCTGAAAACAAGTGTCGTCTGGTTCATGCATTATCATGTGATCCTCAGTGTAAAACTCGGTGTTGTGGATACTAGAATTATAGTTCTCCTGTTTGCTTGTGCGTAATATACAAGTAAACACCTGGATCATGCCTCACGTGTTCACCCCCGAGTCCGACCTGGACAAGTTCCGGGAGCTGGCGGCGGTCCTCTCCCAGAGGCCCGTAGACCCCTACGTGGTACGTGCGGGTGTAATATTTACATAGTGTTTGGTATATTGATAAAATAAATGTAAATGTGGTTGTTTACAGTCGTGTTTGGACTTTACATATTTACACCAGGTATTGCATCCTTTTGCACTATATCCTTCTCAATACATACAGCAATCGCTACCGTGTTATTGACATTAGCGTTACTCGCCTGGGTACCTATTTTTATTGGGTTTTTCAACACTAAGACCCGACCGGGAATCGAACCCGCGACCTTCTGGTCACGAGTCCAACTCCCTATCCACTCGGCCACGGAAGCACAAGTGATTGATGTGATACAAGCTGTTATTGACCGTACTTTTCAACACTAAATTATATGAAATTATATTCAGCGTGTTCAAAAGGTGAAACTGCGCAGCACTGCTGAGCCCCCTGTCTGACCGTCACGGAGGTTCATCTCTGAAATTCTACTGTCCTGTGTCTCAGTTTAACGAGACAGCGTGCCGATAAAACAACTACATTACCTTGATACTATTCGATTTCAACACTGAGAACTGTGTCAGCCGAGTGCATGTATTGGTATATAAGAATACACTGCAATGAATATTGGACGTTTACTCATGGAGCTCTCCATTTTTACATCAAGTCTGCTCTACTAGTAGCATAACTTACAGGGCTTAACACTAACTTTTTTGGCGTGCCCAGCAGGGCACGTGATGGTCCAATTCCATGTGCCCTGATCTCATTTTTATGTGCCCTGATATTTTTAGCTAAACCAGCAGACGGCAAAATAATAAAAAATCAAAAACAAAAAATGGTTCAACTGTCAGATCAACATGAAAACTTCATTTATACAATGTATGTTTCACAATAGGGAAAACCAACATTGTGGATATGATGGTCGAGTTTGGCTAAAATATAAGTGGCACTTTTTATGACGTGCCCAGTGCACCAGGGCACAGGAGTCTAAGATTTGATGTGCCCTGACTTAGATGTTATGTGCCCAGGACACCAGGGCATTAGCTAGTGTTAAGCCCTGGTAACTTAACACAAGAGTAGGCTTATGTATTGCACCCTCCTCTCCCCCGGCCTGTAACCCCTCCCGCCCCGTGCTGCTGCAGGTGACCATGCTGGGCTGCGTGCACAACGTGCTGCGGGGCGTGACGCGCTGCCTGCTCGAGGTGGACGCGTGGCCCGCATTCACCAAGGCGCTGCTCTACCAGACCGTACGTCCCACCTCCAACACGATGTATATGCGTCTGTCTATTGCGTAGCTGGGTGTTCACGGGCGCATCTATCAGGTTTTCAGAATACAGTTGGGAAGCAGCCTGGTGTGAGGTTTGAGGGTTTAGAATTCAATTAAATGAGTATTAGTTTTAACAAGAGTGGTGCACGTTCCTGTGCTCCACACCCCACATCCTTAATGGCCGCCTATTCTACTAGATAAAGTGTTAGTTGTTATGGCATACATTTATACAGTTATCCAATCAGGGGAAGTATAAAACTCTTGAATATTCATTTCAACATTATGTACGTAAATTCAAGTTTTGCATGCAAAACTGGAAACAAAAGAAAGAGACAGATAGTATTATATGGAGGTACAGTGTAATAACCATTGATATCTGCACAATAAAGTACCATTCAATATCTATTGATATTTGAAATTCCTGTAATGTGGAGTTTATGACAAACCCTTACTGACTGCCCCGTGCCGCCGCCAGTCGTCGTACGCGGCCCGGGCGCTGCTGCTGGCAGACGACCGCGCCGGACTCGCCGAGTTCATCGACGCCAACTCCATCATCGACTGGGAGGCGCCCTTCATGCCGTTTGGTGAGTCTTCAATGATTACACCGCCTAGCATACTCCGTGAAGCAAGCTTAAACGTACCCACCCGAACACAGTGACTGACTTGTGTAGGAACCGAACTGAGATTGATAGCTTTCATTTGAGGTTGCTAAAGGCTCGTATTTGATTGTTTATTTTTCTTGGGATTATTGGTAATTTTACAAAATTCAATATTTACACGGGGGTAGGAGGAGGTGAGTATATAATAATTCCATTATCAATAATAATTCTAATATTTTGACAAGATTATAAACCCGAAAGGTCAGATCTTGAGTGAAAGCGAGCGTGCCGTGATCAGCCAGTGGAACCAAGATCCTGATAGAATTATTAAAATGATTATGAAAATGTGACTGGAAGAGGGTAGGCCTAGGCCTAATTATAAATGAGGCTGGTCCCTCCCATATCTGCTACTGAACTGTTACTAATAGTCCGTCAGGTACAGGCCTATACTTTTAGCAGATCGGTACCAGTAACGTTGGCAAAATTTCACACCAATTTTATTAAACATACATATCTAAGGGTTATATTTTTGCATGATAGCAATCTGAACTTAGTAGCTTTATATTACAGACCGATGATATCGAAGTTCTCATTTGTTACTTTGGGCCTTACTTTGGGGTGGGGGAAACTTAAATCACTGTATTTTCAAACGTTTTCTTTTGATTTTTGCATATATATGTCTAAATGTTGATAATTAAACTGTTTACACATTGCAGATATTTTCATTCACATTAGTCATATATTGGGTATAATGTGTAGAGCAGCAATATCTTTTTAACAGTTCAGTGGTAAACACAGGGCCGGTCCAAATTTTTCGCCATCTTATATCCAGGTCACTGATTGTCTGGGTGATCGATTTCCATGCACGATTTGCCTCGGGGGCTGGCCCTATGATTTTCTGAAAATATTGGGAGGGATGGGGTAAGGACATACAGAAATGCCGGGTGCTATGTGCAACCGTCTAAAATTTAATTATAGTTACGTACCTCGAGTGTGAACAATGGTTGAAATCGATTACTGCTGTTTTAGTCTCGGTTTTATACATATAAAATTATTAGGAATGTAAAAATAAAATAAATCACAAAATGGGTTAAAACTTTAAAGGCATGGACAAATTGCGCACTTCACATTACTTAAATATGACTGATGTATAGCCGCGAGTATAACAACATCTCGGTAAAAACCGTGATAAAAAATCGAAATAAAAATTGTACTACAACGGCCTCCGTTTTCTGGCATATGACACATTAATGACTTTTAGTGTGCTTTTCCTGCAGTAGAACGCATTCACACAATGTGGACGCGAATTATGTAAACGCTGAACTACATAGTCGCGTCACCTTACTTCCTCTTCAGCAGGAGAAATCGGGACACTTGGGACACCTCATTCAAGCACAATCCACAGAGTGAAGATATTACTGATCAGCTCATTCTTCACAGCAGAACTCACCCGGAACCAGCCCCTACCCCCACCCTTACACACAAACAAAGCATCCATATCTGCAGATCCTCCATTAGTTGCGTAATCTCCGGACAGTTGCATCACTTTTGAAAAAACGACTGATTTCTGTGCGGAGTGTGCCTCCCAGGCCCTGCTGACATGCACCTGCTTGTGATCTGTGCATATTGCGTATTGACTCTGCTTAAAATAATGTGTGCTATACTTAAACATCACAGAATCACACAGGAAAAAACTGTAACCCAGCTGCGCCTCCCCGACTCGTGACCCGTGCATCGCTTCATTGCAGTCGTGCCGGTGGAGCTGGTGCCGCTGTGGCATGCGGCGGCGGCGCGGCGCGGTTGGGACGTGGACGGCGCCGCGGGGGCCGTGCACTACTGCTACCCCAGCCACCGCGTGTACACGCCCAGCAGGCAGCACCTCAAGTACGCCACGCGGTCACTCTCTCAAGTACAATCTCACGAACAGTCTCACTGATCAGTATATCTCACGCACACCAGCACTGGATGCTCTTTACATGCACCGGTACTAGAGAAAGCTTTAATGTGGTCAATGATACCTCACAAAACCCCCAGATATCTGTTTGCCCTAATACCACTTTATTTTAGTACTGTACAGAAACCAGTAACAAATGGTGATTTATCCATATAAACAAGTATTATCGAAGTTGAATACTAGTATATTTTTAGCTTGCAATGTGAAGTGAAAGTCTTGAAAAGTTATTGAATATCAAATCAAAATGAAATGGGGTTGGCGGCGGTTGGGTAAACTCTAACCGTATGCGGGGGTCGACCTCCTTTGGGTACCGTAGTTTTGTAGATCGATCATCGAAGTCCGCGGGTGGACATGATTATGCCCTGAGAATATAAAGTGATGTAACCAAGTGCAGTGCATACCGACGAATGAAAGTTAATGATTGTAAAATAAGGCCGTGCTTAAAATCAAACTTAGTTCAGCGGTAGCTCCAAAGCAGCCCGACTGCTGAATGTAAACTCACACCTGCAATCTAGAAGGCGTGGATATGAAAAGAATAAACTGACTTTTCCGTTCAGTGTGTTTCAGAAACCATCTCAATATACTGAAGCCCGCACTGCAAGGCCCGCTCAGCATTGTCCTGCTCTGCAACATGCATATTAGACACCAGTGCATAGGCATAGCAATGATAAAGCTTCATCCGGGCCTCCCACCCTGCGCTGGCAGGCACCAGCGTGTGGTAGGCCGTGAAGAACTCACGGGGGAAGTCGCCGTCCATGTGCGGTATGATGAGGTCCGTCTCGTAGTGACTGTACGAGCAGCCCGGGTCGAAGAGCACGGCCTCACGGCTCGTCTGCCCCACGTTGATGGTGCAGAAGTCTCCGTGGGTGAGCGCCGGCGTGATGCTGTCGCCTAGGAAGCCACGGTGGATGCACGGCTGGAGACGAGACCACATCTCGGCGAGGGTCCGGCTCGCCGTGCTGGCCACCAGGGTCTCCACGCACGGTGCCAGGTACACACGGGCGAAGCGCTCCACCCAGTCCGGGCTCCACCCAGCGGGCACCATGAAGTCAGCGCCCACGTACTGGGGTACATGGAAGCCAAACTGTGCTGTGGGCGTGTACGCAGTGTCGTTGTTTGAGCCTGGTTTATGCACACGTCCCTCATTCTTGGCCGCCTTGGTCAACTGCTCCGCGTTGTACAGATGCAGTCGCGCCATCCTGGTGCCCAGCTCGTCCCACCTGTCAGAGACCGGCGCGAGCTCGGGAATGTGCTCCATGGTGAGCAGGGCTCCTCCTGTTGGCAATGGCACGGGAGTCCCGGGGGTCGGCACCCTGATCACGTCCATGGCCTTTAACAGCCGCAAGCTCTCTCTTTCACTTGTGAACATTCCAAATGCATTATCCCTTTTTGAGTACTTTACAAAAACGGCACCCTTTTCAGTATCGTATACTGTTGCTTTGTTGAGTATCCCACCGCTGATGTCAGTCCGTTTTAGTGCATTCTTCCACAGTCCTGTGCTTTGCATGGCGTCTGCAATTGGGTCGCTCATGTTTAAGGAATTTTCCCTTTCAGTATCACTCATGATCTATAACCGTCTCTATGAGTAGTTTGAGAGTTCTTGGTCTTTTTTCCAAATTGCAGATCTAGTGAAATACCGGCACATAGCACACAAGATGAAATGATGGCTAAGTAGCCAAGCAAATACTAGACTGCTTATACCGTCCGAATAAATAATTGTATCATTTTAACATACTTATTGCCAAAATTGATAAGGAGTCAGAGTTCAGACTGATAAGAGCACTTGCATTTGTAGCACGATTAGTCGAAGGCCCTCAGCTAATTGTAATTCGCATAGCTATATGAATAATCTAAATGAACATGGACAAGTGTAGTTCTTTATATTCTATTTAGTGTGAAATGCAAAATGAGTTCGCTACATGTACATCGTTTCAGTATATATCTTAATTTCCCATAAGTCAACGTTGTTCTAGCGACGCCATGTTCTTTGAACACTTTTGATCTACTTTCAGGAAATTGTCGATTTGTATGAAAGTTTTAACGACATTTGCACGTTTTATTATTATTTTTTTAATGATATGTACAGTGAATTTAAGTTGTAGCAAATAAACGATACATGAAAAAATATACATAAACTTATAAAATATTGATTAATGTTAAGAAAATTAGGTAATACAGAACTTATAGTGTTAGGCTTTTTGAACAGAAATTTACATTTCGCGATAAAACACTTTCAACATAGAATTACACAATTGAGCATATCTATTGTAATTACCTAACCCATTACTCCTAACAAAATATCTGACAGGTTTAGTTTTATTTCTATATCCATAGTGTTCTTAAGAACTAAGTTGAGGTAAAAGTAATACTTGTGTAGACGTTTGAAGGGGTGGGTGGCTCTTGAATTGTTTACATCACCTGAAAGAATTACAAATATGTTGTCATAAACTTGTTTCCAGTGTTTACACTGGCTAAGACCCCATTAATTGCGTCAGACCGACCATCACTACGTCCGTACGTGTTGCTACCCCTCTACAGTTCGCATCATTTGAGCTAAGATGCTCAAATTTGGCATGTCGGTTGGAAATGATGGCCTAAATAAAAACGTTCCATATTTGGGTCCATTTCGGGTCCATTAAGGGTCCACTTCATTCGGGTAAATCAGACGTCAGCATGCTCAATTTTGCGATTGACACTCCAATCTCGTGGTCAATTCCTACAATCACTAGCCCATATGGGATTTGCCGTTCTTGCATCTGAAAAAACGTTGTACGTTACACGTAATAGCGCGTATATGGTGGACCGAGGAAGCTCACTTGGTGTACCGAGAGAGCCTGCCTTAATGGACCAGGGGAGCTCATAATTACATGGACCGAGGAAGCTCGTAGACCGAGGAAGCCCGGAGCCATCACTAGCATACATCCAGACATGCAGTCTTCATAATATTGGAGGCGCGTGCCAATCATAACGTCAACTGCACCAGATATATGTAACAGCACGCACAGCCGGTCACGTACACCCTCATCATGCCACAGCACTATTAACATTAAATATTGTTTCTTCATATAATGAATGGTAATAATAGATGGTAGACCACCTCATCAGGGCAAAGATGATTCACACCCACTGTCCAATAGCTTCCAATACGTGTTGAACATAGATGCAACAACCACCTCACATCCACCGTATAAAAAAAAGATACCAAAATGAAATAAGCAGCCCGAATGAGTCAATATAAATGTCGACTATTCAAACAGGTAAATCATATACCACCCCACTGCAGGCGCAGTACTGACTACCCTTCAATGTAAGCCATAACTGCGGGGGTCATATAGCAAAAATGAAATTGGTGATTTGCCCTAAATCTTGAGCGTGAGTTGTGAATTGCCTGCATTTAAGTGTGTGAAATGGAACCTATTCAATTACAATTCCTGTGATTGGTGAAAGATAACAAAATGTATTGGTGACTGGTTATTTAGGCGAAAATGTTGGTGAATTGATTTTCGTCAAAGCTACGTATATACCCCCTCATTACTCACCCACGTCCTCCCTCTCCAGGCGCCTGCCCGCCGGCTTTACGGTGGCCGAGATCCGGCCCGAGCACGTGGACCTCGTCAACTCCACGTGGCTGCACAACGAGGGCGCGGTGACGGCCGCTGCCATCCGCCACCACACGCGCCACCTGCCGTCCGTGTGCGTGTACGACAGGCAGGGACGCCCTGTCAGCTGGATCAACGTGCTCGACGTGGGCTGTAGCGGCATCGGTGCGTGCTTGACAGAGGATGGTGTCATTGTGAGACTTGGTGGATTAGACATTCCATAGGGGGAGTTTCGTAACAAGGTCACAAACGACATTTATTTAGAGGCATAGGTGTTCATATTGCAGGCTTTTTAAATGCATTTTAGGCAGTAATGATTTTCATTTCTAGTCTAAGAAATACATTCAATGTACATAGTATACTGTGCCACTTTAGACGTACGTGAATGTTGAGTGTTGCTGCAGATTGAGTTGATTTGAGTCCTACTGAATTTTCAATTGCTAAGATGTTTAAACCAGTTGCCCTCAAAATTTAGCTGTAGCACTCATTAGTTATCAGAAAACATAAAAACAGTCCGTCAATATAAGCTGAACCACCACATAGACCTACTGTACTCCATGCATAATGACCTAGTATTTTACATGGTAGCACTGTCTGCGTTGGTAGTTCTAAATTTAGCATGATTCCTGTTACCAAATGGTAATGCAATAGATTCTAAATGTTTGTTTAAAAGTGAAGGAATTGAAGGCTGTGTAGTTTGGTTGCATCATAAGTTACATATTAAAAATATATTCCCTTCTTCAAACTAATACGGAAATTTACTTTTTATTCTTCACTGAGATTACATAGGATGTTTTCTATATATGAACATCATGGCGATAACTCAGTCGTCACTGCATACACCGAATAAACTATGTTGATAACACTCAACAAGCCAAGTGATTTTTTCCAGGCTACACACTCCCAGAGTACCGCAAGCAAGGCCTGTACGACATCGTGTACGCGGAGACCGTGTTCCGCAGGCATCAGATGAACTTCCCCAACTACGGGTACATTGTGACGGGCAACACGGCGGCCGAGCGGGCCAGTCAGCTGGGCTGCCTCACCGAGAAATGCCCGCACCAGTTCGTCTTCTTGCGGTACACGAAGAAAGTGGATACTAGCAAACTGTGACTGTGTCCTGTGTGAAGATTGTAGGGGAGATGGTAGGGGGAGTGGTGGGTGGTTACTTAAGTGTGGACTGTTCGAATAAAATTTAAAAAGAAATGTGTTCAAATTTACATTAGGTACAATTAGGTACAATTAATGCTAGTTTTATCGTGTAATCAAATTATTGCCAAGTAAGATCAATTATATATGGCCATATCATATTTTCAATCATTGTGGGTCAGATTTTGTGGATTACTGTTCATATACGTGTATACGCATTGTTGTGGCAATGGCTGAATTGCACTGTATTAAAAAAAAGAGAAGGATATTTTTGGAAAATATGTTTTTATTTTATGGTATCATGTTACATTTCTGCAGTACCGAGAGACAATATCCAAAGTTCTCTCTGCATTTTTTCCTTGCGAATGATTTGTATGATATGTCCAACCTCATACGGTAATAATAGCAGTTGAAACACTGTAACATATCCGGGTTATCGAAGATTTTTTTTTTACTTCAGTGCACATGTTAATGCCTCCTTTCTAAAAAAAATGGATCTGCCAGTCAATCGCGCAACTCATAACGAGCATAACTAGCCTTCAAAACATGCGCTATAACAAGGCTTATCATTTAACCCCAACACGCTCCATCACCCTGCGTATCCTGGCCACCACCTCGTCCTGGTACCACAGCATGCTGCGGTCCACCACGGAGGGCTCACTGCGCGCCCCTCGCCGTGGCCCGCGGTAATGATGCAATAGCGCCACACGCTCCGGCATCACCATGGTCTCGGCGCCCGGGAACAGGAAGCGGTGCACGGAGTGCGTGTCCACCACAGACACCAACCTCGGCCGCACCATCACCTTGGTCCTGCCTACCGCTGACCAGACTTTGGCCTCCCTTTTGGTGATGAGCAGGGAGGTGATGCCCAGCCTCTTAGCTTCTTTCATGCTGGAGTTGGAGGAGTGTGTGGTGGCATTGTTGGTGGAATAATCAGCTATTTCAGCAGCTGTGAAGAAAGTGTTTCTTGCCATCCACGCCCCAATGCTTGGAGCTGGCTTTGTCCTGGATATCATTTCTATCCATTTATCGCTGTTTCTAGGTACTATCAATTCATCGAGGTCGTGGAATGCAATGTATTCTGACGTGTACATGTGTCGGTATAAACAGTCATTCATCGCCACCTGTTGAAGGTAGTAGTGCACAAGACGTAAACCGTCGATAAACAAATCTGGATTTTGAAAAGGAATATTCCATCTCAATACATCAAGTAAACCCATAGTAATGTAGTACTGCAGAAATGGCTGGACGGTGCTATCGATTTGATTATCGTAAAGCACAAAGAACTGTGCCCCAAACATCCTACTCACTTCAATAACCTCGAGCAATTGCATAAAATTGCTGTAGTTATGATGGAGAGGCGGAAGACAAACGGTGAAATTGTACAGTAATTGGGCAGAGCGCTTGATCACTTGGATTGGTGGTGCAAATCCTAGGTGTGTGTAAGTCAGAGATACTCTTTAGGCAATAGACCCAATTACTCCAGGTGGATGGTGAAATACTATATGAATATTATCAATTGTGAAGAAACTCATCCTGGCATAATGCACATGCTAGAAAATGGTGCATTTTCAGTGAGGCGTACATCAAAGAACTTTTCTCGAACAGCAGTAGAAACTCTACGTGAGCAAACAATCAACCAAGTAGAAACTTTTACCTGTTATATGTATGGCCAGACAAAGGTCAACAATGTAAACAAAGCTAGGTTCATGATTTTTCAGAAAACCTATGCTCCAAAGTCTATGGAAACGCCTCTTGCATCCAGAAAAGGAGTTAATCCAAGTACTCTACCACCATGTGCTGCTACAATTCTGTGTCAACTGCAAAGGGCAAACTATGTTGCCAGAATGTAGAAGAAGAATGCTGCTCAGCCCAATCCATGTGAGCTGTCACCTATCAGCCACGGATGGACCTTGATTGATGATCAATATCAGATCAAATGGTATGAAGGAGATCAGTTACCAGCAGACATTTTTAGGGCACTGAATAGTGATAGTTCTAAAATGCAAATAGCAGAAGATGATGAGGATGAAGATGTGACACATGGTGAACACCTGTATGGCCCAGATGAACAAGATGACGTACTAGATGAAGATGATGATTTGTAGATTATTGTACTATATAGTCAATAAAGAAGTGTGTTATAGTTAGTCTGTATTTGTTCTCAGATTCCAATCTTTTGAAATGCATTTACAAAGCGTAATTTATCCCTTTAATAGAGAGATATGTCATGACACAATTTGTGTTTTGTACAATATTTGTGGCGGCCATTTTAGAAAATGGCGGCCATCTTGAATTCGAGGTGACTAGCATAATATATTGACAGAGTGACCACCAAAGAGTATTTATGCTAAATTAGGTGCTTGTTTCCAGATTTGAACTATTGTTAGAGCTATATGACGTTCCTGCGCACAAAGACTGATTAATACATGTTTGGGGTGGGGTTAGCATTATGCCCATAAAATTGTCAAATATGAAGATAAAAGAGCTCAAGATGTCTTGTTTGCTTCAGAAATCATTATAGCATGTGTTCAAATAATGAACATTACATTAAGTATATGGCAGTTGTTGTAAAAAGAAGTATAGGCAGTTTTGTAATAACAATATCACAAAATTAACATAA